>JANHMN010000019.1:34881799-35000228 GCA_030674055.1 Rhabdomys pumilio
TTAGGAGCCATCTTAATTTCTATTTTTGTGGACTGTTCATATTGCTAACATATTTTTTCACAGGTCGTTTTTTTTTCTATCTGTTTGTAGAAGCTTCTTAATATTTTGGGCAGTATTACACCCCATGTGTTATAAAATGCAAATCTATTTTCCGAGTTTTAACTTAAGGCTTTAATGAGTTTAACTGGCTAATGGAACTTCTTTAATGTATAGAATTAAATGTATTGTCTTAGTTGATCATTGTTTAGATAAATTTAGAGGATATTTTTTTGCATTTTATGTCAGAGATTCATCTACGTCTTCTTCTAATAGTAACTGTTTTTAAAATATAACTCTCCCTACATTTTTATTAAAATACATTTCTAATCTGTAGGTAAGCTGTGGTGTATGACAAAGATACTGGAGAAATAACATATATGGGAAAGATGGAAGTAAGAAGATTTTAATACCCAATTTAAATTTTTATTTTTTTAAGATTTTGTGTGTGTGTGTGTGTGTGTGTGTGTGTGTGTGTGTGTGTGTCCAGGGATGCAAGAAGTAGTTGGACCTCCTGGAGCTTGTATGGCAGGCAATTGGGAGCTGCCAGATGCAGGTGCTGGGAACTAAACACTGGTCCTCTGCAAGAACACTATGTGCTCTTAAGTGCCAAACCATCTCTCCATCGCCCACGTCCAGATCCAGAATTTTAAAGATCTCTTTACTTTATCCACTTACACATTATGTTTTCCTAGGGGAAGATGAAAATTCCCTTTTTATAATATGATAGTATGAGTTTGCGTCATCTTTAATTTCACTATAAACTTAACGGCCAAACCAGCAATTGATGAGCTTCTGTAGCTACAGAGCCACGGGGAATAAAAAAATCAAGACACTCCACATAGCTAAGAAGGTCTCATTATTTTTTAAATGTAGTCCCACACTCTGTGCCAAATATTAGCACACTCTGGGTTTTGCTTTTGCCTGGAATTATATCATAGCACAGTGACACACTTAAAACCAAATTCCAACCACCAAAATGTCCTGAAGCAAATGTGATGGGAACATCACTAACACTGTACTTTTAGTTGGAAGGCGGGTAGGATGGCTTTGATCCAGCAAGTTGGTGAAAGCCATGCATATCAAAGTCAAAAATTGATTGAGATGGATGTCACTATGCAAGTATAGAAAGACCTTCGGTATGCAAAAGCTGAGAATTGACATGACCAAATCAAGAAAAATTTATAAATATATAATTAGAAAGTCAAAGATATTGTCTTGTTAAGTGGAAATCATGCTACTTTCATTACAGTGACTTAAATATGTTTTACTATCTGAGAGAGGCCAATTGAGTGCATGATACTTCTGTCCTCAATAGCACCTCAGTAGACGTACATTATATTATACATATTATACCTATATTAAATTATACATATTCCCAGCATCTACTATCATCTGTAACTCCAGTTCTAGTGCGTCCAATGATCTTTTCTGGCCCCTACAAACAGTGAAAACATGTTGTGTGCAAACACACGCAGGTGAGACACTCATAGGAATAATTATTTTAATTCAACAGAGTTTATAGAAGCAGAGATTTATTATGTCGTCCTGCGTTTGTAGTTTCTAAGACTGTTGAAAAAGGGGTGTGATTATGCACCTTACACAAAAATAATGCACTCCCTTCTCCAAGCTGTCTTCTAATCCCCACAATGTGTGAACAGGTCATGATGCATCACAAAGAGTAATTACAGTTCCAGCTATAACTGTGGCTATTATAATTGTTAATTGGCTGATTTCAGATGTGGGAAATAATCTTACATTATCCATGGGACCTCATGTCAACACACTATCCTCAGCAGTAAAAGACGAAGACAGGAATGTTCCTGTTAATGTGGATTTGAAGGCAAAAAGGAATCCAAATTGAGGGAATGTGGAAATTTCCTAAGAACTGAGAAAAGCAAGGACATTCTTTACAGCCTTGGGGAAGATGATTGAACTGCTGGCAGCCCAGCATGTGCCACATTCAGAACTGTAAACCAATAAAGGTGTGTTGTTTAAGCCAGTACATTTGTGATTTGTTGCTATGGAAACCTAATACACTCTGGAAGTCTTTTCATTATTTTTAAACATCCCACAGATACAGCAGGAAATAATTGTGTTAGATCAAGTTCTGAATTTGCATTGACTCGAGTTGCTTTCTCTTTTATTAAAAGAGGTCCAGGCAAGATGCAAGATTGACCAAGGCAAAATTAAGTGACAGCTGGATATTTCAAAGCTCTTTCTTACTTACCAATTTTGGCAAAAAGCTTACCATAGGAAGAACACATGGTTGTCTTGTCTAGGTATGTGTGTGAGCATGTACACACATACACACAAAAGTTAGGTTTTATAGATTCCCAGTAGTCCTCTTTAATCTCCTTTTGTAGACATTGGTGCTCTGATCCTGTCGTTATGTTGTGCTGCCAAGTTTGCCTTTATTACACCATGTATTCACCCAGTGGAATCTCACTCAGTCTTAAGGAAGAATCAAGTTATGTCATTTGCAGACAGATGGGTACAGCTGACAGGCATCTTGATAGTAGGGTTAAGCTGGCATGAATATTTTGCTTTCTTTTGTTTGTGGATTATAGATTTTAAATAAAATCATGTACATATAGATGATCTGAAAGGTAAAGTGAAACTCGTCAGATGACTAAAAAAGACTGATATGGGGAAAGAGATTCAATGTATATTTTGTAAGTTCTATGCACATAACCCTGTGGAACCCAGGACCATGCATGTAAACAATGAATGCATGTTAATATTTTTAGGTAAAAGAAAACAATGAATCACTTATACTTGTCGTTCACTGGTCACTCAAATGTTGACTGATGTCTACAATGTTCCAGGAATGTCATCCCGATTCAGGAAAGGCAGACATCTCCCACTTTCTCCTTAGACAAAGGATGAGATCATAAAATCAACTGTCTCCCTTGCTATTATTAATTGATGTGCATTATGTGTCTTGGGTAGCAGGGAGAAACATTTACAAGCCACTTCAAGGGCGACTGGGTGGCAGAGTTTCAGCACAATATTGATGTGGTCAAGACACTTGAGGTCATGTGTAGAGAATGGATCAGAAGATGGCAAGTCTGAATGCATGAGACTTGTCCTTAAGCAGTGGGATGTAGATAAATGAGAGATGTCTAGAAGCGAGTCATCAGGGGTGAGCACAAACCAACCTACATGTCCAACAATAGAGGAATGAACAAAGAAAAAGTATACATTAATATATAGACACACATGATGGGAGGGCACTGCTTAGGGGTAGAGCATTGCACTGCACACACACACACACATGCAGACACAACATATGCACATAAACACACATATACAATCACACACGTGTGCACATACACTTACACACAGATACACACATACATATACATTCACCTGCATACACACATAAACACATGCATGCACACACACATACACACATGCACACACAGATACATACACATACACACATATACATACTCATGCACATATAGACACATTCACACACAAACACTCATACACACACACAGACACAAACACACATATGTGCATATACACACATATACATGCATGCATACACACACATATGCACACCCACATACACACATGCATATGTATATACATGTACACACACATACATACAGGCACATACTCATGCACACATGAAAACACACAGACACAAACACACACACATGCATATGTATGTACACATGCATGCACACACAGTGGGATTTTCTCAGGCACAAAGGAACGTTACATTGTTTGCGAGAAAGAGGACACAACTGGAGATAATCGTATCGAAAGAAACAGACCAGCATCAGAAAGATGCTATTTTTTTCTTTCATTTGCGGGTCCTAGATTTTATATAGATGCATACAATCGTGCATGTATATGAGACACTGGACAATTAAGACCATTGGTATTGGTAAGTATAAGAAGGAAGAGAAATAAACATGGTGTACTGGCCTCTAAATGAGTCCAGAACACCAGCTTCTAAACAAATAGTGAGATGTAATATTGGATGGAAGAACTCTGTCCAAAGCATCACAGAAAGAAAAAGGCAGGAGGCACAGGGGGAATAAAACTTGCTCAGATTAAAAACACAGACAAAAACATATGGATGGTGGAAGGATCCAATGGAGATTTGTAAAGATGCAATGAGACGGTAAAGCCAAAAAAGTGAGATCGGCCAGCGCTGGGAGAGCTGAAGGGGTGGGGGAGGGCATGTCACGCAGAAACCAATAGAAAAGACTTTATGTCTAGACACATTGTGATAAAATTTAATAAGGTCAAAAATAGAGAAAAGTCCTGAAGCTTCCAAAACAAGAGCACACACATTAAAAAGAAACAAGAACCATGTCAAGAAAGAAACCATGGGGCAAGAAAGTACTAGTTTTAATTCTGACTACTGTTTAACTACTAAATAAATACGTTTGAATCACATTGAACATACTTCAATTTTAGTGTTTTGTATAAAATTGGATGCTAAGTGAAGTCCTCAGTCTTAGAAAATTTTGACGAAAAGATCCCAGGGTTTCACCGAGCCTCTCCTTCAAATCTGTATCTACCCAGTTGCTGTTCTCTTTACTCATCTCTGGTCCAGTCTGATGGAGTCACTGGATGCTGCTCTGTGAATCCTGAAAGGAAGCCACCATCCAGTTCCTCCATTGATAAACACGGTACAGAGGTAACAATGCAAGGAGAGCATCCCACCATAGACTAGAAAATGCTGTCTTCTTTAAAAAAAAACAGTGATATGCAATTTTCATAAGTAGTTAACTGTGGGGCAATAGAGAGATTAGGGGATATGGGAAAGAATAAAAGCTACACACATGAATATGTCTACATAACAAAGGAGCAAAGGCAGTCAGTCGGTGGACCAATAGACCTTCCAGCTAACGGTAGAGGAATCAACAGATACCAGTGAAGGATGGATTCGGGGATAATACTCACCTTTCATGTAAACTAAATGCAGTCTTACTGTGAAACTCAGCAATCACATTTGGGTATTTACATAAATGAGTTAAAAACTTGTTTCTATACAAAAATCCAACACATCATTGTTTCTAACAATTTTATTCATTGCCCCAAATGGAAGCAACCATGATAATACTTCACTGGGTTTATAAGCAAATAAATTGCATGCATCTATAAAATGATATATTATCCAGTGATTTAAAAAAATAAATCAACTCTAAAGCCATGAAAAAAAAAAAACAACAATGTGTCTTGCTGAACAAAAGATCTTAAGAATTCAAATTCTCAGAATCCCAAATATGATGCTCTGTAAAAGCCAAAATTATGAACTTAGCTTTTTGTTTTTAATCAGCAGTTTCTAGGTTTTGGTGGGGAAAGTAAGAAATGATGTGTGCGGGAAATCCATGAATATTTAGGTGGTGATTCTGAAACTGTAGGAATATGGCCATGGTGTTGTATTGTTATAATGTTGACTACGTGTGTGGTGCTTTTCCCCTTAAGTTCATATACTTGAACATTTGGTTTGCAGCTGATGGAACTGTTTGGGAAGGATTTGGAGGCGTGGCCTTGTTGGAGGAGGTGTCTCATTGAGGCTGGCCTTTGAGATTTCAAAAGCCCACGACAGGTGAAGTCTCTTCCACTGCTGCCTGCTTTCAATATAGATGTAAGTTCTCAGGTACTGCTCCAGTGTCTGCCCACTGCCACGCTTCCTGCCATGATGTCAAGCATTAACCCTTTAAAATTATAAGCAAGCCCTCAATTAAATGCTTTTGTTTCACTGGGTGCCTTGGTCATGGTCTCTCTTCACAGAACTATGTAAGGTACTAAGACAACATGTCGTTTCACATGTATCAAAGCCCACGAAATACACAGCACACAGAATGATAGCAACAAATGACATAGTGTGGTTAAAAGTAATATCAATACAGGGTCATTAGTTTGTGTTATGTTGTATGTATGAGATATGTGCTGGTTTGTGTGATAAAAATATATATATGCACACCTGTAAATTTATATGTGAAAACAGACATGGATATCTGGTGTTTATCATTTTCCATCTAATTTTTTTCAAATTGTATTTATTCGTGTGTGTGTGTGTGTGTGTGTGTGTGTGTGTGTGTGTGTACAGACATGTGCATGCCACAATTCATTTAGAGGTCAGAGAACAACTCCGTGAAGTTGATTCTCGTTCTGCACCTTTATGTGGGCTCGGAATACTGAACTTGGGATTCCAGCCTTGCCCAGCACATCTTTATCCACTGACCCACTTTCATTGGCTATCTACATACAGTTTCTGAGACAGGTTCTCTCAATGAACCCAAAATGTATTAATTTGGTTAGAATGTGTGGCCAAAGAACTTTAGGGATGCTTCTGCCTCTCCCCTTTGGTGCTAGGGTTATAGGCACCTGCCCTAGTGCTGAGATTTTTTTTTAACCTGGGATCTGGGGATTTGAACTCAGGTCCTCAAGCTTGCATAGTAGGCATTTTAACAACATAGCCTTCTCTCCACTCACTAGTGCAAGTTACCCATGATAGAGCAGGCTGGGGGAAGTATACCACTGTCTGCTAAGGTTTTCTGTAAATTTGAGGCTGCGCTTAAAAATAAATCTGCCTATTTTTGGCTAAAATAAATAAGTGGAAGAACATGTGAATCCAAGTGGTGGCATTGCTGGCTGTAAAAGGTAAGAGGGGGAGACTTCAAAATATAATCTGACTGCATGCTACAACTGAATGGATGATGATGGAGAAAGAATGGAGAACAGCCATGAGCTAATTGATTATCCTGCTGGTGGACACAGGCACCACTTTCACATTGGGGAATCCCAAAATGGAAGGATAATTCTTTCTGGACCTTGCTACCTGGGATTCCCATAAAGGGAAAAAGAATATAAATACATATTCTTGTTTTTATAAAGAAGTTTAGTCAAAAAAAAAAGTCTCACCATCATCCTGATTTCAAGTAATAAGAATTGATTTCACATTTCAAACTTTATTTCCCAAGAACATCTAGAAATTACCATCAACCCAGCAGCTAATAACGTGCACCCCTGGTACCCAAATTATGGCCCGGATATAATTGCATTTTTCTCTAAAAAGAATCAGGGATCCTTGGAGAAATAAATGATTCAAATTTAGGGCAAGAAATGTACAAGATGAGCATGAAATATTACATCAAAAGGAAAGAAGTTATCAAAATTTACTATAATTGTGTCAAAATGATTTAGGAGCCAAATTGACATGTTTTAAAGATAGAAAAAAATCTGAGCAGTAACAATGAAACTAATTCCAGTCACTGGAGTCCCATCCAGGGCATGCAAATGTAGAAGTTCTGGTGGATTTTTAGAAAGAGAAAAGAGAACAGAAACAAGAAAAGATAACCTGCTGTTTGAAGTTCCCAAGGGGTCACCTGTTAGTTTGAAACATTCTGAGTATCTTTATATTAATCAAGAGCCGATCCTATCTCTGTCATAAAAACAAGCAATAGATAATGGGCTTGGCTTTATGGAAGAATTTCAGTTAGATTGAAAACAAGCTTTGGTCAAACAAAACAGCATCATCCCAAAAGCCCCTGCTTAGTTATTGGACCTAGGAAACAATCTTTGAAAGAGATGAGGGCAGAAACATACAGTACATTTCATGATACTGAAAAAAATCACGTTTGAGTAAAGCTTAACCCAAATAACACTTTAAAAAGGATACACTGGGAATTGTTTTTAATAACATCCAAGGCAGGGACTCTATAAAATGCAAGCCATGTAAACATTTGAGAATAGCCAAATGGCTCAATCAGCAAGGCCAGATAAAAATGCGTAGCTGTGAACCAGAGAGTATGGGTTAAAAATACGATGTTTTAAGAGGGAAGGAAGCTGACAATCATGGGGTTAATGGTGAGAATTATAAATGGGGTGCTTCCTACATTTTTTTTTCTGTGTACTTTGAAAACGTTTCAAAGTTTGCATGGTCTTGGGTTTGTATTCCCATTATTAAAACATAATGAGGTCTCTGAGTGATTTATTAAAGTAAATCAATAACATTTCTCAATGTTTTTTTTTAAATATTTGCCCTCACAAAAGGATGATGGGAAGATTAGAAAAGACAAGAATAGAAGCCAAACGTTTTAGGCTTATAGGCTTAATATTAGAACCATAAAGAATCTTTTACATGGTTATTAAGTAACGTTCAATTGAAAAGCAATCATTAAAAACCCTACAAGTGAAACACACAAAGCTAACTCTGCTTTCATTTGATGCATAATAAGTAAGAATATATATTCCAGATGACTTTAAGACATAGTAATTTGATTTAATACTCTCAGGGGTTATAGAATATAAAACATCCATGTTTCTTATGATCGGATATTTGGTGATTATTAGGGTATTATCATTCTGATGCTGGTTGGTGATAAAGTAAGGAAAAATTGTCTTGTCACCAAGGACTGTGATTTTCAGGGTAGAAGAAAAAAAAAAGATTCAGATGTAGACAAAATGAAAGTAAATAGTTCTAATTATGAACCTGACCTAGAGATAACGACACAAATACACACTGTGGCTTTAAACATACAGCATACACATATACACCATACATATGCAGATACACATACATGTATGCCCATATGCAGCATATACACACTTGTATTCTAACCAGGAAAATGATCATACTCAAACACGCATGCGCTTCCTGTTGCTCTCCTTTAGAAATTCTGGGTTTTAAATGGTACAGATCCGATCTTTGCATCTGAAGGTCAGAAATCCAAAATTAGCTTACCTGGGCTAGGCCCACAGTGTTGGTAGGGCTGACTGCTTCTAGGTAAGAAGAGACGTTCTCCCTGGTCCTTCTGTCTCTGGGACCGGCATAAACGGGACTGTTCTCCAATCTTTCAGCTCCATGACACATTCGCGATTCACTTCTTATAAAAGTCCTCTTGACGATAGCCCGGCTGTGTAGTCCACATCAATTTGACTATCTCAGCTCCCTTTCCTCAGCGACATCTGCCAAGTGTACCTCGTACCACGCTGGCACGCAGATATGTCTGTGGGAAAGTCATTCAACGATTTGAGCCTGCCCTTTAGACCCGGTGACAGTCAGTGTTCCATCACAGGGACAAAATAACTGAAATAAAAACTATTTTGAAAGGAGAGGTTGATCTTGGATCATGGTTTCAGAAGTTTTCAACCCACGTTTGTCTGATGCCACTACTTAGGAGTGAAGAACAGAGTATCACTTGGTGCGGAACATATGTTTGAGGCTGCTCACATCATGGTAGCTAGGGAGGAGAAAGATGTGAGAACTGGGCGGCTGACAGATACCCCCTGAAAGGACTTTCGGATACAAAAGTATCTTGGCAATCAGGAGCCAGAGAATATCGTGACGTCACATCACGACGTTGCAGAGCAATGGCTGCCTCTGCACAGGCGCAGAGAGACTGCGGAGGGCTGAGTGGAGGGGTGAGCTTTTCTAGGGTCTTCTGAACATGTGCAGTGAGTTGGTAAAGCACAGCTTGGCCCGAAGTATTGCTTGGCCTATCATCCTGAGTTATAGGAGTTGAGATCCTCAAGGCCCAATCTAGGTACAAGCCAGGAGCAGGCTCATTTTTCCACTGGTCTGTTACCAACCAAGCATCACGGCCTATGGGGAGATTCAGCTGCCGCAGCCTTAATGGCTGAAACTCTTGAAGAAGTTAGCATCCATATGGTGGAATCATCTTTCAAGAATTCCAGTATCTGGGACCCAAGTTTTGAATATATATTACTTACATATATGGAGGGATCCTTTCCATCCAAACTGCAACCAACCGCAATAATTCACCAGGGTTAATATACTCAGCCCATCCCAAATTCACACCCACCTCACACCAACTCCAGACTATGCGTCTCATCAGCTCAAAACCAAAATACATCACCTGTGTCTCCTGAGTCTCGTCATGATCCACCCTGTGGAAAGCACCTGCCCAAGAACAGGTGAACCCGAGAAACTTAAGACACAAGCACCCCTCTCCCCAAATATAATTGTGGTGCAGACATTGTCATGCAAAAAAAACGTAGGAAATGAAAGGCAATAAAGGGGTGCCACTTGTCCCAAGCAGTTTTTGAAATTCAGCTAGGCATCCATCAGGAGGTTGCAGGCACTAAGAACAATCCCCAAGGGCTCACGGCTGAGTCTCAGAGCCCCATCTCTTCTGTGTTCGCACACACTGCTTTCTGTCTGTTTGTGCAGTTTGGGTTGGGAGTTCAACTTTTCTTTGATGTTTTTCTCTTTTCTCTTCTCTCCCTGTCCAAATTGTCAATGCCTCTGGAGGTGTCATACTCTCCTAAGCTGAGTGATGCTTTCCTGTGTTTCCTGGAAACTCACTCACTGATGAGGTAATAATAATATCAGCGAATCTCTCCAATATTGAAACTATGGGCCTGAATAAACGTGTCCAACAGAAAGAACCAGCTTTTGCATATAAGTTGGTGATGATTTGGACAGGAAGGACATAAAGTAGACATAAATGAGTGTGATAGTCTGGATGAAAAGGTCCCCCTTAGGCCCATAGGGATTGACAATACAAGGAGGTGTGTCCTTGTTGGAGGAGGGTTCACTAGAAGTACAAGCCACGCCCATTGTTGCTCTCTCTTCCTGTTGCCTGTAGATCCAGATGTACAGCCCTTGACTACCACTACAGTACCATGTCTGCCAGTGTCCTGCCATGCTTCCTACCCTGACAATAATGGACTAAACCTCTGAGCTGTAAGTCAGCCGCAACTTAAATGTCTTCCTATATAAGAGTTGCTGTGGTCATGGTCTCTTCACAGAAATATAAACCCTGAGACACTGAGAGATTGTTATTATGTAGGAGAATAAAGAATTACTGTTGCATTAGTGCTTTAAAAAAAGAAAGAAAGAAAAGAAAAGTTTAGGATTTGGGGAAACATTTTTGGGATTTTAGAGTTTCCAGTTGGGAAAACTTGACCTGTGATAGTAATGTGTTGTTAACAGTTAAAACAGGAAGATTTTTTTATTACATAATTTATTAAATTGTTTTCTGTAATAAATTTTACATCATTTTTCCTACATTTTAATGCAATAGAAAGTGGGCAGGATGGAAATCCTGTTCCAGCATCACTAGAGAGGCTGTTCTTAGGTTGAACACACACATAACTGAACAGGCACAAAGAATACTTTAAATTCTAAGCCCATAAAACAGTTTATTCCAATCCATTCACTGTAACGTAGTATGAGAGAAATAAGATGCCCAGCAGGAGGGGTAGGGGAGGAAACAAAGTGTAAAGATGGAAATATGTCAAAGGTCAATGCATGGAAACACCATATCGAAAGCCACTGTTTTGGATAATGAACGTACGAAAATGAAAAGTTTTCAGAAAAGACCATAAAAATCTAACTTGCAAATTAATCAAGGGAGTAGAAAACAATACCAAAATGAGAACAAATGGAAAATTATTCATAATCAAGCTGAAACAGATCTTAATATAACAATAATTATAGTAATCTAATTTAAAATCACCAATTGGAAGTCACTGAGATTTGGGAGTGGGGGAGGGGAAATGATCACTTAATTCCTACAACAGATGCATATAAAGAAGAAGGCTGAAAATGAACTAAAACCCGAAGAATTGCAAAGCTACACACACGTTGTATGAACCTGAAGTCATATTAACATCTTAATTTTCGTCAGAGTAAAACCGAAGGCAAAGATTGGGACAGCGCAGGAGAGCTCGGCGATTTGACGATGTCTTCTTTTCAACATGAATGGTAGTGAGTATCCTTCTCACGTGTGGAGCTGGAGTCTTAGGAAGTAAAACCTGAGAGAACTGGGGATTTTTTTTTTTTAAAGATACATCTCTTTCAGAAATTTAACAGATGAAGATAAAGAGTGGCAAAAAGCTCACGATACTCTTGTGAGTTCTCTGATGGAATGAGGCAGGCTAGTGCTTGAATGGTCCATTACTCAGGAGACTCTATGATTGGACACTTGGGAGAGAATTCTAGTCTCTGGGAAGGAATCTGAAAGCTGACAGATAATGTCTTTTTAAAAATCAGCATTGCTCATATTGATTGTGACCATAATATGATAACGGACCATATTAAGACGTGTTTCCAAAAACAATCAAAGTTTTGAAAGCAATACATTGAGCCCAACCCGTCAGATGATTATGAACATGACAGAATGGCAACCTGAATTTGTGGAATAAGCCTGACCCAGAGGGGAAATCCCCATGTGTGTTGAGACCAATGAACACAGGGATAATAGAGCAGTGCTTCTGACGTGGAATCCAAACATGTTTCTGACATCTATGTAAGTCTGAAAGTAAAGAAATATAGCTCAAGGTCTTACTAGGTACCTTTTATAGTCCTCTAATAAAGCATCCTGACCTAAGCGACTTAGAAAAGGAATGGTATATTGGGGCTTACAGTTCTAGGAGGTGGAGCTTATTGGCATCATGAAAGAAAGCATGGTAACAGGAAGGCGTGGAGGATGAAGCAGCAGTCGACAACTCTCATCTTCAACAGCAAAGAGGAGGGTAAGAGGGAGACCTGAACGTGGCTGGAGGTTCTGAAATCTCAAAGCCTGCCTCCCAGTTGAAACACTTTTTCCAGCAAGGCCACACCCCCAAAGTCTCCTCCAAGTATTCAAACAGACTGGAGACTATGAGAAGTATCTTTCTCATGCAAACCAGCACAAGGACTAAAAGAGCAGGCATCCCTTTAATAAATGAGAAAAGGAATGTATTTTACACACAAAAATAAGGGAAAACCTCCCAACACTGGCAGACTGGCCTTCTGTGAGAGACAGAGAGGAGGTGAGAAAGAATGGGAACACAATTCCAAAATGCTACAAGGTGTGAAAGAAAATATAATTTTTTTAAACTTCATATATACCTGAAAAGTCATATATAACTGATAAATTTCTGAATAGCCAAATGGTGAAATAAAAGAAGATCTGGAATGATAAGTGTTAAAATTGAGTTTCTAATCAAAGACATCTCTTCCTACAGTTTCCCGGACTCACAGTGACACATGGAAATTCTACCAAGCTTGCCACAAGCCAGAAAGTATCACACATTTCTTTACCTATGTGCCGCCTGTCTCTTTATAATAACGTTTGTTATCATATTATATGGTGAATAAGGGTGGAATCAGAATCTGACAGAGATTGGGGTAAATCTCATACTTCTGCCTTTTCTTATTTCTGAGGTGTCCCCAAGCATGAGTAGCTTGCCCATAAAAGAACTCACTCATGAGGTAACCTGTAAGAAGGCTCCAGAACATTCCAAAGTTCTCCACTGTGAAGGCACCCAGGAAACTGAAGTCTACTTTGGAAAGCTTGGAAAGTATTTTTTTACTGAGGTACTGAGCCAGCTCCCTATATTCTGAATGAGCTTTTAGAGGCTTCTCAGCTTTTACAGGGCTTCTCAACGAGTAGAGTAGAGGAGATAACAGATCAGCAAGCCTAGGGGCTTCCTGAGAAGAACGCAGGGGCTGAATTCAATCCATGTATCAGTGACTAAGACAAAACCCATGATGCGAACAATTTATACAAAGAAAAGTTTATCTTGGCTTGTGGTCTCTGTGGCTCTCCATAGCTCGTGGCGGCAGCGGAAGTAGACACTTCCCGCATCATGGCCAGTCATGTGTCAGTATTCAGAACTAAAGACAGGACTACAAATTTCTAATTACTGTCTCCAGGAACTTACTTCCTCTAGGCAGGTCCCACTTCCTAGAGGTCTCAAATAATGGCACCAACTGGGCTATGAATTACCCAAACTCTGAACATGTGGGGATATTTCTGCTCTCCCCAAGCAGCTTTCAGTTTTCTCTCCAGTCTTCCTCAATTCGAAGTTCACTTCTCTGCTCCTCAACTACTGGGAGATCTGCTTCTTGTAGCTAATGAAAGATTGGAGATTGGGATGGCTAAAGTGTAATGGCCGCTTATAAAATAGTTGCCAGATGTTCCTATTGTACCTAAGACATTCACAGTCTTTATCCAAACTAATAAATAGCCAGAACCCTCCTTGGATACCGGAACAATCTCCAGGAATGGCAATAGAGAGAGCCTTGTACCAGAGAGACCCCAGGAACCATAGGACCATGCTCTGACCATAGATACCAGTTCGGTGGCTTTTCTCTCGGTTACTGTGGGTTTTCTGAATAAGGTTTTTGAAGAAAAACGTTTCTAGCACTTTGGCTTTTTTTAAGGACACGAAGAAAAGCTACTGAGACAGTGAGGGCTATGCAGACTTCCTATGGATACCTAGAGACTCTGCTGGGGTGAGTTCATTCATGGCAGAAGGCCAACATTCGCGGACTGCTTCAGACCAAGCAATCTGAGCAGAGCATCACTCCATTCACCAATGCTCTAAGGATTTTTTATTTGTGCAAGTCACTCTTGAGAGTTATTAAATGCCTTTGCAAATGTAAAGCTTCCATATTGCTATGTGTGCATACCTGCATGCCTACATACATATGTTTACATATATAAAAACATATACTTACACATATACATACCCACATACACACATACATACACACATACATACATACCCACACATAAAAACACATATATATACATATGCACATCCACACACATCCACACATACATATGTATACATGCATATACTCATGCATACATACATAACACACACATACATAAAAACACATACATACACATATATATGCCCACACATAAAAACACATATATACACATGAACATACATACATATACACACATATACACACATACACACATACATGTATACATACATGTACTCATAGATACATAATACACACATGCACATACATACATGCACACATGCATGCATTCACACTTCATCCCCCTGACCGTGTTAATCATGAACATTATTTTCCTGAAGTAAGAGAGAACTGTAACCATGGTAAATTGCATTTTTCTTCCTTTTCATTTTAAAACATCTCTTTCTGCTTACTTGTTACCACTCCCTGTGGTGAGCCAAGAAAACTTTAAAACACAGGTTGGAGTCCCTAAGCAAAGAACACCACCAGGGGATGCTTTTATTTATAATGAGGAGTCTTCAGATCCACAATCTTCGAGGAATTCAGGTATCTAGCTCACTGATGTGCTAAATTTACTTGCAGAATACGGTGGTAAACACAGTGGCTTTTGATACAAACAATGGCTGCTTCCAGTCTCTCTCTCTCTCTCTCTCTCTCTCTCTCTCTCTCTCTCTCTCTCTCTTTCTCAAATTCAAAGCATTCTTCATAACCAAATTCCTTGGGTTTTTCTTCTGTACTGTTTCAACTTAATACACATTAATTAAGATTTAAAGCTTGTAGATAATGTAATAAACATTTAATGTGGAATGTTTGTCTTTTGGAAAAATAAATGTGTGTCATTTTACAAAGGGCACTGTATTTAGACGGAACGCTAGCCAGAAATATTGTTTTAATTTCTTCAAATGTTCAAGCCAGAGAAGTCTATTGGTGAAAGCAATGCTGGGTCTAGTTCAACTGAAAGATAGGCACGAAGGAAGGAAGAGAGAGAGGCAATGAAATGACAGGGAGGGAGGGGTAAGGAAGAAGGGAATAAGGGGTGCCATATTGAATTCCAATTCAAACCAGGACTTCAGCTGAGAATAATTTTGAAGTCCCCACTGGGATTTAGGGAGAGGACAATCACAATATTTAGGCCACAGTATCTGCTGAACGCACATTAGTGATCAGTAAACTTGAAGCCATTGATGATGGTGATTCTGCTTAAGTTGGATTTCAGGTTGACACCCCTGTCATCCTGAGGGCCGCTGTCTACCTTGATGTGGGGGCAGGGTTGGGGTTGGGGACTGCCTATGTACCACAAAAAGCTGAGCCAGACAGTATTCAAGATATACTTTTCTCCCACTGGGTGAGCAATAGCAAACGTATCTGTCAAGCTAAAGGGATGACACAGAGATTAGGAGGGTGCACTGTTTCTGCCGAGGATGCAGGTTCAGTCCTTAGCACCTATGCTGCTCCGTTCACAACCACCTCAGGCTCCAAGAAATCCAACTCCTTCATCTGACCTTCAGGGACGTGGAAAGGAACTCACAGGCACAGACCGACAGGAAAACACCCACAAATGCACATGATTGGAAAACAACACTCCATCTTAAAAAGAACCAGCAACTCTCGGCTCTCTATAATCAAGTAGTCTTAGTCCTGAGTCATGGGTCCTCTGTTTGGCCTCCTGTGGTAAAACCACCATTTCCGTGTGAACACAACTGTCAACAAGCATGATGACAGCTCAGAAAATGGATCATTTCTTTTTAAGTTGACTAGAAATATTTTTACACCTTGGATCTAAGGAAACAGTAGAGCAAGCTGTGATTCTTCTCATTTCTTCTACACACAAAAATAAAATACTATTAAAATCTAAAATTCCCAATGGACAACTTCCATAACACATATGTATGTTACCCAAGAAACCTGAATTATCATATTAAGAATAAATGCCAAGCAGAGAAATGGTCTTGTGGTTGATTTTAAGTCACTTTTAAAAAAAAAAAAAAAGCACATGTACTGACTTAGTTGTGGTGTCCCAAGGGATTAGAAGGCAGAGATGCTTTATACAATACTGAAACTGTACTCTAAAAATGATTTATCTGGAAGCATTGATAGCTGACATATCTGAAAAGTTCACCAGTAGAAAAGTTAATATGTTATGATGTCTTTCTGGGAAGTTCTATCACCATTTATAATCCATTAGATATATTTTCAAATGAACTTCTTGGGGGCTTCTTCTCAATGAGAATCAACTTATCTTTGCTACCCAAGATCGTCATACACTCTCATGGAGATTCGACATGATGGTATAACGCTGCACACCCCAAACTGTGGAGTGGCTATCAGGAGACTATATGTACCCCACAGTTCATCCAGCAAGACTGGAGCTGATATACATCAAGGGAGAGGGACTGAGACAGAATACGGTCCATGCTCAAGGGTTCTATCAGAAGACGGCACCAGTCAGCCCTGAAGGAAAGCAAGAGAAAGGAGGTGCAGAATTGTGGGGAAGGTGAAACTCGGGCTTACCCGGAGAGTATCACAGTCAGGGAAGACCCAGGGAGAAGAGTCTAGAAAGATAAGCCAGGGAAAAGGACATGGACTAAGGGCGCCAGCATTTTCCACTCCCTGACAGGACAAGCTGGGGTGTGGTTCGTTGTTGCTGGATTCGTTGGCCAGGATTGCTTTGAAGTCATCCCTGTCTACGAAAAAGCAGGAGAAATTAAACTTTCACAAAACAAGCAAACAAAATGTATAAAACCTGAATGTGCCCCCCTAGGGTAAGCAAAGCATGGAGGATTTTGACTTCAAAAATCAGACATTTTTGTGAGCTGAGGGCAGTATGGGGCGGGGTACAACTGGGAGCCATTGTACAGCGCAAGAGAAAGCTTTCATCGAGAGCAAGAGGTAGAGAGTTTCCTTTCCTTCAGATTTAGATTACAGCCACTATCAATTCGATATCCCTAAACTTGAGAACCTGTTTTTCATCAGAAACTCCATTCTCTGTCCCAAGGTGATGTCCTTTCTCTATTAAATTAGATGCCAATTAATCTTACTAATACATTAACAGGCTCGAGGAAGTTTGGCTTGAGTTTGGAATAGCTTATGCAGAAGAGGACAGACTCAAATCAATCACCCCTAGGCTAGTGAAGAAACCACAAATGGCCACTACCTGCGAACTCACTTGTTGCTACAAAGACCTGGGCACTGTGATTTTTGTTTTCTAATGTTATTTTTCACATGTTCATTCGCCATTGTCTCCTGCTGATGAATATGCCTAATAGGGAATTTTAGCCACACAGTCAGGCATGTTCCGCTGCCCACAGGGTACCAGACAGCTGGCTGGAAGAAAATATCAGTTACACATGGATATTTCAAAATTCTTGTTTAGATGTGTGCAGAGAAAACATCTGCAGCTTGTGGAGGTGTCAGAATTTTCCCACATGATTTGCTAATCCTCGGGGCTCCAAAGAAAAACAGAGTTTCTTATTATCCGTTATTTTAGCAATCTAACAACAATGAAAACTGGAAGGTTAGTCTTGAAAACTAATATTGGCATTATACAAAGATCCAAACTTAGGAAAGCCTTTTGAAAACAGGTCACCTAATCTGTCTTCTTCCTACTGACTGATAGAATATTCCAGTATGATTTACACAGTCTAGGGAAACAAGCAATAAGGTTCAATACCTGAACATACACAGAGGGGGCGCTGTGTAAATGCTGCCCAAGTTTGGTGTGCTTGGTTGAGAGGGCTTGACTCTTACCTTAAATGCACATTCATTTTGCACACAAACACACACACATACAAAAAAAAAATACATCCTCTTTCATTTCAAAGAACAATTCAAAATGTCTCCATGTTTGCATAAAACACAATATAGTACATTATAGTTATAAAGATATTAAACTAAATTGAGAATAACCTATCAGATTCAAAGATAGTCAAAGAAAACAGGGGAAATTGGGTTGATTTATTGTGATTAGCATTTGGAAAATACGCAGCATGCTTTGCGGCACAGTATAACACCTCGTGCTATGAGGGATCTTGCTTCTGTGTCTTGCTACGGTGTTTGCAAGAAGAGTGTCTGGCATACCAATGTCACTTCCAGCAGCAATCTGGGGAGCTGACATCCTTCCTTAGGAAGCCATAAATCTTGCCACTGTTTATCATGACCTAACAGGACCTTGTCTGAAGGAGTGGCAGGCACATTCTGACTCTAATCTCTGACATCAGCTTGTACAGGCTAGTAACATTGTTACCCAGAACTATCCAAAAGTAGCAGAATGTGATGATAAGTATCATGGCCTGGTGCCTGACAGTATAAGGAAAGTGGCCCTCACTGGGCAAGGGAAACCAGGGAGGAAAGGGATGTATTACAAGGTGAAAGTTGGAACCTTCAGTATGGCCAAACAGATTAACAAAGCGTGTAATAAAAAAATGATATAAATTATAGAATGTTGGGGTTTTGATTCCAAAGGGATCTATAAACAATGGTATTACAACGGGAAAGAGTTACAACTGAGAGGGACAGACTGAAGTTTTAAATGAATCTCACTGGCTGGGAACCAGAGACTGTTGTGTTAAGCAAACCATGGCAGCTCAAAAATACAAATATCACATGCTTTCATTTGTGGATCCCAAATTTTATACAGATACATACAATCTTACATGTATGTATATGTGGCACAAAAGTAACATAGGACAGGCAGGGAGCTTAAGGGACAAGCAGAAGGGGAAAGAGGTGGAAAGGGGAGGGTGGAATGTATAAGGAAAATAGGCTCAACATACATGATACATTTGTATGAAAATGTCCTTTTGAAGCTCGGTACTACATGTAAAAAACCCCTAGTGATTAAAAAAAAAATAAGGGCCAATCAATCAATATTTTAATATAATATAGACATGAGTAATCTGTGTATGCTTGGGGAGCTGCACCCTTGAGATCTCAACCATTTGGTTGCCTAAGTAAGACCTACATATTGACAAAGCCAGTTGGCACACCCATGTGGATAGAGGAAGTTTCACAGGGCCCCACCCCTAAATGAAAAGCCATGGGCAATGGATCCCACTGAGAGAGCGTTCTCCAGAATAACCCCTCCCCCAGTGGTTATCCAATCCCAATTGATCTATACAGATTACATTGAAACAACAAAAAGGGTCCTACCAGGTTGTACTTGTAATTATATATGTACATGTTTGTGTGTATGAAATAGCTATAATTACAATAAAAAGGTCATGAATCTGAGAGGAGGAGGGATACCAGACAAATTGGAGAAAGAGTGGGAAAGGGGGGAAATAAATGATGTAAATAGAACACTCATATATAAAGTTCAGAGTGAATAAATGATTTTTTTAATAATAATGAGTTTTACAATTGTACCTGGTCTAGGTCTTGGGCTACAAGAAAGCTCACTAGAGATCAGGTCACACATGGATTCTCCTCAGATGATGAACACCCAGAACACAGGAAAAATGGACTGGGAGGTGGAGGGAAATTTCTGGGCAAAACTGTAATAATTTATATGACTTTTTCTGCCAACAGCAGCCTAAAGGAGCGTGGCTGGAAAATCAATATGGAAAGAGGGGGAAAAATTTAAAGACTTCTTGAGAAAAATGAAAAAAAAAACAGCCTCATTAAAACATTTGGAAGTAATTACGGAAGCCACCTTGAAATAATCAGTAGTAAGTACAGCTTCAGAAAAATGTAGTCTTAGCTCAGTTAACTCTTCCGATCCCACACAGATGTGGGCTCCCACAGACACAACCTCAGCTCAGTAAACCCCCTGATACCCTTGGAGCTCATTGTAAATAGGAACCACTGGTGTACAGGGAAGGAGGCTCCACCAAATTTGAAAGAGATATGAATTAGAGAAACCATGCAATTTACCTCTACAAATCATAGAAACAAAAGAAGAGCCCCCCAGCAACGCATCATAATCTGTCACAAAAGAAACAGCTTGAAATGTAATGTCTGTAATCAGCTTGGGAAGGAAATGTATTTCTGGATCAGGCTGCTTTGATTTATTTGTTAAATGACTCCAGAAAACAAATCACCACAGAAGAGACTCAGCCCCAAGTGTGTGGGCTTCTGACCCTTCCTTTCCACCGGGACCCACTAGGAATCATTGTCACAGGTCAGGACTTCAGCAAGCCCAGGAATGTCAGGAACCCTGGTTACCTTCTGTGCATGGTTGGTTTGCCTGTCTCCTCCACCCATCTCTCCATTGTGCACTTGGAAGCCCACACCACCAGACTCAGTCTGTCTTTTTCCCTGAGTGCCTGGCACGGAACGCGGGTACTTATTCTTGGACAGCAAGTACTCTTCTAGCTAATCCATCCTTCTAGTTCCTTAGAAGCATGTTTAAAGGTGTTTGTGAATCAGAGAAAGTTTATACGTCCTCATTGGAAAGAGCATCTGCTTTCACAAGGAATGCAGAGGCCAGAAGCTCAGAACACCAGCTGGGGGTCTTTCATCACCTGTCACCTTGGTGCTATAACTGTCTCAATTAGACCCTCATTCTTGCTACTTTCATGACTCAGTCCTCTTCATATGTGTAGTTACTTACAGAAACGTGTACAAATTAGTGCATACATGTGCATTATGGATACATATGTACAGGTACTTACAGAAACGTATGCAAACAGGTACATTCACGTGTGTCGTGTATACATATGTATAGGTACTTACAGAAATATGTGCAAACAGGTACATACATATTTGTTGTGCATATATGTATATATATGGGTACCTACAGAAACATGTGCAAATAAGTGCATACATGTGTGTTATGGATACATATGTACAGGTACTTACAGAAACGTGTGAGCAAATAGGTACATACATATTTGTTATCTACACATATGTATAGGTACTTACAGTAAATGTGTGCAAACAGGTACATACTCGTGTGTCATATATATAGATATATAGGTACTTATAGAAACATGTGCAAACTGGTACATACATGTGTTATGTATATACTCATTTGTCATGTATACAAATGCATGAACATATATTTATGTCATAAATTGAGAGCATGCTAGTGACTGAATATTTGCTCTTTTAGTGTTATTATAAATTGTGTTACTTTTTAATTTATTAGTCAATACAATTCTTATGGTAGAAAGACATTCATTTTGTGGAGTATAGGAGTTTATGGAGCATGAGTAATTATAAAATTTGTAATAAAATTTAGTAAGATAACTTTGTAATAAAAATGACTGCCATTTTAATGTTTTATTTGTGTATGTGTGCTAAGCAAGAAATGCAAATGCAAAGATATAGCCTGCAAACAATTACAGTGTTAATTATACCATAATGGATTATATGTCATAAATAAAAATAACATGGTATTAATAATAATATAATTTAAAAGCATAATTTATGTATTTTACATATTTATTTTTTTATTTTATGTGTCTGAGAATTTGCCTGCATGTATGTAAATGTGCCACATGTGTGACTGGTGTCTGCAGAGTCCAGAAGTGGGCGTCAGATTCTCTGGAACCAGAGTTAGAGCTAGCTTGAGCTGCCCTGTAGATAAGTTCTAGGAAATGAACTTGTGTCCTCTGATAGCGTAGCAAACTCTGGGCTGTGAAGTCATCTCTCCAGTCCCCACATGAATCATATTTTCATCTTGGGAGTAACCCTAAGAGAAAGAAGTTGTCAGTACTTCCAAGTGGGAACACAAGACCTAGGAATGTAATTTTTAAGATCAATAGATGGAATAGGGTAAGAGGCTCAGATACTAAGGCATGGTTCTTAATGTCATCTTTTTCACAAAAAGAATTAGTCTTTTGGAGAAATGATAGCTTCAGTGTTCGAGAGTGAATCTATGGTGCTACAAGAAAAAGAATTGCCTAAATACAAAACAAATTAATCAATTAGTTGATTGATTGATTTTAAAATATGACAATAGGATGATGGGTGTAAGTCAAAGGTACATAGCAACCATTTGAAAGAATTCCAAAGAGCTATAGCAGAAACTTTTGGAGGACAAAATGAATTGCATTGCACGAATGCTATTGCATTGGGTCCAGTGGATAAAACAGACATGACAGAGACTGGAGAGATGGCTTGGCTTAGGTGAGAGAGCTCTTGTTGCATTTCCAGAGGACCTGGGTTCAGTTTCCAGCATCTATATTGGGAGACTAAGGATCATCTGTAGCTCCAGCCCAGGAATCCAATCCAATAATATCTTCTGGCCTCTTCAGATAATCTCACACCCACGCATGCGGAGAACTGAAACTCAGTTCCCAGTACTCATGTTAGGCAACTCACAACTGCCTATAATTCAAATCCCAGGGGATCTGATGCTCTGGTCTCTTTGGGCAGCTGCATTCAGCACACACACACACACACACACACACACACACACACACACATATTAACACTGTTTTACACACACATGTTAATGCTGTTTCAAGGTTATGAGTCTATAGTGACAGGAATTAATGACTAAAGGAATGAGTAGACAGACATGTCATCCTTGCAGAAGCATTCCAGATGTGAACATAGATGTTCAACTGTCAAGAGAGGAGCATGCCCCACCCCCAGCCATTCAGTGTAAAGCGATTTCCATTCAAGGAGCACATTATGTAAGGAGAGGAAAGTAGCATTTCCTAGTAAAGAATCCTGGCAATTATATACAATCATAAGTCACATAGCTGAAACGTACCCTTGACGTGGCATCTTGAAAATGCTATCTTACCTCTGTGGACTTCCTCCTCCCACTCATTACCCTAGTCATGAGGAAAAGTATCAGAAGTCATTCTATAAAGTACCTCATAGAACCGCCAAGGTCGTCTGGTAAAGGAAAGTGTAGGAGTCTGTCACAGTAAATAGAAGGCCACAAAGACAGTACCATAGAATCCACTGTGGTGTCCCTATAGGTTCTCCGAGCAGTAAAGTACAGCAATGGGAATCCAAATCAGGTACAGGTTGCAGCTAAGTGCAGAGAAGTTGAAGCAAAAGAGACCACAGCAACATCAAGACATAAGCTGCAAAGTTAGGTCAGAGTGAGGGGCTGTGGTACTCAAAGGGATTTCAGTCATGGGGTTGCATCTTTGTGCTTCCAATTATGCTTCCTGGGACTAGATTTCTTAGCGCTGCCTCGGGTTAAAAGCAATGATTTGGAAAGCTGGGTGAGCATGACTTTAGATGGAAAACTGCAGACCAGCCAGGGCATCTGCTTGTGTCTGTCTCATAAGCTGTCGTGAGCGGGAAAGTTGAAGCATCTCCTTTGGAATGGAGAATACTGGATCTTCTCAGAATCAATATCTTTCCTTGTTTTCAAGAATTTGCAGGTAGGCATTGCCATCTGACCATGCTCTATATAAATGAGGGACATTATCTGATCTCTTTTTATATCTATCTGTCTGTCTGTCTATCTATCTATCTTTCTTTCTTTCTTTCTATCCATCCATCTATATATCTATCTACCATCCATTTGCTTATCAGTCTATCTACCCATCTATCTATCTACCCATCAATCTATCCATCCATGCTTCCATCTATCATCTATTTATCTATTATATATGTATATATCTTCTATATATCATCTACCTCTCCATCTATCTATCTTTATATCTATCTATCTATCTATCTATCTATCTATCTACCTACCTACCTACCTATCCTCTATTTGTCCTATACTTCTTTCTGTCTATAGGTTCTAGATTCATGTGACCTTTTGGACTGCATGTTGACTTTGGGGAATTAAGAAATTCATGAAGCAGCAGTCAGCTTGAAAATGAAAGAGAGACACTTTTTGTTTTATTTATGCCACTAAGTACCTGATGCTTAGTCCACCTGCAGTCCAATCTACTTTCCATGTCTCTAAAAAAATACCTTATGTGGTAATATCAAATAAGGTAGATCTTGAACCCAAAAAGGGCCTTTCTCTAACCTCATGGACTGGGATCTGACGTTATAAGACAGTCATTCTCTAAGGGATCTACTTCTGAGATAAGAAATGTTCTCATGCTCCAATCTCCAGACCATGGGTCTCATTGCTTTAGGGAAATGACTGCAACATACATCAAGAGAGAGCAATCCCATGGGAGAGTCTTAGGAGCATGACCATCAGTAACGGGAGCTCTGCCTGACACTAGGGGATAACTGTCCTTTTACTTCCTATACCCAGAGTCTATATATCTGCTGGAAGTTCTGAGAAATACAGGAGAATGCCTGAAAATCTCAGGAGTGTGTGCTGTAGTGCATCTCCACCAGAGACTCCCTGTAGATTCACCAGCATTAGCAGCAACCATTGTGGTGGTATTCTTGGCTCCTGGTAAATGCGTGTTATTACTTTGAAACGTTTTTTTTTTAATCCACGAGGTTTATATGTGGTTTATATAATATACATTCCCAATGTTTGTGGGCTCCTTATAGGAAGAGATGGCCAAAAAAAAAAAAAAAAAAAAAACCATAAATATTTTTATGACAGCAAAATGGAACCTGGATTCATTTTATTTAAATATTAAAAGAGAGATGACCCTGTTCCAACCCCCTAGATGATGAAGTGGGGTATATCTGTTACATGTGTAGAGTTTTATTTAACTCAAGGGTTTATTGCTAAAGTAAGTTTTAAAAAAAATGACTGATTTATGGTGAATGAAAACTGGGGGATTTTACAGTAAGCCAGTTCAAACCCCAGACTTTAAGTCAGAATCTTGGTGTGTAAATCCCAGCTCTCCACTGTGAGCTGATGTGACTACTAATCCAATCCTCCTGAAGACAGACAGACAGACAGACAGACAGACAGACAGACAGACAGACAGATGACCTCCCACACTTAGGTCCAGCTCTGTTCTTCCGGGTTAAGGTCCATATTGTGTACCACCTGTGAAGTAATGACGGTAAGTCTGTCAGTGATCACACAGACAATAATATGGCACAACGTGTGGTCTCCAAATAATGACTCCAAAAAATATGTTCACATCCTAGTCCCAACATACTGAGATATGTCATCATGAGATGAAAGAGGTGACATTACAGATATAAAAACGTTATGAAGAAAATACTGTCCTAAATGGCAGACAAAAATGTCAGAGATCGAGAGAGCTATGAGATGTGGCACTATTGGCTTTAAAGATAGAAGAAAGACTTACAAACCAGGAAATCCCAGGGCGTCTAGAACTTGCAGAATTTGGTATCACATGGATTATTGAGGAGAAAGGCTTTTCTTTCAATACTTTGATGTTAGGGCTGCTGATTTCTAAGACATATTAAAAAAAAAACCCAAGCTATCTTCCTCCTCCTCCTTTTCCTCCTTCTCCTCCTCCTCTTCCTCTTCCTCCTCTTCTTTCTCCTTCTTCTTCCTCTTCCCCTTCCCTTTCCTCTTCCCTCCTCCTTCTCCTTCTTCTACTGTTGTTACAGTTGAAATAGGACCAATTCTAATACATAGATAAAATACATCAGCAATTTCTTGGAAAGAGAATTTTGACTAGTTGTCATCATTTTAAAGGGAAAGAATTTTTGCTCATGAAGACAGTAAAGAGTCCAGTGAGATTACTGGTTAGATGTCAGTATTGAGTAGGGTGGTGTCTGGTGGGTAAAGCCTCTTATTTAAGACTGTTGCTGAACACAAGTTCTTCCATGATGCAACCTTCTGTAGATCATTCTCCATGTCATAAAGAGAAAAACTTGGGCTGCCTAAGAGTATAGGTGGCCACCTGGAGACACAGGGCTCTCAGCAAGGAATGGAAGGGCAAGCCCCCTCCCTACTCAGTGCCTCACAAATGGCTTTCAGCTTGAGCTTTAGTTTAAGTATTGTTAGAATTCCTTGGGGTGTCTTAAGGAGAATGTTGAGGCAAGTCTTTAGGGGTGGCCACAAGGTGTAACCACAAGGTGTATTACAGCAAAGGAGATCCCAGACTCCAGACATTTCCTTTTCTCCTCCTGGACTCTTGAAATAATCCGAATGCATATGTGATTTGTAAAGTCACAAAACATAGGAAGGAAGCCCGAGGATTGCTTGAGGAATCTGGAAGCAAAACAAAGAAAACTTTAAGCCAAAGATATTCTAATGGCTGAAATTCCTTAATACAATTTAACAATAAAATCAGAGAGTCCAGAGAGCAACATCCAAATGAGTGCCCATGTGTAAAACATCTAAATCAGCCTGGCTCATTTATTTATTCAGTGACTCTATGCTATTGAATGCCATTGAATGCTATAGATATATATACCTCTAAACCCTGTCAATTGAGTTGCATCAATTCTATCCCAAGAATTCCTGGATGGTTGCCATGTTGGGCACAGACTAAGAGGATGAGGAAACCTCTAAAAAGGAAACAATTTATCCCATTTTTTTACACCTTTTATTTCAACTGTCAAGTTTACATGTAACTTTCTATGAGATTAGAACTCAGGAAGTAGAGGAGAAAGCCAAATTCTCGGGGATAGAAAGGGGTGTCTAGTTCTCTTCCTTTGACATTGCTCCACCATGGATTTCTCTGAAGCCATCACAACTCAGAATAAGTAGCCAGATTTACAGAACAGCCAGCAGTGCCGTGGATCCAGAACAAACCTCTATGTGTACCTCATGATACCTGCAAGCTATGGGAAAAGCTTCAGGTCAGACCACATCTGTGTCCTGCTAAGATTCCCACCAAAATGTTTTTTTTTTTTTTTAAAAAAAAAAAAAAAAGAAAAGAAAAGAAAAGAAATACATGTTGCGGGAAATATTAAAAAGGTGGCAAGTTCCCAAGCTATACCCAGCTATTCTCTGCCTCAGCGGCCTTGCCACCTCTGCCTCTAGGCTAGCTCCAGAAGCAACCGATCCTGATTCTCTTGCTTCTGGTTCTGCTCACATTCCCAGCCATTCACATCCTGTGGTCAGCAGTCCCCTAACCCGGTAAAATTAAAACGCTAGAGACTTAGAATTTATAAGTCAGATTTATATCAGTAAATTCTCACCCCACAAAATGCCCACACAGTGAACTCAGAGCCAATTAATATTGATATAAATTGCTTACCTAGGTAAGACAAATTGTCCTGTAATTATCCATCCCTTATAAGATATTGATAGCTACCTGTGGCTATTTAAAGCCACGAGGAATCTGGATTGTCTTCTTCTTGCTCCATCTTTCTTCCTCCTTCCCCTCTGTCCTCTCTCCTTGTCTCTGAAACTCTTAGCTCCATCTCCCTTTTCCCTGTCCAATCACAGGTTTCCTGCTGTATTAATATTTAAATTAGTTGGGGGAAAATTCTGCTACAAATACAGAGTGATTGATATGTATCTGATTATCAGCTAGAGAACATCTTCAGCTTTGCTGTATCCTTCTGTCCTGTGTATAGTTTCTGTTTCTGTTTGTCTAAAGTCCTAACAATGCATGTGAAGTGATGGAAGCCCTATGAGACCCTCTCCAGGAACTCTTCTAGATCTCTTCAAGCAAAAATTACCCTTTCGGATGCCATCTTCTGTATCCGTGGAGCTGCTTCAGTGGAATCATCCTCTATTAAAATTATGTTTGCCCAACACCCAAGAGTCTATGAATCCAGCGGGACCTATCGTGGTTAGGACTCATGCATATTCATCAGGAAATATGGAATATGTTCAGTCACAACTAATAGAACCATTCACCTAGCGATGGCTTAAAGAGGTTAGGGGGCTTTCCTAGGATGGGTCTAGAGATGGTAAGACCATGGCTGGTTACTGTGTCATGGTATAATTGAGCATCCTAGCTTTTGTGATGTCTGTAAGGGGCCACACCTAAGCTGTATCATCCACAGGTAGCTACCCAATGAACCAACGTTGCCACTTGACCCTATGATGAACTAAAATGGCCGTTCTAGACGAAACACTTCATCCACATTCCAGAAAACGTAAGACTGGAGGGGAAATAAAGTTTGTCACATTGACCATCATTTCTGTTAGGTGTTGTTGTTTGGGAACATGATCTAGGGTTTATGTTTGAGTCTGATTAGACAGATTTATGGCACATGGCCATCTTTGCTATAATATGAGTAAAGTTATAAACCGTAACTTTTAAGCTATGTCCATTGCCCTGTTGAGTGAAAACAGAGCTCACCGAGTTTCTTGAAACACAAATCTAATAAATGAGATTTATTATTAACAGTACTGTGATGCCCCAAGGTTTAGAATGATGTTGACAAAAAAAAAAAATAACTATGGAGAAGCCTATAGATATAATCACTTTTTAAAAATATTGTTCAATCATAAAACCAAAGGGCCCAGAAGAAAATTGAATTATTTTGAATGGGGCTGGAGAGATGACTTAATGGCAGATCTCTGTCACCCACATAAAAGCCAAGATGGTGGCATATGTCTGTAATTCCAGTGGTGGGGTGGTTGCTAAAATAGGTAAAACCCAGGGACACACTGCCCTGCCAGGCTAGCGACATTGTCCAGGATCAATGAGAAAACTGCCTTGGAGGAGCTGAAGAGACAGTTAAGTGGTTAAGATCTTTAATGACTCTTGCAGAGGACTGGAACTCAGTTCCCAGTACCCATGTTAGGCAACTCACAACTGCCTATAATTCAAATCCCAGGGGATCTGATATGCTGGTCTCTTTGGGAAGCTACATTCAAAATCACACACACACACACACACACACACACACACACACACACACACACTTAAAAAAATAAACCTTTAAAAATGATGTGGCAAGCAATAGAGGGGAGAAACTTGAAGCCAAAATTGACCTCTATATCCCACACGTGTGTGCATGCACTCCCATACACACATGCGTACATATAAACACATTCCACATAAATGCACATAAGCACACATATGCATCACACATTTATTATTAATTATTTACATGAAAATAAGAGCATGATTATTCATTTAAAGGAGTCCATCTCAAATACGTTTATTTATTTTTAAAGAGTAAAAAAATTCTTTATATAGGAAAGTGGAAAGTTAAGGGATTTTTATACACTGGGTACAAATAACAATTCTCTGGATTATTCATTTGTCAATTAATTAATTACTCCCTTTATCATGTTGACCATCTACAACTACACAGGCTCCTCTAAAACCCAGCTAAAGACTGTTTTATTTTGAACTCTTTGGCAAGAGCTTATAGTTAGCTACACTAAGTCAGAGCATGCTGGTTGCTTGTTAAAAGCTCTGGGAAGCAGTTCCCAAAATTGTTATCCCAAGCATAGAACAAATACATAATATACTACGCATTAAACTGAAAAGTATCCGTTCCGAAGTTTCAGAGAGACTGCTCAGCCCAACGGAAAAACATACAAAGGAGGTTAGTCTTAGCTGGGAATTATATTGAAATCTGGATTTTCAAACAGTTATTATCCTATATTGTCTTAGTAAGAGTTTCTGTGTCTGCGATGAAACCCCATGACCAAAGAGCAAGTTGGAGAGGAAAAGGGTCTATTTGGTTTATACGTCCAGATCATAGTTCATCAATAGAGGAAGTCAGGACAGGAACTCAAGCAGGGGAGGAATCTGGAGGCAGAAGCCATGGAGAGGTGCTGCTTCCTGGCTTGCTTCTCGTGGCTTGCTTAGCTTGCTTTTTTATGAAACCCAGGGCCATCAGCCCAGGGATGGCATCACCCACCATGGGCTGGGCCTTCCCCCATGGATCACTAATTGAGAAAATGCCTTACAGCTGGATCTCATGGAGGCATTTCCTCATCTGAGGCTCCTTCCTCTATGATGACTCTAGCTTGTCTCAAGTTGACAAACAAAACCAGCCAGTAGATGTATCATTTTGTATTTTTTAATAACAGAGATGTGTGTCTTAAAGTAACTTGCTTGGGCTGGAAAGATGGCTCAGTGGGTAAGAAGAGCACTTCTTACTTTTGCAAAGGACTCAGGTCCGGGGCGCAGCAACCACATGGCTGCTCACAACTATCTTAAACTCTGCCTCTAGAGGATCCAACCCCTCTTCTGAGCACCCTACTTGGGCACCAGGGACAGAGGTAATGCAGAGACATACCTTCAGGCAAAACATCACACACATAAGAAAAGAAATTCAAAAACACAGTATAACTTGCTACGACACCAGGGACCATCCAATGACCTGACTCACCCTTACTAGACACACCTGGTCACCTGTACACACATGGACATGCACACACACTTTACTCATCTCTGCTTCAGTTTTTTCTTCACACTGACACTTGCATGCTTGTCCACCCTGTGACCAATGTCTTTTATAAATGGACTTGCCTGTCTTTGGCAACTTACTCACCATCCTGCTTCCTGCAGCCAGCCAGGAGGGATCTGTCCAGAGCTCAGCTGTCCTGATGCATGAGTCCCTCTCTGCTGCAGACAGACACTCGAGGGCGGGCTGCAGCAGAAATGGCCCCAACCACTGTTTCTCAGCGTTAAAGCTTAGAGTGTCCCTGTATGGGAAACAGGAACCACCGTCATTTTTTTTTTTTCTGGGATCTAGTGGACTTGGTTCTCTGATCAAGAAACCAAAGCACCCCAGAGTTTATTATATATAGCTGAGCAGATCAGAGGGTTATTGTATACAGCTAAACACAGAAGTAGACTGATTACATACAGATATGCACCTCAATAAGTAGGCAAGTTTAGCTGATCTCAGTAGTAGCAGTCTCTGTAGGCTAACAGCACTCCGGCTTGTGAGGGGAACCTTGGTAGATTTTTTTCACACATTATCAGCATAGCACATAGACCAGAGGAAAGCTTTGCCATCCCTTTGGACCTCACCTCAGGTAGGGCTGGTTTTGCTATTTTCTCACGGGCCTAAGGCAATGTCAACAGCACACATTCTCCGAGAACTTCATTCACTCAAGACTTCCTCCTTCCCACCGTTTCCTTCTTGTCCATCTGTCCTTTTCTCCATGCCTTCTCCCTCTTTCAGACCACGCTCACCCCTCAGTGATTCACACTGCAGTTCACCTAACCCCACCCCTACCTCACTCCTACCCTGCTTCAGCTTTTCAACACATTTGCCCCATCTGTCATTTCTCTGATGGTGACACTGTTCATAAAGAATTACTGGGCAATGCATCAGCAGAATAATTTTTTAAATATATGTTTATTTTTGTTTTTGAGCCACCCTTGCTACGAACCCTAGCAGGCTCAGCCCTCCAAGTGTGTACTACAGTGCCTGGGTAGATATTTTTTCTTGTCTTGTCTCTCTTTTTTTTTTTTTTTTTGACGTTTTCTTTAACCAAAAGAATTTACTAGCTTTTTTAACACTATACAAACAATGTAGTGAACCCCCATATAATGAACACTTTTTTGTTTTGTTTTGTTTTTCTATCTTTATTTTATTATCAAATCATAATTTTTACTTTTTAGCACAGGGGTTATAAACACAAAAATGCAGGATGTGGGAAAGGGGATGATATAGGAGCAGGTATCAGGGGGAGTACAGATATCTTTCAGCACAGGGTATCAGCTGAGTGAAGAAGGTTCAGGGGTCAGGTCACTATGACTCTGCCTATGACTCACTTGTCCTTATCTAAGTTGGTACTATCCTCCAAGGCTGCCTATTTACAAGGTCTACGACTACTTAGGCTGGTAAATTTCCACAAAAGCTGCCTGTTTACAATAGCTTATAGCCATCTGTTTCAGTGTTTTTCCATAGAGACCCAAGACTTTGTGTTAGCAGGCATGTATGCCAGGCCTATTGCTGATTTTAGGCTTATGGCTGATTTTAGGCCTTCAGTGTATAAGCTCCCTTCTCCAAGTATAGACGGGCTGTGGTGATTCTAATCTTGCATGTGCTATGAACTAATACTTAGATCAGCTCCAAGGAAGGGGAAATCAGGCGTAGTGGCAGCTGCTTGCGACACAGCGAGCATTCTCAGGAGAGCAGACTCCATGCTCCAAAATAGAAGGAGTCTCGTCACCGGCACTGTCTCAAGCAATGTCAGCATGATGCTCCCTCTAAAGCCTCAGCCTCATAGTACCGGAGACAAAAACTGACAAATGCTTGTGACTGTTGTGCACCTGCCTTCTCTTATTTCCAAGTCTCTCAGTGGTAGGAGCCCCATTTCACTGCCCAACCACTCACTTTCTTAACATTTCTTCCTCAAGAATTAACATACAAAGAGCTTATACCCAAGCTACTTTCCTCTTGATGGGCTTTTTAAGAAATGTTTTCTTACTTTCCGAGAAGAATACTGTGTGTTACCTGATCTTATGATCGTAATTCCAAACATGTGCTCCATAATCATCTTGACCTATTAGACCAAATGGCCTGTGCAGTAAATTATAAAAACACTCGGTTCTTCTGCTGGTCTACTGTTATATGTTTAATTTCACTCTTCCTTCAAGCCACTTATTTGCAAAGCCGAGGGAGTGAGTCCAAGCCGACTTGAGACCTCCTGAACCAGAGCAAGATTGAGGTTTGTCGCCAACACACCAAAAGCCACAGCCTTGTACCAGGTCGTATGATTTCCTCAAGCCTGTAAAATTAAGATGTATATGGCTGCCACAAAACCAAATATTTAAATTCTGAGGTGCCAAGGGATGGGACAATCATTATTAAGGTGGCATCAAATAAACATCTTAGCATGTGTATCAATTCATCTTCTTCCTCGATTCCTATGTCCATCCTTTTGCCTGTGAATGAGAGCACCAGAGTAACCGGATTGGCGTGAATTCGGCACATGTCAGGTTAATTTTCTCCAATCCAAACAACACTTACACAAGGAGGGGAGCAGCTAACAATTCAAAGGAACAAACCATTAAATTAAAATTCTTAACTTGATTGTTTGACTCACACTGGGCTAAATTTACATCTTCTATCACACTATGGGAATTCACTCTGTGGGAGATTTTTCTGGCTACATTTCTTTTTTTTTAAGAAAACCTTTTCTGCTCCCTTTCCTCTTTCTAAAGGGTGAATTGCCTGTCACTGTACCTTTAATGATAAGAAGAAAGAAATAAAACTGGGCTCCAGGAGAAAACAATGAGGCCATAATTTTGAAATTAAAATACAGCACATGCTATATCAATATAATTGTCCTGCTTGTGTGAAGATAACTCTACCTTGATAGTATTATTTCCTGAGCATGCAGAAACTAATAAAATCTGCAGGGCTGAATGGATGGGAATATCAGTACTAGAGATTATGGAAAACACACGCTCAAATAGCCAAATGAAATTACTAAAAAAAAAAAAAAAAAACAATAGCAGTGGCAAATTATTTATCCAAGTAATGCAGAAAGATGTGTAGATGTGTAGCGACCTCCCGACATTAAAATAAATTAGTTAACTTACAGCATTTCTCCTGATGAGGAAAGATGCAGGTGACACCCACTGTTTGACCTTGAACAGATATGCACCAGAATTGGTTTTCTCTGTGTTCTTTTCTTTTTTGAGAGCTTGAGTGCATGCATGCTTACATGTGTGTGAACCTGCATTAAGTGTGTGTGCATGCCTGCAGAAGTCAGAGCTTCAGGTCTTTTAAAAATCTCTCTCCATCTTAACTTTGAGACAACTTACTATGAACCAGGAGCTCACTGATTCTGTTAGACTGGATGGTCAGGAAAGCCCAGAAATCCTCACATCGCCCTCTCCTGGCACTGAGAGGGATTACAGGTTCCTGTGGATTCTAATGGCATCTTATGAGACTGCTAGGGATCTGAACTATCTTGCAGGACTGACTGGTCATTTACTAAACTAGCAACCCCCCCCCAACCCCAGCCCTCAGATTTCTCGATTTTTATTATTCATTCTTAAGAAACCCTATTTGGGATGGAGAGTCTCAATGATTAAGAGCATTTGCTGTCCTTGCAGAGGGCTCAGGTTCCAGATCAGCACATCAGCACCCACACGGTGGCTCACAACCATCTGCCACGCTGTATCTGGAGTTAAGATGCCCTCTTCTGGCCTCCTTGGGCACTGCACTCATGTGGCACACATACAGATAAATACTAAGTTATAGAGATTAAAAATAAATAAACTTAAAGGAAACTTCTTCAAACTTCTCTGATTTCTGCACTATTGTTGGCAAGAGTTTTGTTCCTTTTCCTCTACCAACCTTATTAGTTTAAAATGGAATTATTAATTAGAAGATAGAACTGTTTGGTAGGATTCAGTTCAGCCGTTAATATCTTCAAAACAGACTACTCACAAATTATCTAAACAACATAGGAACGGCTAAGGGATGTTTCTAATCTAAATACAATAGGGCTACCATTAACTTGACATGATCTTGGGGTGCCTTTGCATTCTCTTTTTCTCCTGTGAATATAAAATAGAAATAATAATAACAGTGGTCTTGATCTTTCTCGACTGAGTTGCTGGGAGCCTTGAAATGATACCTAGCTATCTACCACATCAGGAATGTTCAACACACAAGTCCTACTGTTCTCCACATCATTATGGATGCCAAAGAGAAACTCTCATTTGTGATCATTATGGGGATATAATGAAACGGAACGTTCTATTGCCAACGTGAATATTACAGATTAGTATTAGGTAGGAGATGTTTGGTACAAGAAATTCTTCTATTTCCCTGTGAATAATAAAGTACTCACTCAAACAAATAAGAACTAATTGTCTTGTGAGAAAGCAATGCACCTTGATTGCATGGTAATAAAAAGGGAATTTGCAAGCTGTTGATGTGTTATAAAGAATAAAGGGGAAGGAAAAAAATAATTTTCTTTCTCTCTCCTGACAGCTCCCTAGGTTTTGAATTCTTTTTCTAGCTAATTAATCTCTTCTCTTGCTTGTAAGCCCACAACTTCACAAATGGTTTTTAGATTTTTATTAACTGTGACTCTTCTCTCTAGCCCATCACTCAACACATACACACACAAACACATATACACAAAAAACACACATAAACACATACAAAAACACACATATACACCCACATACATACACATACACATACTCTACAATTACACATACACACATACTTGCACACAAATTTGCATATATACATACACACATAAGTACACACACAAATATGCACATATACACATGTATACGTGCAAATAAACCCACAGAGATACATATACACACATACATAGATACACACAATCACACACACACAAATAGACACATATACACACAAAAATATGCACACATACACACAAATACACATGTATAAACACATACACACAAACATACACATATACCATAGATATACACACAATCACATACACACAATTACACAGGTATACACACATACATACAAACATACACACATACATAGATGTACACACAGTCACACACACAAATACACACATATACATACACATACATACAAACATACATACACACACACACACACACATAGCAGTGAATACTTAATCCACTTTGGCTCCTGGCTATTGTGTGCTCACTGCACCCACCCAAGAGCTCAGATCCACAAATGAAAAATACATACACGCCAGCTAATTTTGATATGCTTTGACTAGCCCAATGGCTGGGCACAACTGGCACACACTACCCTCTTGTATTCCTGGCTTAACACCTTCTAAATCTATATTTTATCTTTGCTACCTTGTTACCGTCTAGGCAGTTTCCCCATAAGGCTGATTTCCCTTTCCACCTACATTGCTGGATGATTTCTCTCCTGTGGCTCTTAAATCTGATCCCTCTGTCTCTGAGTCATGGTGATTCTCCCCTTTCTCTTCCTCCGTCCCTTACCCACACAATCTAAAAGTCCCACCTCCATCTTCCTGCCCAGCCATTGCCTGTATGGCAATTTTTATTATCAGTCAAAGCCAGCTGGGAGCAGGGACCCTCAGTGTCTGAAAGTGTGACTTTGGGAACTGAATTAAGAAAAAAAGATTAGAACCAATTCCCAGCATACATAAAATCACACATACATGCACACATACATACATATACATATACAAATACACACATACATTCAATCACACATACACACAAATGCACATACATACATACACACACATACATATATACATACACATATACACATACACAAATGCACATACACACAAATACACATACATATATACACAATACATACATATACATACATAACCACACACATACATGTATATACATATATACATATATACATATATACATATATACATATATACATACATACATACATACACAATCACACATACACACACACACTTGGGAGTCACCAAAATACAGGCATTCTTGAACCAGCTGTCAGATGTTGCTATATGGTTGCCAGGAGTTTCTTTGGCCCCAGCCTACACTGTCAAATCTCAACCTAGAACTAAGTGTAGAGAGAGCAGATTTATTCTATGACACTATTAGCAGAGAGAATTCATGTGATAAGCTGAGATAGTAAATAAAATAAAATTTTGCAGACAGCTAGGGATGGAAGGTGGCCTGAGTAGGTGTTAAGTGGGGAAAAAAATCTAACAAGACATAGTAAAAGGATGGCCAGTGGTTATGAGAAATTCTCAGTGAACTGTGAATCCTGTGTCTATACCAAAGAGGTTCATCATAGAGTAAGGCAATGTCAACTGCTTGCCAAAGGAATGTTCTGGACTCAGTTCAGAATCTGCAACTACAAATTTTTTATATACTTCATTTTTGTGTCATTGTTCTTTTGAAGGCTAAAGGGCCTAAGTAAAATCTAGTATTAAAAACAAGAGAAATATACATATATGTGCATAATAGATATAAAGTACATATATATTTGAATTATATATAATATATATACATATGTATATACAATACATATAATTTATATGTATATATTATACATATATTATATATATGTATTATGTTGTATATATTATGTATTATGTATATATACTATATTATATATGCTGTATGATATATATTTAATATGTATAATATATATGTATGTACATATGTACATATGTATAACCATATATATGCATTATATTATATAACATATATATTATACTATATAAACATGTTAAGTATTGTGTGTATATGTATATATACACATATAATGTATAAATATGTACATATCTGTGTATATAATACAATATATATATGTATTAAACATAAATACATGTATTATATGTGTGTGCTGTGTTATTATATATAATATGTATGTGTTACATATATGTTATGTTATATAAAATATGTTATATATAATATATGTATATATGCATATATGTGATATATATGTAATATATATTACATAACATATATACATATACACATGTACCTATATAGTGTACAAGAGAGAAGCAGGCCAGAGACAGACATTCACAGCAAAACTATGTTAGTGTTAGAAAAAAATCACAGCTGAAGAAAACACTATCTCCACCCCCAAGAACTTCTGTAGAAACTGAAGGGATCCCTGCGAGGTCATCCAAGTTCTACATGAACAGTACAGCATAAGTCGCTCCAGTGGCTGCTGGATCATGCAAACAGAGAGCTCGTCTGGCCATCAGCATGCTAAGTGTTCTGTAAACACCGGCTGGACTGTTGCTGCTATGTGTTTTCAGGCTCTAGCTATGAACTTCAGCTCAGGGAAGCTCCCAGGACCATGAGGAAACATCTGGCACAGGAGAATTATTTAATGAATGAGTGAGTTTTCCAATGCCTGACAAAATCAAGAGATTGAGTAATGCAGTATAATATGTTTCATTAGGTTTTAAGTTTTAATATTTATCTGCTTATTAACTTGCTTGTGGTGCTGAGAATTGAACCCAGAACCTTGGACACGTTAGGCAAGTTCTGTGCCACCACTGAATCCCCTCCCAACAATAAGCTCCAACTATGACTAATTCCTGGAGGCCAGTCATACTAACTCTTCTACACCTTGTCCAATGACAAACATAATGCTAATTCATAAAACTGTATCATAATTCATATGGAAATTCATACAATAACTATTGAAAATAGTTCAAATAACTATTAAAAGCTCATTTTTTAATTGTCTCTTTAACAGATGTCCCAATTTTACTCAATGACAAAACTCAATGTGGAAAGAGATCATCTGTTCTCAATACCTCATAACTGACTTTTTGAACACCGAGTTTAGAATTCTTGCCTATTTAATAACCATGGATATCTTGATTCTCCACTGTGGTGCTTTGCTAATGAAAAGCCCACACAAGACACCTCCTGCTATGACTAAGTATATCTCTGCTTACCAGTTCTGATGTAGATGGCGTTGTATGTACAAAATAAATTTTAATCCATATTCAGTATTTAAATTCAAAACTTAAATTTTTGGAGCCACTCACTGAAAAGCGAGGAAGGCATGTTTTTCTTTTATCACAATGATAAGAAAAAAGTTAAATATGAAATTTTCACTAGGGAAAGAAATAAAGAAACCAATCTGATGCCACCTTGGGAAGAAGAGGAAAAGGCAGCTTACAGTAGAGTGTGAAAGACAAGCAGGCTTTATTGAGAATCATTTGTCCTATCTTAAAGTCTCCTAAATTCAAATCTGGAATCTGTCAAGGGTGTTTAAATGTGCCCAGCCATTCCACTCCAATAAAAGCAATGAATGGCCTCCAGAACTTTCTATCTGTTACTTAACTCATTGTGAAAAATCTTAGCCTTTTGTTTCTGTATTAGATTACTTTCCAGCTGAATTCAAAGTTTAAGACCAACAGCAAGGAATAAATCAGTTCAGAGTGAATGCCTTTCTCCTTAAAGACGCCAGTAATATAAAGTTACCAGAGCTAGCTGAGCTAGGACAGTCTAGCTAGGTGAGGATATGTGTACATTACAGATGGTGTGGCGTGCAGCCAGGGATGCCTTGGGGAGAACTGAGAGTCTGGCTTTCCTACAGCAGAAAGATAAAATAGCCAACATAGAAAGCCTTCAATTTGAATCAAAGAAAACAGAATGAAAATGTAAACTCATTTTAAAAAAAATAGAAAAACTCTAAGGACTTATCTACCCTAATAGAAACCAAGGGAATAACTGAATACCTTTGGGGGGGGAATAGAGTTTCTTATCGAATAATCATAGTGAAAGTTCTTTGGAAAAATAAATCGGCAGACAATGCCCCCATACAGGTTGAGAACCTGAGACTGTGTTCAAAGGCAAACTGGAGTGGAGTGGATGAATCCATTTATTTTTTTTTTCCGTGTAAAATTCACAAAAGCTGGTCTCCATTTTGAAAGAGAGTAAAATGAATTGTTCTGAGGGTTACTGATTTTGTTCATGAAGCAATTTGGAATTTTATTTGTGTTAGAGCCAAAACTGACACTTAAAATCTACTTTTTTTTTTTTGATTGAGTACCTCATAAGAGTCATGGAGAAAGGGATTAAGCCTGACCAATGTCTCTCTGCTTGAAAAAAAAAATAGTTAGTATCTAGGAGGACTAATTCAAGTCAACTTGTTTTGGTTTTTTTTTTTTTCCCATCACATTATACTTGATTTGATTTCTGGGTCTAGTACTTTCTCTGGGCAGACACATCTAAATAGAATCAGAAAACAGAGCTTAAGCTTAATTTAGATGCAAAAGAAAATGAAAAATATGAATTTCCTTGAAATGGTTGAAGGCATATTTTATCGTCATCCCATCAAGATCTCTGTTGAACATCTGTGAAGCTTGCAACATAAACTGTGTATTTTAATGATTTACTCCTGATTCTACTCAGGAGTAATTCTGAAATGATATTTGACTACTATCAATCAAGTGAGTCTACATGGCAATCTATTAATCTAGTCGGGCAAAAATGCATAATGCATATGAATTAGGACTTGTGGTTATATGTGTCAAATTATAAATTTCCGTATTTCCTTGGATGAGATGTTTTCCATCTTTTCCACTTCTGACCTCATTGCTATTGTTCAGCTCCTTGACATGTTTGGAGTAATCATTACACACATTTAATTTCACAAAGATTATGCTCCCTTAAGGAAAGTATTTTATTCTTCCTCTTATTGCTATAAAGCTTAAATATTCTTTTCATAAGTCTGACTCCTTGTCATCAGATAATCTATTTTAAATGAATTTTCCTTCTCCGGGTTCCAAAATGCAAATTAAGGCAGGAACTCAAGAAAGTTTTTAGACTGCCTTTTGCAAGCACGATACAACTCCATCTTGCTGGCCTTAAGAGCCAGGAGGAACCACTGCTCACTCATTCTGTGTATCCTCTGTCGAAATGCTGTCTGGCTGGATGATTGATGACATCCTGCTTTTGGAATCAGACCCATCAGCCTCCCCTTCCTGGTCTTCTTTGGCCTTCTCCTGTTTTTCATGGGACTCTTGAAATGGAACAGCCACATCTACAAGATGACACCCTGTGTGGTGGTTTGAATATGCTTAGCCTATGGGAAGGGGTACTATTAGGAGGTGTGGCCTTGTTGAAGTAGGTGTGGCCTTGTTGGAGGATATGCATCACCGTGAGGGTGAGCTTTGAGGTCCTATCCTCAAGCTCTGCCCAATGTGGAAAAGACCCTCCTCCTGGCTGCCTGAGGGAGACAATCTCCTCCTAGCTACCTTCAGATTAAGAAGTAGAACTCTCAGCTCCTTCTCCAGCACCATGTCTGCCTGGATGCTGCCATGCTTCCCGCCATGACAATAATGGACTAAACCTTGAAACTGTAAGCCAGCTTCAATTAAATGTTTTTCTTTGTAAGAGTTGCTTTGGTATTTTTTTCATTGCATAGAACCCCTAACTAAGACACTCTAGGCACAATGATTCTGCTAAGATGCTAAGGCATTGTGACTCCAATATGTTTTCAATGCCATTGTGGAATGCCTAATCCTTCTGAGATTCTTCTTGCTGGTCTCTTAATATTATGAACCTTCCATCACTTTTAGTGACATTACTGTTTGTTCAGAGGATAAAGGAAACTTCCTTCTTCCTAATGAGTGAAGAGACCAGAGTTCACAAAATACAAGATTGCACAAATGACCATGATCCCTGATGATTTAACAGCTCCTGAGTTTTAAGTTCATTCTCGGTATCTCCAAGTATTAACCTGTAAAGGAGCAAAGTGCTTTTCATTCACTTGGTCTCATCTCACAGAAGGTTACTGGGTGATTGATGAATGATCCTATCCTGTGCCCAGCATACCCAAAGCATCTTTGTTTCATGTGGATTTAAGTATTCTGCCCTACGGTCTCCAGACACAGATACAGAGTCTCTGAATTGCCCATTTAGAGTTGACTCTGAGATCTACTTCTGAAGTCTTTCTTTGGCCATGATCTACTAGAGCACTTGCCACCCGTAGATGCTGTGTCCCATATAGGACACTCAATCTCTATTTATTCTTAAAATCTCCTGCACGGTATTGTTGGGGTGATGGATGGAGCAATTGGTAAGTGTTCGCTCACTATTTGATTGAACCAAGCTTTCAAACGCTTGAGTAAAATAAGAGAGGCAGTTACCAACTTATCCATCCACCTGCATCATCTCCACAGAACCTCACATGGTTCTCATTATCAAAACCAAGATGATCAGTTGAAAATCTTTTAGAAGCAGAAGGTCATAAACTCCACAGAGAAACGGAGAGCTATTGACCTTCAAGACAAAACAACCACAAAATCATAGTCTAGACAAACATATCAGTGTTCAGATGTGACTTCAATGACTCCCGGTGTCCTTTAACCTTACCCAGGAACACATGCTTAAGACACACCAGTCTAGACCAGACAGCCTCTCAGTTGATTTCGTTGGTTCTCACTCATGCCTCAAGATTCGTAGCACTGGACCATCGGTGTTACAAGATTGACACGTGCATGATACTTGCACACAAAGCGCTGTGATCACATGCACGTTGCATTACCATCTCTCGTCTCCCACTCTGACTCCCACTGACCCCCTTCCTCCAGCTACTCTCCCTCCTTCCCACATGATGGGTCTCTTTTCCTTTCTTTTCAGAAGTCAGGCAACCAGTCACAGCTGCTGTGGATTCACGATCGTAATGTTCGTGCTGTAACCAAGTGAAAGTTCCCAGTTGCATTCTGTCCCATTATTCAGCCCCCTCTTTTTGATCCATAAACACACACACCACTGTCTAAATCTATACCAGTTAAGGTCATCACTCTATTGCAAGGCAAAACGAACACCCTCAGAAACTACACAACTTCAGTAATCATACTAACAATTACCATTATAAATGAGAGAATAACGTTGTTATTTCCTTGTTTAGCTGGGGAGAGCCTGAATTTTGTGTCAAAAAGGATTCTAAAAGCTCTTAAACATCATCCTAAAGGCTCTGTTTTGATTTCAATGAAAAACAGTGTCATTTTTCCCCAGAGGAAAGAAAGACAAAGAGAAGGCAATGGAAAAAGACACCGTGAAAAAGGCAGATGAAACCCTGGTGTGTTTAATGAACTTCACCATCTTGGCCATGGCACTGCCTCTAACTTTCTGACTAAGGACTTGGCCTTAATTGTCTTCTCTGGCCTGGGTGGATGGGAGGAAGTACTGGCTGAAGTCTGTCAATATCCCACCGCTTAGAATCATGGTGTCTTGGTTCTAGATGGAATCTTCCAGATTTTCTCATTCCTGCTTTACTGTTTTACTGACTTCTCAGACCTCTGGGCTCGTGTGAACATTTTAGGAAATGGAAGTTGCCTGCAGGATCCGAGTGTGACAGCTCTAAAGATGGGAAAGCCTTCCTGACTCTTAATTCCAGAAAAAGAATAATTTTCTTCTGGTCTATCTGTGATTTGAATATCCATGAGACAGAATCAAACACGCTACATGAAGACAAACATCTTCCTTGAGGTAAGGATACCAGCGAGCCATATATTTGATGCCCTCTAGGCATTACTGTTTATTGATTTATTTCAGATAACCTAAAGTGATATAAATTTTTGGAATGTTACAATTTATAAAGGGACAATGAAACGTTTCTAGGTAGAAAGAATGCCATGTCTTGGCTAGACAGATGTCTGTGAGCTGGTGAATGAATAATTTGTGGTATGCCCACTTGGTGGTGAAGAGAAAGAGAAGGATGGAGATCTTGAAGACATTGTGGTGAGTGACTGGGTCAGACACCAAGGGAATGTTTAGCAAATGCAGAAAATGCAAAAATGTCATCAATAGGAAACTCACTAAAAACAGAACATAAGTTCATAGTCATTCTTGGAAGGTAGGGAGAGTGTAGGAACTGGGGGAGATGATTAAAGGACCGTGAATTTTTATCAGGGTAAGGAAGCAATTTCAAGCTGAGTGGGTGGTGGCTGCATTGACTCTGATACTCGTAGCCATCAGAGTATCCATTTCAAAATGAACATATCAGGTATGGAGAGATGGCTCAATGGTTTAAGAGCATCTGTTGTTCTTGAAGAGAACCTGAGTTCCTGAGTTCAGTACCAACACCCACATCAGACAGTTCACAACTACCTGTAACTCTAGCCTCGGGGGATACCTCTGACCTCCTACAGCACATGCATGTACACACACATACAAGTGCATATACACATACATATAAATAAATAACAATTTTAAAAACATAGGGGGCAAGCACAAATTTAAATAACTGAGCACTAGATACCATTACATAAGTATTATTATTCTGACAAGGGGACAGTTGTTGTAAAGAAACTTCTTGTTTTTCTTTAAGTATACCCAGGCATATACGGAAAAACATAGTGTTTGATATTGCTTTTAAATCACCTTTAAAAATAGACGAAGTGATTTGGCAAATTCTAAAGTGCTATCACATAAGCGTTTGGGGATTGGATATTTATTTCTTTCTATGGACATTTTAATTTTAAAAAAAAAGTGAATAAATAAAAAAATTTAAATTAAAAAGATTATAAAAAAACTAAGGAAATAGGAAAGGGGATATTTGGTATTAAAGTGGTTATTCTCATATGACTATCACTGTCTCACACAGAATGTAAGTGATGTGCTAATCCTGGATGAACTGTGTCAAACATCTGACTTAGAAACGACTGTAAAACTTCCAAGAATCCTTACTACCCAAGGACACAAGCACTGTCTCCGGGACTGAAGATGCATTATCTTCTAATATTTTTATTTATGGATGCTGGATATTAGATAACATAAGCAGCAAGGAGAAGAGGCTGTTCTGTAAACTATTGCATCATACTTTCTGATACTGTAGTCTGCCTTCTACAAGCAGCCTAGCCTTGTGCTAGAAGGAAATCTTTCAATTAGAGGCAAAAATAAATAAATAAATAAATAAATAAATAAATAAAACTAATGATAATCTCGATAATAATCTAGTTCCATGTTATAGTAAAAATCTCAAACTTCCATTTGCTTAAAAGTGAGTCTGTGGCCCAAAACAAGCCAGAGGTCTGATCTGTGGAATAAAGTGTAAGTCACATTAAGTATTGAAGGCCTGGAGATGCCATTCTGGGACCAAATCTTTGTTTTCAGCTTCCCAGATCCTTGTGACCCTTGACCCTTACCACTCAGTGTCTTTGTGGAGAAGTGACATGAGTTGGGATGACCCAGTTCTGATTTAGAGACTAGCTTGGATAGCATGAGATGTATCTTAAAAAACATCAAGTCTTGGGTCTATTAAGTTTTTCTCCAAGGTGATTCCAAGAGTAATTGTAAATAATTCGCCATGTACATTAAGGATTTGTGTCATGCAAACTAGCTCATTCTTGAGAAGTAATTATTGAGGATCTCGAAGGGCAGCCCTGTGTTACAGAGTGAAAGTACTAAGTTCTTAGATTGTTTCATTTATTTATTTTTATGTGCACAAGGTTTCACCCACCTCTATAGATGTGCACCATGTGTGGTCAGCGCTCAGAGAAATTTAAAAACAAAAAAACAGGAGTTACTGTGCCTGTCTGAATGTGCTTGGCCCAGGGAGTAGCACTATTAGGAGGTGTGGCCTTATTAGAGGAAGTGTGTCACTGTTGGGGTGGGCGTGGCCTTGTTGGAGTGGGTGTGGCCTTGTTGGAGTGGGTGTGGCCTTGTGGAGGTGGGCTTTAAGACCCTCATCCTAGCTGCCTGGAAGACAGTCTTCTCTTTGTCTTCTGAACAAAGTGTTGAACTCTCAGCTCCTCCTGTACTATGCCTGCCTGGATGCTGCCATGTTCCCACCTTGATGATAATGGACTGAACCTCTGAACCTGTAAGCCAGCCCCAATTAAATGTTGTCCTTATAAGAGTTGCCTTGTCATGGTGTCTGTTCACAGCAGTAAAACACTAATCAAGACAGTTACATAGAGCTGTGAGCCATCATGAGGGTGCTGGGACTCAAACCCAGGTCCCCTTGGAAGAACAGCCAATGCTCTTAACCACTGAGCTGACTCTCCAGTGTCCTCTTGGTAGGAAATTAGTGAGAACTAGCAAAATTACAAAGATAATATATATAAGTCACGTAATATGGCTTTTTGTGACGTATCTAAATGACAAATATTTATGACTGGAATTATATTTTTTTTCTGCAAACATATACATTGACTTTATTTTTCTCAAAAAAGGGAGGTGTCCTGCAAACATGTTTAGGTTTAAAAAGAAACTGATGTTCAATCATTAGCTTCAAGCATAATATTCCTTGTGGAGTGGTAACCCAAAAGATGGTGACTGTGTTTATTGTTAGAGATGAACGATAACTGAAACAGCTAGACTTTTCACAAACTTCACAAGTCTCCTGGGAGTTTCTGAGCTGCCCATGCTACCGAAACAGAACATGAACAGGTTTCTACAAACAGAGCTCACCATGCCCCCCAAAAGAGCATCATGACCACTTTGTGTTACCCTGGCATCGGGATCTCTTTGAGTCTGATTATTCTCTTAAACCACATTCCAATAAGCCCAAAGTGTCCTGTGGGGAAAAATAATTACTCAATTGCTAGCCGTTGGCAGATTTCCCAATTTTGGAGAAAAGGACTTTAAGCCTGCCTTGGCATTCCTCGCTTCTGTACGGGTTAAGTCAGAAGTGGGCCGTGATTGAAACGAAGGCATGTTTATGCCCTGGCTTTTTCAGTCCGCATTTTCTAAATTACACTCTCTTTGGGTTTCCTTTAATAAAAGGTTTAGTTCTTAGATTTTCCTCTCCACGTGAATAAGAATTTAGACTTCTTCTCTTCTGAGAAAAATATTGAAATTCTCTGCACGCCCTTCCAGCCTGACTGGCGTACGATCTGCCCGTGACTTCATTGCTGTTTGTTTTCGACGGTTTAGAAACATCTTAAGTGGAGGAGACTGGTCGCCTCAGAACAAACCTTTCAGTTTAAGTGTTCAAAACTATAAAGACTGAACAAGTAAAAATTAGTTTTAAAATCAGAGGCACAAAAGAAGTGATTTGCTTTGAATTCACACACTCAAAGAATGTGTAGCTTAGAATGAATTGATTTGAATTGTGCTCCCAGGGGTTTCTAGATGTATCTCAGAGGTGATTTTGAATTTAGGTAGATTAGAGATTTTTCTTTATGTATGTGTTTAATTTCATGTATGTGTCTGTGTGCGGTTGTGTGTGTGTGTGTGTGTGTGTGTGTGTGTGTGTAGGTCAAAGGTCAATGTCAGGTGCTTCCTTTAAGCTAATTTATGGTTCCATTTTTTTTTATTTTAAAAATATTGATTTATATTTTATGGGTAAGTGTTCTTGCCCGGATCTATGTATGTGTACCACATGAGTTTCTGATGCCTTCAGTGGTGAGGTGAGGTGAGGTCAGGACGTCAGATCTCTTAGAACCGGTCTCACAGAGGGTTGTATGTCGATGTGTGGGTGCTAAGGAGCAAACCTGGGTTCTCTGCAAGAGCCGTGTGTCCTTTTAATCACAGAGCACTGTGCCCATCTCATATTTATTTATTTATTTATTTATTTATTTATTTATTTATTTGGCTTTTTTGAGACAGGGTCTCTCACTGAATCTGGGGTTTACCAATTCAGACAGACTGGCTGGCCAACAAGTCATAGTGGTCTTCCTGTCTCAGTCTGTACACAGCTGAGTTGATAGGCACACACCAGCCTTTTCACTTCAGTATCACAGGGATGAACTCCAAGTCTCCATGCTTGCGTGACAAAGGCTTAACCAACTAAGGCAGTGGTCCTCAACACATGAGTCCTGACCCCATTGGGGTCCACATATCAGATATTTACATTACAATTTACAACAGCAACAATACAGTTACAAAGAAGCAATAAAAGAATTTCACGGTTGGTGGTCGCCACACCCGTGAGGAACTGTATTAAAGGGTCACAGTGTTAGGAATGTAGAAAACCACTATCTGAGGATAAAATCATCTTCAGGTCACCCACATCTTAATCAAATAGAGAGGCAGCACAATGGTGCATGGGTCCATTCTAAATTGGTTTGATATCTAACATTGGTCTCAGAGTTTATCATGTACAGAGGCCACCACAGCCTCTTGATCCTTAAGACTCTAGATTGTAAACAAGAGAAATTAGTGGAATATCATAGCCACTGTAAACCAAGAATATGAAGGAAGTTGTTGAAGATAAACCACCCCCAGATACTCAGACTTCTTAGAATGGATCCGGACTATGACGAAGACTATATCTGGATGTGATTGTTTAAAGGAAAAAAAAAAACCTGTAAAGAAGAAATCCAAGTCATGTCAGATGTTGCAGCAGCTGACATCAGAAACTTGGGAGAAGAAGAGAAATTAAAATAGAAAGGCAGAAAAGGCACCAATGGGAAGTGTGACTGGCATAAGGAAAGGTATATTTACTGACAGGAGATGAAAACATGCTAAAGTCAAGATAGTGACATCAGCAGGAGTGTGACCTCTCCTATGGCAACTCTGTTGGCCTAACAGGCTTAAAATATTTTATTTTAATACAAATGTACATTTCCAAGGAAGACTAGAGGTAGATTGGCTAAGAGCCTTTTGTCAATAGTCCAGTTTATTATCCAACCGCCTTTATCTGGTCTGTTGTGCATGCTTGCATTTTGTTTCCAATAAAAAAGAAAAAGAGTGTGGAGTGGTAATGGCTACTAAATGTTACCAAGTTGGGGACATTTCACTAGTAGAATTTTTAATATTTCCTAAAGTTTTCTTTTTGTTAACTTGACAATATTGAAAACAGGCCCTGGGGCCAATTTTATCTTTGGAGGTGTATACCAAGCCAAACCTCGGAGCTCTGTGGAAACACAGAGAAGTAGTTAAGCTTGTCAAAATAATTGCCACTCCTACCATTAACTGAAAGCCACCGGACCCCATATACTAATACCTGACCCCATATACTAAGGAAGGGTTACCATTACATTAAAACCAAAACAATGAACAATTCTCAAACTCGAAACTCAAACATGAGTGATTGATTCAACTGAAGTCATGAATCTGGCCCAGGATGTGAGCCCACAATGAGGAATGTCTCTGGAATCTACCATTAACCCCACCATGCTCTGATGTCATCAGTACAGTTGGGAATAGAAGTTTTATAGGCACAAAATATACATTGTACACATATCCGCAGGGACATATCTCAGAGTAGAGAATTCATTCCTTGAGTCTCATAAAGTACCAGGACTTCCTAAGGTTGAAAAAATCCCCTACCAAGACTCCAGTTGTAGATCCTCACTGAACACTTTGTTTGAGAAAACAAAACAAACTAGAGGTTCTCATCCATCCTTCTTGTATATTCTCATCTGCATATCACACAGGTGTTCGATACTCCTAATTCTACTTGGCTCTTTTATCATCTACATCACAGTGGAGTTAGATCCTCCTGTTTGTGCTGGATATATATATATATATATATATATATATATATGGATCAGAGAGAGCAGACACACTAGGGAAGAAAATGTCACCAGGTTTCCAATCTAGAATTCTTCCTCTGAGCCCGGAAACACCGGGCTGCTCCACAAAGCACAGGTCCAGTCTTCCTCTGGCTCTTCTGAACGGGGACTCAAGTTCCTTTTACTTCCTGTATTCAGAAAATACAGACATCCTTGTCATATTCTAAAGAAGTGTTAGAGCATCCAGAGAAACCATGCTGACTTTTTCTTCTGTCCAACAAAGAGGGAAGAACTCAAATTATTATTTTTTTTGTAATAACCATGACTTCTTTGGTTGTTGCTTTATGTTTTGTTTTTAGTAAGAATGAACCCAATTCTAATACTCTCGATTAGGCGCCAAATGGCTCTGACATAACTGGGGTTGCTTTTGTTCAATCTCTCCGAATACCATTCCACTTCCCATATTAACAAATGGTCCAACTAATCTATAACAGTTGTCTGCTAAAATTAAATAGCAATGCTTAGAGATTCCTAATTTGTTTATTTGCTTTGCCAAGCACTTTCTCATTTTTTTTCTAAAGTATTTGTTATAGATCTGTATATCTCTTTTTAACTAAAATAGTTATCAGTCTATGGGTGTAATTACTCACTAAAATTGGTTTGGTACTATGTCCTTTTTAGCAAAATAACACTAATATGTTTTTCCCTAGTACCTATAGCCTGTGTAATCGTAAGTTCTTAGCCATGGTTCTAATCACAGAGTGATTGGTTGACCCCACAGCATTTGTATTACCACTGTTGCACCAGGGAATGTGCTGTCTTGCCAAGCCAGTCATTACTGTATCTCACAGCTCCTCACCTAGGGAAACCCGATTATTGCTTTTTCTCCTCCTGTAGTAAGCATCCCTCAGCTCTCACCAGAGATGCTTCTACTTACAGTAGATAGTAATTAACCACAGAGTTGGTCAAGTGAAGAGATTACAAGACTGAAGAATTCTCGGCCCTAAATGAGACATCTGTATCCATACCCTCTCCTCCTAAGGCTCAAGGATCATCACAGAAGTGGAGGTGTGTGATTACAAGAAAACAATGACTTCCCAACACAAAAAGCCAGCTCCACATGAGAACCCACAGCGTTCTGACAGTACAGACAAGAACAGCAATGGCTCAAACTACATTAAATCCCAATATGGCGAGAGAAGAAGGGCGCAAAGCCCCATCCCTAGTTGAGGAACTATTTGCAATTGATAGTTTCAAGGAGAGGAAGAGTCTGATATCTTTAAGAATATAGCTCTCAATAAATTAGCCACGCTCAGTAAAAGACCACATATTCAAGAATACATAGAGAACGTAAATTGGACAATATTGCCAAAAAATAAATAATAAATAAATATACACAAATTATGTGGGTAGGGAAGAGGGTGTGAGTCAGGGAAGAGTTTGAAGCAAATATAATCAAACTACATTGTAAAAAAAAATTGCAAAGAACTAATAAAAAAAGTTTTAAAAATCAAATAGAGTTAACATCATTTTCACTTTCGATAATGCAAATGAAAAGTGAATGTTTCTGTTCCATTTCTTGCCACATAATTATTCTTTTTACAAAAAGGTGCTCATTTTAAATTTTTGTGTATGACTGTTTCCCTGTATGTATGTCTGTGCACCATGTGCATGCAGTAACCCAAGGAGGCCAGAAGAGGGTGTTGCATTGTCTGGAACTAGAGTTACAGACAGCTGTGAGTTGCCAGGTGGGTGCTGGGAACTGAACATGGGTCCCATACAAGAGCAGCATGGGCCTTAAACTGTTGAACAACATTTCCATCCCCTCTTGTCTCTTCAGTAAGGCAAGGGATCACTATTTCTTGCAATACAGTTAGAAATCTCCTGGAGTCAGTGCACAATGATCTGCTAAAGTAGAACAAATATTATGAACATGATATAAAGACAGTACCGTCATGCCCTCACCTCTGACTGGCTAACTCATGGCAGTGTGAGAAAGAGGCAGAGACGTTATTTTGCAGAACATGTCACAGTCATGGAAGAAGTTAAGTGGTCAAAGGGATCTCTCCCTGGGAGCTCTTAATTGGAGTTTTTCTGCCACCTTCCTCGTCTCTCCCATGATGCAAAGTGGTAGGTGCGAGCCTGGAGCAAATGTTCACGTCTGTGGTCCTACGCATGCTATGACCATCTGCCTGATTTCTATTTATTCTCCAGCCAATCTGAGTGATTAAATCTCTGGGAGCCTGCTGCAAAAGATTTGGAAACCTGTGGTCAAAGATGTTTCCTTTTGTCCTGTTACGAGCATTGCAATCAGGAAACTTCTCCTGAAGTTGCCATTCAGGATTCCCACGTCAGGCAGAAAGGAAGATTGGCTTTCGAGTAGCAAGCCCATGCCAGAGGAGCCCCCCTTATCCCAGGATGGTAGAAGCATGGTTTGCAGTGCATTTCTGGCACAGCATCTCCCACACTTTACCAACGGAAGGATGTTTATCTCTTAGACTCATGCCTTTTACAGATTCTTGGCTTTGCCTTTAACAAATGCACTTTTAGTTTGGGGGGAAAAAAGCAAACTCATTTAAATCATAAAGAAATCTTAATCATTATTTCTTAAAAAAATAATAAGATTTCTCTTTCATCTCTCTTCAAGTGATACCCCCAAATCTCCTCTGGTATCCCCAGTCTTGACATGATTTCCGTGTGTCAGGCATCTGGTTATATAAACTTTCTTTAGTCGAGTCTCCTGTTTCTGGGACTGTTTACGGAGACAGATAAAAGAAATGACTGCCTCTGCTCTGTTCTCTTACCCATATGGCACAGATATGTGTAGGAATGGAAGTCATGGGTCTCGTGGGCAAAGAAGAAAGGAAGAGAGAGAAAATGATCCATGACAGACCAAGAGAGAGCTGGAACAGAAAAGCAAGAAAATAAAGAAATCCCTTGCGTAACCCTTGTTCTTAAGGACAATTAAAAATCAGTAAGTGATCTTTCCCACTGCTTAAGTAAAAGCCTTCTACTGAGAAGTGGGAGCACAGAGAGCCCGTGGCTTTGTACAAGCAGCCTTGAAATCCAATCATCAAAGTAAGGGTTTATCATACACTTATTATATATTAGGTTCTGTTAATAATTCTACTTCCTGTATTTGAACTTCTTAAGTTCCACCTGAGGCTTTTCTGTTAGTTTACAGCCCTGATCTTGCTTAGTAGGTCTCGTGTTCCAAGTTTATTTTAGGATAATGTAGTGGCACATTTAACATTTGCAGTCAGTCATGGAGATTTCCTCCGAGGTACCTGTTCACTGAGTAGTGATTTGGGGCACATATGTATCAATCTGAACACCGTGGTTCCTTATAAATGCAGCAAAGTGACTTAGTGCATAAGTCAAGAGCTTCATGCCAACCCTCTAAGGATATATGGATAACCTTCTCCTTTGAATGTTTTCCTCAGGGATGCCAGCATCTGTACATAAGCGGCATTTGTACTTATGCAGTACTAATCAACAACTCCTTAATTGTACTTAGGCTCACTCAAAAATGGGGAAACCTAGACAACTACCTAAGTTTTGTGATATTATAGCTCTTGTGGAAAAATCTACAACTGCCATTTATTTTACTAAGCCATAATAACTCTTAAGTACATTCTAATGTTTATCCACAGATAACTGTGGTTCTCACCCCCCAGTAAAAGTTATATATTTCTTCATGGGAAGAGTGAGTCTTGAATTTCACTTATATTCTCCATAATACCTAGGACACACATAGACCTGAAATTCAAAAGTGCTTCCTCAGTAGATGTGATTTTTCTCTTTTTCTAGATGTTATTCTTTCGGGGAAGCTGAGATTATTTGATTCCTTTTTCAACTGGGACATGAAAGTCACTTTCCTTCAGCTTCACTGCCAGTATTATCAGGGGTTTGTCTAACAGGAAAGCCCACTGACAAAGAAAGGATAAATCCCTCTGAGTATGAATACGTGTATATTAAATAAAATCATGTTATAAAGTATGTTCAATACACACACGCATTGAAATAGCAGGCAATGGAGCTACAGGGTAAGGCATAGGAAAGGACCAGTTGAGTAGAAAGAAATGCCCACATAGGCTTCCATCACTCTCCCAATATTCAAACATAAGTACATCCTCCATCGAGTTATCATAATGATGACCTAAGACGCTTGTAAAGTATGTACTTAAGCCAACACAACAGCATGTAGTGCGCTCAATATGGGTTAGCATTACTATTAGAATGTGGGTGTTTCTGATGCTCCTGAAAAATGCTGGGAGACATTCACAGGAGTGAATAAGGAAGCATATGGATCAGCAAACAAACTTAAATCCAAAACAAGCACTCCAAGGAAATGATGTCAAATGCTCACATGCTATAGAACAGTAAACTAGACAATAAGAGACAGATGCTTTCTTCAATAGCATAACTCAGAAGGTTTCGGGAGGAAACGTAAACAATGGCATTGATACTTCCTCTGAGAAAACATCTTTCACTGTGACCTATTGAGTTTATTATACAAAGAAAGTGTTCTGTTTCTTCTCTCCTTCAGTTATGTCATCCAGGTTCCTTAAGAGATCCATTTCTCATTCAGGTTCTGAATGAAGGAGGCTCAGTTCCCAGACACTCTGTAATTCTCTGAACTAGTGACAAGCAAGCATTAGAAGTTCCCGGTTTTAAGACTTCTCCCAAAAGATAAGACTTCTCGAAAAAGATAAAAGAAAAATAAAAATCGTGTAGGAATAGTTCTTCAGCTTTGAGTTAAGAACCTCTTGTATAGGCAACATGAGAAGCTGTGTAGACCTTCCGTGGATGTGGGCATCATTCCTCTTGGAGTCAATAAATAGCCTTGAGCATTGGGATGGTCCACGATGTTATCCACATACACATATTCATATCCCAATGCTCAGAAGAGAAAGCAGTCTCCCAGCCCTCTCCTGGTAAGACAGCTCAGGTCCTTCAGTATTATTTAAAAGTATGACTTTTATTTTCTATCCAAAAACAGAAGAAAAGAAAGACTGAAAAAAATATGTATATTTTTGAAAAAAAAGAAAAAAATATATATATATCACTCTCAACAAAAACAACAAAGTAAGCAAACAAACCATTCAGATATATGAAATACAAAGTCACTAACTACTCTACTATGTCTTTTTGCAGTGTGCCCAAGCCATTCACAATTCCAGAATGTTCAAAAAAACAAAAGAATTTTGATGGGAACCAATGAAATATTATCCAGGACAATTTTCATGCCTATATGCATACAGGCTTTGAGGATAATTAGCTGATGCCTGAGTGATGTGTGTGCACGTGCATGCGTGCGTGCGTGCGTGTGTATGTGTGTGTGGTATGGTATATATATGTGATATATATTTGTGTGTGTAATATGTGAGATATATTCATGTGATATATATGTGTGTGTGTGATGTGTAAGATATATTTGTTTGGTTTGTGATATATATGTGTGTATACATAGATATACATGAGATATAATGTGTGATATATATGATGTACATATATGTAATATATACATCATATACATATACAATCTCACTTGTTGGATGGTTCTCCCATCAACAGGAGTCAGTATTTATCACTCTGAGGTTAACACAGCTTTTGGCTGTCTGTCTCCTCACTCAATCTTACGAGTCACAACACTTACAGCAGCTGTCACCATCCCAACTCCCATATGGAGAAAAACAAAACTGAAGAGAGTTTAGAAAATTTCCAAAAGGCACTATTAATATTAATTGTCTGCTAGTCACTCATTAGCAGGCCATCTGAAGGAGCTTGGGCTGCAAAGGTTCCCTTCATTTTGATAAAAATGGGATGCAAATATTTCCCGTCAATGTTTGCTTGGTGTAAACATGCACCAGGCAAAATCAAAATAAAACAAAGTCAGCACACTCAGGAGTGTAACCCTCAAGAGTCATGGTTTTATCTGGTTTGAACACAAGCTATTAAAGAATGAAGATTTAAAAGGAAGTTAAACCGTAGGTGAAGCCCTCATCCAGGGGGTTGCAATCGCCAAGTGCATTTTTTCTAGAATGTTCCATCTCTTGAGCCCAGCTCATTCAGAAATCCATGCCTCTGTTCACAGGAACAACTAGGTGAATGACCAGGTCAAGATGAGGCCATCGTCACATTGTAAGTCTCTAAGGTTTTGCCCCTCTGCCTCCGGGAAGTAAGAAAGGACAAATATCTTTAAAGTAACCAGAACAGAATATTAATACTGCATTTTTGTTCATGAAGGTCTCATGTGGAAACAAATAAATGCACAGGTTTTTGTTAATTTGGTTTTTTTTTAATTACCATTGTGGTAGATGTCTTTAAAATACTATAGAACAGCCTGTTGTCTGTTTTGTAAATAAAGTTTTATTGGGACATAGCCCATCTATTCATTGGGTTTTCACAGTATCGTGATAAATGCAGTCTATACTCCACAAAACCTATTTAATGTCTAGTTTTATAGGAAAAGAGTTTGCTGACTTGTGCTGTATAATATGCTCCAGACCTCGAGAGAGAATAGCATCCTGGTTAAAAAATGTGGACTCAGGAGGCAGTATTCAGTGTGCAATTTAAGTTCTGCCACCCAATGATGAAACACTTAATCAAAGACTTCAGTTTCTCTTGGTGTCCTCCTCTAAAACAGGAGGATGAGCAGCAGTCTCCGAGAAGTGTTATAAAGACCAATTGAGATGCTACTTCTAAAGGGTTCAAAGTAGCTCCCAGCATAAAGATCATTACCGTTGTCACACTGGCAACGGCCACATGAACCGAACTCCAAAAGACAAGCTTCAAATGGCACTAACATCCTTGTAAAGATTTCTAAGGTTTGTCACTGAGCTGTTCAAGAAGACACTCGTCTTATTTCCTGTGACAAGTGATAGGCGAGGGAAATGAGAGCTGAAGAAAGCCATTTTCCACCTTTCTCTTGCTGGATTCCCAAACCATGGCTCTTGCTTCCAGGAGCGTCTGTCGACTCGTGTCGGACACAGATGTTCAGGCTTCAAATTATTTGATTCTTGAACTTGTTATGTCTCCCTATTTTCTTTCCTGGCCTTAGTTCTTTTAGAGTTTTAAGTCACAACATCCGTTCCTTCTTGTTGGTTTTGTAGTACCCAGAAATCTTAGAGGCTATGGAGAGGGCTAGAGCAAAGAATGCTCACGTGGTCACTAAACCATCGATACCCAAATGTCAACGTGCTGGTGTCCCCAGCTAGTCAATTTCAAATGCAGGTGCAGGGGGGATGGAGAGAGAGCTCAGCCATTAAGAGTGCTGTCTGCTTTTCTACAGGACCCAAGTTTGATTCCCAGCACCCCCACAGTGGCTCACAAAGGTCTGAAACTCCAGTCTGAGAGCTCTGATGACCTCCTCTGTTTTCCAAGGTCATGGTACACATGTAGTGTACACATATGCATTCAGGCAAAACACCTATGCTCATACAATAAAATTAAAATGTTACAAAATATAGGTTCAACTTCCATAGTACTTGACATCACAGAACTCGGATGCACATAGTAAAACTACATGAGTAGCAAGCAACAGAATTCTCTCATAGACCAAGTGCCTCATGTTTTGAAAAATGCTACCTGACCCCTCCCCGTTCCTATGCCAATCAAAAGAGTGGTTCTTTCAGGTCAGTACCTGCATTCATATCCACTTTCTTCAGGAACAAAGTGGCTACTACTACATAACAGGGATTGGAGATATTTGGAATAGGGCTGATATTTTAAAGACTTACATTACTCTCAAATGTATAGATAACATAAATAGACAGTGGCAAGAAAGTAAAATTTTATGCCTGCATGTAGGGGCAGTACAGACTTTTCAGGGATGTGTAATGCATCCCCTGATTCAGAGAGCGAAATTAAATTCACAAGACTTCTCCGCTGCATTTGGTACTTGCAAACATGAGGGTCCTTACAGATCAATTGAAGTTATCTGGTTAAATTATCTGCTTTAGTAATTACAGGTGAGGTTTTCTTCCCCCTCTGACTTTGCCAATTTCAATTTGTAACTCTGAGTTTAAGAAAAACCACCCTGAGTTAAAGGCTGGTTCTGAAAATCGTTATGTTCGCCACCCCCTCCTCGGCAACGTAATGAATTATCAGTAATACGCTGAGGGTGTATCGCGCTGCCAAGATTTACTTCCTGTTTCCACTCGGGTTGGCTTGGCATTATTTTCCAGTGTTCCAAAATTGCATGTCAGGATTTATTTGAAAACATAATAATTTGGAAATGGATATCTTGCTAATTAGAGCATCTGTCTCCAGCTACAGCTTTTTCTCTTCCCAGCTCGGTCCTGATTTACAATAATCACCTCACCTTCGCAGACACAGCACAGTGTTTAGGCGCAGCCCTGAGCCCCATCCGGCCTCCAGAATAACATAAAATCATCGCAGGTTATGCTATCGCTTGGCTACCTGTGAATTATTGCCATCTTTCAGTTTGGTTTCTCGCCATTGATTTACATTGCCCAGCTTCTAGCCTACGTTACTGCAAAGCTCTCATGTCCAAGATGAGTGATTAGCCTTTCCATGGAAAAGATCAGACTTAATCACGTGAGTTACAGCACCGTTCCCCAACTCTTTTTGCGTTCCTCATGGCTTCCTTCTCTGAAGTGAGATATGGATCTCTCTCACCAATGTAAAGACTCTGATGGTCACCACTGATGTCTTTTGAAGGTTGGAAAGCTTCCATTTCCGGTATGCAAAACAGTCCTGGAACCTGACGGAGAAAAAGGCCTGCAACTATTTTGATGTTTGAAAGTTTTAGCTAAACATGTATATGAAACATATCATTGCTGGTCTGCAGACTTGTGTTTAGCGGGACACATGCAAGCTGTCCTACCCTTACAGGGTTGGGTCCTATGCTTTACTTGACTTGAGGAAAAAGGGGAAGAGTTTCTCGTGCATCTTCTGGCAGTTGTTCTCACACGACAAACGTTTACCCAGCTGTCTTAAGGATAAGAATTTGGAACTTTGAACCCAACTGATAAACTTATTAAGACTCCCAATTACCCTCCTTTTTCAAGAAGATAAGAAGTCTCAGATGTGACAACCTTTACCCTATAAAATACACCTTTTCTGTTTCCTAAAGCAGTCGCTATGCACTGAACATTTGTGGTCCCACCTTCAGTTCACACAGTGAAACCTCAGCCTCCATTGCAGTGGGGTGCAGAGACCAGGCCTCTAGGAAGTGGCTAAATGACCAGGACGGGGCCCTCGGGATAAGAACCCGTGTATATAGAACCCGTGTATATAGAACAGCTGTTCTCAACCTTCCTAATGCTGCAACCCTTTAATACAATTCCTCATGTTGTAGTGACCACCCCCCCAGCCATAAAATTATTTTTGATGCCCTTCATAACTGTAACTTTGCTATTATTATGAATCATAATGTACACATCTGTGTTTTCAGATAGTTTAGGCAAACACTGTGTAAGGGCCATCAACACACATGTTGAGAACCACTGTTAGACAGAAAAAATTAAAAGGCTCTTTACATTCACTCTTCTCTCCCCACCGAAGAATGAACAGGCAGATCTCTCTCCCACCAAGAGAGGACCTTCTCCAATAACTCAACCCCGCTGCCAGCAGGTAACAGTCCTCTAGCATCTACTTTTGTGAGAGATAAATATTTACCGTGTAAGCCACCCGGTCTATGCTACTCTGTTGTTGTCATAGCAACCAGATCCACCCAAGACACCACTCATAATGAAAGCTACCGAGCAACCTTTAATAAAGAACACCAGGATCAGCAAGTCTCTTCTCTCTTTCCTTAAAAACATTGAAACAAAACATCTATTAACTTCGGGAGACCCAAAAAGTTGAGGCAGCAATACAGGAAACAAGGATGATGCGACAGATGGCTTGACCATAGCCTTCTACAGATGCAACAGTGTGACGACATCTGTAGATGTAACCCAGATCCCTACAGATCCAGGAAGAAGGTATGGGTTGGGCCCAGTTGAGACTGGGTGAATGGTGGATCGGAGAGGAACTTACTTTATTCTAATTGGTCTCTAGTCTTGAGAATTTCATACACATGTAGGGTGAACTATATCATACCTACTCCTTACTACCGCCAGGGAACCCCACTCCTGGACCTAATTTGCCAAATACATCATGCCTTTCCACCAAAGCTACAGGTGTTTGGTTGTTGCTGCTACTGCTGCTGTTGTTGATATTTTAACACTATTTTACTTTTCTCTTCAGGTTATCAGGGATAGTTTTCCTTTATTAGCACCTCTCCCACTGGCCCAGCAGGGGCTGCATCAGCCACTGGCTTGTATCACAATAGATGTGTGTCCTCAAGCTTCCCAAATAAGAAACTCTACAGTAGAACAAAGCTACAGAAAAACCCAACGTGGGAATAAGACTAAGCAGACAAATCACTCCACAAAACATCACAAATGAAGAAAACTATAAAAATTACATGCCCTTTGTGAATAGTTTATACAGACTCTATCTATATAAAAACACATAAATACATGTATAAATATACATCACAGTGATTAATGCCTAGACATTTTCCTATTTATTTCCTTAAAGAATAATACTATCTAAAGTTGAAATGATAGGGCCCAAATGAGACTAATAATTGTTGTAAGAAAATGTGTAATAGGTATTATCTGCTGGTTTTGCTTTTTCAAATTTTTCTCTTGTTTATCTTTAGCAGTCATCGTTTGTGCAAGTCTTTAGGGGATGAAGTCATGTCAAGATCTAATTTTTTAATTGATAATTCTGCTGATTATGATGAGCTTTGGGAAGTTTAAACTCTAGGTCCTAAAGCTCAGAAATAATATATAAGTGCCATTTAATACAAAAGGGACACCATGACTGAGGCAGAACGCTAAGAAATTATCTTTGACCCTCCAGCAAAGAAAAGTTAGAACAAAAGAGTGGGGGAGGAGTGCACATGCAAGTAAAGGTCAGAGGACAACCTGAAGGAGTTGGTTCTCTTTCCATCAAACTAGTCCTAGGCATTGAACTCATGTTGTCTGTCTTGGCAGTGTCTTGCCCTGCTGAGTCATCTACTTCCTAATTTCCTTCTAGCCCTAAGTTTAATTCTTGTGAAACCTGAAAGCAGAAGATAGCCCTGTATGGAGACGTTACACCAGAAAAAATATAACATGAGGCTGGGAAGAGTTGCAAGCCTCCTTGCTTATAGTCACTAGAAGCAGCTACTTGAACTGAGTCATGGGAATTAAGGGCCCTGTAGGTTAACCTAGGCTAACCTGCTGTGATGCTGGCAGTTTGCTGTTCATTTCCTTCAGCGCCTTTTCAGATGACTGTGGTATTTAAAAATTGAGTTCGCTGGCTGTAATTGTAATTTTTATTTTCTTGTAATAATTGTTGTCTTAGAGGCTTACTGCCTCGTCTGCTAACCTAGGCCTAATCGTGGAAGCTTCTAGCATCCATACAATCTTATCTAGGCCTAGAATGTGTTCAGCCTTTGAGACTTGCTGCTTAATAAGCTTACTCTTTCTATCCCTTTCTGAATTCTGGCTAGCTGATCAACTCAGTTGTTCTGGCTCAAACTCCTCACCAAGTTGACTGGTTCAGTTTGGCTTCTCTTGACATTTTGCTCTGCTTGGTCTTAAACTACCTGGCAATCTGTTTGAATCTTCTGGCTCCTTCTGATTCTCTGGCTCATTCTGTCTTCACCTGTGTCTAGCTTGTCCTCTCTCTGCAACCCGTCTCTGTACAACTGTCCCGGTAAAACTGCCTAATTTCCTCTCTCTCCCCACCCCCATCTCTCTGCACCACTCTCTCAAGTAGCTTCCCTTTCCTCTCTCTTCTCATTGGACATAACCTTTTCTGTCAAATCTTTCTCTGATTCATCACTTTGTCTGCCATTCAACTAGACATCATTTTCAAATATGGCTGCCTCCTTCTACACACTAACTTTACCATCATTGGGATTGAAGATGTGGACTAAGGGCATGTCTTTGTTCCAGCCAGAGGGATTAAAGGTATGTGATAAGGCTGACTACAAATAGAAATTGATTTTTCCAATAAACCACGTAATCTCAGGGTTCACTATGTGATCAAATATCCTGCAGCAGCTAGCACCTTTGAATCTGAGAAAAAAAATGCAGCAACTACACAAATTATTTGAGGAAAGAGTCGCCTGTAGTCTCGCACCAAATTAGAATCTCAGTGTCATGACAAAGTCCTGCAGGGTCACATTTGTGTGTGAATTTATTATCTGATTATGCAAACTCTATATTATTCATCGAAAGCTGCCTACATAGCAGGAGCTTCTGCAAACATTGATTCCTCACAGTTAACTGAATAACATCCCCTGACGATTCTTGTTCTCTCACAGCTTAACTGGTCACCCAGGAGCAGACAGGTGAGTTGATATCCAGTCTGTGTGTCCCTATCTGCGTATACAAGGCACAGACTATCTATTATCATTATAAGGCACTATCTACTATCAGTAGACAGTGAAGGCAGGGCATGGGGTATGCAAAGTGCAACTGCAGTGAAACTGTGAAAAGAATACGATGATTGGCTCCTTGTCTGAAACATCTGAGTGTGGTCATGTGCCTTCAAGTACATACTGTAAGTGGCCAGGCTGGTATATAATGTGTCACTGTTGGTGCACCACAAAACCCTGAATTAAACCTATCATTCTTTCAATCTGTGTGCTAAATCAAGATCATTAGTGTAAGCCCTTATCAGAGGAGAAAGGAGAAGAGGAGGATGAAGAGAAAGAGAAGAAGGAGGAAGAGGGGGAAGAAAAGGGGAGGAGAAGGAGAAAGAGGAGAAGAAGGAAGAAGGAGGAGGAAGAGGAGGAGAGGAGGGAGGGGGGGAGGAGGAGGGGGGGGGGGAGGAGGAGGAGAGGAAGAAGAAAGTCTGTGTTTCAACCTGAAGAAGAGATGGTACACAGTGTGTGTTCACCCTTCAGTCAATTTTTCCCGTCCTTCCAGAATATTCTCCTATAGACTAACATTTATAACAGAAACAAAAATCTTGCCAGACACCATTCTCAGTTATAGATTTTTTGAGATCTGTGAAGACTGTGTTATCTCTTTCTATTAGAGACAGAGACAAAAAAATCAGAAAGAAAAACACATGAAAATATCAGCTCATATGGAACATGGTCCCCAGTAAAATTTCTTGTTTCAGAATGGTTTGTGTGTGTGTGTGTGTGTGTGTGTGTGTGTGTGTGTGTGTGTGTTGAATGTTCTAGAAAAATACACAATAGGAAGCACTCTTTTCAGAAGAAAATTGAGATGTTACATTGTGTTCAAGCTGATATTCAAGCAAAGGCCACTAGAAAAATTAGGGGGGCACTTTGAGACTACCTACCCCCTTAATGTCCAGAATCAAATTCTCTTTTTCCTTTTTAATTTTGATGTGTGTGTGTGTGTGTGTGTGTGTGTTTGTGTGTGTATGCATGTGTGCATGCATGTACATGAGTGTATGTGTGTGGTATATGTGTATGTGTGTATGTGCATGCACATGTGTAGGTGTGTGTGTAAGATGCACAGTTTTGCATCTGTGCATGTGGAGGCCAGAGATTGATGGCAGGAATAAACCTCAGTAGGTCTTAAACCTTCTTCATTGAAAGAGGGTCTCTCATTGAAACCCGTGTTTGCCCAGTATGACTGTCTCCACAGCCAGCTTGCTCAGGGGATCCCTCAGAGATCCAAACTACCATGTTCACTAGGCCTCCAAAATAAACATCTTTATTGTGTGAATCATGGCCAACAAATTTAAAAAGAAACTACACAGAAATATTCATTGCCCTGGTTGCAAAGAATCAGGAAGCAATGGGTTGCACTGTTCATTAGAAACTAGGCTTAAGTTTCATGGGTATCTAGTAAATGGAGGAGTGACTTCATCCAGCCATGTGATACGGGGAAGGATAAAAAGGGTTCAGAAATGCTAACAATACTAAATGAAGAGATGCAATAATAATTTATGTCATCAGACCCTCAATAGCAGAGTATGTGTTTTAATATTAAACAATCTTACAGATGGCCAACAAGATGGCGCATCAGATGAAGGCCCTTGAAGTTGACCCTTGCCCCACCCCCTGGGCTCACATGATAGGAGAGCACTGACCCCCACAGGTTGTCCTCTGATGCCCACTCTCTCTATGGCATGCACGTGGTCACACACAAAGTAAATAAGAAATGCAGTACAAAACTGTTAGAATTGCATTGAAGATAACGACTAATCCTTCCCATATGCCCACAAACCAAATCAACAGTGACTATGACTAACCATCTAGACTTGGGAGTTATGTAATTAATTTAATGGCTTAAAACCTTCAACAAATGCTACATTTTCTTTCTGTCAGGAGCTTGAGTCAACTTCCCATACGCACAGCAATTAATATAAAAATATTAAAAAATCATGACAAGCATTATTGAAAGCCCATACAAGAAAGCATCCCCTTTAGACTGTGATAACAACAAAGACTGGGTTGGACATGCTGTCTTGGGTCTTTGTGTCTCCCTGACCTTACTGAAGGAGAGAAAGCAATGGCAGCTGTCGCAAAGAACAGAAAGATATTGCTCCTGGTACCATGTGTCTCACATATGCCCTGGTCACAACACTTTGTTTCAGGGGCATCTTACTCACAGTTTCAAAGCTGAGAGGTAAGAAGTGACGATTGGAAATTAAAAAAAGAAAGAAAGAAAGGAAGGAAGGAAGGAAGAAAGAAAGAAAGAAAGAAAGAAAGAAAGAAAGAAAGAAAGAAGAGGAGGAGGAGGAGGAGGAGGAGGAAGGAAGGAAGGAAGGAAGGAAGGAAGGAAGGAAGGAAGGAAGGAAGGAAGGAAGGAAGGAAACTCCCTCCTGTAGAGTGTGTTTACAGTAGTCCATCTAAGTGACACTTTGAACACACAAAATCTTAACGTTAGAGCCAGGAGAGCCATTAGAGCCAGAAGAGCCGACTCAACAGTTAAGAGTACTTGTGAAGGACCCAGTTTCAGTTCCCGGCACTCACATGGTAGGTAGCTCATAGCCATCTGTTAACTACAGTTGGAGGGGATCTGGCACTTTGTCTGACCTCCCCTGGCCTTGCAAAACTGCAGTACACTTTCATACATGCAAGTAAAACATTCATAGGCATAAAATAAAAATAAATAGAATCTTTAAGCAAAATGTTATGGTTAACAGTGCATTGGTCATCGTGCCAATACAAAGGATTTCCAGTAAGAGTTTGAAGGGGTACTTTCAAAATACACATTGGTCAGCATTGAGTCGGTCCAAACATGAAGGTTGATGCCATTTTCCTGGCCTAGATAAAACCTGAAATGTGTGTCATCTACACAAGAGCCCAGATAATCAGGGCTATATGTGACAGCCACTCTCGTGTCTGAGTGTTCTTGAAATTCCGAGGTTGGAATTGTAGTAATTGAGACAGCAGCTGGCCAAGATCCTAGGGGCTCTTCTCACTCAAAGGTCTAGATGGACCTGAATTAGACAGTCCACTTCTGTCCCTGTTTGGCCTGTGGCCTTGGGGAAGTCACTATTCTCAGAACCTGGGTACTCTACCACCTTGAGAGGAAAAATAGACATGCTTTATCTATATGTAAAAGAGAGTGTCGGTGATGGCCAGAAGGATTCAGAGGATATATCTGTAAGACACTGTTAGATTCTGTGGGATCTACTGAGGGCTAGGGCTGTTTGTCTCATTATTATTGGATTCGATGTTACCAACTGGCAGTGGTCCCCTGGGAAATTTGGCCCACTGATTTATCCCAGAGGCATTATTCCTTCCCAGCACGAGAAACTTCCAGATGTGTACAGCGTGTCTGAGCACGGAGGTAAGAAGAGCCAGTGAGAAGGGGAAAACCATTGTAACTATCTCTGCTCATGTCTAACCTCCCCACCAAGGGATAAAACAAAGTGCCAGCCATTGGGTTCTGAGAGGAGAAGAAATCAAAATTGTGTTCTAGAAGTTTTCCCTCTGGCCACTCTAGAGACTGAGGACAAAACTTGACATTCTTGTTGCTTCTGGAACAGAGAACAGAAACAGGGGAAATGATGAATGCCTTAGCTCTCTAAGCACCATGTGGTACGTGGACCCGTGCAAGTGATGTGAGCGGGTAAAGTCCAGGAGCATAGTGTGGAAGGCATTCAAGAACTCCATCCTTGAATGTCATCCTTCCAGAAAGCAAAGCCCCAGAGTGTCCTGAGCACACTACTCACACACATGTTCATACTCAGGCCTGCAGACACAGGGACACGAAACGCAGAGTACCAGGGATAAGCCAACCTCATCTCATTACCGATAGAGGGCTGAAGAGACTTGGAGCTAAAATTGTGCCCCCTGACACACACTCGCAAATCGTATAAAACTAGATCTCATTTCACAAACCCTTCCTGCCCGTAGCTAGAAACACCAAGCACAGTGCCTGATAGTTTATTAATTCTCACACCTGAAAATAAGAACAATATTATACCTAGTCACTGGGGGCAGGGAGAGAAATAAGCAGATTTCAGCAGCCCTTCTGCACCCAAACCATTGCACAGAGAGTCCTCCCACTCTCTGCTTCAAAACAGGACTTAAGCCTGGCCTCCCTCTGCCACCTCAGTTCCAACCCCTGTTTCTCCCCTGCTCCCTTTGTCACTTCTCTTCAGCCATTTGGACCCCTACCCTACACACCAGTGAAGGATCTGGCTTCAGGGAAATTCCACATTCTGCACTTAGATTTCTTTTCACACATTTTATGGGTGAGGTAGTGAACACCCCCAAAACATTCTTGTCTCCTCTCCTGTATTTGTTACCTTAGACAGAGCCTTTCTCCCCCAGTGGGTTCTTTGTGCACCTGTTCCCTTGACCTAAAGCACCTGCTGTCTGCTTTCTTTGGTCTTCTGCCATTATCGGACTCACATCCTACAGTTATGCTCCTGCACACAGTAGGGTTGTACACAGGGCTCAGGATGTGCACAGGTTGTGCCTAGGACTCCTGCACACAATCCTTTGATGGCTTCTCTGACTCCTCCTGATTCTTCATCAAGTTGGGTACCACTCTGATCAGACCTTTCTTTTTCTACCTACTTACCCTCTGCCTCGCCCCAAACACACATGAGAGAACAAAGTTCATTTTGTTTGTCCCCAACGGCAGTGACTCAGTCTTTTGTTCAGTGTGGACAAATGTGATGGCCATCCCTTTTTTAAATAGTTTATCTTATTCAATATTTCTCAGAGGTTCTGAGATTGATACAAATAGTATCTCCATGTACCCAAGAAATGGGGGAGTCAGTTCGTTTGCCCAGCCACACAGCAAGTGTGTGATGACACCCCTGCTTTAAAAGTACAGCCTACGGATGTGCACTTCAGCTCTTGTAAAGTGGTCCCATTTTAAGCATGAAGGTGAATGGCTTCAGACAAGTGTGTGCATGTATAGGGCCACCACAACCATTAAGCTGAAAGACACTTTTGTCACTGGTAGGGTTACTTTATCCCTTTTGCACAGTAGCACCCTCAACTCCAGAACCCTAAACCCTAGGGCTAACAATGGTAAATTCTGTGCACTTCCTTGGAATTCATATTTAAATCCAAGGGAAAAACTGTACTTAGATATATGCTCCCTAGGGACACCTTGATTCTTCAATTTTATTGATACACGAGCTTCATAAATGGAGAACAAATTGCTATATATTCTAAAATGTTTATTACAACTATAAATATAAATGCATAAAGTATAATCTGATTTTTTTAGAAATCCACTAATTAAACAAACTAGTTTTCAAATTCTTACTCTCTGCTTCAGTTTTGTGACCTGGGTATCATTTTTCATATGCCAAAGTTAAAAGGAAGAGAAATAACTGTAAATGTTAAGGAGTGAGAAGATGTCTTTTCAAAGGTCAGAGTCACCTGTGGGTACCCTGGCAAATTAGGTTTCAGATAGTTCAAATGGAGAAAGCAAAAACTAATCATAGCCCAAACAGCTTTGCCCAGCATGCAAGATAGAGGAGATTCAGAACTCAAGGAATCTCAAAGTGGCTCATGCCTATTTTTAATTGCTTTTTGTCTCAGGGTTTTACTGCTGTGAACAGACACCACAGCCAAGGCAAGTCTTATAAAAGACAATATTTAATTGGGGCTGGCTTACAGGTTCAGAGGTTCAGTCCATTATCATCAAGGTAGGAACATGGCAGCATCTAGCAGGCATGGTGCAGGAGGAGCTGAGAGTTCTGCATCTTCATCTGAAGGCTGCTAGCAGAATACTCACTTCCAGGCAGCTGGGGTGAGGGTCTTAAGCCCACACCCACAGTGACACACCTACTCCAACAAGGCCACACCTCCTAATAGTGCCCCTCCCTGGGCCAAGCATATGCAAAGCATCACACCTTTATATTCCTGCCAAGGTGGTATGATTGGAACCCGCCATAATTGTGTTGGTTAGTTGGGGATGTTTGAGGTACAGATGTGTGGATGTTTGAGGTACAGATGTGTTAAATGACCTGCCAGGATTATCAACCAGGATCAATGACAGGGTGAGGATTGATATGCTAGCTTCTGGATCAATTGGGTTTTGTTTGTTTGTTTGTTTGTTTGTTTTACCACAGAGTCTGTCTATCTCCCAAGCTTTAAAGGTGGTGCTTGTTAAATGTGAACTTTTTTGGTACACTGATCGGCACACCAAAGAAAAAGAAGAGAAGAACAGGACAGGCGTGGGAGTGGTAAGAACTCTCCAGAAATCAGATGGAGTGAAAATAAACACTGGCAGTGGCAGAAATTCTGAGTTCTGCCTGTATGTTCTGTTGGAGTCAGAAATTACCCACACAAATAGGTGAGACTATGCTGGTGAAAGACAGGGAGGTGAGGCATCCCTTATAGATCTCAGGATCGAAGGGTTATCAAGAAATTTGTCTCTGGGATTGTGGAAATTTTGCTATTTCTGCCATGGTTCAATAATTTCAAAATTCTTCCTTTGAAGCCACATACAGAGTTATTGGCTTGACAATGAGCAGAGAATACAGACTCACAAGGCAGAGGAAATTTTTATTTCTTTTTAGATAGCTCCTTACGTGCAAAAAAAAAAAAAATTATCATGGTAGTTGGTGAAGAAACTCGTTCTAGAACAGGAATATCTGCTTGTCGTAGAGAACAAGTAGCAATAATTCCGTGATGGATAGTATCCCTTCTGTAGCATATGCGAAGGTAAGCTCTTTTTTCCTAGGTTTCCATCTTGCCTGGTGTGTGGTCACATCAACAAGAAAAGAATTGATTAGGCAGGTGCATTTCGCCATTTTGAAGACCTTAATTAAGTCATATATATATATTTCTGTACGTCTTGCTTAGAAAATGATTCCATCTATAGTGGGCTGTGTCTTCCCACCAATTAGTTAAGACAATCCCCTCACAGGTGTTCTCACAGGCCAAGCCAATGTAGACAACTGTCGGCTGAGACTCTCTTCCTGGGTGATTCTAAATTGTATCAAGTTGACAATTAAAACTATCCATCACCAGGCATTGCCTCACTTAAGAGTAGTACAATCTGAGTTCTTCTCCCTTTTCAAAATAAATTATTTATCTATTATTTAAAGTAAAATGCACCCTTAAACATTCCATCAGGTGACTTTTTAAACTTCCTAGCTGTTCTATATAAAATTATGCAATGATAAAAGATATTTTAGGAGGAAAGTTCATTGATGTAATTTGTCTCCTAAATAATAACATAAGAGTTATATCGTCTTTTATCTAAAATTTGGCTGTCTTCATTTTCTCCACAACAGAGGGCCCAAGACCCACATTATTGCATTATGTGTTTGCAAAGCTATTGAGATGCCCTTGAGTAAGATTCATCATCTTGTCCTAAATTCTCTGCACACTCCACTCAAAGCCTGGTGGCAGACGAAATGGATTGTCAGAAAGCATAAAAGACAAAATAAAAATTGTATGCTCTTTCAGGCAAGTGAGGATATGCCCTGTAGCAGTTTTTGATATTAACTCATTAATCCTCACAATCTATCCAAAAGAGAGATTTAGAGGAAGAGAATCTGTAGCTCTGCATCTACCAGGAAGACTTAAACCAGAACGAGGCCCCACCCCAGGCATAGACTAAGCCTATCCTCGGGGATCAGGGAAAGCAGGAGACAAGGATGGATGGGATTCAGAAATATTTCTGTGGTTCTCTCCTTGCACAATCGTCAGGACAGAAAAACACAGGGCACAGCCCTGAGTTTAAAGAGATTATGGTGACTAACAGTTTTGAAATTCATAAGGAGTTTGGGCCAAGCATTCTTGAACATTCAGTCAGGTTTCCAGTCCTGGCTGACATATATCTCAGCAGAACAGACCGTATGGTGTAGTGTTTGGGTCAAAACATGTCTTTTTAATCATAAGCTGATTCAAGTCATAGCATTATGGAAGTCTACATTCATTCTCTCTCTCTCTCTTTCTCTCTCTCTCTCTTTCATTATTACATGAGATTTTGTATAAAAATAAACTGGCCAGGTGCTCAGAATTGTACCTAAAACATATCACCATCCATTAGCTTCCCTTCTTCAATCTATTTAACCCACACTTTTAATTTATGTGTGCTTGGCTTTAGACCCTGTTTAATTTCATTTATAGTCTATTTAATCATTGCCACATAACTCCATACCTTCTGTAGAAGAGACGTTTCAGAAATGTGCAATTTCTAATAGTCAGTATGAAATCATAACTTAGTAAAGCATTGCTGAGATAATTACAAAGGACTATCAAAATATATCCACATTTTTTTTCTGGGCCACAATCCATATCCGAATCATAATAAGTGTGAAAATGTTTACAAATCGTTACAAATTTCCCACATAGTTCTGCTGGGCGTTAGGACCAATGGCGTCTTCTTCATCATTTTCACTGACATGCTGGATCATCTCCAGTGTGAGCGCTGATTTTAGAAACACTCACTCCATTAGCAATTATACAAATAAAAAAGACAAAATTAAAGCAGGCTTTAAAATATAGCATATAAAGAACATTCTCCAGGAAACTATTTGAATTCTTTCATAAACATAATATGTTATTTATTTTGAGGGAAGCAGTTCTTGACATTTTTAAAGACAAGAAACTGAAGGATATATGCCAAGAATTTAAATTGTTTTGCATATTCTAATAGTTTACATATTAAGCAAACTAGGATATAGCCGAAAATTTATAGTGAAGTAATTTGTTTATGGCAAAATAAAGGGGAGGGGAGTGTCCTAAATACTTGCCAGCTCTGCTTGTGTGTTAGCATGTGTATAAATTCCTCTGTACCACTGTGCGCACAGAATTGGACGAGTAAGTTAACACTCTGCCCATCTTACCCCTCCCAAAATTGGGCTCCTTGTCATAGTAGAAATATATTCCGGGAAACAAGGGCATATGTTTTTTTCAGACCCCTAAAACTATACCTGCAACAATCCAAACATCACATTTTAAAATCCAAAGAAGAGGGGTTCAAATTTGCATTCTAAGAAGAAAGGTTTATAGGTACCTGGATGAATGCCTGTAGTCTATGGACCCCCCAAAATGGTGGATGATTATTATTCTTCTGAAAGCTTTTTTTAATCATCCTTCTCTCAAAAAAATGGACAGCTAAAGGAGTAGCCCAAATACCCCATTCTTTGAAACTACAAGCTCACATTCTGGGGATCTTTTTTTTTTTTTTATAAGCTCAGAATCCACAGTGTTCCAGACAAGCCAGATATCAGACTGCAAAAGGTTCTTGACTCTGAACCCACTCTGTTGCCTGCAAACACTTTGTTCTGTGATGGTTTTTTTTCTTTGGTTGAGATGTCTATTCTCCACGGGGATGACAATTACTTTGAAACCATGATTATTTTCAGCGTGCCACAAGTTGGATGCCTTCTGTACCCTGCACCCTCAGACATCCAAGTATGACTCACACATAGGGAGAGGGTGTCAAAAGAGAGAACATAGCTTTCCTTGATGGCAAAGGAAGAATTTCCAGCTTGGCTAGTCATTTGTTAAATAAATTGGGGGGATATGTTAATAATTCCATGATCTGCTAAACATAAAAATAGAAATGATATTTTTTGGCCGTAATAGATTCGATAAACTCTAATTTCATTTGTCTTCCTTAATAAGATGTTTGATCCTAAAAAAAAAAAATTCTCAGTCACACGTGCATACAAAATACTCTCAATAATTTGTTGTCTTGAGATTCAAGGCTTCAAACACTTCACTTCAGATGCAGAATCCCAAGGTGTTCTAAACAGTGTTTAATGTAACTCATCTGCACCTCATTCCTAGAAGTACTAGACTCTCCCATGATTCACTTCCTCTGAAAGAAATTGACAATATGTGAACAAAAATACAGGTGAATCCTTAAATGCATCCTAGTGGGTTGGTTATGAGCTTGATGATGATTTTAACCTGTGCAAAAAGCAAAGTATGTAACCTTTTATAAAATAATGTAAGAGCGGTAGTCACAGCTATATCTGTTCTTAATCACTTTGGAGTGATAAATGGGACATTTGATCTACCTACTGGGTACCAGTCTTCTCTTGATAAGTACACTCGAATCTCTTGGTAACCCTGTACTTCCCAACACAGCACTCTCGGCTCAGGAGACGTGTGATGACCCCATCCCTGCCTAAACGTGGGTCTTGACTGACCTATCAGTACATCCTTTCTCCCACTGAATGACTAGAGAGAGACCAGTGAGGGGAAAACAGAAAGGCCTTCACTGGGAGTTTCTAAAGAAATATGTTTCCATTTTGCTCTCTGATAGCTGCAAGGGAAGCTCTCTCTCTTTTTTTTTTTCTTTCACTGCTTGATGAGAATTATAAAGCACTGTCCAATTGTTCTGCTTCTAATCTTTATTGCATGAAGCATACACAATGTCTAAAGGACAGGAGAGGTGAAAAACAAAACATAACAAACGGTGGGTAACATGGTTTCTGGATAGACAGCCAGTCAACTAATTATGTTTGGATTTCAGGTTTTCTGTACCATTTACATGTGACCATCACAGAAAGGTCATGGTCAAGAAGCCTAGAAGTGTTGCTATTATAAGGTATGTGGTTGGGTGTAGTAGCAAACTGTATCTCTAAGTACTATAGCTACCACTTTCTTAATGATATGGAATGAGAAATGCTTGTGAAAGTACTTATTAAGACCCAGAATTCTCTCCATATTCTACTGGCCAGTGAGGGTTGATTGAACAATATTAACAACAGTATTGACTGACCACTCTCTTTGCTCACAGTGGTGAACAAATGCTACTTCCCTCAATGGGAAACTGAGACATATGGTAAATGACTTGTCAAATGTCACTGGGCACCGGGCAGTTCCTGGATGGCAGTTCATGCCCATTCCACAGCAAAACTCATGCTCTGAATCCAACTGGTCCCCAAACTTTAGCAGACGGTAAATAACTGATCCATGTTGAAAAAAACTGATCTGATGGTTTGAAACACATGTAAGACACACAGTGGCTAAGGCAAAGCGGCAAACATATATTACTTTGGACAGTGATTGCGGATTTTGTGGTAAGACTATGAAGAGTCTACACTCTTGGGAATTTTCAAGTAGTATGAATCGTTATTCATGATTGTCACTGTGTTTGAAAACAGCTGCTTAAGTCCTCCTGGCCAACAGAAATCAGGTATCCTTTGGCCACCACTCCAGGTCTCCTGTCCACCATTTTTGTTCACACTTCTGTAAGTGCAGAGTTTTGGATCCCACACATGTGAGATCATCTAATGTTTGTTGTGCTATGAAAACCTTATCTTGTTGAAATCAATGCCCTTCTGGTTCATCCACATTCATTAAGACCGGGTGCTGTTCTATTGTGAACGCACACAGCATTTTAATTTATCCATTCGGATAGCCGCTTAAGTTAATTCTTAAGTTGGCTTCAGTGGGGAATGCTGATGTGAATGTTGGCATATTAACTACTTTTTCTGTTGCTGTGATAAAATATCCTTATTGAAAAGCGAATTGAGGTGAAAAACCTCTTAGGACTACAGAGAACTAGAGCCCGTAAAGGAGGGGTCGGCATAACAGGGAGGCAGGATCAGGAAGTTAGCTGGTCATGATTGGTCCACGCATAGGAAGCAGAGAGTGAAGTAGGACCTGAGAGTCAGAAGGAGAAGCTCTAAGACTTTGAGGCTCACCCCAAGTTACATAGTATCTTGAACAAGACCTCATCTCCTAAAAGTTCTACAATCTCCGGAAATAGAGCCACCAACTGGCGACCCAGTGTTCAAGCACACAAATCTATGAGGGATATTTCTCATCAAAATCGTATAATGGGTATTCCAGATCTCTTGAAAAAGTTTGTTTTCTTCAGATAACTATTAGAGAAGCAGTTCTCAACCTGGCTCGTGTCCCCTTTGGCAAACGTCGATCTTCAGAAATGTTTACATTACAGTTTATAACAGTAGACTTACAGTTATGAAGTAGCAACAAAAATAATTTTATGGTTGGAGAGGTCACCACAGCATGAAGAGCATTAAAAGGTCGCAGTGTTAGGAGGGTTGAGAAGCACTGCTCTACAGAAGCTGCTGGATCATATGACGGCTCTCATGTGTAAATTTCTGAGGAACTTCCATGGCATTTTCATACTATCTGTTAATAACAGAAAGGTATATCTGCAGCAACAGTATGCAAAAATCTCTTTCCCCTCACATCTTCAATGACATTTCATTTGTCTTCCATCTTTTCTATTCTGATTTAATCAGGAAGAAATAATATCTCTTGCTGTTTAATTGGATTCAAACTCTAGTGACTAATGACAGTGAGTCTTTGAACCTAGCAATTCTTAATGTCCCACGCATTTCTCAGAGTTTGGGAAGGTTTTTCACGGGAATTTACCTGTTTAGTCTCTAAACAGGCAACCGAAGGCATCTACTTCGGATGATAATTAACTAAATCTTGATTTTGTAATTTCGCTATAGAATATTCTGAACTGAAGTTAAGTCATTTCAATCCCCAAAGAAGTTAGCCTGAAAAATAATACAACCAGAAAAAAAATAAGATTCTGTTCAAATGAATAGAACCAATTTTTCTCCATCTGTGTCCCACCGCTTGCTTTAGCTCTGATTTTCTGATCAGTTGCTAGCTGAGCCTGTTAGGGTACATTATGGAGACCTTTTAAATCTCTTGCTTCTAACACTGGGCATTTCCCTGACTATAGAAGAGTCAGGAAAAGGATGATTTATCATCACTGAACCTTGTTATTGTAGTTTTCATTCACGGTTATTAAACTGACTCAGGAGTTATAGGTCAAATTCAGACTTTAAAGAGAAACTGCCCCATGATTGATTACTATAAAAGAATGCAAATTGAATGTGCATGTCACTGTGTCCCCCGTGCAGCTGATTTTCAGATGAAGAGCTAATTCAAAGTCACCAGATTAAGACCCAGTTCGATATTTGCAATCACGACAACACTCCGTCTTCTTTAGATGCCTAGTGATTTGGATGAAAATGTAAAGATGCATTGTCTACACCCTCTGCTCCCTAGAATTCCCCCAGCCCCATCTCCATCACCCACCCACCCCCAAAAAGTATTAATGGATGACTATTCTACAAACAGTCAAAAGGCACGTCGATCTTCAGAAGGGAAAAGAAATCAGAAATATTTTAGCAGCATCACTCAGAATGACAGAATTTGACAAATTGACCGTAGCTATCAATAAAACGTTACCACAGAGCAGTAAATAAACACATTACGTCCGTGAGTGACTGGAAGTCGCACGAATAACTTCTAGTCTCTAGAGTCCTTTCTGGTGAGCATAAAAAAAAAGTCTTTCATCAAATGGATCTCCAACTCTATAGAGTTTTCTATGTGAGGCTTCAGGTAGCAAGCAACATACTGAGGAAGGTGGGCTAATTGAGCCCTATTTATATTGAGTCATATTCATATAATAAACTTAGTGGAATTTGAAAGTGTTCCAGGGCATATGAGATCTCTAGCAGTTTGTGAGACTTCCTCCCTAAGTTCAGTTTTCTCAATAAGTCATATAATATAGGGATTATTAATAGTAAAAAAAAAATATGTATTGACATCACACACATACGTACAGAACTAACACCAGAATGGTGGCAGAATCTCGCATTACATACTCAGGTATGTGCTCATTATCCATATTACATGGCAGCTGCTAGATAATTACCTATGAAGAACATGATAGATTCCCCTCAAGACCCGGGGAAACATTGATGTAATTGTCTTATTTATACTAAGGTAAACTTGGCAACTATGAGAGCCTAGTTACTTGGCATCCGTTCTGATGAGAGAGCTAGTTGCCATATATTTTGAAAGAAAAAAAAAAGCTAAATACATGTGTCCTTTCTGGGAAAACACTCACTGAATAAAGCACAAACCAGATGGTTCTCTGTGTGTCCTGTGTGTTTACGTGTACAGCTCTCCCTTAAGAATAGTCACATTTCTTGGTCACATTGTCTCTGTAACCAGATTTGACCTCTGTCCATTGTTCACCTACAATACACTAATCTCGCACCTGCAGCTGTAGCACAGCCTTACTGCTTTGGCTCCAGCCTCCAAACATGGCTCTGATTTTTCAAACCAGCTCTCCTCCAACTATAACAATAATCTGACTTTCACCCTAACAGCCATTGTCTCCGTGCTCCCAGACAGCCCGGATGACTTCAGAAGTGCCTCTCCATACACTGCTGAACCTGTTTTATTGGACTCCATAGCATGTGTTGCCTAGACCCCCTCAGCAGGCCTTCCATGTCAATTCCAGTAATATTTCTCTCTGTGTAGGCGTCTCTACAAGTCATTCATAGGCAACTCAGAGATCAAAACCAAAATGAGCTTATGTTGGTAACCTCTGCAGCATGCAAGATGCAAGCCATCTTTCTTATAACCTTGTGTCATAATTTAGGTACTGGGTGACTTGCATAGAGAAATAATATCTTCTCTTTTTTAATTGAGTCTCCATTAGCAAGTTGTCCACCCGAGACTGTATAGATCAAGATAATGGTGGTCACTCTATCCTACTATGGTCTTCAAATTACATTGGGTGACCCTTTTAAGAAGTTTGGCTATGAAAAGAAAACAAACAGAATTTCTTGGTTAGTGAGCTGGATCTAGGAAAAGCTCTATGTCTTATGGGCAAGACTTGGAGGGAGCATGAGAGAATTCAGAGACAGAAGTGGGGGTGGAGGGTGGTGTGGGGTAGATTCCTTCCTACTGGGTAGAAGCTAGAGACTGTCAAAACGGGGTGGAATCAGCCAAAGGAGTTTCATAAACTTTTATAAAAAACATTCACATTTTTGACCTTGGGTGCAATCTCCATTTTCTATGGAAAATAATTTTAAGTGAATGCTTATTTGAGATATAGCACACCATACAAAGATGGTTTATAGGCAAGGTTTTGGCGAGTATTTAAGCATGCACTGAGTGCTCCTCACCTGACAGACACCACATCAAAGTATCCTTACATCCAATGTTGGATTTGACTGCCACCGTAGCAAATTTTACACTGAGTTTCTAACCATGGGTGTTAGATGGGTTCAATATAGCATGAGAGACTAAACGCTCATAGAAATGGGTTGTTGTGTTGCGTTGTTTTAACTTATTTTACAATAACATCCCCAGTGCCGTTTAGAGGAACTGAAGAGATGTGTTTACATGGTGACTGCCTCCAGAATCGCTCTCTCCGTGGAAGCTCCCACGAGGCTTGGGAGTCGCTGTTCTGAAATCGCACTTAAGCAAATGATTCGGTAAGTTCAATCCTTCCACTGTGTGATTAACAACGACACAGAACATTACACACAGAACATCACACTGCAGTATGCTCAGGAACCAGGCACCAAAGTCTTCCCCCAACCCCAACAATCAGGGGCTAGAAATGCCCTGCTGTTCTGGGGAAGACCAGGGTGGGCAGGATCAGGTGTAATAAACACATGTTCCCATGTTGATGTGTTCAAAGCAAAACAGGCCAAGAAATACGTGCAGGCTGCAGGTAAGAACAGTGTTATTTCTGAGGTGATGCCTTCTTTGAGATTTTTTTTACCTGGAACTATACACATTCTTATTCAAAAGAGGGTTTTCAGGATGGAAATGTTTCAACTAAAGGTTAGAGTTCTGGCGTAACCCATGGTGTCAGAGCAAATAAATTCAAGAACTTAAAATGGACGACGGAACACAAGAGAGCATGCTCGACGTACACCATAAAGATGGCTGACAAGAATCCATCTGAGCATGCTCAGCTTTCATCCGAGTGCACATTAGCTGAAACGGAAAGCACACGTAGAAGGAATGCTAACACTGGCTTTTGCTTCTAAAGCTGCCCACCACTCTCAACAGCTACAGGGGATTTCAAGCCTCTCTTTGGCGCATTGGTTGAAAACCAAGTTCTGATTGAAGTTTTCATTCCTCAGATAATCTTTTATCCTTTTTTAGAATATATTTGAGATATATGGCAGAGTGGCTCAACCATAAAGAGGGCTTTCTGTTCTTGCAGCTGGCCTGGGTTCGGATCCCAGCACCCAGGTGGGGTGGCTCACAATAGCCTGAACTGCAATTCCAGGGTCTTATGTCCTCTTCTGGCCTCCGTAGGTACCTGAATGCATGTGTTGCATATTCAGACAGGCATACATATATGTGTATTTTTTTAAAATAATTTTTGAAAAAATATGTTTGAAAAATAGTTTTCCCCTATTCGACCTATACCATGGAACAGAACACCATGGCTGACACCGCTCCAGTGGCCAAGAATCTGAGACTAGATAGCCATAGACCAAGGGGAAAACCAAACACTATAGTTTTACTAAAGAAACATAATAATAAAATGACTCTGAGCGGCATTCTACTATACTCACAGATCAGGGGTTCACACAGCCACCATGAAAGACACTTCCTTCTGTAGTCGGGTCCCAGGCTGACGTGGGAATGTGAATAGGCGCTTCCATTCGGAACCAAGATGCTATCTTCAATTGACCACTCACTATGGAAAAATTAGTTTTTTTTCCAAGGGTGTCTCATTGGGTGTACAAACCACATGTAAGAACAGGACTCATTAGAACAGAAGAAGATGGCCAACACGAAACGAATTCAGTGGCATTTTGGATGGTTGTTAGTTAGTTAGTTTGTTTGTTTGTTTGTTTGTTTATAAACTCATATTACTTCCTTTGGGCTTTTTTGTTTTAGACCTTAGTAGTCCTTTATTTGTACATTATGGCTTCCAGTTACGTGTTTTATGGGATTTGTGTGTGTGTGTGTGTACGCATGTGCACACACACACATTTCTTATGCTCTTCGTTTTTTCTTCTTCTAGTTAGTATTTTTTGTTGTTGTTGTTGTTGTTTTATCTTATTTCTATTTTCTTTAATTTGCCTGATTTTTTTTCCCTTAGGAGAGAGAAAAAAATGTCGAGGTGGTAGACAGGCAGAAGGATCTGGGTGGAGGGAGGATAGTGGAAACTGAGATCAAAATATATTGCATGAAAAAAACACCTTTATTTTTAATTTAAAAAAGAAAAAACTATTATGCTATATGTTAATATTTTCCATGTTAAGTGCCTCTAGTGTCTTTATAGGTTGATAGGATGATGTGTGCTTATGGACACAGTGTAAATGTGGATCCATATGTACATATATATAAATATGTGTGTGTGTGTGTGTGTGTGTGTGTGTGTGTGTGTGTATCAAAGCACAACTGGAAATGGCATCCCATAGGAACTTAAAAGTGCTAATGATTGTTAAATTTTCAGGAATTTCGTGAGTCAATGGTTTAGAAATAAAAAAAAAAAAAGTGCATTCATCATTCCTAAGTTTAAGAAAGTACTTTCCCCAACGATCCAAGAATTCATTGTATATCTTTCACTCAGTGGTCACAAGTATTCATAATTGCAAAATCAGAGCTCAACATGATTAGTTAAACATACGCATGTGCTTACATCTGGGAATGTAGCAAAACAGATTCTGTCTTGGGAAGAAAATCAATGACAGAGTCCATATTGTGCAGAGGGGAGTAGAAATTTAAAATGTTAAGACACTCTAAAGGTTGCTGGGTAGTGGTGGTGCACGCCTTTAATCCCAGCACTTAGGAGGCAGAGGCAGGCAGATTTCTGAGTTTGAGGCCAGCCTGGTCTACAGGACAGCCAGGACTACACAGAGACACCCTGTCTCAAAAAAAACCAAAAAAAAAAAAAAAAAAAAAAAGACATGCATAGTGTCTCATCAAAATAACTCTCCTTGTTCAATCTGTCCAATTCAAACATCCTAGATTCTCTCCTAGTCGTGAACAGCAAATTCTGAATAAAAAAAAAGTAGTCATACTTCAAGACTCCTCACACAATCTACCCCAGTACTTGGCCCATGGTCCAGACACCTTAAAAGACAAACAAGCATTGAGAACATAAGACCAGACAGAGGACAGAGGTGTTCCCATGGACAATTGCTGGAAAGTATTCTAAAATCAAATATATATATATATATATATATATATATATATATATATATATATGTGTGTGTGTGTATAAATGGATATACCAAAATACGACGTGTGCACGTGCATTTTGCTTTGACTCATAGAGATGAAATTACAGCCAGATTTTATTATTCTCTTCCGCATACACAGATTATTGAGGTACTGTATCTACCTCACAACCGTAAATAACCATAAATGAAGCAAGACAGATTCATAGCTGACATAAATTCTTTCTGTATTACTGCTTCTCTGGACATTGCTGCCCTAGCTTTTGGTCTTTGTAACCAACACACATACACACACACACACACACACACAGAGAGAGAGAGAGAGAGAGAGAGAGAGAGAGAGAGAGAGAACACACAAGCAATCATAACCATAAACTAAGTGGGTACATACTTGCAATAGACAGATGTTACAAAATACGCTAACTGATGAAGACATCAAGCTGGTATTATGCATTGCATCATAAAGAAGGCTCCTGAAGTAATTTATGTCTCTTTTATTCAACGTTCATTATCTCCTTCCTTCTTTCCTTTCTTTCATGCTTTGGAAGGATCTTCTTAATCTCCATGCTGTGGGATTCATTTTTTTTTTAGGGCTGATTTTACCCCTTGGAATTGGACCAAGAGTACCAATTTTTAACTGTAGTTTTAAACACATGCTCAGCAGCAATGAGGCAGAATGGAAAAAGGATAATGGGAACCATATTACCCAAAGAAAACAAGTAGAGAAGACCAATTCACAGATCTATGCAGGCAGCTATTTGGCCTCATTAAAAATTGAATCATCCTTTACGTTAAAATATAATATCACTCTTAAAATACTCTTATCTGAGCATACAAAGGAAGGGTATCCAAATGAACACCTTTTATAACTGATTTAAAAAAAAAAAACAGGTACGGAAACATCCATCTCGAGGACATCTGTAAGCTTAAGCGATTTTTCGGGTCACAGGAAAGATCCAGGAATCCAACGCAGAGACTCTGAACTTCCCCTGCAATGTTTGGAAAACTCAGCCAGAGTTAGCAAAACCTGGAAAGAAAACAGGCCTTGATACTCTGCCCAGCTTTTCTTTGGCTCACATTAATGATGATTCACAGCAAGACCACATGGTTTCTCTATGTCTCAGCTTCTTCCTTTTCTAAGAACTCATGTTTCTAGAAGCTTCTACCCCCTCTCTTGGACACTGGGGAATGCAGCGAGCAAATAGAAAAATGCAGATTGAAGGCCTTGATGGAAATGTGGGGGAATACTTCTTCTTCGATTCTTTTTAAGAAGTGAAGTTGGAGGAAGTCAATCAATCATAGAGTTGCGTGGTGAATTCTTAAGCTCATGAAAACTAATTTTTGCCGAGTTAGCTCACTTGTGGAATATTTTATGCACAGCGGAATTGTGTATGCCATACATAAACCCTAGCTGAGACGCTGGCGAGGGACTCGCACTTGTTTGCATTCTCAGAGAGAAATGGGTTTTGAACCAGCATTTATGTGACGTCTAGAAAAGCAAAGAGGCAATTTTCACTAAGACTTAGCTACTGAAGATGAATTCCCCAGGCGTTACATTCAGATGAAGGAAAGAAGCATTAGCGGAAGTCCGTTTTGATGACGTCACAGAGTGACCTCACTGTGGTCTGATTTTCAGCGCAGTAGTACTGTGGCAGGGGGTGACCAGTTGACAGGAGCTTCACAGACTGCTTCTCTGTGAACCTCACGGAATGGAGAGCAATTAGCTTTGTGTGACTCTTCATGATTCAGCTCGAAGGGCCACCCAGCTGTTAGTATCATTGCCTAAATTGCCCGTCTTGCTCAAAATTTACAATGCAACTCCCCCACCCCCAAAGTAGCTGCTAATGTCCCCTAGCTCCTAATTACCCTTGACTCTTTGGAAGCAGCCCCAAAAGCTAACAGACATTCTCTCAGGGACTCTAAGGATGAAGAAGTGAAATGCCAGCACTGAGTGCAGAAAAAACGGAGAAGAGGAGCAGGAAGAGGAGAAGGAAGAAGAAGGAGGAGGAAGAAGAGAAAGAAGAGGAAGAGGAGAAGGAAGAAGGAGGAGGAAGAAGAGGAGGAAGAAAGAGGAGGGGAGGAGGAAGAGGATAAGGAAGAAGGAGGAGGAAGAAGAAGAAGAAGAAGAGGAGGAGGAGGAGGAGGAGGAGGAGGAGGAGGAGGAGGAGGAGGAGGAGGAGGAGGAGGAGGAGGAGGAGGAAGAAAGTAAGTAAGCTTTCATTGCTGTTAACTGGTCAACAAACCATCTCAAAAATCTACAAATGGAATTCCTAGCCCAACTTCCCACCGTTACCGAAATTCCGCCATACACGCCAGCTTGTATCTGACCTGCCCAGTCCACCCGCCCTCCTTTCATGTTAACAGGATGGGGGCGGGGAGGACAACAAACGGTGCATAGGTTATGTCAAGCACTTAGATTTTTGTCAGAGTTAAGGCTCATGAAAATTAATTACCCCTGCCAGACCTTTCCAATCCCAGTGAAATCATTTATTTATGTAACTGATAGTGTTGGTCTTCAGCTAAGAGCTCTGGATTGCACTGAAGGAGATTTGCTCCTGGTGACAAATGCCAAGTAGGGTGTGTTTATTCATTTTTTTTTCAGGGCTTTGAAAGCGTTTGCTTTTGAAAATATTGTAAGGCCTTTAGAAGACAACAGTATGTTAAGCAAACTCACGGACAGAAACCAGAAAGGCTAAAGAGCCAGATGTGACCTATGATTTGTTCGTAAACGTGATCTTAAGATAACACACTGTATTCTGTACGTTTAATAGGTGAGACTTTCCACAGGGTGAAGAAGCCCTTTCCTGGTATAGCCTCGTGCGTGCGTGCGTGCGTGCGTGCGTGCGTGCGTGCGTGCGTGCGTGCGTGCCTGCATTAGATCACCTCCTCCCTTGCTCTCCGATTTATTTTTCAGGCTGAGTTTCCAACTGAACTTGAAGCTCACTGATTACACATGACTAGCTCACCAGAAAACCCCAGGGAACTTCCTGTCTCCATTTTCCACCATAGGGATATGCCTCAACTTCCAGCCTTTAGTGCTGTGGGGCGAAGTTGTGGGGGAGGACCTGAACTCAATTCTTGATGCTCCTGTAGCAAGCACTTTATCAACTGGGCCTTCCCTCCACCAATCATTCCGGCAGCTCTCAGAGCTCTTCACTGGGTAAACATTTTTTGCATCAAATTTCTACAAAATCATCTTTAAGATAGTCACAGTCACAAACATATTTGCCCGTTTTCTTGCTCCATAAGCATTTTCTGTTATTATTTCTGTTATTGTCTGCACTGGCTTAATATGTCTGTCCACAGCAATGACTGTTCCTTCTGGTGTGGGTATTCCTACCAACTGAGAAGCACAAGAATACCCCTGACACAGTTCATGGCAGTAACCTCTAAGAGCCATTTCTTAGTGTGCATTATTTAAAAGTTTCCTTATCTTAATTCTAATTTTTTTCTGCTCCTACAAAACACCTTTTACCCATTAATTATTTGCTTGATTTATACGAAATGTATTCAGTGGCCAAAACACTTCTGGGTTGTGCATAAAATTTAAACTAAAACCCAGCAGCTAAAATCCCCCCCTTAAACTATAATGGAATTACCAAGTTAATGGAGCAGTGTAATCAAGCCAGAACCAATAAATATAATGTGGCCCAAAATAGGCCATGAGAAGAAATGTCAATAGATATTGACAATTCTCCACATGAAAGAATGGCATTCATTACATTGATGCTCTTGATGTTGTGGCTTCATTATTTTTACTGTCCAGTTATAGGGAGTGTCTCAGAGCCACACAGTCTCGAGCCTACGGGAAATAAAAGACATAAACAGCATTCCACCTTCCAAAACCATGCTATCCTGGGTGTTTAAAAAAAATAGCACACATTAAAGTTCTCCAGAGGGGTTAGTCCATCAAAGTGAGCAGACACCCACTAACGCACAGTGTGAAAAGTGAGCCTTTAAAAGCTCAGTAGAAAACACAGGAGTGTGGAAGAAAGAAGTCAAGTTATAAATATACTACAGGGGACACTGTGAATCTCTCTCTCTCTCTCTCTCTCTCTCTTTTATTCTTCAGAGGGAAAATATTTAAACTCGCGGAAGGCTGTTTTTATGGATGTAAGCACACCATCCTTTGGAGGACATGTAGCTTTTAACTTCCTCTAGAAGCTTCTTAGAATATCCACTTGTATGAAATGCTCTGGGTGCCAAATTCTGGATTTAAGAATGGAGGTGCCTCTGGAGGAGATGGAAGGATGGTCCTTTGTTATAAATGTACCATGCTAGGTTGTCCTCTGATTCCCAAACTAGATGAAGAGAGATCATACCGGGGAGAGGCTACACACTGGCCACATCATCTTTTAGATGCTACCACCAATCTTCTTGTTGTTCGTGGATGAAAAGACCTACAAATATAGGTACAAATTAGATATAGATATTAAATGAGAAATCATATTGTTTGATCTATCTTTACTAACAACATTAAAACCATTCTAGCTTTCCTCTCCAAATTTTTGGCGATGAAGTCAGTACTTAGAAACAGTATTTGGGCTACCAAGAAACAAGTTTTTTTAAGGGAAGATATAAACGGATCACAATTAGTAAGTTGTTTCAGGAGATGTGAATACAAATGGTTTCTAGCTAATTGAACCTCTTTCAATATTCCCCCCCTTCGAAACTATAGCAAAAAAAATTGTTAAAATGGAATGATAGACACGCAGGAGCTCATCGCACTGTTCTCCGTGCTTTTTTGCAACTTTGGAAATTTCTACTCCGAGGAAAAATAACAGTGCATATTAATTACAGAAAATTTGCAAAGTGCAAATAAGAGAAAAAGAAATTGCTGAGAGGTGGTGTTTTAGGCAACATTCCTGTGACTCTCAGATTATAATACACACAAACACATATATAATATCATTTTACATACAGAAACAATGCACTCATATGCCTTACACTGCACTACTCTCTCAATTTATTATAAACAAGTTTTAAGCGCCTTTCTTTGCAACCACATTTCATTTTATGAATCTAAGTTGATTTTCTATGTCATGCTCTGATTACTGGACATTAGCTGTCACTTTCCCTACAACTAGTAAGAATTGTACACTAAAATTTATAGGTCATATTTTTAAATAATATAACTATGCCTTTAAGGTACATTTGAGGAAATAAAATTTCCAGGTCAAAGGCTAGGGAGCTTAATTTTTTTCTAGTCAGTTTCTCATAGGAAGATGCAGAAACAATATTAATTCTCATGTCGACTAAAGATGATCACCAACATCTGCCACCAGCACCCTGCCCTTGTGAGACTGCCAGTCTTGCAAGCACATTATGACTAACTTGGATTTCTTTCACCATTAGTAACATTGTTAGTATTTGGAGATGCTTCATGTGAATCGTCAACTTCTCAGAATCAAGAATCACCTGAGAGACTGGCCTCAGGGCACACCTTGCTTATTTTCATTATAGCAGGAAGTCCCGCCTACTGTAGGTGGAACCATTTCCTGTCTCAGAACCGGAACTGGAAGTGCATAGGTGGAAAAGGGGACCTGAGCGTCAAGCAGCATCATGCATCGCTCTCTGCTTCCGTATTCTGTATTTCATGCATCCAGCAGCTTTAAGACCCTGTCTACTTTGACCTACCATCATGAAGGACTGTAACTTGAACTACGAGAGAAAAAAACACAAATCCTTTTATCCTTAAGTTGCCAGAGTTAAGTTATCCTTAAGTTATCACAGAAATGAGAAAAATCAAAGGTATATTTCACGTTCAGTTTGTAAAACATTTCTTCTGTGATGCCCCCACTTCTTTTCTAACTGGGAAGAGACATCTGTTTTTCTAATGACCTTGTATTTATCTCCATAATTCTATCTATTAGGTGTTTTAATTTCTTCATTCTGGGATATGATTTCTACAGTCATCCTCATCGTACTAACCAACCCTTGCAGGTGTCTGAGTTGTTCCGTTACTGACACTATGGCCAAGGCAATGTACAAAAGGAAATAAAAAAAAAGGGCTTGTTTACAGTTTCAGAGGGCCAATGTGAATCCCAAAAATAAGACTAGAAAGACCACCAACCCAAATCATCATGGGCAAATTCATTAAAGCATGCAATAAATCAAAGTTTTTAAATCTATGTACACAGACTGTCTCCCCCTAAGGTGGAGTTTGAGAGGTCTGCATTTGATGGATTCGGAAGACAGATAAAAGCTCAGGGGTATGGGGTTTCCAAATGGGGGATTTTGAGAGCAAGGCAGGCGGTGTTGCAGGAGCAGAACAGAAACTTAACAAGTTAGTCCTATTCAGGCTCCTGAAGCAAAGACGTGGTTGGAAAGTGAACATAGTCAGATGGTCATAGCAGCAGGCCATCATAACCAGGTAGTCATAGGTGGTCTTACAACCTTTTGAAACCAAGGTAGGTTTATAAATGGTAATAAACATTTTTTTAAAATGCAGGCATGACTGCCGTTCCTAGAACAGGCAGCACAGAACCATTTGTAGTTAAGGTTACAGGTGGGGCATAGGCTGATCCTTGAGAAACAGAGATTTAATCACAAACAGCAAATGAACCTAGTGTGTCTTTCCTATAAAATAGCTTCTACGCCTAAGGTATAAGCAAGCTGGTTCTCCACTAGTCCGTGACCATCATGGCAAGACGGTTTACAGCAGGCAGGCAGGCATGGTGCTGGAGCACTAGCTGTGAGCTCACATCTGATCAGATAGATAGATAGATAGATAGATAGATAGATAGATAGATAGATAGACAGTCAGACATATAGATAGATTGTAGTGGGTTGGTCTGCTGCTGCTATATATTCAAATGCTAAATTCTGTATCCCAAACCTGATTGCTCTGAGACTAACAGATTCTCACATACACCAGCTTTTGTTGTGTAAGCCTTGCTCTCCACCCCCAAGTTATCCTCGATTGGTTAATAAGTACCTTAAAGCACTAGAGCTGAGCAGATATCAATCCTTGATGTTATTTTGTCTACTTCCCTGTCAATTACCCTGAGATATCACTTGCTGCATCCCACCTGGGCCCCTCCTATTCCATCAGGCTAGCCCTCATGGCCATGTGCTCACGATCCAGCTACTCCATGCCAACTTCCTTCTTCCTCTTCTCCTCCATCTTATTCCCATGGTCCCTGCCTGAGACCCGAAGCCTGGGACTTCCAGCCCCGCCTACCTCTCTTCTGCTCAGCTTCTGACTGTAGGCATCTTTATTAACCAATTAACCAATCAGGGAAAACTTGTGGGAGGGGCAAGGTTTACACAACAAAACCTAGTATGTGTGAGGAGCTGCTCATCTTTGAGCAATCAGGTTTGGGATACACAGATTAGCATTTGAATAGATAGCAGTGGCAGACAACCTACTGTGATAGATAGATAGATAGATAGATAGATAGATAGATAGATAGATAGACAGACAGACAGATAGATGGGTAGATTCATCTACTGTGATAGATAGATAGATAGATAGATAGATAGATAGATAGATAGACAGATCGATCCATCTACTATGATAGATAGATAGATAGATAGATAGATAGATAGATAGACAGATAGACAGATAGATGGGTAGATCCATCTACTAAGATAGATAGATAGATAGATAGATAGATAGATCCATCTACTATGATAGATAGACAGACAGATAGATAGATAGATAGATAGATAGATAGATAGATAGATAGATAGACAGATAGAAGGGTAGATTCATCTACTGTGATAGATAGATAGATAGATAGACAGATCGATCCATCTACTATGATAGATAGATAGACAGATAGATAGATAGATAGATAGATAGATAGATAGACAGATGGGTAGATCCATTTACTGTGATAGATAGATAGATAGATAGATAGATAGATAGACAGACAGATAGATGGGTAGATTCATCTACTATGATAGATAAATAGATAGATAGATAGATAGATAGATAGATAGATAGATAGACAGATCGATCCATCTACTATGATAGATAGATAGACAGATAGATAGATAGATAGATAGATAGATAGATAGATAGACAGATGGGTAGATCCATTTACTGTGATAGATAGATAGATAGATAGATAGATAGATAGACAGACAGACAGATGGGTAGATTCATCTACTATGATAGATAAATAGATAGATAGATAGATAGATAGATAGATAGATAGACAGATAGATGGGTAGATCCATCTACTATGATAGATAAATAGATAGATAGATAGATAGATAGATAGATAGATAGATAGATAGATAGATAGACAGATAGATGGATAGATTGATCCATCTACTAGATAGATAGATAGAAAGATAGATAGATAGAGAGATAGATAGATAGATAGATAGATAGATAGATAGATAGATAGATAGATAGATCCATCTACTATGATAGATAGATAGATGGATAGATAGATAGATAGATAGATAGATAGATAGATAGATAGATAGATAGACAGACAGACAGACAGGCCAAGCACTGACGCTTGAAACCTCCAAGCATACCCCCAGTGACACACAGTGACACACAAGGCCACACCCCTCTAATCATTCTTAAGCAGTTCATCAACCAGGAAGGAAACCAAACATTCAGATGTGTAAGCCTGTGGGGCAGGCATGGGAGGTCGTCCCATCTTCTAACATCATCTCCAGTCTCTTCTTCAATGCCTTAAAGTTTTTATCACTCAAGTCTTTCACTTGCTTGGCTACCCCAAGATATTTTATATTATTTGAGTTTCGGGTGAAAGGTGGTTCCCTGATTTCTGTCTCAGTCCATATGTCATTTGTGTATAGGAGACGGAGTGATTTTTAATGAGTTAATTTTTACACCCAGCTACTTTGCTGAAAGTGTTTGTTAGCTGGAAGAGTTTCCCAATGGAGTATTTACGGTCACGATATTATCATATCATCTGCAAATAACGACACTTTAACTTCTTCTTTACAAGCTATACTCTCTTGTTCTACTTCAGAGGTCTTTCCTCGCTAGTTAAGATTTTAAATACTATTTTGAATAAATATGGAGAGAGTGGACAACCTTGTCTTGTTCCCCAGTATAGTAGGATTGATATATATGTACACATGTGCAACCGGATACATGTGCCCACACACACATACACATGCACACGTGCAGGCACACACCCTGGCTTGCACTTGTGGTAAATCAGGCCCCTTAGCTCATAAAACTTCCAGGTAGCTCAAAGGTAGAGGTACTGAATCAGGTGTGCTTCCCTGCAACAAGTTTAAGCCACACGAAATCACTGAGAAGTCGTTAACAAGAAAACTTATGACACGTGCATATAGTGTCATATTAAAGTCACTCCAGTGCTGCCTAATTTAGATAACTTAGTGCTACCTAACTTAGTGTTAACTTAGAAACTCTTATTGTGTGCACACATAGCTGGTTATCAGAGGATGATCTTAAAGGGCTTCCTCAGTTCTTCTCCAGCTTAGCAATTTTAGACAGACTTTCTTACTAAACTTGGAGCTCACTCACCAATTTGGCTCAACTCCGAGGGACCCTTCTGTCTCTGCCAACCCATCATGGGAGTTACAGATGTTCACCAGAGCCCTTGGCTGTATACATGGGTGCTGGCATCTGGATTTATGTTATCCCACTTACGTGGCAAACCCTTATCCACTGTACTATTTCCCTTGTCTCATGACTGTTTAATCATAAAAAAAAAAAAAAATAGAAACATTTATACGTTTTTCAAAGACACGGAGATTGGATTTAAAAAATTACATACAAGCAAAACATCCCTAACACTCAATTTAACAGATGGAGGCCCTCCAGTATGATCATGTGTGAATAATAGTATGTTTCAGTACATGCTTTTAATTACAAATCGAAAACATGACTAACAATAGGTGCTTTAAAAAAAAACGAATATCAAGTTAAATATTAGTAGAACATCTGAATACTGCTTGCAGACTATTGCTCTGAGACACAATACAGTGTATTGTAACATGGGCTCTTAATTTGATAGTCTTGAGTTTAAATTCCATCACCTCTGCTAAATAGCTCTGTAATGCTGGGTAAATAATTAACTCCTTTAAGCCCCAGTGATCACATCTGTTGTGGGGTTTAAGGGAGATAGCGCACAAAAAAGCAGTTAGCCAGAATGTTGGTTATGATAACAAAAATGATAAGCTTTGTTTGATTGATAGTCTTTTTCTTCCCAGGCTTACACTATCTGACTGAAAACTGCGGCATGCCTGAATTCCCCCGGCCCCAAACTCCTGATTCCCCACAGCCAGTTCTTCTCATTTTCTTACGAAGACTGCATTAGTCATCAGACAGTGAATACAGTTTTAAACGCTGCTCTTTATGAATCTTAACTTCTCAGGTACCCACAAAACGCCTTTCCAAAATAATAATTAGTGATTGACTTCCATCTTGAGTTTTCAGGAGGCTTACAAACTCACAGAACAGGAATTTCTGGGAGGACAGAGGTTCTTTTCTTTTCTTTTCTTTTCTTTTCTTTTCTTTTCTTTTTTTGGTGGTGTTGTTTTTTTAGGGGGGGCGTGGGGGTGGACATTGCTGGTCAAGAATTTTTGACTATGTCAACTAGCCACTGGACCATGTGACTTTTACATTTGTATAGGCCTGTAGACATTTATTTGTATAAGCCTGTAATCCTGGCTACTGAGAAAACTGGGACAGGAAGGTTAAGTGTTCAAAGACTACCTGGTCAACAAAGCAAGTTCAAGGTCAAGGGTAGCCTGGGCAAATGAAGGAAATACCTTGCTCCACATTGTCACCTACATGGTTTCAGTTGTCTCCAATTGGGAAGGACATTTCTTTTACTGGCGTTTCATCTATAATAGTATCACTGAGCACTCATCCATGGGCGTTGAGTGAAAATTGAGCTTTAACTATCCCTGAATCTTTGTCTGGCCTCGGTGGGAGAGAATGCACCTAGTTCTACAGTGACTTAATGTGCCAGGGTTGTGGGGGGGGAAATACCCTGTAGTGGCCTCCCCTCTTCTCAGAGAAGAAGGGGACAAGGGAGAGGGTGAAGGATTGTGTGAGAGGGGAACAAAAGTGACCGTGGTTGGAATGTAAAGTTAATAATATATAAATTAATGGAAAAATTAGCCTAAATATTGAATTTATCTCTACATATATAGAAACAGTTTAAATATTGGTTGTCATTGCAGCCTTCCTGACTTGAACTTCATCAGGGAGAAAGGAGGCAGCTCCCTGGGCACAGAGGGAAGGAAAGGCTTCTCTTATCCATGCAGAGTCTGGTACACGCTGCTATATGAAAATAAGCACCACCCTCAACAATTGGATGGCCAGAGGAAAAATGGGCTTTCTTGCCTGCTCAAGGGAGGGACATTGGATCTGTCCTTGTCCCTTGTCTGGAAGTCAATTGTCCTTGACTTCCAGACCTAAAACTATGGTGTCTGAGTGCTGATGGAGACCACTGAGCGCCATGACTCCCCTGAGACATGCAAAAAGAACATCACACTGTGAGTGGTGACCCATCAAGACTGGGCTAGCCAGGTAAGGGGTTCCCTCAGTCATTTAAAGTCTCTCCACTTTCTCTGCACTATTCAGAGGCTCAAATACAACCAAGCTTTATCTGTTGATTCTATATCGGTGGTCATGACACTAATTATTATCAGAGGGTCTAATGACTGAAAGAGACCAAAAGAGGCCACCTCACTCACCACAGTTCAGAAAGACGAAGATCACATGAGGTCTCAGCAACCTTCCAACTAATAACTGGGGTGATTTCAGAACAAAGCAGAACCTAACAGAACATCTTCACCCTACACATCAAGCCCCTATGGCAAAAATGTTGCCAAAGGTCAGGATGGTCCCAGGTCAACTTTCTACTGAATTCCCAACACCATTCCCTTCTGCCATCCAGCTTTTCTTCATTTATCTTTCTCCCAATCTTCAACTTTTATTTTTCCTTCGCAGTCTAAATTTATACTTGGTCTAGCATAATGAATTATTTAAAGATTTTTCTAAAAAAAAAAAGTGCTGCATGAAAATGAAGAATTTTTTTTCTTACGGTCACTTAACTGGTTAAAAATATCACGTGGTCGAAGTTACTAGACTATATTGTACCCAAGCCATTCCTGGATCCTGGTACCCACAGGGAAGCATCGTGGAAGGGCATGATGTGGTCCTGGTCAAGTTGTAAGTTGGAAATGGCTGTCAGTCATCCACTGGTTATAGTCCGTGGCTTGGGAAGCATCAACCCCATCTCATTTATGGGTCAGGCCTCTCTGTGCACAGAGACAACCACTGTCATCCTATTTAGAGATTCCCATTGTTGTCAGATAACATGGAAAATGGTACCATGAGCTGGAAGAGGGTTGAAATCCTAAGATGCACAAGAACATTTTCACCACCTGCAGTGCTGATGAGCAGGCCGCCTTGAAGGCATTTAAAAAGGCAAATCTCATCAGCAAAGTGTAGGAGGAGCAAGGAGAAGAAAAGGAAAAGGAAGTGGAGGAGCTAGAGAGTGCAGAGGTGTAGGACAAAGAGCCATGCAGGTATGGAGAGCAGTCTCAGGTAACAACTTATATTTAGGTTAGCTAATTGAGAAACACCTCTAATTGTATGGGCATATTGTTATTGAGCATTACCAAACACATAAAGCCTTTGATTAATATTTAAGTATCAGAGTCTCATTTTCCTACCGGGCCCGCGTGGATGTTGGGATGGTCTGGGCAATGCCCAGCCTTGCGGAGACAGTGTGGAAGATTGGCAGAGGCATCTCGCACGCTGGCACCTCGCTGGTCTTTCTGGCTGGCCGTTTCTAGCTGCATCACGCACATGGCTTCTGGCAGAGGAACATGGGGACAGAGCTAGGCAGAGCCGCAGGAGCTTAGATACTCAAGCTGACTAGCGGCCATTTTAAATATATCCCACTACAGCAAAGGTCCCACACAAGTGTTAAATAAAATTAATATGTGAAGTCCACTATCATATTAAAACTGGGAATAAGCCTACCTGCAAGAATAGTTTCTATTGATTAATTATATTTCTCATCTCTACCCTTCAAATATCTATTGGAACATAAATGTGATCTGTGTGAAAACATAAACATGAAAACTGTGTGATCCCAGTTTCAGCCCCAGACTTGAGTATATGGAATAAAGTATACACAGTAAGGTCTAAGGAGGCATCAGAAGGATTTTCATATTTCCACTGTGTAAACCCCAGTTTGGCAATCCTCCATAAGAACTCATACTTTGAGCTATAAAAGAAATTTCCATCTTCAAAGATCTCCCAGTAAAATGCAAAGACTCACTCCCAGTAGGTGTTGGGCACTACCATTCCAAACTTTTATTATTACTGTAGACTAGGGTTGCTAACCTTGCAATAGAAAGATGCTAGATGAGTTAGTATTTATTATTAAAAAAAAGTGCCAGAGGAGGTAGAGAGAAGAGGAGAGAGGCCTAGAAGATGTGATGGATGGGTCCAGATAAACAGTCCATGGACCCATCTCTGCGCTGAGATGAGGTGAGGCAATGGAGAGGCCTCTCTCAGAATCCCATGAGCTCATTCCCAGTCCATTTGCCTGTCCCATTTGTACCCATGAGATACCAGGTCAGTTTGCCCACATCCTGGGAGATTCAGCACCCTCATCTGCTCTGGTGATCCTGGTGAGCAGCTGAGCCACTAAGGTGACTTTACCTTCCCAGATTCATGAATGTCTGTGCACACCAGAAATGTTCAATAACAGTCACACTGTGCATCTGCCGCAGGGAACAGCTCAGGCAATGGACGTTTGGGGAAATTATATGGTAATAGAATTTTCGGAGATGAAGCTTCCTTAGAGATTATCTGGTGGTTTTCGAAAATTTTTAAAGCTCAAAATCCTTCCTTGCAGAATTTGCATGAAAGCTATTATGTAAAACAGATAAAACAAGAACATTTTATATTTATATATATATAAATATAATATATATATTATATTTATATATATATAAATATAATATATATACATATATATGTGTGTATGTGTGTGTATATATACATATACATATATATATATATATATATATATATATATATATATATATATATGAGGTCCCATAAAAAAGGGGACAATTCCTATTCGGTCAAGGTACTCACTGGATTCCCAAGGGGACAGCAGCTCAGAAAATGTATTTGAAGAGCAGAAGAGTCTCCTGCTATTAAGTGGCACACAGTCACTCTTAGACAGTTTCAGAAACAGGGAAAGTAATGAAAATGATTTCGCTTTATTTTTATTTTTAACTATGTGTGTATATGCCTGTCTGTATGCTGTATGGCTATGTGCAAGCAAGTGCAATGTCTGGTTCGAAGGTTCGAAGGTTAGAAGAGGACATCTGATCCCTTGGACCAGGAGTTACAAGGACATTGTGAGGCAGTGGATATAGACTCTAGGAACTGAACTTCGGACCTCTGCAAGAGCAGCAGGTGCTCTTACAGGCCGAGCCATCCCTCCAGCCCCTGAAACCAACTGGTCATATGCAGCATGCTAATTTAAAGCCATCTCTAACTGTGTCAGTATTTATAAAGGAAATCGAGAAGGGCTGGGCTATCTGCAGGAAGGAGCCAACATTCTTAGGTCTTAACTGGTAAAGGTTATCCACACTTAGAACTGTACCTATGGACAGACTGAGGGATGGGCTGTTGCCTTCTGTATCTTTGTTATAAGAAGCCTACCATTGCTAACCTGCTGTCCAGCAGGGAAGGATCTGATCAAATGCTCTGACCTTATTCGTGACCCTTCATTGTCCAATTGTCTGGGCTCTTATTGGCCAATTCCAACCACAAGGCAAGAGGAATGGCAGCCCCATCTTTTGGAGCCTAGAGACTTACACCTCTAGTACACAAGCCTATTGGACAAGGCTAGAGTGGGTATTAAAGGCAAAGGGAATATGTCCACACTCCACAAAAGGCAGGACCCAGTGGCAACCCTTGAGGGCACAGCTTCCTGACAGCAAAGGAGGTAGGGACTGCTGGACTTAGGGTGACTAGGGAGGGGTGACAAATGAGGAACAACCCTTTCAACAAATGGAGCAGAAAAAAAAAGAAGAACACCTTAAAGAATGGTGTTTTAAATATCCCAGGGACAGGAAAAGATCATGATTCCTGATTTAGACAAAAAGACTGAATATTTATCTGAGGATCAGAAGAACTCAGGCACAAAGGGAGAATGAAGGTGAGCAGATTAACCCCAACCTGGGAAAGTTGAGCATTTTAAAGAGGTGAGTCATCTGTGGGACCTCACCACCATATCCACCCTCAGATATAGGAAGTCACCCTACCCTTAAAATGTAGACCACTACAAGAAGGTCACTTTCTGCATTAGTCACCTTATTTTCATGGTGATGTCATACGTACCTGACAGAACAACTTACTGAGGATGGTCTATTTCAGATCACAGTTTCAAGGGACTCTGTTACCATGGCACAGAGGGCGTAGCTACAAAGAGCTAATCAGATGGTGGCAGGCAGGGAGACAGGGATACAGGGTAAAGGGAAAACTGGCCCTTAGCTGGTATTCTTTATCTTTTTCTGTTGTTTTATCTAGACCCTCAACCCAAGGGATGATACCTCTCACATGCAGGTAGGTTTTCCTCCCTCAGTTAACCCTCTCCAGAAACACCCTCATACATACATACACACTAGAAAGTGTGCCTCACGAATCTCCTCAGTGATCTAGACCCAGTCAAGCGGATAACATAGGTTAACTATCATAGGTCACCTCTTTCCAGCCTAACACCCAAACACAACACTCAAAGGCATATTTTACTCAGAGCCCCCAAAAGGGTCCTGATGTCTCCTAATAAAAATTGTATATTCAGGGTGAGTCCCAGCAATCTTGAGGGTTCTAATATTGTTCAAAATTCCCATTTTGGAGTCTCCTTTGAGACTTTAGTCAAGCTGTTGGATTCAAAGCCTTTAAAAAAAAAGTCAAGTAACAATCGACATGATTCCAATAAGCAAAGGCACAGAGTAGACATTCCATCCAAAAGTAAGGGCATAGGAAGGAGGATCATATCTCGCCATGTGCCCCAAATGCCCATCATGGATGGGAAGCATCAAGTCTTGGGGGCTACATCTGGCACACCTGGCACGTGGCACTGTCATGTAAATCCCAAGTGACTTAGTTTGTTCTTCTTCTGAGATCTAGCTCTATTTGTTTCGCAGAGATGTCCACAGCACATTGTCTGTATTCTTGGACTTGACATATCTTGAGGTTTCCATCACACCTTAGACTTCTGTTTGACAGCGTCACACACTGACTCCCTGTGAGGGTCTGATGCTATCATTCACTGCCTGGGATTTTCGGGCATCCCATAAATCTTAATGGATGAACCCATGACTCCAAAACATTTGTATTTATCAGTACCTACAAAATCACCACCATGCATAACGCCAAGGTCTACTACCAGCTCAAACAGTAGCTGGGTTTCCTTGGCCCACAGCCACAGCAGGCTCTGAGTGCCTGGAAGAACAAACCTTGAAAAAACACTTCCCTGGGCATCTCTTTAGGAGCAAAGTGCTTGTCACCAGGGTATTTTAAATTTGTTAATATTTCATATTCTGAAGCAAGGGAGGGGTGGGGTGTGGCAGTTCCTGTTGTGACCTAGTACAAAGCACTTTGCTTCTCTGTAATGGTGTTAATCTCTTCTTCGTCCATACCTTTTTATTCCTTGCCAAAAATCTGTTTGTTTAAATCCTCAGACTTAATTAGGAGCTTTTGGTTCCTAATTCTCAAGTGTAAATATGGCTCCAAGTGACCACCAATGGCCATTCCAAAGCCTCAATGCTAAGCTGCTCTGAAACTTTTTCCCACCAAAGTACCTTGCCTTACAACACCAAATCCAGCCTTCCAAACAGTTTCAAGACAAAGATACGTTGCAGACAAATTATTTTCTGTAACATACCATGAATGGCCTCCAGTCCAGTTCGGAGCAGATTACAGGGGCCAGTTCTAGAAGCCTATGGTGGACAGAGGACAGGTAACAATGCTTCTTCTCTGTTGACAATTCATTAGATCAGTTGCTTTTACTGTTGCTGTGACCCCAATACCTGATTCTAGCAAGTTAAGAAAGGAATTACATACTTTAGCTCATGATTCCAGAGAGGTCAGGCCAGGGGACTTGCTTCTGTGTGCTTGGACTGAATATCACAGCAAAAGGAACACGGGGCAGCTATGGGGTTCACAGATGACCAACACTGACAGTGCTCATTAGCTTTTATTATTTATTGATTGGTCAGTTAGTCGGTTGGTTGGTTGGTTGGTTGGTTGGTTGGTTGGTTGGTTGGTTGGTTGTCATCTCCCAAGCATGTTTTAAGAGAGTAAGATCTCATCAGGTCTCCACCAGGAAGCTGTCTACTTAATACACTTAGGTGAAATAAGAGGAGCTCCGAGGGTTAGCTAGAGGTAGTGAAAACTTCAAATATGTTTCATAGTTGTTTGACTAGTCTCTACTGGTTAGTCTTCACTGCTGACTTATTACAGTTGAGAACTATTTGGAAAGAATGAACCTCAACTGAAGACTTGCCCAGAGCAGACTGACCTGTGGTCTTGTCTGTGCAGAATTGTCTTGGTGGATGGTTGATATGCGAGAGCCCAGCCCACTGTGGGTGGCACCATCCCCCAGCAGGTGGTTATGAGACGTATAAGTCAGAAGAAAGCAGCTGCCAGAGAGAAAGCCAGCAAGTCCCTCCGTGTTCTTTACTTCAGTTCCTGCCCTGATTCACCTCAGCGATGAGCTGATGAGCTGTAAACTAGCGGTGTAAACCAAATGAACACTTCCCTCCCTTACCTTGCTTTGTACAGAGAGTTTCTTTCTTTTTTATCATAATGCAAACTAGAATATTTTCTTTCCTAAAAACTAAAAAGATGAGTAAAGGAAATGACTTACCAATTAAAAAGCTTTGTATGTACTTCCCTTTTTATATCAAACAGGCTTGGGTTATTTCAAAGGCTTGCTACAGTGTGATAAAGAAATTCAAGTTCCGGAATTCTGAATCCTCTCACTACTTTTAAAGGATGAATGTGAATGTTTTGGTCCCATCCTGTAAAGGATTTTGCTACTATCAATTGATCAATTGAAAACCTCAGGAATGACAGTGTTTGGATGCCTAAGACACTGTGAGACTCATTTGTGCCGTTATTTCGTCTATTGAAGAACCTGACTTCCACAGGACCCAGGGAGAACAGACTCATAAAGAGTGACGTGGAAATGTTTAGCCTTTATAAAAGGAAACCTTGAGGTCTCAGGATGTTTTTGGTCACTTAGTGCTCTGCAAAACCATCAATGTTCATCAAATTACCCTCTTCCTGTGCCCCTGCGTGTTTCTCTGGGGTTTCAAAGCTTACCCTTTCTTCAATAGGCAACCTATACTCGAACTAGAAAACTTTTCAAAATACCCTCACCACAGGTATGGGGACTGGAGCGCTTTCATTACAGCAAGAGTCTAACTCAATGATCAACCATCATTGGTTGATCAAAACTATCCCACATTTAATAAATGTGCCAAAAGTCAGAGAACCCTACAAAATAATATAAATGACTGTAAACTCCAAGGTCAATATCCTCCTTTCCTGTTCAGTACTAAAACAACAATGTAAAGTCGAGACGTGGCAAGCTGCAGGCTTCACGTAGAAGCCTGTAAGTTCAAGAGAGGCCTGAGCAGGAAGCCTTTGGTGAGCTAGCCTGGTGCAATACCTTCCTCACCGGCCTGTCTCTCCCCCGAAAAAGTGGGATGCTAATGTCAGTCTACACTTCTGCAAGTTAAAGAAACCTTTGGGCTAATTGGTTTTCAACACCATTATATACCAGGGCAGGCTGGGGGGGGAGGGGACATTCTGCCCCATAAAATTCAATGACTGCCTCCAAATTCACTTCTCTATAAATTATAACATTGAATGCGTTAAGGTAACATTTGGAATTTCGTGTTTCCTGAGGTACCACACCCGTCAATGACTCTATCTTTAGGGCAGTGTTCCATCTACTTCTGGGGTCCAAAGTTAGAAATAAAGCTGTAAAATTGCCAAAAGGGAGGGCAAAAAAAAAAAAAACCAGTTAAGGGGCAGCTAAATCCGTCCCATCGTCGGAGGAAACCACAAACCACTCTTAGGAGAAATAAATGTGTTTGCAGTTTAGCAAGCACTAAATTGCAGGAATGTGAGCCATTCCAACTTCACAGAAGGTGGCTCGCTGCATTCCATTTCTTTGGAGTTAAGATCAAAAGGAAAAAAAAAGAGAGAGAGAAGAAAATATTAAACCCTTTAATGAGTTTGGAAGTTGGTGATTCATATTAAGTCTAGCAATAACTATGAATTGACTGTATTTTCACTAATTGGACACGTTCTAAAAATCCTTTTTAAATGGGGTTAAAAGTCACAGCAATGTTGTTGAGTTCATACTTTGTGCTGAGAAATCAACCAGTCCCTCGAAGAGTAAAATTTCCAAGGAAAAGAGACATTACAACCTGCTTAAAGAGACGGAGCGTATGTGAACTAAACTAGAGAGGACTCTTGAATACAGGTGGGCTATATTGGGATTGGGGTTGTTTAAACTATGAAAACACTTGAGAGAGAGACGTGGTTATAAAGCTAAGTAAAGCAACATGTTAAATTTCCTCTGAACAGCAACGGGGAAAGAAGCAAGCTGATTTGGTGAGCCGGTAGCTTTGCACAGCGCGAATCCAGCCAGGAAAAGTTTAATGCAAACACCAGCTCTATGAACACTAGGAGGTGCCAAGATTCCCCGAACATTTCTAATGCAATAATCTATCCAATCTCTTTGAAAAGCTTTGAGGCCATTCGTGGTTGTGATTTTACTTTATGCATGGGGGAAGTGACCCGGGAGTGTCTGGATTTGACAGTAGCCAGCCGCCTTAAAGCAGGTAAATGTAGGGCAAACCCCACAGCCAAAGGAAGCATTAAGTAACCAAAAGGTGTAAATATGTAGGGGCGGGCTTGTAGCTCAGAGGTTAGGGTGTTTGCCCAGCACTGGACGACTCTCGATTCAATCTGTGTATGGAGGCTCTTCATTCTCCCTTGTTTCCAGGCCTTTTATTATGGAAATTTCACTTGCGAGAGGAGACAGTTGTACTAACCCCACCTCTTCCGCATTTTTAAGTCACAAGTCCATCCATCCGCCTCCCTCGGTTTTTTTTTTTTTTTTTTTTTTTGGAGTAAGTTGCCTATTGTCACTTCCATCACTAGCTAAATATGCACCTCTAAAATTAGAGTCAGTTTTTCCTACTAAAGACCACAATGCCAGGATCAGGCTTTTAAACGTTACAAACATTGCTTAAGATCAACCATTAAGAGCCAAAGCCCCAAATCGTTTATCATCTCCCCTTTAGAGTTAGCCTTCTGTGTCAACACCAGAATTGCTACTTAAGTAAAATTCTCAGTTTCCACTGTAATTCGAGCAGCAGGTGGCCTCACGGGTCCCGTGAGTGGGCGGGGCCTGAGCTCCAGTTAGGCGTTGCTGCCTCCCACACCGGTTGCCTTGACAATGAGGGCTGCTTCCTCTAAAGAAAACATGGCAGGGTCGTCCACAGTATTGACCTCCTGGGGGATGGCTACCCCAGGGGTGACGCCACCAGGCAGCACGACTGACTCTGAGGTATGCGCCCCTTTCCAGGCAGTCCTTTCCTGGGTCCTCCGCTAACACCAAGGTCACTCAAGGTCAAGGCCAGAGTAACTGGGGATTCAACCAGTAATGGCCAGAAAGCTGCTCTTTTGGGCAGGGGTCCCCAGGACCCCTGAAGCTCATCACAAACCCTGTGAGCTTACTCTGGAAAGTTCCATGCTCACACAGCCTCACAGATATGCAAATCTTCAACTGGAAGAAAAAAAAAAAGCAATCTCTGATCTTAAAGGGGACCAGTCCCTTTTTTCAAATGCCACTGAATAACTGTGAAGATCAATAACTGATCGAAAGGTGTTAAAGATTGCTGGCTATCTGAGTGAGTCAGGCTTCGTTTCTGTTGTCTCCTGGCCCTGTCCCAGGAGACAAGACCCTGAGAGTCTGCTCTCTGCCTCTGGCCTCCTGGCTGATAGTGAATTTATCCCTGAAACTCCAGGAACCTCTTGGATAGCACAAGGTCACCTTAAGACTCCCTCCTAGCACCAACTATTAATGGGTGGGGGACATTAAGTCATTTTGCCCCGAGACTTAATGCTTGAAAGTTTATTATTATTGGACTTTTAGTTATTTGCGGGTGGGTGGACTAAAGTCCCAGTACTGGTGATCAATGTGGAGGTCAGAGGACCACTTGATGTGGGTCCCAGCGATGAAGGTCCTTTGTTCAGCTTCGGCAGAAGGTGCCACACTCCTTGCTAAGATTTTAACCACGAGTGCATCAGCTAAGGCATCTATTTAAAAAAAAAATGTTTAAATCTCCTCGCTGAGTCTACCAAGTACTGTTTCTAGGATGTTATTTTTCTTTCCTTCCTTTTTTTAAAGACTCTAAAGAGTGAATAATGAAGTGTTAATTAACACGGCTTTGTTCAGCCTCCATATTAGTCTAAACAACAACAGTCTTTGTGGAGAAGATAAGTGTTCACTGCAGACTCAGCAGTCAGGAAGCACAAAGCCAATAATTTCATGCTTTCCTCTCCAACAAGCGAGCAAGCCAGTCCCACCCCACCCCCTCCAGGTCCCCCAGTACTGCATGGCAGACCGCTAAGCCTGCCGGCTCTCCCATGAGCCTTTCTAAATAAAATTAGCATACATTAAATGCACATTTTAACATGATAAACTGGATGCTAAGCTCATTCCTCCCTTGTGATCACTAATGTAAGTTAACATAATTTTTAAACCAGCATAGGAAACTTTCCAATTAAATTCTGTATCGTTTAAACATACACAAAATCTTCTATGACTATATGTCTCCTTGTGCTCACACACTAACTTACCAGTGGATGTAATGCCCTTTCCAAGAACATTTAGTGATTTGAGGCTTAATGAATCAGTATTTGAGGGAGAGAGAGAGAGAGAGAGCCCTTAAAAAAGACTGAGTTAATATGCATAACATGTACACATACATAAATCTATTTTTCAATTTTTATTAGCTCAATCTTTTTATTAGTAAGAAACTGAAGAAATCCAGTTGTTCTCGGGGCTTACTTAACCAAGAATGGCAGTTAATATTCAGAGGTGCGTTCTCCATTTTCCAGCCCTGCAAAACCGAGTCTTTCTAGAACACAGCAAGATGGTCCACCAGCAGGACTGCCCTTCTGGGCTGTTTAGGGTCTTTGAGGTTGGCAGGAAAACATGACAAAAGACCCTTGTAGGCCAGTGCCAGGGCTGATGCAGGGAAAAGCCCTTGGGTCAGATTCCTTGCAGAGCTGGCCCCCTCAATAGAGATCCACTTTAGGGTTTCTTTTCTGATAAATTCTGCATCTAAATTGATTCAAGAAGGCCATCTAGTCACCTGAGGCATGCAAGAATTTACTATTTATTTTCCAGCCAAGTCTATCAGAAATAAAGCACACACTTCAATCACTGTACTTCCACATGTGTTGGTGATGGGCAACATCGAGAATAAAAATGGTCGCCCTATTCACATAGTAGGTCCTCAAGCACATTGCATTAGCACATTAGCACATTGTTATCATAGGCAATCTGCCATGTGCCATACAAGGCGGTCACCAGAAACTGGGGTCTATGCTGAGATACCCTGAGCAGAGGGCATGGGGCGCAGAGCTAGGAAAGCAGACAGTGTGGGACATCCCACGAGCTCTGCTTGCTAGTATCTGAACTATGAAGTCCAGTTTCTTCAATAATATTGAACAAACATACTTAAACTTTCAGCCTTTATTTATATGAATGTGCAAGGACAAAAGGGAAAAAATAGCAAAAATTGAAACTAAAGGATAGCTATTGTAGACCCATGTGAAAACAGCTTATAAATAAGTATCCAGTTCAAATCCTGCTGCCTCCTGGCCAGTTCGTTCATAAATAGTATCTTTAAAACATGCTAATTCTTAAAAGTTGTGGCTCAGCTCACAGGAGGGAGTGACAGGGGATGAAAATGTTGCTGTCCCCATCACTGCTGCTGAATATGAGTCACACCATGTCCCCAACAGGGGACATGAACCTGGTCCCTCTGGAAATCACCGGAAAGCAGGCATTATCTTACAGAAAAAGATGCCGACGTTTGTCTTAGAGATTGTCAGTATGTCAGGTGGGAACCTGCAGGCAGACTTATCTACAGTCTGATGGTCCTCTAGAACCACCTCTAGAGGTGGTCCTCCCAAACTCTCTGTTGGGCTCCACCTCAATAGCAAACCTTCAGGTTTCTGCATTTTCAATATCATCCAAGAAACTTCCTTATGATTGAAGTATGATCCTTCCATGTGGATGAACCGTTGTACAATACAGGTCAACCTGGGCAGACCATGCGATAGTGAAAAAAACAAAAAGGTAACATAAATAAACCTCAGACGTCACCATCTGTATTAGCGTGCGGATGCAAGGACACGGCCTGGCTCGTTTCTTCCTGTGCTTAGAGCGACAGACCCCTTGAAGCCATCTTGTTCTCCCTCTGTCCTCCTCACAGGTGAGCCCAACTCATTTTCAATCTGCTGATCTGAAGAGATTTAGGCTCTAAGAGCAAATCTTTAAGAAGTCCAAATTCCTACATATCGGTGGGGGAGGCTCTTGCATATGCCAAGAGGCACGTGCGGAGGTCAGAGGGCAACACTAGGGTGTCTGTACCTTCCTTCCACTGTGAGCACCAAGGATCAAACGCTAGTTATCAAGCTTGCACTACAAGCAACTGACCCACTGAGCTATCTCACAGACCCAATATATATTCAATAATATATAATAATATTATTATGTTACATATATATAATGTATGCTGTGTATAATTATATGTATATAATTATATATACATATGTGTATGTGTGTGTATTATATATGTGTGTATATATTTTTTATATGTCTGTATATATATATATATGTATGTATGTATATATATATACACACACATACACATATATATGTATATATATATATATATATAAAATTTGAAACGAGTATTCTTTCTGCTGAGTATACCAGCCTGTCTCCTCTTATCACACACACAACAGGTAGACATAATATGAGTGGACTTGCCATTGAATCGGGATACTAGTTTTCTATGTATATGCAAAATTACACATTTTAGATTGCTATTTTTTTCCACTGACTAGTGTGTGTGTGTGTGTGTGTGTGTGTGTGTGTGTGTGTGTGTGTACATATGTAGAAGCCAAGAGGTCCACATCGAATGTCCTCCTCAAGTCACTTACCCCCTTAATTTGTGAGACAGGGCCTCTTCTTACTGGGATGTGAACCTCACGGATTCCCCAAGACTAGTGGTTCTCAACCTTCCTAAAGCTAGGACTCTTTAAGACAGCTCCTCATGTTGTGGTGACCTCCAACCGTAGAGTTATATTCTTTGCTACTTCCTAAGTGCAATTTTGCTACTGTTTTGAATCATAATGTAAATATCCCCCGAGACAGAGCACTGGGGCAGGGGTCAGGACCCACAGGTTGAGAAGTGCTGCTTTAGACTCTCTGGCTGTGGCATTCCAGGGACCTGCCTGTCTCAGCCACTGGAGTACTGGAATTATCAATGCCCACCCCCTGGCTTTTCATGTGAGTTCCAGGCATCTGAACTCAGGCCCTGGTGATTTCATGGCAGGCAGTGTACCCACTGAGCCATCCTCCCCAGACTGAGAAGTCCGTCCATTCTTTATCAGTGTTACACCATTGACATTCAACTTTTGCATCTAGTTTGGGAAGGCCCCGCCCACTATCTCAACTCCTTCCAAGTGTCTGTATTCCCTCCTAAGAAATTCAAAGTTATCTTGTAAAGTTCCGGGAAAATCCCACCGGAGTTCAGAATGGTCTTTGCTTTACATTTATGATGTGAGAGAAATTTATTCCTTGAATCTGAAGGAGTTTCTGCTATGTATCTTTTATCAATTCTTATCCCTCAAGTTCTGACCGAGTTTTAGAATTTTGCTACAATTCTTATGCCTTTATTATACTCAGAACAAAGCACAATTCAATAACTTTGGACATTTCCATTTCTAATTAGTTTCTCAAATGGAGAAAAGAACCCGGCTTTGTGTATTTATGTAATGTATAACCATCTTACCCCGTTTCCTAGCTGAGTGGTAATACAATGTCAGCCTTCTTAAGGACACTATGATGTCATCTTCAAATAAAGGGCCTTTTGTTCCTTTGTGTCTAATGCTTAAGCCGAATATTTCATTTTCTTATCTTCTTACCATAATGGAGAAGAATGAGTCTAATGTTGAATTACAGGAAAGTTGCTTGTCTGGATCACATTTCCAGTTCTTGGTTCGACAGCGCTGACGACTGTCCCTGTGTTCCCTATGATGGTGGCTGTTAGTTTTGGCAAGTAGTCTCTGGCCTGGCTTTGTTTTCTTTCTCCATTTAATTTTACCAAGTGCTTTGCTGCTGAATCTAGAAGGTACCTGGTCAGCGGTTATGTAACAGTCACAGACTCGATGTTGAATTTGACCTAAAGTTGACGCTCCCTGTCATAGGTTCTGTCTGGGAGATGGCCGGGCATCGTGCTTTATCATAGTGGGATCCACGTTTGCGAGATTGATCTTTAACTAATTCTTTAACTAGACAGTCCTAGTTTGTTAGAGATTTGGGTTTCTCTATTCTCTTTATTCTTCTTTGGGCTCTTCCTTGTAGATGGGCACCCTTTTAAATCTGAACTCTTAAAAGCCTAAAATTCTTAACCTAGGTTTTGATTGACCTGGGTTTTGACCAAGTGTAATACCAGATGGCATGTTGACTTTACAAAAGGTAGAATCCAGTTTGGGGTCCCGTTTGGTCAGATACATTTTCTCCTCTGTCTTCACTAAATATTTTTTTCCATTAATTTCTGTATTTGTTCACTTTACATTCCAATCGCAGCCCCCCCTTCTCCCAGGCCCCCACCATGTCACACAGCCCACCCCCACTCCCTTCACCTCTGAGAAAGGGAAATTTTCGCCCCCTACCCCGGGTACCAACTCACCCTGACACTTCAAGTCACTGTAGGACTAGGAACATCTTTTCCCACTGAGGTCAGACAAGGCAGCCTAGTTAGGCGAACAAGATCCACAGGCAGGCAACAGAGTCAGGGTCAGCCCCCCCACTCCCATTGTTGGGGGGCCCACATAAAAGCCAAGCTGCACACCTGGTACATATATGCACGGGGCCTAGGTCCAGCCCATGTATGTTCTTTGGTTGGTGGTTCAGTCTCTGGGAGACCAAAAATGTCCCCACTAAGTTTTGACAATTTATATTTTTCTAGGACGTCTCCCACCTCCTTATATTTTTTTTAATGTTTTGCCACCTACTGTGGCAGACATTGACTTTCTTCATTACTGAATCATACTTACCAGAGAGTTGCCTTTCTACCTATATTTTTAAATAGCTAACTCTTCATTTTATTTGTCTTTCTTTCCTTTAGTTAATTAAGTTCTTTTATAAACAACTGGCTCTCTAGCCTTGTGGGAAGGTCCTGTTGAGGAGAGTTAGGCCTTACCAAGCTCAGCATCTAAGAGGTACCAGCCAGTACCTTAGGGATGCAGACAGGTGATGCTTCTGTGGACCACGCTGATAGAACCCAAGTGGGTGCAGGATATGCTGGAATGGATCAAATGTTCAAATAAAGACAACAACAATATTCCTGACCTATCTTTTGCCCTAGACTTCCTTATGGTTTAACACAACGCTGCTCCTCAGTTCAAAATCCAGCATCTGTACACAAGCTCATGTTCCTTCTGACTGGGAAAGCCCTCATTCCTCATCCAACAGATCTGTGATCTTTCCTTTAACGAGGCTCTTTAGAGACTCTCCTATACAAAGCACCATCAACAATGGGTGCAGAGTTGCAAATGTGGGGTGTTTAAGGGACATCGAGGAAAAATCAGACACAAGGTTGTCTGGTAACTAACCGGAGGCTTAACAGGCTGGCATTGGAAGGGATGCTAAGATCCAGCAGGTGGTGGGATGATGTGAGTTAGCAGTGCAGTGTGGCCGTGGAGCTTCCAAGCTGGAGACACACGAAACAGAGAGCCAGAGGTGGGCAGGCAAGTTTAGCCTGCTTATGAATTGCTGTTCTATCTTCCAGCTGGCTATTCAGATCGGAATATATGCACTGAAAGATCAAAGGTTTTCAATCACCTAATACTCTTTCTACTGCAAAGCAGCAAAAAAAAGTTTACAATATATATTATATGTGTATGTGTATATATATGTATATATAATAGAACATATATGTACATATATATGTATATGATTATGTATATAAGAAAAAAGGAGGGGAGGAGGCCTCATTTAAACTAGGTCCAGAAATACAGGCATTTGTATAAATGGCGCTGTTACTAACACTAAAACTAATTAGAGAGGCAAACTCTGCTGAAAGATGATATCTTAAACCCACACATTTTAGTAAAAACAGTGGCCCTGGTATCAGGCATCATTGCTTCAGCTCTGACTATCAAAGGGTTGATATGACTAGATTCACTTTATACCTATATAACCTTATATCTATATAAACCTCATACAGCTCTATGTGACCCAATTTTTTTTTCCATTCTGAATTTTTCTAGCCAAGTAGCCAAGTAAATGGATCTGTATGTCTGTCTTTCATTTTCCGTGTACCTCTCTCTTCTCTTTCTCTCTTTCTCCCACTCACTCGCTCTCTCTCTCTCTCTCTTGCTCTCTCTCACTCTCTCTTGCTCTCTCTCTCTCTCACTCTCTCTCTCTCTTGCTCTTTCGCTCTCTCGCTCTGACTCATCATGGCAGTCCCATAAGTACCCAAACTCAGCAAATGATTTAAAAAAAAAAATTCTAAATCTAAATTTAAGATCAAATGAGTTGGCTCGGGTCATAAAATTAATCAGCAACCAAACCATCACCTCGACTGCAGTTCTAAATTCCCAGTTCCTCAACTCTCTCCCGGCCAAGCCACCATCGTAGAATGTAGATGAAACTCAGCAGTCCCTCTGTAACCCATGCTGACTCAGCAGGGCTTGCAAAATTCCAATCAAAAGGGGAAACAGGAGTAGTGTGTAAAATAATTATCAGTATAAAAATGAGTAGACTTTAGTCCTAATACAGGATGCCTATGGCGAAAACACATTTAAGCAAACATAACACCATGTGTCTGACTGAAATACACCTCCACCCACACCCATCGATTTGATTGGCTATCTGAGAGCCCAGCAGGTGCAAACTATATTATAGCAGGTGTGAAAATATCAGATTCAAGCAATCATATGAACTAGATAGGTTTAATTTATTCATATTTAATAGCACAGCGTTGGTGTAACAAGCTAATATTAAGCTATGGCACTGGTGTTTGTTAGCTTTGGGATTCTCCATTAGGAAGCAATGATGCTGATGCTATAGTTACAGTGGGTAAGGTGATTGGATAATGGGTGGGAAAGCCTGGATTTATCTCCAGCACCACAGGAGCTAGCTATGGCGGTGCTCTCTTGGAATCCCAGCGTCATCGGGAGATAGAAGCCAGAGGACCAGAGGTTTAAAGTGATCCTCTGCATTACAGCGAGCTCCAGGATATCTTGAGAGGTGTGTAAAGGAGTTGGGGGTGGAGAAGAGACATATAATAATTGCAGAGTAGCCTGGTTACTAGCTACAGTGAGCATCTCCTCGTTCTTACGTATCGGATGCCATCATGTAAACAGCTCAATCCCCATTTGGTGAATGACATTCACCTTTCGCTCCCCAGAATCCCAATAAGCTTCTATCTGTGTGAAACTGCCATCATCTCCTGGCTGTATATCGGCCTCCTCTTCCGTCTTGATTCACAACCCTTCTCTTCCTACTGTGAACTGGGACAGCCTTGTCCGTTAACCAACATCTTTAAACTTGACTTTCCTGACTCGCACCATCTCTAATTAGTTTCTAAATATTTGTACCTCGCTCTGCACAACCCACCGCATCTCTGCTGTGAAAGGCCCTGAACACCTGCTTTGGAAACTCCAGCTCTGCATCAAAACTGTGTTTTAAGACTCTTGTTTCCTTTAATCCCTTCCCCCACTTCCTGTCATCACCCATTTCCTCTGCATCTGCCACAGGTTCCAATCATGTCTGACCATTTCCCTACTCAGAAATCTCTTGCATCCCCATCTTCTGTATTGGTGAGAGAAAACCGACGGTTCACCATTCCACCACTGGCCCGGGTCTGAAATGTCTATGATCCCACATATAGCTGTTCTAGTTTGTAAGCATGTGAAAGGTATACATTGTCTCCTTAAACTCGGGGCCTCCCACAATATCCTGCAGTGTGCTTGGCCCATCACATCCCTGGTGCCTGTCCTGCACACCACTGGGAATCTTTAGCACAGGGTCCTGGTTTTGCGGGTCCGTTCATGGACCCCCTTTTCTGTGAAGTTCAGCCATGTTCCTGATCTCATCTTTGCTTAGAGGCTGAACATACCACTTAGTACAGCTCATGTTTCATATTCATTTTTCTTTGAAATATTCCTTCCAGCTGTTTGAGAATTGAAGCTGTAGAGTGAAAAATTATAAAAATCATTTTAATATACATATTATATATAGGCTTTTCTTTAGGCCTCCCCTTAAAGGACATGGAAAATTTTCTCTGAAACAAGCTAAAAATGTAGACTGGCCGGTTTCAGGAACCAGCTAACCACAAAAGGAAGAGAGGAATGCAAGTCATCTAGGTGGTGCTAGAAACCAGTGACAGGGCAGGACTGTGTCCGGAGCAACTGAGAAATAGTTGAGCAGGTGACAGGGCAAGGCCACAATGACAGGGCAAGGCCACAGTAACATGACAAGACCACATTTTTGAGAAGAATGAGCATACAGAGTGTTTTCCACATGACCCTGACTCACTTAGGTTGGGTTCCTCAGGAATTTTCTGCTATTTTTATGTTATGTTTCCTTAGTAACCCCTCACCCCCTCCTTACTCCCCTGGCTTTTGGTTTTCCCCCTTTAAAAGCCCCCCAGCCAGCCAGTTTTTGTCAATTCAGCTTCTGCGTGAGCAAACAAATTGACCATTAACCGGCTAACTCTCCCTAATAAAGCCACTGCTGTTTGCATCCAGATTTGGTGTCTTGTGAGTTTTTGGGGGCCATGACTTCACGAGACTTGAATGAGGGTCTCCCCAGAGAGGGGTCTTCAAAGCCACGCTGGCAATGTGTTCTGATGAACTCCACCTGCCCCCTGTCCCCACCATGCTTGGTTCTTGTTTTGCTAGTCTGTGGTACCTTTTCCTGACTGGACATTGAACTCCTTGGAGTGAGCAAGCCTCTCCTCACTTCCCCTCTCTTGAGCCTTCAGTTCAACTGGGAATATGAAGAATTTATATAAGTAACATGTAAGAATAGACAATCAGTGTTTGCTGAATTGTAAAGCAGCCTCAGATCTGTGTATGCCTTTGGATAGGCTGTCTAGCCATCTAACCATTTGACTTTTCAGGAGTGAGCCACTAACACATAAGAACAGGAAAGGTTTTCATATCATTGGGGTCAGTATGAAAAATATGTGATTCAGATAATTCGTTCTTCTTTGATTTGCTTTAATAGAAAAATATTGAATTCCAGGAAAATGAACGGATTCTGTCTCCAGAGATACTCTCCTCTGACCAGATCATTGACCTGCTGGGAGAAGAAGATGTAAATGGAATTCAAGAGTAAGTTACTCCAGAGTCTCAGTCAAGTTCTAGTCCTTCATTGCTAAGTGACCACAGTGTATTACTTATATATATTAAGCTTTTAATTCAAACTGTGTGCCATTACAGTATGTACTAAAATATGTCAAGTCTTGGGAATACACACACACACACACACACACACACACACACACACACACACACACAAATGCAAGAGTAATTGACTCTGTACAGCTCAGGAACCTTTGCTGTATCTACCGGGTGCCCGCTTCTCTTCTATGCACGAAACTCTCAATATGTTTTGTGCATACAAGAGAAGCGGGCATCCTTTTCTAACATTAACTATATTAGTATAAGATAGTAAATATGTCACTAGCACTGTTAAGTAGGTTATTGTCTTAATTTGAGTTACTGTTGCTGTGATCAAACACCGTGACCAAAGCAACTTGGGAGGACGAGGTTTATTCAGCTTATACCTACTGTTCATCATTCAAGTAAGTCAGGACAGAAACTCAAACAGGGCAGGAACCTGGCGGTGAGAGCTGATTCAGCAGCCTTGGGGAGGTGCTGCTGACTGGCTCACACCTCATGACTTGCTCAGTTTGCTTCCTTATAAAGCCCAGGGGCCATCAGCCCCCAGGATGGCCCCACCCACAATAAGCTTGGCCCCTCCCCCACTGATCATTAATGAAGACTATTCCCTATTGGCTTGACTGCAGCCTGATCTTACGGAGGCATTTTCTACATTGAAGTTCCCTCCCCCCAGATGACTCTAGCTTGTGTCAAGTTGACATAAAACTAGCCAGCACAGTAATGATTTTGAAAATTCTGCAAGCTAGCCATTTACCAATAATATTTATCAAAAAAAAAAATGATGCTATTCTCTAAACACTTACAGCATGTGTTGTTTTAAATGTAGGTAAGATGGAATTTGTCACAGTAATTCTATTGTTTCTCTCTCTTGGGTATGCGGTACTAGGGCATGTCATTTATTTAGAATATTAGCCAGACAAGTCCATCAACATGATTTCCTTAACGATGTCTATTAGTGGCTAGAAAGGTGTCTCAGTGGCTGAGAGCATGTAATGGTCTTGTAGAGGGGCCATGTCCTATTCCCTGTACCTACATTGGGAAGTTTGCCTATAACTCTAGCTCCAGAGAACATAAAACTCTTTGTGGCCCTGTGGGCACCTGATCCATTTGCACACAACCCTCCAGATAGTCACACACACACACACACACACACACACACACACACACACACACACACGTCATTTAAAGAAGATGTTTTAGTCATCTTCCATTTTTAAAGTCATCCCACCTTAAAGTGGGAACCCACTTGGCTGTGGAGAGTAACCCTGGGTTGGTGCGGTTCGAGAACCTGAGCCAGAATTCTGGTCTTCCAAATCCAATACAGAGGACACAAGCAAGGTGTCACAGACCATAAGGAACACATAGAAAATGACTCAGTGATGACCACAGACAGACTTTACAAGTGCTGTAGCACTGAAGCGATCTCCTCCTGAGAAAGAGCTGTGGCATCCCTCCCGGATGGCAGGGGAATCTGAGAAGAGAAAGCTCATCAAGAGACACTGACAGAGTTTTCCCATGATGCACTTCACCTCCAACGCTTGCAGACTCTTCTGGGAAGCGATAGCAGTGACTGGGTACAACTGTCTGCTGTCCGCAGCTTCCTGAGAGTTGGTCAGAGAACTAAAATTCTTACCAGTTTTAAATGATGCCTTGTGACACTTTTAACGGTTTTTACAAAATAAATATTTACTGGGAAATCTGATTCTTAGGTTAGGGATTGTTAAACACACACACAAACACACACACAAAACCCGTACACACACAGGTAACAAATAAATACAAAACAACTTTAAAAGTTGATTTCAAGTGACTACTCATGATATTAACAATACACATTGCAATTTTACGTGCAGTGTATCTCCCACTTGAAGACCACAATATTAAAGTGGTCTTTGTCACGCACAGCAATACTCAGTACTGAGTGAGAATAAATCAGGGCAAGCGACAGATATTTAATCCAGCTTCCAATTTACTTGTAATGAATAGTAAGTAAATGCCAAACATCTATTATTTAATAGTAATAATATTAAAATAAAATGTTAGATTTTTTTTTTTAGAATCGTGTGTTTTTACCACATCATAACATGCTGTGGTTATGGATCCTATCTTATTAAAAACAAAACAAAACAAAACAAAACACATTTTTTTCAGTTATTGACTGTGCTTTGTTGTGACATATCCAAATTCAGAAAATACTTTTGAGCATCGGGGGTATACATGGAACAAAGCACAGGACACAGCCAGTGTCACAGCAGTTGATAAAGGACAGGACAAAGCAGCTTCTTCAGTGACAGAAGCATAAGCTCACCAGTTCACAGTCAGCCTGGCTTTCAAAACACTCCAGAACAGCCAGCGCCACCTGGCCAGATACCATCCTAAAGACACAAAACACAACATAAAATTTAGCCAGATAGGAAATATGTGCAACAGCTGTGTTAAAAGCAGGTGGACGTGGCCAGTGATCCGAATTTAGAGATCACACAAAGGAATGTCAAATTTTAGGACCGCGCTACTTGGGAGCCATTTTTTTTTTTAATTTTCTCATGTTTTTAAATAAAATTTCTGTAACAATAATCTACATGTGTTTGCAATCATTTTCAATTTAAAACAGCATTATTGTAAGCGATAGCTATATATTTTTCAAAAAGACAGTAGTATAATTTAATTATCCTCTCCCGGGTGACCAAAATAGTCCAAGATTATGCAGTTTGAAAAGCTATAAACCTCCTTAAATAAATTACAACAAAATCACCATATTTCCCTATACTTCACAATTATGTTTTTTTTTTTTCTCTATACCAACAGGCAACCCAAGAGACTTGAGGGATTATTCAAAATACATTTTGAAATAGACTTCACATGGCTGGTTTTCTTCTCATGACTTCTAACTGCTATCAATATTTTATTTATATGTAACTCAGCAATACTTACAAATCCATTCCAAAATTTCATTTTAAAAAAAACACACGGGCTGGAGAGATGGCTCAGCTGTTAAGAGCACTGGCTGCTCTTTCAAAGGTCCTGAGTTCAATTCCTAGCACCCACATGGTAGCTAACAACCATCTCTAATGGGAAGAAGACAGACAGTGTACTCACATACATAAAATCAACAAATAAATCCTTTTTTAAAACCACAAAAAAAAACAAAAACCAGAGGCATCTGCAAAAATAGCTCATCAGCTAAGAACACCAGCTGCTCTTACAGAGGTCCCAGGTTCGATTCCCAGCCACCACATGGTGGGTAACAACCATCTCTGTAAGTCCAGTTCCAGGGGACGGGGATCTAATGTCATCATCCTCTGGTCTCCTTGGGTACCACACATACAGGTGGCACCCAAACAAACATGCAAGCCAAACACTCACACACATAGAATGAAAATTAAAAAGAATTTTAAAATTTTTTTTAAATGAGAGAGGCTAGTTAAAATTAACTTTACAAACAGAGAAGTAACACTGAAACTTAGTTTTGTTTTTGGACTGTTTTTGGAAAACCAAGTCACCCAGGCTGGCCTCAAGTTCAAGGGAACATCCCTACCTCTGCTTCTCAAGTGCCACACTTTGGGTTATGCACCGCCACACCAGGTCTACCAAGATGCTCTCAAGGTTACAGCAGCCAGACTGCTCTGAGCTGCAAAACTGGTCAGCAGAGCTAGCTCCTGTGACGATGCACATCAGAAGAGAAAGGGTCCAAAGTTCCAAAGCTTGAAGAAATGAATGGTAAAGTAGTTTTACAGGCGCTCCTGTTGCGCCAAAGCAGATGGTTGCACTGCCTCTGGCCACCTCAGTTCCACTGAGCTCCTTTCCCTTCCTGTGCATCAGCCCGCACTGTCTGTAGCTCTCTCTACCTCCTGTCTCTCTGACTTCATCCTCCCTCATGACCAAACTGGCCAGCCGAACCCAGAAGACCTGCGTTCCAGCTGCAGCCATAGCTGGTTCTGCATCACTCCCTGTATCTCCTCCTTTGGAGTTAAATGACTTTGCAAGAATCTAACAGTCAACACTAAACCCTGAGGATCAACCAGGGGCAGGAATTCACTGGTACTAGGAAATGGGAAGGAGGGAGGGATGGGGGGAGGGAGAGACAGAGAGAAGCAGGGAGGGATGGAAGGAGGGAAGGGGGAATGAGAGACAGTATGGGCCAAAGCTGGAATGGTGAGAGGTCAGAGAGTAGTCACTTAAATAAACTTGGAAACATCACCTTTGAGTTCATTCAAACATACGCACTAAAACAAAACAAACAAACAAACAAAAACCAAAACAAAAAACCAAAAAACCAAAAAAACAAAAAAACAAAAAAAAACAAAAAAAACAAAAAAACAAAAAAACAAAAAAACAAAAAACCAGAAAGCAAGGAACACGTCCAGGTATTTGGGTCAGATATTTACTTAAGAACACACAGATTGCAGACGGCAGATGAAGAGAACATAGTCAGGGGGGAAAATCGACAGAAGCAAGAAGAAACGTTAACCAAAAATCATGATTAAAGACTGAATCGATTCCACAAGGCAGGAGATTAAAGAGCTGGTAAGATATGTACATAAAGGAACTGTTGGAGCTAAAAGAAGACGCTAAGCATAAAGAAGGAAGCTAATGTGGAATCTGCTTCGCCAAAAATGAAGTCAGCAGCAAGATAAATGCAGGGAAATTCACAGCAATGAATACGTCTTAATGCAAGGGGAGGATATTGGATTACACGAGCAAACACAAGGAACAAGAAGAGAATTATGCTTCATGTAATAAATACATCCTCAAGTTTTTCCGTTTCTGCAGGATGAAGCTTCAGACATCTCTTTATGTCCAGGATAAAGTGACCCAGGAAGGACACTGAACAGGCAGGTCTTGTGCGGTCCTCTGTCCATGAGAGACAGCAGCTGTCTGAGGGAACAGACAAGTCATCAGAACCTGGTTTGTTGAAAGAAAATGATTTCAGAACCAGATTCTAGCAGAAATTGTTCAGAACATTTTTATATAAAGAACTCAAAAGCTAGGGTGTGTCCTGCGGTTTAATTGAAAAAAAAATCGACCGATTGCCTCAGGCAAGATTAATCAATTCATTATGCATCTAACATAACAAAATCAGGCAAGATTAATCGATTCATTGACGATGCATCTCACACAACAATAAGAAAACCGCCAAAGAGAAACTGTGCTCTAAAATAAAATAAATCCCTGTCAGTAAGCACAAGACTCATTTGAAATTAAAATAAAGGCAAACAGGATAATTATAAACTAGAACAACTTTTCTAGAACATTTTGGTAAAAATAAGTATGTGCATGAGGGGGAAATAACCCAATTTCTTTTTTTCACGAAAATAAAACTGAATTTCAGAATGCTCTGTAAACACTGTACCCAAAATATGAAAGGTCAATAGTCCTTGTTACACACACACACACACACACACACACACACACACACACGCACACGTTCTTAGAAAATCATTTGTCAAAGCAACCAGTAAGGATGGAGGAGATGCTTAGTGTACCCAGGGCTTACCCTACACTGGGATGAGGAGCCCCAGCCACCATGTTAAAGCTGGGAGTCATGGCGACTCCCTGTAACTCCAGCACTTGGAGGCAGACAGCAGATCTCAGGGCAAGCTGGCAAGATGTCCTCTGGCCTCCACACACATGCATATAAATATACATGCTAAACATTCTTAAATGGATGTGTATACATAAATACTGCATGTAGGTATACACATAAATATGCATAAACATAGGCCTATATTATATATAATGTCCCCATCAAACTCAATTTTGAAGTCAAACTGCCTCCTAAGTTTCCTGATGTGGGAGATTTTTAGATAAGGACTACAAGATAATGGCCAGTAACAATCAAAGCTACTCGTGAGTTCTTTTTTGATTGTCGTACAAAGGATGACACGCTACCTCATCCTTGTGAATTAATAAAACCGTCGGATACCTCCAGCAAAGCCCTCCTCTTAGGCCAGTTTCGTAGGCTGAACGCATCATGTAGCATGGTGGGAAGGGGAGGGAGAGGAAATCTTTGCTTAAAATCGTCAGACTTCATGTAGGGTTTGTGGTTTCCCAGATGGGGCTGCACCTGTGTGTAATGTGTGACCAATCAGAAACGCTTCTACAAGAGCGCCCAGGGTTCAGTCCACTGAGGCTGTTTCTCCTTCCCTGATCCTTCAAGACGTCTCTCCTTCTTCAATTGTCCCCACGTAACTCAGATTACCAGCACTTGATAAAAATGTTGGTTTGTTACACACGTTAAAAAAAAACTGTATTAACTTCTAAACTTGTTTCAATTTTTATGCTTTGAATACGGTGAAGGGCAAAGGCTTCCCCTTTTGAAAAATGGTAGGGTCAATTTGCCCCAGGTTCCATCACCCAGCTTGTCCCAAGAAACCACAAAAAAGCAACAAGGAAAACCAATTAAGCTGAAGGCCCTAGCCTTGAGCTTTGGAGATGATCCCCCACGAGTATCACAGATCATCTGGACATGACGGAAAACGGTTTGAGGGAGATGCACACAGCTACAGATCTTAGAAGGAAGGGACGACAAAGGAAACTTCCTACAGGGAGGGAAAAAAAAGCCCTACATGCATGACAGGAAGCCCCAGCGGCAGTGTAGGACAGGAATGTGCAGAATTGGAGCATTCATATTTGTTTATGCTACAATAAAGTGAGTTTATATTTTTTTCTTCTTTTACCTCACTAACCAAAACAGCAATAAGTGTTCAAAGACCGGACAGAAAGTAACTCCATACAGGAAATGCCCGTAAGTTTGTTATCAGAACACAGGAAGTAGCGAGTAGTCTGTATCATGACACAGGAAGCAGCTCATAGTTTGTGCCATAGCCGCGTCTCCACATCATTTCATTCCTCATGAGCAGCTGTCCACAGACATCAACTAAGTTCACTCAAAGATGACTAAGCCCTGAGGAGTACACATACCGAGACGGCACATCTGTAGCGTACAGACAGAGAAGGGATAGAGGACAAAGGTCCCACCAGAAAGACGCGACCAGGAACACACAAAAAAAATACAGGCAAATGTTGTGCCCTCAGGTTTTTAAAACAGCAACAAGAGTATAAAACAGACTTACAAAAGCTACAGGAAGAGATCCTGAAGAAGAAAAAATTGTAAATGTCAGGAAAAAAATGTATAAAAAGAAAGATCTTACAACAGCTCAGGAAAGGACCAAGTGTTGAACACATCCTGAGAGAGAAGAAGTAATGCGAAATAATCCCAAAGAAATTATGTTAGGAAAAAAAAAGTAAGTGCACCTAACATAAAACAAACAAGATAGTGGAGATCTGTGGAGGGGAAACAGGAGAGAGAGAACAGAAATGGGGGCTGGGAGCATCTCTAGGACACGCTAGAGACTGGGATGGGGGGAGGCCCCAGGGAGTAGACTCTACCTGAGACTCCTAGCAGTGGGAACTATGAAACCTGAACTGGCCACCTCCTGTAGCCAGTCAAGACTCCCAGAGGAAGGAAAAAGGACACCAACACACCCACAAAACCTTCAACCCAAAACAGGTCCTGCCTTACAAGATGTTCAGGGACAAAGATGGAGCAGAGACAGAGGAAAAGGTCGACCAATGACTGCCTCACATTGAGGCCCATCCCATGGGCAAGCACCAATCCCTGACACTGTTAGTGATACTCTGTTATGCTTGCAGATGGGAGCCTACAATAACTGACCTCTGAGAAGCTCCTCCCAGCAGTCGATGGAAAGAGATGTAGGGACCCACAGCCAAACATTAGATGGAGCCCAGGGAATCTTGTGGAAGAGTTGGGGGAAGAATTAAGGGACCCAGAGGGGATAGGGATTCCCCAGGAAGACCAATAGAGTCAACTTAACCTTGCCCCTTCAGAGCTCCCAAATACTGAATCACCAACCAAAGAATGAGCATTGGCTGAACCTAGTCCCCGGGAACACTTGTAAGATACGTGCAGCTTGGTCTTCATGCAGATGCCCCAACAACTGGAGTGGGGCTGTCCCAGAATCTGTTGCTTGCTGGTGGATCCCATTCATTCTCCTATTAGGGCTGCTTTGTCTGGCCTCTAGGGAAGAGGATACCCGTAGGTCTAGTCCTGCAGTGACTTGGTGTTCAGGAGATTGGGTAGTGTGTTGGGGGGGTGACACTCAGAGGATAAGGGGAGAGAGGAAAGGGGAGGATCTGCATGAGGGGGTACTGGAAGTAGAGGAGGTGATATTGGGTTGTAAAGCACATAGATAAATTAATTAAAATAAAAAATAGTTCACAGAAGATAGATAGATAGATAGATAGATAGATAGATAGATAGATAGATAGA
>JANHMN010000019.1:35007485-35028459 GCA_030674055.1 Rhabdomys pumilio
GTGTGTGTGTGTGTGTGTGTGTGTGTGTGTGTGTGTGTGTCTGTTCTGTGTGTGTGTGTGTGTGTGTGTGTGTGTGGCATGCCTCTCTCCAAAGAGACTTCTCAAATACCGAAACAGCAGTAGATGAAAAGTCACCTCCTACTAACTACATCTCTCTGCACAGTCTCCCTGTTCTCTCTCTCTCTCTCTCTCTCTCTCTCTCTCTCTCTCTTTCTCTCTCTTTTCAATTGAGTCTCTATTTCCCAACATTACCTTTAGCATCCTTCAACACAGAGGCCCACCCAATGTCCTAGACAGCTTCAAGATTCGCGTGGCAAAGATCTGAGTGTCACCTGGAAACTTTATAAACGTTATTGTGTTTAATATAATAACGCTTATATACTTATTTCCGGTGGAGCTTAGCAATGGCCTATAACACAGTGCTTTCTATAAGGCAGCATTTAATACAGTGTGATTTTATTTTATTTATTTATTTTTTAGTACAAAGCATGTCTCCTTAATGTGCCAGTCTCACTGAAAGGCATAGAAATTTCCACATCTTTTAGAACAAGACAACTTCCTTCAGTAGGGAGAGAGGAAGAAATTGATAGGAAGTTGCCCTCAAAGCTGGGTATAGATGACGGCTCTGTGGCAAAAGCCTTGCTACAGAAGCCCGAGGACCTGAGTTCTAATCCTTGAATGCACAAAAAAGTCAGGTGTGCCTAGAAGACCAGGACAGACACATAGGGAGATAGCAGGTGGTACTGGGAGAATCTCTAGGAACTTGTGGGGCAGCCAGGCTAGCCTGTGCAGAAGTGAACAAGAAAGAACACATCCCAACACAAGATGAAAAGCAAAAGTGAAGACCAACACCTGAATACCAATCGTATTGGCGGTCCTCTCACCTCTAACACTCACCATGGATTGCACACACCTGAATTTTCCCTCTCTCTCTCTCTCTCTCTCTCTCTCTCACACACACACACACACACACACACACACACACACATACACACACATGCACAGACATATGCACACACATTCACACACACATGTATACATATATGCACACGTGAATGTACACACATGTGCACATTGATACACACACTCACATACATGTACATGCACACATCCACAAAGGCATGTATACCCATGTACAGACACAATTTTATGTACACGTGCACACACATGCACAGGCACACTCATACATGCACATATGTAAACAGACACACGCACATACAATGTATACATGCACAAACATAAATACACATATGCACGCACACTCACACATGCACACACATATATACAAACTTGCGTGTGTGCACACATACACACACACACACACACACACACACACGGGAACACATGCACACACTCAAGCACACATATGCCATGTACACACTTGTAAGAATCTGTGCACTGAAGCCCTTCTGCCCCTTAGGGTTTGAGATTCCCCGGACAGGGTAAGTTGAGCATGCATATTTGCACAGGCTTCCTTCTTTGTCTGCACATGCTCTCTGTCTGGCAGGGTACATTTTTACAGCTGAACCCTAAGCTCAGCATCAAAGCTCCCACCAGTACCATGATGACCCTTTCCTGACAGTGTGGGACAAGCTGTCTTCCTCGTCTCAACTCATCACCCACCCCCCAACCAGGCAACGTTCCTCAGCTCACGTCTACACAGCTCCACGTGTCCAATCTTAGATCTCGTAATGAAAAGACTATTTAAAGGGATTAGTCAAATACAGAAAATCCAAATGTAATGCCGCTAAATCTCCACATTGTGATCTGTGCATTTAAATATGGTTATTACACAAAAGATAAAACATCAGCTATTAGGGTATCTGGAATCGATAATGGAGTTGCATGAACCAGCGTGAGTCTTTCCAGAGCTGTTAAGAATCCCTCATGGGTCCACAAATAGAAATTTAGTAGGAGTGAAATTACACAACATGTTCAATTCAACGATTATTAAGTTTTATAAATATGCCGATGACTAAACTATTCAAAGTATGTGTGCTTCACTTCAGTCTGATTCTCTGTTCATCAAACCACTGAAAGCCACACTCAACTGAAGGGAAGGAGTTTCTCCTTCCATGTCTCATGGCATGTGCATCACATGACCACTCCCAGAGCAATGTGAACAAATGCCTGTTCACCCCAGAGAACAAAGAGACGGACCAAAGAAATAGTTCTGCCCAGGTCTCGCTTAGTGAAATACTGCATTTATTAGAATTTCTTACAGAAGCAGGGATGACTCAAAGGTAGCTGAGTCACCGCCACCACCACCACCATCATGGGTGACAGCTGTGAAAGCCACATTCTAGGAGATCCCTGCACACAGTGACAGGTAGATTTACCAGTGACTCTCTCCAGCGGCTGCTTACCGCTTATCCAGCCTGGAGTGGGACCTCAGAATCTTGTTATTTTCCAGACTTCTTGAGACCCTGGTTTCAGGACCTCCTCGGCCTTGAATGACTCATTGTCAACTCAAGTCTTATAAAACTCCTCCTCTAGGAGGGGATGCTGCGTATAGGAAGAGTTACACAGTGGTCCAAGACTTACCTTGTCAGTAAATTCACATTTCTTCTGACACTCGCTTTAGTCTAAATGGTTCACGTTTAACCTGTGCTCTGAAAATACTGCTCCCAAAATCTCTTCTCTCTTCTCCACATGACTGTGGGTACTACTTCTATCTGCTTATACAATCTAAACAAGATCACACACACACACACACACACACACAGTGCTATCTGCTTATGCAATCTAATTAACTACATGTAATATATTATACGTGCAATTAGAAATGTAAATGTTTATCCTTTATTCATTGAGTGTTCTTTCTCCCCAACCCCTTGAGAACCACATCTATCCCACTGTAAGAAAACCAGATCCCATTCCCACTTTGTGCCCAACAATGAATGACACTGGCCAGACAGCTTCAACAATATCTAGAAGCCTGAGTCAGACAGAAGCCCAATGGGAGAGATAGAAAATGCGTTCCCACAGCTGAACTGTCCCTTAGTCCTCAAGTGAGGCCCCTATTTGCTCCCTGGAGAAGCTGAAGGGTGAAGAGAGGTAGGGAGAGGATGGTTATTCAGGAAGTGTCCCCTTAAATATCTTCCCCTGGGTCCACATCCTGGTCCCGGTCCCGGTCTCGGTCCTGGTCCTGGTCTAGCCCCTGCCTCTTTGATGCATCATTGACCATTATCTCCAAGTCACGGATGCCGTTTCCATGGCATCCTCTCAGCAGACATGGTGCAAACCCGTCCCTATATACAACAAAGACACAGAGGCTGGAAGATTATGACATTTCAGAGTGGAATGTCTTTCTTACCCTATGATTCCTGTCTAGCACAAGGTGGCCAAGATGGGGGAAATGGGATTTTTTTCTAGTTTATTTAGAGCATTGGTTCTCAACCTATGGGTCAGGACCCCTTTGGCAAACCCTCTGTCTCCAAAACCATTTACAAGACAATTTATAGCAGTAGCAAAGTTACAGTTATGAAGTAGCAATGAAAATAAGTCTATGGGGGTCACGACAACATGAGGAACTGTACTTAAGGGTTACATCATTAGGAAGGCTGAGCACCACTGGTCGAGAGAGTAGCAAGCTAGCCTACAAATACAGTATTTAATCATTTCCACCCCAAAGTCAGTTACTGCCCCTGTGATGTTTCTGATGCTACATGTCTCTCTAGGTCACCAATATAAAGGATGAGGGATTTGAATTTATTTTGCGTGAGCGGATTACCAGGGCTCGCCAGTCTCTGTGTGTCTTTGTAGCCAACAGCTCAAGGCAATGTCGAAAGCTACGTTAGTCTTGTGAGTGTTGATGAATGTATTGAGTATTCAAGGTCTGTAGAGAAGAGAGGAAATTTGACTGAGCCCACACAGCCACGACTCTTTAATGGACCGGGCTCCTAGCAAGCCCCACAGCTAATGTAACTCGGAGGGACCCAGCTGCCTGAGGATTTCTCCATTGACTTCAAATGAATTGAAACTTTGATCCATTACCGCAGCCAGAAGAAGCCATTATTCCACGTGCTCTGTAGCTACGTTTTCACAAATGTTAATTTCTCAGTTATATTAAAATCAATTTTCTTAAATAGCAGAAAGGCACCAGAGTGAAGGAGAAAAACCCACTAAGACAATTTTTTGTTGTTGTTGTCACTGTTCTTGGGTATTTTGCTGTATTATGAGTCTATTAATTTTCCCAACCAGCAGGAAGGGAATTAGAAAAATTCAAATATTATCACAAACAGGATATTAGAAGTCAGCTCTTCAGTAACATTTTTAACTCTCAATGGTACATCACCAAGCTCTTAGCTTACTAGAAATACTTATTTGTCAACGTGTGGACGTTGATCTCTTCAGAGGCCCTTGTCACTGACCCCCCTAGCTTTCCGGTGAGAAGAAAAGGAAATGACTCGCCTTAACGTATGCCAGCCTTTGATGCTCTACCACACAGCCCACAGGAAGGTCAGATATCTCAGAAACAAATTTCAGACCTTGCCGGGCCATTTTTCCCCTGGTGTTCCAACAGATTGATTTAATATTGAAATATTTTGTCAGTGTGAGATGTTTTGGGTATAAAACCACAGCCCAGTGAGTACTAGGACTGAGCCGGGTCTAGAGCAAATGATAGCCAGTGCTCTGAAGTTGGCCACTGCCAAGGAGGGTGCTAGGTTTCAAACTAGAAAACACACTGGATCAGTGGTCCTCAGCCTTCCTGATGCTGCGACCCTCGAATACACTCCCTCATGTTGTGGTGACCTCCAAGCGTAAGATTATTTCGTTGCTACTTCATACTGTAATTTTGCCTCTGTTTGTAATGTAATATCTGATATTTGAGATATCTGATATGTGAACACACACACAAGGGATGGCAACCCACAGGTTAAGAATGGCTTCACGGATGCTTCTCTACCCTAGAGACACATCCCTGGTCTCCCTCCTCCATGTCACAGGTAGATCTGCTGACTTTCTAAAGCCTGTATTGTCCTGTAGGTGTCTTAAAAAGCAAAACTCGAGTCTCCCAGTATTCCCAAGCAGCTTCCTTTTGGAATGAAAGAAAGATTTCTGTACCGCAGTTGACTCTGTCTAGCTTGGTCGAAACCCTTTCCCTTTGCCTCAGATATTCTCTCCTCTCCCACTGTCAATGTATGATAGCTGCATGTGTGTTTCATGTTTCAGCTTATTCCAGCACTACAGGCTCTACGAGTTTCTGTTCTACTCGGCCAGGGAAGAAATTGTCATTGGGACCGAGGTAAGTGATGACGGGGAGACTCTGCTGGGCTATTTAGTGGTATCTAAATCCAGAACTGCTCAAAGCAACTCTGGGTCGTGCTTGTTGAAGCATTGATACCATCAAGCAGTAACGAAACAAGAATACTCGTAGCAGGTGAGAGTTCAAGTTAGAAAATAAGCCGACTTTGAGTGTTGGGAGAACTATTAGGTGCATATTTAACTATCTAAAGATTGCTGACAAACCTCTGTCCAATAGGACAATAGCGTTCTCATGTCTTTGCCCAACTAAAGTCAGGACACTCTGAGGTGGACCAGCCTAGCTTGCCCCTCTCTCTCTCTCTCTCTCTCCCTCTCTCTCTCTCTCTCTCTCTCTGGTTTTGTGTTGTTTCCTCTGCTCCTTTTTAAGATCTGCTTCAAACCTCACTTCTTTTCTGACAGAAGCCTGATTCGTGGCATTATGTTTCTAACAAAGGATGTGGGCTCATTCACTACACACAGCCTCTGAGGGTTTTGTCTTCTTTTTCCTTTTTTTCCCCCCTTAATTTCAACTGACCTTCTCTTGCTAAATTTTGGCTGCCATTCCACAAACATCCATCATCCCGTGAATTTCTCTGGTGTCTCCTGTGGGTTCATAGAGTCAGGCCACTCAACAGGAATGTCCCCCCCCCCCCAAGGAGAAGGTCATGTGCTGCTTTTCTCTAATGTGTGACAGCCTGTAGTATCATACAGGACAGAGTCCTCCTGAAATTCACCCCCAATAATCATCCGGGCGACGAATGGAAGAAAGGAGGTTTTGCAGTAAACGGCCTATGGCGGGCTAGGGAAGCGTTCTCGGATAAGTCATACATGTGCCAGTACTGGGAAAGAACCCTGAGTGGGGAATCCATTTTAATGAGACGAGGGTGGTATGGAAGGTGCTCCTGACAGTGCTCCTTCTTAAGCAGCTCCACTGCCTCCCAGAAGGATACGTGACAGGTACAGCCATTGTCATTAGTGGTGGAGGGTGGAGAAGAAACCCCACCATCTACCCACCTTTTCTCAGATTAAACACCAGACAGAATGAACCTAACCCTGTACCGTCTACTTAGGGACCCTTGGGTTGTTGACATTGCTTCCACATCACAGAAGCAGATGCTTAGATACATGGAAGACCATGTCACAGAGTTTGTCTCTCCTGTGTGCCTCTTCCTTGCAAGGCCAAGGTCTGATGATAACTGTGAACATGGAAAAGTCACACGGACGAAGTGGACAGAGACTGGCATGTTTGTTGTCTGTTGTGTTTGCTCCAAGCTGGTCAGAGTGACAGAGTGTGCTCAACAGAAGGGTCTTCCAGAGCTGAACAGTCATAGAACTGTAAAGGACAGGCAAAAGCAGCTATCTTCTGGTGCAAATACCTGCTTGTTAATTAACAGAGAAGGCAGGAGTCTGAGCCACTACTATGTGACTTCTTGTGCTGGTCTTGAAGCTCTGGGCTCAAATGAGAGACCCTGACAATCAGTGGCATATTTCAAATTCAACAAGCTAAACCACTATGATAAACCCGATTTTCTTTCTTAACTGTTGATAGAGTGCAATACACATGCCTCTGTTCATTGACATATCCAGGCCATGTATTAAAAATTTTAAATGACATACAATGCTCCCATTTCCCATCTGCTAGTTAAGTAGCAGCCCCACGCAATGCTGACCAGCGGCTGCCAAACAAAAACAGAATAACTAAGTATTGTTTGCTCTATAATAAAGTCGTGGAAATCTATCTGCCAGTTCTTCCCGCTGGATCTCTGAACTGGTCCAAAGTTCTGACTGTTTCCCCACTAACCACTCGTTTGCTGGGAATACTGGAGGTTCAGACGAGCGTCAGGAGTGTCATGGGAATGCAGGGAGCACTCCCGGCAATGTGAGGTAGTGTTGGATCTATGACATGGCATCTTAAAACACAGGGAAATAAACCCGTGGAAAGGAGGGACCTACGGATAGAAATGACTGGCCTCCAACTGCACTCCAGACATTTTGTTCGGAGTACATGGTACAGCGTGAGTGTGGTCAGTGTGTCCGTCAAAGGTCCGTGTTGGTTCCCGATCCCCAATGTAACACTGTAGAGCTGAGGGGACCCTGAACAGGGCAGCGCCTAGCAAGAGGATATGTCATTAAAGGAGCATCCTCAGAAGGGATTGACATCTTGACGGAAGCTGAGAGCTCTTCCATATGCCCTTGCCACGATGTCTCTGTCTACTGTTAGGATCTCACCTTAGCCACGCCCAAGAGAGCAACCTGCAATTAAATCTCTAGAACTATGAAACAAACTAACTACTCTTCTTCATAAAGTTAGTCTGCCCTGAGTATTCTGTTCTAGGAATGGAAAAAAAAAAAAAAACCAGACCAGTTTGAACTCCTTCAAACAACCAGGGAAACAGCGCAAGCATAAGCTAGGCTTAGCTGAGAGACCATCAGGTATTTGAACACCTGCTAGCTGTGCATTTGGTGATGACTGTGTGCTAATCCATGTACCTCGTAAAAACCGTTATCGGTGTTAAAAGGTTTGCAAATTTGACTAAGTGGAGGAATTTGAAAGGAGGCAGAATTATTCTGGGTTGCTCAGGTGGGCTCGGAAATGATCATTAATTACCTCAGAAAAGCAAGGGGAAGGAAGGCAAGAGACTGAGGGGAGAGGTTGAAATAACGCGTGCGTGGTCTTGAAAGAAGAGGCCCAAGCTCGGTCAACTGCCCTGGTGTCTGTTATGGGAAGGCCGTGCGATTTCTCAACATTGATTAAGTATTATTGTCTGTTATCATCATTATGAAAACTTAGAAACTTAATGGATGTGTAGAAATCTAGCACATGACACATGAGTATTTAGAAAAACGGCATTTAGTATCAACTGGGGTAACTGTCTGTATGCTAGATTTCCAGCTTATACAAAATTCTACACCCAAGTTCAACTTACTAAAGGCCTCTTCACCCGGGACAGACACATACAGTATCAGCAGACTGTAAATCACCTTGCCCTAACATTTCCTCTGAGAACTAGGAAAACAGAGCAAGATTTTTTTAAAAAAATAAGTATTTTGAGATCTCAGCTATTAGCTCAAAAGCATTATGAATCTGAGGCTGGAGAGATGGCTCAGCAGGTAAGAACACATTGCTTCTCCAGAGGATGTTAGTTTGGTCCACAGCACCCATATCAGGCGGCTCATAGGGCTTCCACTCCAAAGGACTCTGGCGCCCTCTTCTGGTCACCCGAGGCACCCGCACTCATCTCACAGGTGCACGCCCACACGCATGCATTACTTAACAGTAAGAAATAAATCTTCTTACAAAACGTATGAATCTCGGAGGTAAGCCTGAAAGTTGGCGACGCTTTCAACCTAAGCATCTGTCTGTTTTTAAAGGAGGTGAAGACACTCAGAAAATAAGAACCAGGTCTCTAATGAACAGGAAAACAGAGTGAGAGAAGAGAGTATAGGTGACCCCAAGAAATTTGTGCCACACCCCAAAGGATCACGTTTGGGGAAAACGGTCCTCGTATGGACCGAATTCAAGTTTAAGGTTCTCTCTGAAGGGTTTTAATCTACAATATATAATTCTAACCTCCTCTAAACCAAAATTGGACTGCACCATCGGCAACCATTCTCTGGCAATCAGAACCCAGCACACGTTAAAGTTACCCATCACAGAAAATACAGACAGACTACAGGAGCCTAGATCTCGCCGATTAGGCTAGGCTGGGTGACCAGCAAGTCCTGGCATCCTACGTATCCACCTCGAGCACTGGAAGTATGTGTCATCGCACCCAGCTTTTGATGTGCTCATTCTGAAGCTCAAACACAGATCCTCAGGCTTGGGTGACAAGCCACCAGGGAGCAGAGTATAAATGGGAGCAGGCTGGGAAGTGGAAAGAGGCATTGTACCCTACCTGTTCCAGATTGATGTTGGCACTTAACAACATAAATGCCTCCGTGTACCACTTATACAAGAAGACAAGAACCCCAGCAGATTTCTCAAAGGAAAAGTTTTGTAAATCAAGGGCAGGCGTATGCTTACACTCACCCCCCACCAACATCCTGACAGATAGACAGCCGGTCTGAGGGACATCACCTGGAGTTTTACAAGGGAAAGGCTAAACGGGAAAACGATTGGTGAATTCTCAAGCCCATGAATTTAAATGCTTCACAACAGTTCTGCCATATTTATCTTGTAACTACAACACTGGATCTAGCTAAATAGTCACATATAGAGCAAGGAGCTGGCATAGTCTACTGTCGCAGACCAAATTCCCCACCACAACCCGCCACGGATGAAGATAAAGTCGTCTTCGCGAACCGTGAGCTGTGTATCAAGTCTTAAAATATTTATTCGGTTTAAGTCCATCAGTGTGACGTTGAATCTCTCTCTCTCTCTTTCTCACACATACACACAAGTCATGTGTGTGCACTCACATGTATGTGCATACACATGTAAGTATGTTTAAACATGCCCGTAATGCATGCATTTGAGAGATGAAAATTTTCATGAGATCTGGTCCATTTCAATACCTCTCCCAACTCCTGAACTGAGACAGAAAGGGCATTGTGAGCCCCGGGAACCAGCAGGGTTACTACTCTGCAGGGCACACTCTGCCACTGCACCGGATTCTTCCCCAGGCCCCTGGTGCAGCCCCATGAAAGCAGTTTGCACGGTAGCATGTCTGGTCAGCACTCAGGCCATAACATGTACCATGCAGCCATTGACAGAAACACAGCCCGGATAGGCAGTGCTGTGCCCAAATATGGCTATTATACATGTGAAAAATGTACAGAGATATTTAAAGTAAATCACAAATACACCTAAGTGCCTACCTTGCTTGAACTTATACTTTGGTAGACTTTCAAATCCCAAAATAATACCACTTCAGGTCAGCAAATACAGGAATTCAGAGCTCTTCCAGCTCAGCGGATGTCAATGGGATATAATTTCATGTTCTGAGTCCATGCTCTTAAGCAAACTCAAAATAAAGAAAACCTTTTCCCCCTCTGATTTCTAAAGCTACCCAGATTATGGGTGTTAATGACATTATAGATGGAGGGTGAAAATATCAAGACAGAAACGTAAAATTTCTTTTATTCACTTGACTATGAAGTCAGATAAACAAAACAGGAAGCTTCTGTAACATCCGCTGCAGCCACTGTCTTTTGGATAAGAGAGCAATGCAAACAGCATTCAAGTCTGGATAGATTTGGAAAAGGAAGAGGTAATTGAAGGGTAGCTACCAGTATCTTCCCCCTTCCTTCTATTCTTAAAAACGTACCTATTAAAAATACCTTGTCTAGAAAACTAAGTGTTCTAGTCAAGAGAGACGGCAGAGGTTCTGGCTAGTCAACAAAAGGATGGACTGGGTATTAAGACTATCTTGTACCTCACTGGTACAAATAGGAATAATTGTGCTCTAATTGTATTCTGAGAGAAAAGCTTTATTTTAACAGGAAGGGTAATATGTAGGAGGAGCTAAGGGGAAAGGAGCACCGAGAGGAAAAGATGGAGTAAGGAGAGGAGAAGATGAAGTAGATGAGAAGCTCGGTAATGAGAGAGAAAAAGAGAGAGAAAGAGAGAGGGGGCATGGAGGCAGAAGTTCACGTGTCTCCACTAGTCAAAGATAGTTTACATAGCTAGGTTGGGTATTAGGTTACACTTCTGATTGAGTATTACCATACTTACAAAGCCCTTGATTAACATTTAAAAAATTGTATAAAAGTCAAATGGAAAAGGGGGGGCACGGGATAGGGGTTTTCTGGGGAAGGGAAATGGGGAAAGGGATTGGCATCTGAAATGTAAATAAAATATCCAATAAAAAAATTGAAAAAAAATTGAAAAAAAAATGTAAATACAAAAAAAAAAATACCTTGTAACTCCAACTACAGGGGATCCAAGGCCCCCTTGTGGTCACATCCAGCACGTACACTCACATATACCTACACAGAGACACATAAATATATACACAATTAAAAATAAAATAAATCTTTAAAAATAATGCCCAAACCTACCCAGATAATTTTTTTTATCTTGAAAGAGGTTTCTGCCTTTAATTAGCCCATTAGCAAGTTTCTGAAAAGGAATATCACACAGTGTAATTTGCTGTTTGACCTAGTGGAATGCGAGGTGTACTGAGAAAAATCCATCAGAAACTGTTGTGTTGAAATAACTTTATCTGCCCTGTCTGGCACACATGACAAAGTGACTGGAGAATCTGTCACTTAAAGAAAGTGGTCGATGTTTCAGCCTCCAATTCATCAAACCCCACTCTCGGCCTTTTCCCTCCGAGCTCTGAAAAACAATCACCCTCCTTTAAGTATCAATCTTCTCCGAGAAATTTGGGCGAATTTGTCTCCAGCCAAACAATTGATAAATGGCAGGTGCATAATTTAAAGATGGTTTCCATAGCAGCTCACCCGGCACCTCAGCTCGTGAGCCTGCCACTCAAGTGATTCTGCCCTCCCGGATGACTGCAGCATCCGTCTCAGAGGCTCTGCAGCCGGGTCTCTGGGATTTTGGCAATCACATGCCCCGCCCTCTCCTCTGCCTCAGTTGCTGAGCCTCATTTCTTGGCCAATCCAAAGCGATTATTCCTTCACTGTGCAGCTTTAGAGACATTGTTACTGAAGGAAGGAGGAAGGGAGGGAGGGAGGGAGGAAAGTCAGAGAGAGAATTGTTAACACTGCTAGGTTCCTGCCCTCAGCGCTAACATCCTTGATGGAGATCGGCAACCCCGTGTTCTGCCTCAGAAGCTAACTTCTAAAACTCTAGATCTCCATCATGGAGCTTATTATAGACCAGCCATTATCACTTCTCTTGGTCTGCTCCATGTGTGCCTACCTACATTCAACCGGTGCTCCAAAATTTTCCAAGTGGTGAAGAACAATGCCAGCAGAATTTCATCTCCTGGTTTGAAAACGCCACATGTTCGAAATACGATGCTGCTTGTCCAGCGAGAAACCTACGCCGGTGTTTAAATTATAAATGTTCATTCCCCCAAATCCTTTACCAAGGGCTCAGAAGCTGCCCTTAAAAGAAAATATGTTTCTGCTATCCATGTTTAATCAGGAAATTTTTCTTTTATATGGAACACCTTTTGAAATGCCAAGCTCCCAGATGTCTTTGCAACGTCAGAATTTTAACTTGTATCTGGGGGTAGGAGGTTACTCTAGACAAATATAAAAACCAAACTTCTAAAGCAAAATCTGTGATATAAATACGTGACAGAAAGGAAGTGACTCTGTTGCTATTGTCTGGAAATCCATGTTGCAAATTAAAACAAAAGGCTTGCCGGGAAGAAATATCAAAAGCGTGTTATGGGGCTGCAGAGGTGACTCTGCACTTAAGAGCCTGCACTGTTTTTTCAGATGACCTGAGCTCTGTTCACGGCATCCAGGTCAAGCAGCTCAGGTACCTGTAACTCCAGCTCCAGGGAGGTCCTCTGGCCTCTGCAGGCACCTGCCATGCATATCCACAAACTCTTAACACAGACACAAGCACAGACATATACTTTTAAAAAGATAACTTTAAAAAAAAAAGCATATATGTACAAGAAGACACTTAAATAGCCAATAAACTCCTGCAAAGATTTGAAACATTTTCAATTCTCAAGGATGTCCAAAATAAAAGCCCAACATGGTGGGTGTGGTGTTACGAGCGTGCAGGACTGTCACAATTTGAAGGCCAGCCTGGATACACGGTGAGTTCATGGTGAGCCAGAGCGATGAGAGACCCTATCTCAAATCTCCCACCCCAGAAAAGAAAGAAATGCCAATCAAAACATCTACATCCTGAAAAGTTTAATCTGCGGCACCCTCTCTTGTGAGAGAGTGATAAAAAGCACCCCCATGCTGGACCAACACAAACAGAAATGGGTTAGCAGTCCACTCACTGACAGCTGGGCAGTTTTAAAGCACAGTCAATTTCATCCAGGTCTATACTTCCCCGAGTTTATCTCAAGTGTGCAGTAAGACAAGGGGCAAAATTAGGAGAGCGTATGTGTGCATTTGCCTGCAGTATTGGAAAAAGTAACGTAGATTGTGACATACTTAAACGTCCTCTATCAGAAGGACTTCGAGTGTGTGTGTGTGTGTGTGTGTGTGTGTGTGTGTGTACACTCAGAGCCTTGGAGGTGTCTGTGTATGGGTATGTGCGCCTGTTTTGGGGGGCCAATGGAGGCCAGAACAGGGTGTTGGAGGCCCTGGATCTGGAGTTTTAGGCAGTCAGGAGCTGTCAGTCATGGGTGCTAAAAAAAACAAACAAACAAACATGGATTTTCTAAAAGGGCAGCAATTGTTCTGCAATACTGAGCCATCTCTCCAGCACCTGGAATAAAAGGAAGGGAGGGAGAGAGGGAGGGAGTGAGGGAGGGAGGGAGGGAGGGAGGGAGGGAGGGGGAGGGAAGAAGAAAAACTTTTATTTATTTAATTTATGTGCAAATAGACAAGGATATATGCAATTGCATGATCATAGAGGTCAGAGGACAAACTGCCAGAGCCGAAGGGTCCCAGGGTTATAACTCGGGTCTTCAAGGATGGCAGCAGGCATCTCTCTTTCTGAATCCTCTCACTTGCCGCATGCTATGGTTTTAATATCCAAAACAGGGCCTTATGCATCCTAGGCTGCCCTGGAAGTCACCCTGTAGCTGTGGGTTGCCTTGGACTCCTGTTCTTCCTGTCTCTACCTCCTCAACGGTACCCACAAAGAGCTCTGTGGTGATTAAGAAGTGTCCAGGGAATGAGGTTATTACCTAGAACAATATTCATGTCATGTTAGACATCTAATAAGACAACCAGTGAGACATGTCTATCAGAATTGCAGTTCCCGGTTCATCTCACGCCTCTGCGTGTCACTGTAATTACCTGCTGCTGGGACAAGACTCTCCTGCCTTCAGGAAGCCAGTTGGCACCATATTTGCCCGCCAATCCTTTCTCCAGGAATTCTGACTTGACACAAATCTTGGCCACCTTTGTCTTTGCCTAGGCCAGACAGCCCTCTCTCTCTGCTTTACCACTTTCTCCTCTCTTCTACACTGCTCTCTTACCTTGTGGGCTTTCTTCACCCTTAGCCTAAGTCATTAAAGTCTGACAAAGACTTTCCTACTTAGAAAGATCCACCTCAACATCCCTGCTGGTCAGCCATACCTTTAACCTCTCTGTAAACAGTTCTCTCTGGCCCAGTGACCTGGGGTTCAAACACAACGTCTCATACTCTACTGTTACATTATCAGCTCCTTCCATAGCATCTCCTCTGTGGTCCTCCAGACCCTTCTACTTGTGGGAACCTCAGACAAAGATAACCACTTATCCCTAATGGCCCTGATAAGCTGGTCCTTCAGGGACTGACTTCGCTCACACTGTCTCAGGCTATACTGCCTTTGCCTTAGGGAGGAAGATGGGAAGTCACTCGGCTTGTTTTTTTTTTTTTTTTTCTGCCTCCACAATGTTCAGGCTGATCCCACCTGTTCCCATGTGCTATGCCCTCACAAGCCAGGCTACAGCAGACTTCCTCGTTGCTTACTTAAAATGGCTCCCCCTAACTTCAGAAGCTCGGGTGCTGAACATTTCCTGATCACCCTGGGTTCTTGTACAGGAGTGTTGTTAAGGCTGCCATCTTTATGTTGGGTCATGAATTTTTTTTTTCTTTTCCTCTTAAAGGTCAGACCCTCAGGGTATCATCTACTGAGTTTTGCTCTGTTCTCCTCACTATCTGAATCTTTTCATGGGTTCCAAGTTCTAGGATCCCTGGAAGGATTTTTGAGCCCAGATCTAACTTGTAGTCCCTTTCCTTTCCAGACCCCAAGTGTCAAGCCAACACCTCCATCTGCATTTATCTAATTTACTTACCAAACCACAGGCTTGAATGGAGGATGCTAGCCAAATCTTCCTTTCTGGGTCCAATTACTCCTTCACGTAAACGGGTCCCTGCTCTACACAAATGAAACCCCCTCAGCCGCCATCTTGCCTCAGATGCATCTCTCAGTATACAAAACAAAGGCCAGACAACCTCCACAACCTCGACCCTTGCACACTAATCTCCAAGACTGAACTTTCTTCTTAACCTTTAACAGTTTCCAGGGCATCTCTATTCAGGTGGTGGATGCCACTCATCCAGCAGGCACCCCCACAGCACATAGATGAAGACGGCCATCTTGGGATTCCTTCCACAGACACTCCTCAGCCTCAGCCTCAGATGCATGTCTCACCACTCATAGCAAGAACTGTTCGGCTACTGTCTTAGCACAAAGGTACACTAACAAGCCTTGGTTGCATGTTTCACTACCCATAGTTGGGACCATGTACTCATTTCTCCCCAAGTCATCTATGGTCATGCCCTTGTTTGGGCACCAATTATATTGTGTGGCAAAACTGTTTCTGAGGAAATGTAACACATGTCTATCCAACCACAGATAGGAAACTCACAACAGACCCAAAGTATGGATATGAGCAAAGTCCAACTCAGTCAAACAGTGAATTGTATTGGGACTGCTTATAAAAGTATGCATGTGGAGTTACTTACAGGAGAAGAAATGACTCAAAGGCAGCTGCATCACCAAAGCCTACACCGCACAGCCCACGGGCAGCTCAACGGGTTGGAGAGTGTCCTTTCTCCCATCTAAACCTCAGCCAGGCATCTCAGCTTGTTTCTGTTTCTTCAAGGCAGCTGGTTGGGACTCAGACTCTTCTTTGCAGCTTGGCTTGTTTCTTGTCCGAGGTAGACTCTTCTTTATGGTTTAGTCTGGCAAGGTGGGGCCTAGTGATCCTGTCAGTTTCAGGGACTTCCGGTAGCCATTTTGAGTTGTTTACCTTCCTGCTTAAGGAGCTTCCCTGCAAGATGGAATGTTCCAATATTAGAGAAAACTGTTGTTACAGCAGACCTGGAAGACAAATATCAAATTAGTGGCAGCAGTCACCCTATGTTGGCAGTGTATTAGATAAGCTTGGCTTCTCTGTGATTCTTGCCTCTGTATATTGAAATGGTTTTCACTAGTCAACGTGAGGCTGTTTGATTTTAAAAGTAGAGGCCTCAATATCAAAGTTTTCCTTCATCCTCTTTTTTTTTTCACTATTCAGCATCATGTCTCTCTTGCTTTTTATTTCTTCAGAGGCTCACTCACTATGAAAGCACCTGTGTTCTTTCTGAAGGGATACATTTCATGATCACGTGATTAGGCAGCGTGCTTTTCCCTAAAGCCAAAAGCTCTGTCGCAGATGAAGATTCCACAGCCATCTGAGTAGGAGAAACATCTTAGTAGTTTCAAGCTGTATAAATTACACAACACAAGGTGTATCCAGGGCAATAAATGTAAGATCTGGACAACAAGGGCTCTGGCCACAGCATTTTGCTATTTAAAATGTTATCTGGCCAATAGATGGCAGGCTGTAGAGGACCGAAAGCCATTTGGAAAAAAAAAGAAAAAGAGTGGACATGTTTCTGTTCTGTGATCACATGCCCACAGAAACCATTAATAATCCCAGATTTAGTTTCCAGATAAAGCAGCCTCTTCTGTGTTGTCTGAGGTGTCCAGACAGACGTCTGGCTGAGCAGACAAAGTGCTAAAAAGGAACATTTTCAAATGTTTAAGAGAAAGCAACATGGATTTTTCTCTGACCCAGAAGCCTCTGAAAAATAGGAGTTCCACAAGTCAAGGCAGTCACTGCCTTCAACCCTGAAGGAACAGCAACATACAAAATGGAATAGTCTGGCCTACAGAACTCCCAAGGACATTCCAAAATCAGTGGATCATCTTGTGGGAAGGGTTTGGGCTAAATAAATCCTATCTCCTTTTAAATAATAAAATTATCTAAAAATGGAGGGAACAAGATGGGGAGGACTTGAACTCCAGGACAGAAGGCCTTGGCAGGTGAGAATCGGTCACCTCTTGATCAGATCTGAAGCTCCACAACGTTATTCTTGCTGGAATATTTTGGAAAGTTGTTCAAGGACCTGGCTCTAAATTGAGAGAGTTGATTTATCTGCAAGCCTGGCATCATCTCTCTCAGATTTTCCTTGACAGTCTAAACTGGGCCATCCTCTTCTCCCCATGAGTCAATCTCCAAGGGTTCTGCTTGTTAGTAAGGTTCAGAGTATGCACTGATCCTGCCCTAGTCAGGGTAACGTAACGGATCAGATGCTCTGGAGATCATCTGGGCTCAGGAGCTGAGAGGCAGAGAGGGATGTCCGTTTACATGGATATCAAACAGCTAGCTCTAAACCCGGGTCCATAGTCACAAATTTAGCCAACTCAAGATCCCATGATCTGGGATGATGCATGTTCTGATTGTTTTCATCACAAAGGGCTCGGCCACACCCCACTGCTATGTTTCCAGGTGTCCACATTTGATTGCTATCACAATAAGGTTTGGTGGTTAGTTTACACGTGGTTGAGAACAGGCACTCAAGACTGTAAGGTGCAGCAGATGCAATGGAATAACCAGTGGGCACAGGACAACAACCACGTAGGAAGAGGCTGGCAGCCTTCCTGTAGCTCCTGCTTTGAGCTTCCCAGCAACTTTCCAATAGCTGCTGTGTTCAGCGGGGAACTAATGCAAGGGCCGGGGAGACGGGCAGATGCTTGAGTTTTGGACCTGACACCCATCTTTCTTTCGGTTGAAACTCTAATCACTGCGGCAGGAGAAGCAAGCTGGCTGACAGGTGTGAAGGGTCAGAGTTCTCACATGCCAGCTTTGGCATCATGATGCCTCAGGAGGCAGAAGCAGCCTCATGCCCATATTTCAAGTTGTTCATTCTTGGGACACACAAAAGGAGTTTCGTTTATATATTCTCTCTCTCTTCTCTTTCTTCTCTCTCTTCTCTCTCACCTCCCCTCTCCCTCTCCCCTTCCCTCCCTCTCCCCTTTCCTCCCTTCCTCTCCTCCCTCCCTCTGTCCCTGTTTGTTTGTCTATCTATCTATCTATCTATCTATCTATCTATCCATCCATCTATCTCTCATCTTAAGCCATCTATGATTAAGTAGCTTCTTTAGCCCCTAGTAAGTGCTGATAATAAAGGACTTACTTAAATAATCAAGGACTTTCCATTGACGAGATGGAGAATTCTGATGGAAAATTTATTCATGCCGATGTTTTAAGGGTTGGAAATATAGAGCAGAGTGGTGGTCTGTTTCTAAGTAAAAACCAAAGTGCCTTAAGTAAGCATTGCACACTAATATTTAGTCTGGCAAGTCATGTGTCTCCTCCGTCTTCCCAACTCCTGTAACCGTCACTGAGGCCACAGGGTCCCTACAGGCCACAGCTGTTACGTGACCAGGATGTTGTCCCTTAAAGCGTTAGCTTATGTATAATCTGACCAGAGCCTAGCTCTGCTACACACACACACACACACACACACACACACACACACACGCACACACGCACACACGCACACACATGCATACGCACATGCACATGCATACACACAGACACACAAGCACACATGCATGCACACACTCATGCATGCACACATCTGTGCCTCAGTGAGGTGTGTTTAGGCTTTAGAATCGTATTCTGGAAAATTTTAAAAATATAGGAGACAATGAATTGTCCAGAGAGGAGAGGGTGGAGGGGAGAGATGTTCTTTGAGGAAAGCAGTTGTCCTTCGCCAGATGTATCTTTTACACTATTTTTAAGTGTACATTAAAAAGGGGGTCTCCCTCGGGGCCTAGCTCTGACCCACGTTTCCTATGCTGGATTTAAAAGTTCTCTGCACTCCTGCCTTTGAGAGGCAGAGTTCATCTTCTTGCCTTGAAGGAGCGCTGAGCACGGAGTTTCATTTACATATTTTCTCTCTCTCTCTTCTGCCCATCACTTTTAAAACAACTGCCATGATTCTAGTTCAAATATCCGGTCCAGCACCATTGCACATAATAGATGCTCGGCAAAACATCTATCCACAACTTGATTGCCAATCTCTTTTGACTTATGTGAAGAAACCACCAGCCCTTGATTGATTAACGGATTGATTGATATCTTGATTCACACTGAAGATCAGAGAGACATACCTAAGTGTCCAGAGTTAATCTTTCTTATATTTTTGGTTGTGAGCCTAGCCTTTAACGGCTGATCCATCTTTCCAGCCCCAGAGTTAATCTTTCTATAAACAAAGCTTTGACCTGACAGCCTACGCACTTCCCCTCACATCTGAGCCTGTTAGCTACCAGGCTGAGCTGTACAGTCCTTTGCTTCTGCCTTGGGAGATGGCATGCACTTCTGTTTCTACACAGGTAGGGCTATGGTGCAATGAAAACCTAGCAATGGCATTGATGTACAAAACAGTTCCCAGCTGACAAGTATTTCCAAGTCTGGGTGTTGCATACAGTCCTATGCTACATGGTTGTCGCATTTACTGAGCAACTGTATGTGCCTACCATCCTTACTCATGCTTTGGGGTTTGGTATCTGTGGTCCTTAACTTCTGGTAAAGATACTTTTTACTGCAATTCTCTGATGTCAGCTTGTACTACGGTCTTGTTTGCTTGTCGTAGTACAGAAACAGATATCTATTTGCTAAATCCATGAGAATGTAATTCACAAACAAAGGAAAGATCCAGGTTAGTAGAACAAACTGGATCAGAAGGCTTTCTGGTCTAGGATCAGTGGATACAGGGAATCCACTTGAACCCAGTGTTACTGGGCGGAGATCACAGGATAAAGTGCAAAACTGGGCACAAACGTCGGGCAAGGCAGATTAGCAGAACATTTGATGTTTTCCTGGTACATCCAAATACGTTAACTCTCAAGCTATGCATACTTCTAAGCAGCCAGAGGAGGTAGGCACCATTTTAAACACCACGGAACCCAGGAAGATGATTGTACCATTAACCACTGCCCCAGATGCTTGCTGGTTAGGTGACAGAGTCACTCTGGAATGAAGTGTTTTGGTGCCCACTTGTAGAGTCGAACCATAAGTGATGCGTTGATAACCCTCAGAAGTTAAAACACAAAATGTCACTTTGGAATGAAAGACCGTGGCTCCCACTTGTAGAGTGGTGCCACTAAGTGACATGTTGATAACCCTCAGAAGTTTCAGTGGTTAAAACACAAAATAGGCCCTAGTTTGCCTTTATTGCCTTCCAAACATACACTCCTTAAAAAAATTAAGTACAGCATAAATAACGTCGTAACAAAGTTATTTTAAATATTCATCACTTTTACAGCCCTTTCCACTGCTTTCCATGCAAGAGCCTCCCGATGGTCTCATTCACACAGTAAATAATGCTAATCTATTACGTGTGCCTCCCCGAACACACAGTGTGTGAAAATGGACACGCTACATGTATTAAATTACAGCCAAAGCTGAGGAGAGAAAGGGGAATGTGGTTCATTAGCCCCTGATAAATCATGAATGTATTTGAAATAATATGATCATTAAGCACAAATTAACGTAACTGCTAGAAACGCAGTTTTTTTTTTCAAAAGTTAAACATTTCCTTCAGATGAACTCTTTGGCTAAAGTTCCAAATATTTAATTGTTCTGTTTTTATTAAACAAAGGCAGACAAGCGATTCAACACAGTGAGCTGTACACATTTAAAAAAAAAAAAAAGGATACATGTAACAGAGCACAGCTTGGGCATCTTCTGTTTATTTTTCTAGATTCATCTCTATGCCTCTCCTACCCTGCCATGTTCCTCAGTTCCACACCACATGATAACCCTGAATAAATAGGCTTCCTTTTCCTCCTCTTCCTCATCTCCTCCTCCTCTTCCTCCTCTCCTCCTCTTCCTCCTCTCCTCCTCTTCC
>JANHMN010000019.1:35029538-35074024 GCA_030674055.1 Rhabdomys pumilio
TTTTTTTTTTTTTTTTTTTTTACTGTTTCCTGACTATCACCACTAATAATGCCCTCCACTCCTGAGTATGGGATGGTTGGAATCATGTCTGCAACGGAGACTCATGCATTGACATATCTGTATTTTCCTAATCCCTGGATGAAATTCTATGCTATTAATGAGAAAGAGGTACTGGGATGGAATACTTTTGTGTGTGTGTGTGTGTGTGTGTGTGTGTGTGTGTGTGTGTGTGTATGTGTGTGTGTGTGTCCATTTGTGTGCAGGTACATAACACACACTCGAAGGCAACATCCAATGTCATTCCTCAGGTTTCAGTCCACAGAATCTCTACTGAGAGTTTGGCTCTCCCTGGGTTGGAACTTGATTAGGCCCTAGACCAGAATGCCCCAGACATCCACCTATCTCTACCTCTCTGTGCCAGGATTACAATTGCCTAGACTTTATGTGGATCTAGGAGACTGAACTCAGGTCCTTATGTTTGCATGGCAAAACCTTTATCACTTGATCTATCTCACCTGCTCATAGTTAAATATTTTTAAGGGATGTTTCCAGTAAAAATGGACACCCATCATCAATGCCCATACCCTGTGCACAGGGTGTGAAAATCAAGGCATAGTCCCTAAATCAGGTACGAGGCACGCATAATAGCTGATGAGAAGGCTTGGGTCAAAGGCCAGCACTCCTCACACATCCTCAGGGATAATTTCCCTAACCACTGCAACTCCTTTATCTCCTCTACAAAGAAAGAAGAATTTTATCCATCTCCCAGCCTCCTATCTTCACAATCATAAACAAGATGGCGCCTGACCCATCTTGTTAACCAGCAAGTTAATTTCCTCCCGCAGCACCTGAAACCCAGAACCCTCATCTGGGGTGAAGCGAGTTGTCTGTTACCTCATTTTATCCCCTGGTTCCTGACCCAGAGCAACACAGAGCAGACTCTCTTCCTCCTCACCACATGATTGATTGAATTTGTGACTGCGTTTGAGGAGGCTACAGTAGGAATGAATGCTTTATCTTCTTCTCCTTTCCTCCGCCCGAACCTCATCCCACCTCATCATGGATCACCTCCTCCTTGGGACTTGCACTCTGTCTCAGTCCATGCACACAGCTGAGACAAAAGTGGCGACCATTGGGTGGCTTAGAAACAACACAAATATTTCCCAAAGTCACAGAGGTTCAAAAGTCCCCAGTCAAAGGAATAACTAACTTAGTATCTCCAGAGGGTTCACTTTCTCCTCCTCAGTAGGTGACACCTCCTTCCTGTGTCTTCACTAGAAAGAAAAGCTTCTTCCTGCTTCCATTGATGAGGCACTAATCTATCTGGGCAGGGGTTCTGCCCTCAGGACCCGTTCACCTGGAAAGACCTCAAGCCCCCCCCCCCATCCCCCGTACTGCACTCTTGAGTTAGATTTCAATATACGTGTATTAAGACCACAGCAAAGCTCCACTCTAGAAGGGGTATTACAAGGCATAAATTCCACCGTGATTGAAATATGTAGAAATACAGAATACTCCATAAATCTGTTTCTCTTCCTCTCGTGCCTTTAGTATTTCAGATGCTGAACGCATTACAGGCTGTGAAATAAACATTCGTGATATGCTGCTGGACGAGGCTCTCATTCTGAGAGGCCACACGCTAGCCGTTCCTTTTATGAAACTCCTAAATATCAGATTACTGCCCATGGGGTTGCAAAATATTTCTATGCCTTTTATGGTTAAAATGCTCCAAGAATTTGGACTCAATCCCACTTGTGAAAGTTATTGCAATAAATCCAAAATGAACAGACACGGAAAATAGTTAACATTGAGCCGTTCAAACTTTGAAGAGGCGAGGAGCTACACAGTTAATTCTATGCCTTGTGTTTCTGCAAATTGTAAGAGACAGTTTAAAGTGTTTACCCCAAAGAGGCTCACCTAATCATATCTAATGGGAGACGTCAACTCGTGTCACCCAAGGATTATTCTTTAAAAATGCACACATTGTCTGACTTTACTTGGAATAAACAAAAAGCTTAAATTAGATTATTGCTTAGACATGGAGCCATTAAAATTAAAATAAAGCCAGACATTTGGAATTAAGTCCATTTAAGAGAGTCACCTTGCATTAAATCATAACCACAATATTTTCATTGTTTTTTAACCTTTATGCCTCAACCATAAAAACTGAGTTTAAAAAAAAAAAAAACTTCATAATAGACACACACAGTAGGTGCACAGTCCTTTGACCCAAATTCTTAAAACCAGACAGAGCCTTCAAAGGTGTCTATTTTATATCCAACAGTCAATGCATACAGCCACTGAACCATTAAAGACAAAAACTCTATGGTTCTAAAGGTCATTAATGTCTCTAGTGTCCTCACTTCTCCTTTCAAATTAAAACAAATGAACAGTGCACATCCCCCAAGAGCAGTTTAGTGACACCCCCCTCCCCTCCTTTCCCTGGAACTCCAGTACTACAGGAGGGCCTGACACACAGCAAACCCAAGTCGATGTGGTAATGGGGTGTGTGGCGGGACAGACTTTATTTATAGATGTATGTGTGTTCAGTGGCTTTACAAAATCCCATTTTTTCAGATGAAAGGAAATATTTGTGGGGGAGGGATGAAACGCTCTCCTTGTCCTTCCAAGATGAGGAAGCAAGTTAGGCAGCGGTGGGCATTCCTCAAAGCCCATGGAACTTGGTGAGCACCCTGCAGTTTAGAAAGTCAGGCTTCTGCACCCCGAACACAGGCAAGGCAGTTTAAATATGGAGTGCACATATTTGCCGAAAATGAGAAGAGATTTGCTTGGTCGCTGCTTTTCCACTGAGCTCTTTGTGTGTGGTTGGTGCAAATTTTGTTCTGTGTTCTAATACTAATACATGTTGTGACTGAAGTGCCGAGATGCTGAATCTGTGTGTGTGTGTGTGTGTGTGTGTGTGTGTGTGTGTGTGCCTGTTCACACGTGTGCCGGAGTCTGTGTGTGCTCCTGTGTGTATATCCCATCCATATGTGTGCATATATATGTACATATATGGGTGTGTCCCTGTGTGCTTGTGTCTGTCTCTGTATGTGTATGCCTGTGTGTCTGTGTGTAGATGTGTGATCATGTCTGTTTGTGTCTACATGTCTTTGGTTGTATCTGTGTGCCTGTGTCTCTATGTCTGCTTATATCTATGCTTGTGTGTCTGTGTATATTATTTGTGCCTGTGTGTCTCTGGAGATACTGATAGTGATGGCCAGCTTATAATGATAGGCTCCCTCAGAGTCTCAGAGGTGCCCTCAGAGAGAGCTGGAGGCCTACCTATGTGTGTATTTATGTCTGCGTGCTATAGGCCTAATGTATGTGTCTATTTTGTGTGTGTGTGTATGTGTGTGTGTGCATGCGCACATGCTGTCTGCCTATGTGTGTGTGTCTGTGTATGAGTGTGTGTGCTGTGTATGTATATACTATCTGCATCAAGCATGCTGTATGTGTGCAGGCTGCCCATGTGTATGTCTATGTCTGTATGCTCTCTGCCTATTACATATGTCTATGATTGTATATCGTCTTTGTCTGTATTCTGTCTGCCTCTGTGTATGTGCTGTCTGCCTACGTGTCCATGTGTATGCCTTCTGCTTATGTGTGTGTCTATGTGTATGTTTGTATGTGCATCTGTCTGACTATGTGCAGGTCTGTGTGCATCCATCACCCTGAGGCAGTGATAGACACCTTGTGCTTGCTTCTTTGAGAAGCCCTCAGAGCTCACTGGCGAGACTGTACACTTGCAGTTGCGCAGTCTGAACCTCACGTACTTACGGTGCCGTTTATCCTCATTGAATATGCAACCAGTGCAAAAATGTCCTCACTCTCCCAAACAGTAGGAATATATTAACAATAGAACATAAACGTTTACAAATAATCCCATATTTTTTAATATGTAAAAAAATACTTCCTTGGAAACCCAATCGTGTTGGCTTGTATGTGTCTTTTTACTCTCACGTTGTAGCTAACCCAGAACACTCGCTAATCAGGGAAAGTAGAAAGGGGTGATTCCCAAGATTCATCTCAAGGTCTTGGATCTTTCAGGACAGTCAGGATGCTGTCATTCTCCAGTTCCGTGGGTCTCTGGTGGCTGAGGTCCCAGGTCTCACCCGCTACCAAGACGGCACCAATGCCAGAGGCAGGGGAAGTGGCTATGGCAAGGGGCAGCTGGCAGGCAGCAACAAGGGCAGGCCTAAGGTCCAGCAATGAATGCTTCAGGAGAGAAAGCTCTTCCCCAAAGTGCAACAGCTCAGTAAAGCAGCCAGTCTCTGACAATTCTCTGCGAGATAACTTGTGCACTTTACTCCGTGTGTACAGGGACGTTGTAAACATTGAGAAGCAGAGTGGGATCCAGGAGCAGATGTTTCCCATTGGCTCAGTTTGGGATGCTAGTGATGCTCTCTTAACATGGGAAAGGCCTTTAGGTGTTTTCCTATGTGACTGATCGTCATGGTCCTCTCAGTGGGGTGTCATGGTTACACGTTCCAGAGCAGGTAGACTTGGGCAGGGAGTTGGTTCCATGCCTACTGTACTCAATTTTGAGTTTCATGGGGTTTGGGCTCACTCAGCCTTGTCAACCAGTTCTTCCGTCTAGTAGCATGGTTCACTTGCCCTACAAAATGCTGTCTTAGCGTGGGCTACTATTGCGATGATAAACTACAATGACTAAAAAAATCAAGTTGTTGAGGCAAAAAGGCTCATTCGGCTTACACTTCCACCTCATGGTTCATCATCAAAGGAAGTCAGGACAGGAATTCACACAGGGCAGGGACCTGGAGGCAGGAGCTGATGCAGAGGCCATGGAGGGGTGCAGCTTATTGGCTTACTCCACATTGCCTGCTAAGCCTACTTCCTTATAGCGTTCAAATCCACCAACCCAGAGATAACACCACCCCCCATGGGCTGGACCCTCCCCCATCATTCATTAATTAAGAAAATGTCCTACAGGCTCCCTGATCTCATGGAGGCATTTTCTCAATCGAGGTTCCCTGCTTTCAAATGGTTTGAACTTGTATCAAGTATACATAAAACTATCCAATACAGACTCCAAAATTCTCAGAGAGAAGCAGAGATTTCTGAGTGACTTTGTCTCTCAGGGCTACTTTACCCCTGTGCACTTATGGGGGTCTAGCCAGGAGCTAGAAAAGGAGGACACTATCGTGACAAAGCAGAGAAGCAAATAGAACTTTCGACAAACAGCATTCCTGAGACAGGAAAGGTAGAGTGTGGGCTTACCAAAGCAGACAGGATCAAGGTGACGTGGAGGCAGGAAAAGGCTACTTGGGCAGGAGTGAGGTCACATGGGAGCAGGGCTCAGTTCCAGGCACTGGCAGATCCTGGGTTGTGACCAGAAACTTGTTCATCGTGAAAAGGACATCTTATACAGCAGAGTAGAAAGCTTAGTTAAAGTTCAGAAACCAAAGGAAAGCAGGCCAGTGGCTACGAGCCTGGAGCACTACCTTGAGAGTCAAGGGTCAGTAATCAACACCTCACCTCAGCAAGTTTGAAACACACAACCCAAGACAACTCAATCCATGGCCAGATAGAAGTGATCTGCCCCTGTTCCTGCCTGTCTGAGAGAGATAACAAGTCATAGAGCCACAGACAGCTTCAACTGGAGAGATGTTTGTGGCTGGACTCAAGCAAGAGAAAAAGAGGAGGGAGAGAAAAGAAACGGTATTTGAAGAGATTTGTATCCGAGTTCATAAAAGCCATTAACTCACAAATCCAAGAAGCCCAACAAACTCCAAGCACGAAAACCATCAACAAAGAGAAATGTTAAAAAAAAAAAAATACCCAGAAAACACAGAGATGGGTAAGAGAACAGAGCTATGCTGAAGACACTGAACCACAGAAGGGAAACCAACTGCCAGTCCGGAACTCTGTGTGCATCGAAGGTTTTTGTAAAATGCAGGTAAAATACTTCCCCAATGTACAAAAGCGTAAAATGTTCATCATGGGCAGATTCACGTTACAGGAAATGTTCAGGCAGGTCCCTCAGGCAGGGGACAGTGGAACATGATAAATGTCTACAGCTACATGAAGAAATGGAAGCAACACAAACTAGGCCCCGGTATGTGGATCAACTTTTAACTAATAAAATAAGGCACTGTCGAAAGGAAAAACTGAAAGCGGTATATTGTTGGATTTATGTCCTAGAGAAACTAAAATGGAAGAGAGCGTTGGTACAGGCACCAACCGGAAAGAGGTAAGAAAAAACGCTGTCACAGGTGACTTTGCACACACGGGCAGACTACCATTTAAAGTAGACTGGATCACCTTGAGGGCACACACTGTCCCCATATAAAATAACTACCCAAAACCTAGAGCCAAGAAGCAAATAGAAATATAATTCTTTTCCATCCTAAAGAAGGCAGGAAAACCGATCGGGAAGAGACAGAAGCGGTGACATAGTGGATTCAAACCGAGCTTAGTCAGATGTCACATTAAATGCACCAACCTAACAGTGCTAAGCAAGTGATCCAGCCAGCTACACCAAGCGTTCATGGCATGCACTTCAAATACAAGGTCACAAGCACTTTAGAAGTGAAACACTCGTAAGGACGTGCCAGACTCTCTTTCCCAGTCACTGTGATAAGACACCCTGTCAAAAGCAACTTTACTAAAGGAGCAAATGTTTATTCTGACTCAGAATTCAAGGGTACAGTCCTTCACGGTGAGGAGCCCAAGAAAGCAGGAGCTCTAAGCAGCCAGTTCCATCAGGAAGAGGACAGCAGTGAACGTTCCCTGTTCTCCATCGGTGTAATTCAAGATCCTAGGCAGGGAATGGTGCCGCCCACAGTGGGCGTGTCTTCCCAGCTCAATTAACATAATCAAGACTTTCTCTCACAGTCCCAGAGGCCAACTTTAATCTAGATAATTCCTCTTAGATTTGCCCAGAAGCCAGGCTCCAGGTATTCTAGATTCTGGCAAATTGACAATTAATGCTAACTTTAACAACCAGGTAACAGTAATAAAAAGAAAAGCAGCAATGATTTTATAATCATTGGTTACTGTCATGGCTAGGAAACTGTCGGTGAGAAAGTTACTCCAAAATGACAAGGGCCAATTTAACAAGACTATACAACAATCCTGTACACTCATGTACATTATAACGGTCAAATTGTGTGAAGTAAAAGTTTAGCAGAACAGCGAGAAGTGGATAAATACACAATTGGAACAGATTTCAACACCTCCTGTCAATAATTGATAGACTAGGGAGATAAAATTAGCCATGATGTAAACAATTTGACTAAACGCTAGCAAACGATCCGACATAATTGACACTCACAGAATAACAACACAGTCTACACATTCAACTAAGCAAACAAAGGATACCGAGAATGCAGCCCACATCCTGGACTCTGATCCAGGCCCTGAATTAATTCCAAATCCCTAACATATACAAAGAGTGGTTTGCAATCACAACTGCATCAAGTTAAAAGTCAGTACTAGAAACCAAACATGTACCAACAACAGCTCTCAATAACATAATGATACAGGAAATAAAAATAGGAAGCTTGGAAGGTATGAAAACAAGAGCAAAGAAAAACTTACGCCGTAAGTAAAGGGAGGAGTCAGGTCAGTTTTGTTATGGGCATGGCCACTAGTAAATTGACCACGCCCTACTGGCTGCCCCACCCCCATGTGCTGCCCCACCCCAGCATGATTAGACTTGATGAGTTATGGAAAGAAGAAACAAAAAAGAAGAGAGGGACGGAGAAAGGAAGGAAGGGAAGGAAGGATGGAGGAAAGGAGGGAGGGAGGGAAGAAGGGAGGGAAAGAAAAAGGAAAGGCAAGGTGGGAGGGGGACAGAAAGCTGGGAGGAGAATCCTGGGATCTAGGAAGAGTTGAAAAATGAATGTGATCAGAACATATTGCATACATGCGTGAAATTCTGAAAGAATAAATAAAACTATTATATATTTTTTAAAAATCATAACTTAATGGCCTCACCTTTTAACTTGACATTCCAGCAAACAAGAGACATTTAATACTAATAAGCAGAAGAAATAATGAAGGACAGAGATCAATTTTCAAATAATAAGGGGCTTTTTAAAAACTCATTAGAAGTGGTACTGCCATTAATTTAATGTCTGAGCAGGAAACAGACGGCAGCAGAAGAAGGAAGCCACCAATATCGGAAATAAGAGATGAGGCAACAGCTCAACTTATGCAGATATAAAGCGTCTCTATCTGGGGCCGGAAGGGTCACGGCCATGTCTGAGACTTCTACCTCCTGTCTGACCGGATGTGTCACTGGTTCATAGACATTGCCAAAAAAAAAAAAAAAAACAACAAAAACAAGATTCCCAACACAAAGTTTTAGAATTAAAACTTGGAAATATGAGAAGCTGGAGCAATGGCTCCACCATTACCAGCTCTGGCTGCACTCGTAGAGGACCAAGGCTGGCTCCAACGTAGCGGCTCATGACCCTTTGCTCCTTCAGCTCGGGGTGTCCTATGGCCTCCTCAAGCCCCTACTTATGTATGGTGCACATGCATACACATTGTGTAAAACATGCTTATATACAAAATACTCACATACATAAAGATAAATACAGTTTTAAAAAAGCCGAAAAATACCAGATTGAACTTGAAGGCAGGGATACAAAAGGAAATGAAAGACGACGTAAGAGCGGAAATTAATTAAATAAAAGCCATACAATAATAACGGTAGTAAGTGATGGGATCGTTCTGCAGAAAAACCAATGAAACCAGCAAGCTCCCAACAAAGTGTTTAAAATATAAAGATGGCAAGGACTACAAGATCAGCAACAGAGCCAAGTCTTTATGGACAGCAGACATGCAAATAGAAACATTACCATTGATTTTTCACACTATGTAAACGTGATAAAATTTGGAAAGTTTTAACGGCTGTATACCAAAGCAACTAAACTAAAATTTCGCTCACAAAGAAACCTCCCAAGTTCATGTTACTTAATAATTAGGAGAGAAATGAAATCCATATTGGAAGTTCCTGCAGGGTGCATAATAAGAGTTCAGCACGACTCTACTGGCTAAACCTGACCAGAACAGAAAAAGAAAGAAAATACTCTCTAAGCTCTCTCCTTTATGAGAATGCATGAGAGAAAAAAAGCCAGAAATGAAATATTAAGAGATCAAACCCAAGAATGTTCAGTAACCGTGGTGTCTTTCCAGAATGCCAGGGGGATCAGTCAAAACAGCTGCACACACTAATAATGAGGGCTTCTGTCATTTTTCTCAGATGTGGAGCTGCAGACCAGTTGTCCCATGAACCCAACACCCAGTCATTATAAAGCGTATTATCAAGCCCAGACGGAGAGAGAAATGCCTTGTTGGATGAGTAGGTTTTAAAGGTTGCTACATGGTCCACATCCACCATGATCATCAATGGTCCAGCGCTGACCTAAGCCTTGTCCAAGCTTCCTAATAGTTAAAGAGAAAGCTGTCTGTCAAGGCTCATTCTGTTTCCTGTACACTGGCAGCTCCACATAGGCTAGTAGGACCTTCTGGGATCTAAAATGGGAGACTGGGACAATGCTTGTCAACCGTGACACTATTGTATATGTAGGACAGAAAGAAATGCGCAGAAAAATTATGAAACCCATGAAAGAATCTGTCAACTAGTTGAGCGCATAGCAGATATACAAAAGAACTTCTCAGTACGTCAGGGAGAAGCAACTAGAAAATAAAACCATAAGGTGGCATTACAATAACCTAAGAAAGCATAGAATGTCGAATTGCCAATGTCTGAGGCATACATGCACGCAGATGACAAAGTGTTGAGAGCAACACTGGATCCTTACCTTGGCATTGGGACATCTAAGTGTATGACAAGATGGGGGAAGTCTTTAGAAGTTGTCAGTAATTGAGATTAAGAACTGCTCCAGCAGAGGACTCTAGTTCAGTTCCCAGCAGCCACCTTTGACCCATAATTCCTGTTCCAGGGAACTCCAGAACCCTCTTCTGACCTCCATGGGCAACTGGACTTATGTGTGCATACCCCTAGCCAAACAAGTACATAATTAAAAATAAAAACAAATCTTTTAAAGTAAGTTAGTAAAAAATACTTTAAAGAAGGGCAAATAGATTTTTAAAAAACAAACAACAGTGCTGAAGATTTAGAGACTTTTAGAGACCCAAGAGTTATAAATTGATAGCAATTTCAGAACACTGATGAATTCATAATGACACAAATGTAGGCGGATAAGCAAAAAGAAATAAGAAAAATGAACCCACACTTACATAGTTATTTGCTATTTGCCCTTAGATTGTAGAGAGAAAGAAGTGATACTTTCAGTAAATTACTAAGGGTCTAAGATATTTCTCAAGGAAAATGATGAATTCATGAATTTGAGCCTTTAACTCCTAAGGAAATATCCTTTCCACATTTATTATAAATCTCAACATGAAGCTAAACTACTGAAGCTTCTAGAAGATGGCGTTACAGTCTTCAACAACCACAGACACACAGACACATAGGCACACACACAAACACACTCACCCCGTAGCACTAACTGTGGGTGAAAAGCTGGCGTACTCGGACTGGGAAAATGCTCAGTGGCTAAGAACTCACACTGCTCTTGTGGAAGACATCACTTCTAGCTCCAGGGGATCCAACATCCTCTTCTGGCCTCCTTGGGAACCGGAACTCACATACACATACAAGCACACGTGTGTACACGTGTTTTCATAATTGAAAACCAATGTTTTTGTTAGCAAGTTGTTAAACCAAACTTGATAGGAAGGAATTCTTGCCAACAAGAGTCCACGAGGAGGACAGACTGTGAATTAACTCAAAGAAACAATGTGCGTGACAAAAGACTTCGTTACATAAATAAATAAGGACCAAGCAGTAAAACCCCACCTAGAACTGGACAAGACCTTCATAAATGAAGATATCCAACTGAAACATTTTAGTCGGATATATTAGAAATTATGAAAACACAAATGAACCGAGCTGACTATTCACTCGCACTGTGGTCTCAAGAGTCTCTCCGTGCCCATAGCAGAAACTCACTGGGCAATAATATTAGGATCCTCAAAGTGAGGGTTCCTGAGAGGAAGCAGAAGCTTGTAGATTAGGCCCAGATCTGCACTGGCTTCGTTGCTGTGGTCAGAAAGGTCCCGTAGCTAGTTAGAACCCCATGGAAACAGAAGCAGAGCCTGGGGAGATTTCAGAGAATCCACAGCCATCCCCAGTCCATCCACCAACCTCAGTGTATGCTTGTCCAATGCAAGCTATACCACCAGGGTTCATTCCAGATCCTGTCTCTTCCCTGGACTTCTATTAATCTCGTCAACTGAAAAGACCACCTCCGCAGCCCCTTACATCATTCCCATCCACACTGTCACTAGGAACTTTCCATTTGTCTCTACCTTCTCTGGGCCCTCATAAATTTGAAACTCCTCTCCTCTATTTTAAATAGCCTTAACTTCAGGTTAGCAAACTGAGATGCTCCGCTCAGAGGAGTTAGTTTAGGAACTGCATACGTGTTGCTTACTAAAACCCAAACTCTCTAATAGGTCGAAATATGTTTCCTCTCAAGGTATTTTGGCTCACGGTTTCTCCTTTATCTTCAATCATATTTCTTAGCCATGGATACACAAAATAATGCTAAGTATTTTCCAGGCACAAATTGGAGGGGGAAAAAAAAGCCATACTTACTAAGGAAAATAGCCCAGTCTCAGCCACTTAACTGAGCTCTTAGGTATAGCTGGGCTCTGTTAGGGCACTTACCTGCCTGCAAGGTTTGGAAGGAAAAGAACCAAAGACAACAAAAGAACCAGGAAGAAAAAAATTACCCTGTAGGCTCTAAACAGCTCCACAGACAGGACATTCCGATGCACACTGGCTCGGTGTGGAGGAAATGCAGGTGTCAGAAACACACGCAGGTGGGGCTTCAGAAGACAGGGGCAGATGCCCTCTAAATTACAATCCACCCTGTCCACATTAACCACCCCCACAAAACCATGTAGTCCCCGGATTCTGTTTTTGAAAACAACAACAAAAACATACGTCAGCTTTTAGCCTGTTAGAACTTTGCAGGATTCATTTTACTTTCATTCTCATGATGTTAAAAAAAATCTTGAAAACAACACATTAAGGGGAAGAAAGCCTAATGGAAACTTTGCTTGGAAAAAAAAATGTATTCTCCATGGAGCCGATTGTACACTGCTATTATTACGGAAAAGGAAGCAAATTTACACTGCTTTCATTGAGCAACCAAATCTATTGGGTGTTCTGTACAATACCTGATGATGCTGAAACGGGAAAGCCGGGAGAGGGAGTGGCAGGATGTGGAACTTGGCACAGGAGAACTCGGTGATGTGTTTGGAAAAAAAATATAATCAAATATTTAGGGGCTTAACAGCCTCACTCAAGGTCATAAAACAGGATCCACATGCAACCGCAAAGTAAAAAAAAATCAGGTTAGGGGAGCTGAGAGCGGAAGTGACAGAATTTAGACAGGTTACCCCAAACCTTTCCAGATTCTGCTTGGAGAAGGTGGAGATGGGTGGCATCATAAGCCGCGACTTAGAAGCCGGAAATGCGCCATGACCTTTCAACCGGGCAACAGGGAAGAGACTGAGCATGCTCGTCATGCCTGGTTTTGGAGAAACTGGAGACTCCAGTCTAAGGATACAAGCTAGCTCATGCTTGCAGCATAATCTTGTTTAGGCTTATCAGGACGGCTCAGGCTTAGCGCAATACACAGGCTGAAGCCTTTGGCTATGATGGTAAGGGGAACTTTACTGAGGTTTATTTGTTTTTGATATGTTGAACTATCTCATTTGTCGTTATTCTTTATTTTTGAGATTGTCTTTCAAGAACATGGCTCCTTGTCTTTTCCTCCCTCCAAGGTTTCCCACATACACCGCCCCTGCCCTCCAACTCTTCTTCAAACTCATGGCCTCTTTTGAACTGAGTTTTAACACTGAAACCATTTTTCTTGAAGTGCGCCTGAAATGAAAGCTCCCTGCTTGTTTTCCATGAAATCAGCATGATTTTCCACAAAGGAGGTATTTATTATTTTTTGACACGAAGCAAAGGTTAGAATCCGGGCATGTGTCTGCATCCACAACAAGACGATGTGCGCACGTGTTTTAATTTCCAAGGTCCGGGTCAAAGGGCAGGTTATAGCAAATATACAACCAGTCAATAAACTGCCCACTCCAGTACAGAAATTTTTAAAAATGGGCAGTTCACTGGGAAAATGTTTGCTCAACTACATTTAAAAATGGGTTATGAGTTATTTGTAAAAATAAACAGTTTTCCATGAAGAAATTATTCCTTAAGCAAAATCAAAGGTCAGAGTCTGGGTAGATGGCTTGGAAGTTAAGAGCCTTTACTACTCCTGGAGAGGACCAGAATTCAATTCTCAGCATCCTGATCTGCCGGCTCACAACCACGTGCAATACAGCTCCAGAGAATCTGGTACCTGTGTCAGGCAACTGAACTCAAGAGCACATAGCCCCATATGCACACATACCCACATCCATAATTAAACTTAAATCTGTTTCAAAAAAAGTAAACAGAGGTATGTGTGTCTGTGTGTGTGTGTGTGTGTGCATTTGCGTTACTTTTATACTTTCATAAATCGGGGACAGAAGGCAGATTATGACAACAGGGTCAAGATAACCCATCAAACTGCTACCCTTGACCTCCAAGAAGGAAAATCACTAGAAAAATGTCAAGCAACTAAGTTTAAGAGTAAATATTTACCAATTAATTGTGAAAAGTCACAACGTCTCTTCTGAAGGTCTTTCTCCACATTTAACAACTGGAAACCTTGTCACACACAACTAAGCTTGACTAAATGTCTGGGACTATATCTCACAAACATGTGTTCATTTCTGCCTTTGCCTCCTAGGTCCTTAGAAGTTGATTTCCAATTAATAATAATAATAAAATAATAATAATAATAATAATAATAATAATAATAATAATAGCAGCTCAACAAAACAGGCAGATGAAAGGCTCGGGGATGAATTTTTGTTTTGTTAAAATTCTTCAGAAACAGTTTTAGAGAAAACAACTAGGTTAAAGAAGCCTGGCTTTGAAACACTCACTGGTGGTGGTGAGTTATTCCAGAACGTAGTTTAAGGAAGCATGTCTATGACTGTGATTTCCTGTGTCATAAACCAAACACCAAATTTCATATTGCTCTCCTGTGTCTCAGAAAGCTGACCTAGAACAGTCACGGTGGTCCGTCCTGGGATAGTAATGACATAAGGGTGTGTTTACAAAATGACTTTGGTTTTTCAACTTAAGAGGGAGGTAATGCTATTTAAATGATGTTGAGGGAGAGAGCAGAGGACTGCGCTTAAACTCCTCAGATTCAAATACACCATGGGATGGCAAGGGACACAGCAAAAAATCCAGAAAAAACTTGGCTTGGATGAACTGCAGAAAGGTCTCTGTTCTTCCCCTCCTAAGGATGAGGCTGGTAGATAGTTGGGAGAACCTTCTTTAAACAGTGCCTGCTGTTTCTGACGTGGCCTTGCCACTGATAACAGCTTCAGATGAAGAACACAGTAACTTAGGTGAGAGGGCCTTCCTTCTGCCTTCTTCTCAAAGTCTTTCAAAACTTTTAAAAGTAGTATTTAAAAAAAAAAAAAAAAAAAAAAAAAAAAGATGTACTCCAGGTTGCAAACTTGGATTCCCATAATCAGACGTCACAATGGAGTTGGAAACCAATCACTGTGAAGGGAAGGGGGGAGGGGCGATGTGGGGGAGTTGGACTAGGCAGAGAATGTCTCACAATGTAGACAACAAGCTACAGATTCAAACATGTCCACGGAATATCTCTGGAGCAAGAGTTAGCCATCAGAGTGACAAACATGGGTCCAGATGGTCACTCATGTCCCCGTGACACAGCCCCAAGAAAGCCAATGGAAACGGCTCATAGTTGTCAACTGGTTGGGCCGTTTCTTCTACTTGCTGCGCTTCGGCAGTGAATGGTCTCTGATGGCTATCACACACACACACACACACACACACACACACACACACGCACGCACGCACGCACGCGCACGCACATAAACCACCTTTGTGTTTAATCTCCTGGCAGACAGAAAAGACATCATTCTCAGTAGTTATAGGAGTTGCTTAAATGCTGTATTTTTAGCTCATAAGAGAGTCCCCGATGAATTCTGACATTGTATCTAGTACATAAAATACCATCTGAAAACAATGCTTACAATTAAGAAATGAAAGGCATGCATGCAGAATCAACACCATAGAAGCAGCTTGGAAGCATCTGAATTCTCCGGGGCCACTCTGAAGCCGGAGGGTGGGTCTGAACCAACATTGCTGGGGGCGGGGAAGGGGGGTGATCTATGCGCAGAGGGCGGCACTTACATAAATAACAGAGTCTGATCTTTGACTCATTGCCTTCAATTAGATGATAAGCTTCCTAAAGGTAGGGCTATTTATTATTTATTTGACACTTCTACAGACCTAAACATGGGAAAACACTCATTAAACATTTATTGAGTCAAACCAATTGCCTTCGCAAAACCGATAAAAAAAAAATACCATCATTTTAATATCCACGTGAGTGCCCCTGGAATTTATAAACACTTTCCATTTTCAAAGCTCTTCAGTTGCGATGAAGAAGATCCATAAATTTTCTGCTACATAAATCTCGAGGATAATTTTAACAATGGTGAGAGTTCTCCGCGATGTTCTCAGAATACTGAAGAAAGCTATTTAAATTGCTTCAGGTTAATTACCACATCGCTCCGAAAGTTCTAGAGCTCAGAAAAGAAAGAACATCCAAGCCCTTCCACACAGCATCCCTGCAGTCAAAACAATCATAATCATAATAATTAGATATGTATGTCTCATCCGTAACTCTCTTCAAACAGCAGAGGTTGTTTTAATGATTTTTTTTCTCTATGCATCTCAAATGCAAGCAAAACGGGAATATTTTCCCCGTTATTCTCTTGGTTTCACCATCTCCTGCAATGTGCCTCTTTGTTAGGCAAGAACATTTTGATTTTTCACATGATCAGAATGACTCAATTTAAAAAAAAATAATAATAACAATCTAAAATAATTTTTAGTGTCTAACCAGTGATAATGTAAAATATCCTCGGGGAGGAAATAAGTCAATGGTTGATACTGATGCTAATACGAGAACACTTCTCCTTGCTCCACATTCATTTCTCCATATAAACTATTTAAGTTGCGGTGTAATGATGGAAAATATTAATAGCAGGCCGCCAAAGTGTTTCGTCAATGCCTGCACGCATCATTTATATTGGTATCTGTTCCAGACTCACATCTAGATTTTCTTGCTAGAGCCTTGACATCAACGTGTCCCCCCAACAACAGTGTTATTTTTTTAGATCCCATGGTAGTAGGGCTAAACAGTTCTGAAGCTCCCTTTGTTCCAAGACCAGTTTAGGTGTCTCTAAAAATATGAGTTGACTTTCTGATTCTTTAAAAGTCTTCCTTGACAATGTCCTTCCACCCTTTCTACACTGGAAGCCTTTTAGTGTGTTATTGTCTTTTCTGCTTTGCTTGTTTGTTGTTGTTTGAAATATACAATGTTAGTTCTGACCTGTGTTTATGTGCATGTCCTTAATACCTGGCATGTCAATTTTCAGATGTTTGCCCGCAAAATTTTCTTTCCTGAACATACGGACAGTACCAGAATCAGCCTGTCAGAATTACAAAGCAGTGTCATGTGTCACCAGGCAATGACAGATCTCCAGGGAAAGTTATAGCAACAGAGCCTAGCCTCATAAGTAAGACCATTTGCAAACTCTTGTCAACTCATGAAAGGCAATAATAGCTCCGTATGCCTGTCACATCTTTAAAGAAAAACCACAACAGGTTTTGAGCCCTGTGGATTATGAGGGGGGAGAATTTGGACAATGTCGGGTTCTTTTTGTGTTTATACAGTTAACCTGATGACATCTTCTTCAGAAAGTGGATTTTCAGGAGACTTAGCTAAGTTTCATCTGCACATGTGTCAGGGGCCTGGATCAATGCTGCTTTCTCCGCCCCCGCCAGCCCTCAGACATTTACAGCATCCAGCAGCAGTCCTGGGACTCGCGAGGGCAGAGTCAGGGATGCTGAGTTCGTTTTCCTCTCTCTTTGCTTCCTTCCTTCCTCCTCCTTGGAGACTGGACCAGGTGAAGAGAGACGATGAATGCATACGTGTATCGTGGATCAAGCTTTTGGCTGGCAACAGCTTTGAACTGCAGTTTCATATGGGCAAAAATGAACAAACAAACAAACAAACTCATAAGGACCAGTGGGAGGCTTTGTCTTTATAGAGAAAGGAGTCCTAATCGTGGGTGAAGAGAGAGAGGAAGCCCTGGAGTGTTGGTGGCATTGGTGTAAACTAGAAAGTGTCAAGATGATAGCTCATAGATAGGAGATTCATAATATCCACGTTGGTCGATATTAGATTGATGATAGATACACAACAGTTGATAGATAGATGACAAATAGGTAGATAGGTAGATAACAGATGTGTGGGTAGGTCAATAATAGCTAGTATGGGGAGAACAGGTGATAAATAGATGATGAGAGATATATGGGTGTGTTGGCAGATAGATATATGTAGGTAGGTAGAGAGATGGCTCTATGATACATATAGATAGATAGATCTATGATTAATAAATAAATGACAGATTACATAGATGATGGATGGATACATGATAGATGGATAGGTGATAGATAGATAGATAAATGATAGATAAACAGATAGATGATAAATAGATAGATCTATGATTACTAGATGACAGATAGATAGACAGACAGACAGACAGACAGACAGACAGACAGACAGACAGACAGAAGAATATACTGGGACATCTCTCCATGTTTGTCTTCTGAGAAAGAACAGAAGAATAACACTCCCGTGCAACAGCATTCTTATGTGTCAAGCTTTACCTGGAAGTCCTGATGGCTATGAGTCAGCGCAGCCCAGCGAAGCCCACTGAACTGATTACTATAATTCTTGCTGTCTTTCTTGAAATCTGGTTCCAGAAACTTCTCCAAAAAAAAAAAAAAATACTCAGGTGAACCGAGGATACATGAGAAAATGCCGACTCTCACCAATCATGACCAAAACACAAAGTGGAACCACAATGAGACATCACTGCACACATTCTAGCACATTGCTGGCAAAAACAGAGGATGGTCCCAGCTGCTACAGAAAGCGATATGGAGGTTCCTGACAGTGTAAAAAGTAGAACTACCAGATGACCCAGAATCCCACTTGTGATCTTTACCCAAAGTAACAGAATCCAAATCTCAAAGGCATCTTAGGAGCCTTTTCCTGCTTGTACCAGCTGCAACATATATTAGCTAAGATAAGAAGATAACTCAGCATCCACCAATAGATGGATGGGTAAAGAAAAGGTGGCAGGCATGCGCAATCTATTTGCTCTTTAAAAAGAAAAAATGCTTTACATCATAGATGAACCTTAAAGACATTATGCCAAGTGAAATAAACCCATCACGGCAAAACAAACACTCTCCTCCTTAAGTTGCTTTTATCAGTTTTTTTTTTTTTTTTTAAATCACAAGAAGAAAGTGACTAAGACATTGCCACAATAAAATAAGCACATTTCACACCTAGCTCTTGACTTGGGAATGTCAGACAAAAAAGCAAGCAATGTCACCTTTTCCAGCTAAACAAAATAAATGATACAAATAACAGTGTCCTTTAAGACTTGCCCTCTGAGACACAGCAGGGAGGCAAACACTAGCCTGCAGCTTGTCCTCCATGTTGGTTGTTCAGAACATTAGGTATTATTTTGACACGTTAAAGTTACCAAGAAGGAAAAAAAAGAGCGAATTAAAAATGTTGACCAAAATACAATATGAGATTTTTAAATCCCAAGTTCAGCATCTTGGGTTTATGGGAGAGTTCGTGTCAGTCATTGAGAGGATGGAATCCTAGGTACAGAGGCATGGTGGTACCATTTCATTACCTGAAGAGGAAGCCAAGGTACCAGGACTATCACCTTCTGGATGTGTTTCATTTTTTTATTTCTCCCATGTTAAAAGAAAAACAATAATTACCCCTCAAAATTCAGATCATTTGAAATAAGTCAAACTTAGAAATTAAATGTATTTTCACAACGATGGTGCTTAAGAAATGGAGCATTTTGCTTGCACTGCAATTTTATTTTATTTTGGCATTATTTTTTTTCTGGAAAAACGAAAACAAAAAGGGAGGAAGGAAACTCCAGAGGACCGTGTGTCCACATGTCCCAAATACCTGCACAGGCCGTTCAGTCCAACTCTGGTCACAGTTGCTAAGGCATGGAACCGACCCAGACGCTCAGCAGTGGGGGAGATGAAGAAACTGAGCTAGCTGTGTATACACAATGGAATTTCGTTCGCCCAAAAGGAAAGCGGAATTAACGTCATTTGCAGAAAAATGGATGAACTGGAGATGGACTTAGTATCATGGTACTAAGAGAATTAAGCCAGAATCGGTAAGACAAATACGCTTTCCCTTTATAGGTCCTAGATTTTACGTAAGTCATATATGTATACATGACATAAAAGGAGATGTGTCACTGTCTAGGGGAATGAAAAAGACAAGGGGTATCATGTGCTTTCATTAAATGTTCTTGTGACACGCAACACTAAGGATAATGAATATATGTCATTTTTAACAAAAAAATAAATAAATAAAATAAGAAAATACAGGAGAGGAAAGTTATTGATGGCATTGCCAGCAGCCAACTCTGATGCTACAGTCCTGACCTGCCAAGAAAGATGTGCACACTTGTGCAGTAGCGGTGTGGAGGTGAGCAGGTAACCAACCACTATGGGCTTGCTTGACAAGAAGGAAGTCATACCTTGTCATGTAAACTTGATCTAAACCCACGGTTTGGAAGGTCACAGGTCCAGGGAGGAAGGCAATGCTATTTCAGTTTGTCAAATGGACATGTTGTCGAAGTGCACACACACACACACACACACACACACACAGGCACGCACGCACACACGCACACATGCACACAATTAATAACAACGATAAAAGTTTTTTAAAGAGAAAAGGGAAAAAGGCAAAACACTGTAAAATGTCATCAGGAAAACATTTTTGTGCACAGGAAATATTTTGATATCACACAATAATATGGAATCCAGTGGAAACTGACTCAGAGGTCGAGTTACTTGACTTCCTGATGTCAAGACATTTCATAACAGTGAATCGCTTAAGATTTTAAAGAAAGACCTTGTCTCATACATACTGATGAACTAGATTCTGGGTAAAGGAGAAGGAGGCAGAAATCGGTGATAGAGCACTTCCCAACCCCCAGAATTGCACAATAATAAAATATTATAAGACATAAAATAGAATAAGCCTGTAGAATAAAAATACAAAGAAAACTGGTTAAATGTGGTTGAATTATTAAAATATCTGACGACATAAAAGTTGCCAAATCTACAGAACAGTGTTTTAAATAATATGATGTGTAAGCACATACCCAAGTCTTTTTGTATTTTTAAATTTACCTTCTGAATTATTTATTGACATAAAGGTCTGTCAGTGGGAGCTAAAAAGAAAAGATATTTAAATTTAGACAGCGTGTCTCAATTCCCTGGGAAAGCAGTGAACTAGCATTTTAATTCCTAGCAAATTTAATTTTTCAAACCAGGTGTGAGCCATCAAAAGTCAACCGGCATCTCTACTTAAGCAAGTGTTTTCATGCATTTGGTATTTTTAATTTTAAAAAAAAAGTGATTTACTGTATGTGTGATGTCTGTATGTGTGAGATATGAGTGTGTGAGTGTGTTTGTGTGTGAGAGAGCATGTCTGTATGTGTTTGAGTGTGTGTGTACACTTTGTGTGTGAGTGTATTTTGTATGTGTGTGTGTGCATATGCGTGTGTGAATATGCATGTATGTGTATGTTGTATGTTGTATGTTGTATGTGTGTGTACACCTTGTATATATATGTGAGTATATTTTTGTATGTGTGTTCGTGTGTATGTACGTGCGTGTGAGTGTGTGTGTGTGTGCACACGCGCGCGTGCGTGTGCATGTGTGTATTTCCGTCAGAGGACAATTTTCTGGAGTCAGTTCCATTTACCACGTGTTCTGGGGTTGAATTCAGGGTTATGCATGGAAAGTGTTTTTACCCACTGAGACATTTCTGCGGGCTCATTCCTAAGAAACCTTGATAGCATCAGTTTCTAATAAAGAATGCAGACCCAGAAAGCTGTCCGATTTGTACAGCACTTAGGTTATTTTGTTTCAAGTACAAATTCCTAGACTATCAAAGCTACCAACATCTGACTGTAAGGCAGTCACATCCCTACCACAGAGCTTCTCAAAATACCCCAGGCCCCTCCTCCACTTCCCCTCCGTTGTTAGGCTTAGCCCACATGACATTTTTTTTGAGCAAAAACTATAATGAGATGAATAGTTCTCTTACTGGAAATGTGTATGTTATATAAACAGTTATTGGAACCATATAATCTATATCGATATTCACCAGGCCTGTTCCTTCTCAGATTTAATGAAGCTGTCCATTCAGTGAGGTTGTCTTGGACTTACAAGGCTCTGTTTGTCCTCAGAATAATAAGGCCAGGCTCACAAAGACACATGGCAACCGCCAAGATCATAATTACTTTTATATTGATTTAAATCTAGTAAAATATTAACATTTCTTATCTCTTAGAGGACAGTTTGAAAATACGCTGCTAAAATTGTGAGTTAGGAAAAGGGACTTGTTTTTGTTTTTGTTTTTTTTTTAAGTCTGTATTTTGGGCCAAATATCTACCACAAACATTGTAGTGCATGTTTCCAGACTCTTTATGACATTAGAGAGAGCCACTCTGGGATTTATACTTTGATTCTGCTTCTATATTTGGGACGATTGATTTACCTATCTACCATCTAGTTAGTTAAACATGTCATTGCAAGTAATATACATCACTGGGAAATAATGTGATCTGTGCAAGCAACTTATAAACACATCCTAATTATAAGTAATAAGTACACTTTTGTGGTGTCTTCAGTTTTGATTAATTAGCTTGTTCTAACACATACCAGGCATTTTAAAGCGTGCTGTATCTTTGAACTGTTTAGCTTTTGCCTCCTTTAAAACAAGCGTCTCACCCATTTTACTGTGTTTTCAGATAGGATGTACAATGACCACATGCCTTCCAGAGAAAGATTAAATTACTTCCAGTCGTTTTAAACCGATAGAGAAAAAGCAAACTCACATGAAACCTATCATCCTGAGTTTTGACAACACAGAATTTTCCAGTTCAGGGAATGCACACTCTATCCGAGACAATTCATCAAAACGGGGACAAGGGCTGGAAGGGCCTCCGGCAGCAGCTTGCAGCAGAGTCACACTATGGCGCCCTCCTGTGGAGGCTTGCTTAAAGCTTCATCTGCCTGCCCTTAAAGAAGATTCCCCTTCCCCTCCCCAGCCCTCCCCCCACCAGCAAAAAAAAAAAAAAAAAAAAAAAAAATCAAGGCATTCAGAATTATGGAAATTCTATCTGGTTGAGTCATTCCTTCCATTTGTGACCGGACGTCGAGCTGCTTTTCAAATCCGAAAAGCATTTCCGGTTCCTAGGATTTGCAGATCAACACACAGGAAAGGGAGACAAGGTTTTCATCTTTATGTCTTAATTATTTCATTGAAGTAGCTTTCCCCTTGATTTTAACTTAAATAACTGAACGCTAAAGGGGGCAACCAGAAGACTCAGACCCTGGACTGGAAGATAAATTCTTCAGTAAAGACATTTTTTTTTTTACCAGATTTGTTCAATAAAAACCGGTTTCTTGTTGGAAGCATAAAGACTATAGATTTGTAATCACAACAGAGAAAGAGCAGTGAAGTTTAATTAGATTATGTATTTATTTATATTTGTTACATGTATGCAAAAGGTGACCATTATATTTTCAGACCATTACATTTTTAACTCCAGGAGGAAAGTTTCCTTTTTCACGCAGAATAAATCAATGTCATTTATTAGATGCTTGTCTCAAAATAACTGGGTCATTTATATTTCCTCACCCAAGGTGATTCTCTTCTTCCTCTCGATGTTCTGGGTATGGAAATGTGACCTGTGTCATAATGAGACAGATACACACATGCATACACTCACGTGTACCCCAATATCTCTGCACTCTTGATACAAATTTCTGAATAGATTTCAGTCTATGCAGAATCCCTCAGTTGATAAACTCCGCCTATATTTCCTGTTGCGTCTTCTCTTTGCCTGTTCCCCTGTGCAGCCTTTTCAAACTTATTAATGCCAAAGACCCCCTACTAACTACTCAAAACTCAAAACTTACCTTCTCCTCCATAGGTGTTAAGAGCCACTAGGGTATGGTTGGGTCACCCCCAACCATAAAGTTATTTTCATTGATACTTCATAACTGTAGTTTTGCGTCTATGAATTGTAATGTAAATATCTGATATGCAGATTGTCTTAGGCAACCGCCTGTGGGAGGGGTCAATCGATCCCCCCTCCCCAGGGATCTCAACTCAGAGGTTGAGAACCACCTTGGATCTCTTCAAGGAGAGGAACTGACTGAAGAGAGCTCAAAGGAAAACAAGGAAGTTACCATCGCAGCATTTGACTTTAAAATACAATGGACTGTTTTGTCTCTTCATGTAAATCTCTTTAAATCTGTCTCCTGCAAATGGAAATGGGAAAACACGAGATTTTCAAAGTCTAAAATGTCTGTAATTACAGACCATTAGGTAACTGCCGAGCTCATAACTTGAGAAGTGAGTTCAGCTCTGTCTGAAGCCGTAGCCATGATCGAGAGATTATGAGGAAGTGCATCCACACCGGAAGTGTACTACAAAAATCTTTAAAACAAAAATAGCATGAGAAAATGTGTGGTGGAGTGGGGGACACTGTCAGCTTCCTTCAGTAAAATAAAATAAAATAAAATAAAATTTTTGAGGGGTTGGGGATTTAACTCAGTGGTAGAGCGCTTGCCTAGCATGCCCAAGGCCCTGGGTTCGGTCCTCAGCTCTGAAAAAGTAAATAAGTAAATAAATAAAGTAAAATAATTTTTTAAAAAAAGCTTAATTAGGAGGAGATTAGAAGCATAATTGAGAAATTCAACCTACACGAAGAGTCACCGAATTAAAAAAAAAAAATCTCAGAAAAAGGTTGGGGTGAGGGAAGGGCAGGGAGGTTATGTTCAATGTATAATACACACTTTTATGAAGATATCATTATATAACCCAGTGCTGTGTATATTGAATATATACGATGAAACAAAATAAATAAATATTAGGCTAAATCATTTTAGTACTGGGCATCTTTTGCCTTCTGGACTTAAAAATAAAAACAATTTAGGGGCTGGAAAGATGGTGTGGGAGTTAAAAGCACTGACCACTCTTCCAGAGGTCCTGAGTTCAATTCCCAGTACCCATCTGTCATGGAATCTGATGTTCTGATGTGCCTGAAGACAGCTACAGTATACTCATATAGATAAAATAAATGATTCTTTTAATAAATAAATAATTCTTTTAATAAATAAATAGAAAAATTAGATGTACCATCAAGAAACAAGGCTGATATCCAAAGTACATAACAGACCAGACTTAAGTAAGACAAAATTGGGTCACAGTTAGACGATGTTTCTCAAATAGATCCAGGATGCACCTCATGGCATCCCATATTTCAGGGCGTGCCCTCTCCAGAAAGCTAAGTAGCATCAGAGAGATGGTAACCTTCCTAGACCCCAGGATAATAATGAATCTCTGTCGGTTTGGACACCGTCACACGAGTGAAATCATCAAGATTGGGTGACTGCTATCCTCATTAAATACAAAGTCTATATTTGCCACCAAGAGACTCCAGGCAAGCCAGTCTCAGCGAGCTGCAGGCTCTGATTCTGATCGCCCTTGTCTCTACACCCCACTTCCTGGGCATCCCACTGTCCCAGAGGTGTCCTCTCCAAAAAGCGAAGGCCTTCCTTCCACAGCGTGAGGTTCAGCTGGGAGTTTTAGTGTTGTTTTAGCACTGAAGTCCCTTTGGGGAAAATTTGTTTATTCCCAAATTGTTCTTCTTCTCTCTGCATTTCCTGTCACGTGAGCTAGAACAGAGCCTGAATGAGCGAGTAAAAGAAAGCAGAAGAGAGAATAAGAAGGTGTCAGAAGGAAGGCAGAGCTTAGACTTGAGTTGGGAAGCGATTTCCCTGAATGTGTGAGAAGTTTGGGGGTTTGAAGCGCAGGGAGGTCCCTGTGCTGGCTGCAAAACGTGGTCATTGGTGTGAGTCACGTGGAGCACGATGAAAAAGAGTATTGGCACTCGAAACAGCACTTCCTGTAGGCAACAGCTTAACACCCTTAGCTTCTGACTAAAAAATAGTCAGTTAACTACATTTAAGTTGTAATTTGCTGTAACCAGATGTGATTGGCTAAAATAAGTCTTCCTAACATTTCCTCCTCTGATGATATAGGAATATAAGGCGCTACGGTTTATTATTTCAAAGCTGGGGACACAGAGGACAGACACTATCTGGTGGTGGAGGCTAGGTGTTGTCTCTCAGCCACAAAGACTCTCTTAGCCACAGAAGACTGGTGATAGCTGGGACAGTAAGCGGAAACCGAGGTCACGTGACCTAACAGTTTTTTTTTTTTAATTTTATTATATATATAAAATTTTATTATATATATATATTATATTTATATATATATATGTATATTTTTTAGTCAACTTTGGGGTGGTTTGTTATTGCTGTTTTGGGGGAGGGCATGGGACACAGTCTCTAGCAAACCCCAATAATTCCTGTCTCAATTCCCGCCCTGTGTGCATTACAGACAGATGAGGCCTTTTCCTGGCTTTTAAGTGGCTGCTAGAATCTGAACTCGGGCCTGCATGTCTACACAGAAAGCGCCCTTACCTTCTGAGCCACTACCCGTGTCTCCATAGCTTTCGATATTATTTTACAATTTTTATCAGAGTGTCAGAGTCAAAGCATCAACTGTGTGTTCTCCTCCTTCAAAATACCTCTTTTTCTGACACACTGGGTTTAACTCAATGGTATTCATTAAACTCTGGCTGTGATCTCCTACATCCGCCCTATTGCCAAAAAGGAGAAGTTTTTGTATTACCTTATCGAAAGAATTATTCTAACACAGGCTATATTATATCTTCACAACTACACTGGAAAAAAAAAAAGCCATGTAGTATTTTAAACCTTCTTACAAATTACATACAGTACGACGCTATTAATTTAAATCCAAATCATTTTCAATTTCGGCAATCAGTCTAACCGCAGAGATAATAAACTCCGATCTATAACGCAATAAAGACACTTACAATTTTGATACTTTTACTTACAGCAGTTTATCTTTAGGAGTATGGCAAAGCAAATTATATCATATAACACACACACACACACACACACACACACACACACACACACACAGATGCCCCAGGACCTCTGTTCTCTGTTTGCATTTTCTTATGCTCTTACTTTCTTAATAAGGTGGAATTTGAATTTGGCAACATTTGCTGTTTATATGCAAATGGACATTACTAATTATATAAGTGGTGTTTGTTTCTCTTCTGCCTTCTAAGTCGTTAAGGTAACCACAGAATATCACGCGTGACACTTTACTAGCAATTACAGTTACTCTAGCAATCTTTTCTAACAGAGGTTCCAGGAGAAACAGGGTTCTACAGAAAATGGATAACAATTTTGAATTCTTTGAAGGGTAGTATGTATAAATAGACAGAAAATGCATAGGAGAGAAGTTAATTCATGACAAGCAGTGGGTATTTTGGTTTTGCAAAATCTTGCTTGAGGCTGATACTCGTCCCCCTTGAAAATGTACATACACTGTCTGTTTAGAAAACATCCTACAATCCAGACTGTCATCAAATTACAACTGGCTTTCCAGACCAACTCACCTAAATAAATCTATTTGGTGAGTCTAAAAGTAGCCTTAGTTCTTAGGAAAAGTGACTTCCTTTTAAAATTCTGTCTCTCATAAGAGCACACTGGTCTACATGTAACTGACGGCAATTTAGCTTGTAGATTTTGAGCGTGAGACGGTTATAAAAGGAGTATTTTGAGGACCGTAACTTGGCTCTGGTGCACACAGCATTTTGAAGTGAAAGCCATTAGGGACAGAGAGACTAATTAGGAAGATAAAAAGAGAGGAATTACCAAACACGGCTAGGATGTGGCAATAACTGAAAAGGAAGAGACAACTATTATACCTTAAAGAAAATTTGTTGCCAAAGTTAACAACCACTTGGATGGGGAACTCTAGGACAGTGGTTCTCAAACTGAGGGTCATGACCCCACTGGGATCAAATGACCCTTTCACGGGGATAACCTAAGACAATCAAAAATGCCCGATGTTTACATTATGATTCATACATAACAGTAGCAAAATTACTAGTTATAATGCGGCAGCAAAATAACTTTATGGTTGGGGGTAACCACAACATGAGGAGCTGTATTAATGGGTCGCAACATCAGGAAAGATTGAGAACCGATGCTCTGGAGCTTCAAGACGAATCAAAGTCAGCGCAGTTCTGAGGAAGAGGCCAGAAGAGAAATTACATAACAGAGTGATTAAACTGTCAACGTAATCGGTAAGACTGCGTTCTTCATAACACTGAGAAAAGCTGTGATGATGAGTTTAGCGTTAACTGCATCAAAACCTACACATGGAGATGGCAGCATCTCAACATGATGTCCTGCCTACGATGAGAGGTAGCGGGCTGGAGAAGCACGAGGATTCCTCCTGGGTGGCAGAACACTTGCACCGAAACTTTTCATAGCTATCTTTGGGCAGGTTCCTCTTATCACCCGCTGTGACATCATCACAAAAAAAGGTACCAGGTCCACTGTCATACCACAGTGCGACCGTATCCTTTGTGACCAGGCTCTGGCCACGCATGAGCAGAGTGGGAGAAAGCAACTCAAAAAAAAAAAAAAAAGAAAGAAAGAAAGAAGGAAAGAAAGAAAGGAAGGAAGGAAGGAAGGAAGGAAGGAAGAAAGAAAGAAAGAAAGAAAGAAAGAAAGAAAGAAAGAAAGGAAAGAAAGAGGAGGAAGAAAAAATGCATGAAACTAGAAGGGAGACTTGTGGAAAATTCTTCCAAGATCAGCTGCGTGAAAAGCTAGTCAAGTCTTGCCGTGAGCTAAATGACATTTTAAGAACTCTAAAATATATTTTTGAAGACTCGGGATGAAAAAAAAAAAGAAAAAAAAACCAAAGTGCAAATGAAATGCAAACATTTGACTCAATACATTTTGAATATACCATTTCGACTGTAATTTGGACAGACTCTTGGAATGTTTTAGTTCAACAAGTGAGAAACGATGTCTTCTGACTTGGATCTCCATGCAAGACATCTTTTGTCATCTGAAAATTGGATTATTAAAAAAAAAAATTTAAAAATGGAGAAAAAAATCAGCGTATAATGAAAGAGGAAGCAAGAGTAGGTATAAGTCGTCAGACGTTGTCTCGACAACAAGAACTGAAGTGTGATTTTCCCCAAAGCTCCTATGATGGGAAAAGCAGTAAAGCATTAACAGGTGCTCAGAAGAGGACCAGTGCGTAGCCTCCTCCATCCATTTAAAGTCATTAGCAGAGAAGTGGAGCCCACACGGCAGTACTGAAGAAGCCATTTAAACTTTCTTACGTCTTAGTGAAAAGAACCCTACTATCTACGAGGATCACTTGACATGCGTGGTGTGCCCGCACAGTGGGGGCATCAGCTCAGAATTGGATAATGGCTGTCATTGACTCAAGAATACGGAACATCTCCAACTGTCCCTCACATAAAAGAAACTGATCCAAACCTTCAATCTATAGCCCAAATCCAACAACCCGAAGGCAACTCCCTAGTGTCTGCTGATATTTTGCGTCAGTCCCAGAATGCACCGGTAATTACTAATGAGAAGTTCTGAGGCTGAGATGTCCCTGAGTCACCAGTGATTTAAAACGTCCCTATTAGCCAAGATAGAGGCAGGATGGAATATTTTGTCTATGGGAAATATTTCGATACTGCTGGGTATGATCACGGTCTGAAGCTAAAAGCCTGCAGAAATGTAGTATTAGAAGCAGACAGGGTCACTGGTGTGTTTAACGTAATCCACAGTTTGGTATTTTTAAGATTTGTTAGCTTTATAATGATGTAAGTCATCACTGAACCACCAACCAAAGAACATACACCTAGGCCTCCCCGCACGTATGTAGCAGATGTGCAGCTTGGTCTTCATGTGGGTCCCGAACAGCTGGAGCAGGGGTTGTCCCAAAAGCTGTTACCTATAAGTGAGTTATGTTCTTCTAGCTGGGCTGCCTTGTCTGGCCTCAGCGGGAGCAGAAGCACCTAGCCTTGCAAAGACTTGATGTGCCAGGGTGGGGGGATACCCAGAGGACCCCTACCCACTCGGAGGAGAAGGGGAGGGGTTGGGAGGAAAATTGTGGGAGGGGGTGACCGGGAGAGAGGCAGTGAGTGGGATGTAAAGTGAAAAAGTACAATAATAATAATAATAATAATAATAACAACAACAACAACAACAATAACAATAAAATAGACTTTTAAATAATGTGAAGACACAGCATGCTATAAACCAAATTGTGTCTACCTAAAACATACATGTTCAAGTCCTGAAAAAAAAAAAAACAATGTAACACATCAATTCTTTCATTATTCTGCTTACTCAGATTTGTAAATGTTACATACTATGGCTTGAATAAGGGTCTCCCAAGGGTCTAAATGCCAACGTTCTTTGTCCCTGGAACTTTGTTACTGGGATTTGGTGAGTCCTTCAGGAAGAGGGGTCTGTGGAAGATTCTTCAGCAGGAGGGGAGCTTATGGAAGATCACTCAGTCAGCAACAGCATACCCTTGGTTGGACCTGTGTAATCCTGGTTCCTTTGTCTTTCTACCTTTGTATCTTGGCAAGAGGTGAATAACTCTCCTCTCCTGTGATGAGCCAGCTCACTTTATTACATGCTTGAAGCATGGGTGCCACTGGTCAATCATGGACCAGAACCTTCACACCAGTGAGCTAAAATAAACAAGAACACACATGCACATGCATGTGCACACATACATGCACACACACACATATACACATGCACCTATGCACACACACATGCACACATACACACATGCACACATACACAAAGGCACACAAACACAACATACACACATATACACCCACATATACACATACAACATACACACGAAGCTCACACACATGCATATGCACACATGTGCACACATTTGCACATGCTCACACACGAACACACATGCACATGCATACATGCATGCACATGCACACTCACACAAACACATATATACATTTATAAACACACATACACACCACTCACTCTGGTATATAGTTCAATGACAATCTTGTGGTCCTAGCACAGTCTGCTCTGGGTGTTCTTGTCCATGGATGAGGGAACTCAGAAGAGCAAATGTCACCTTCATGACGGCTGTGATTTGGGTGTCTTGGAAGAGAGGAAAAGCGTAAAAGATTGAAAAGAAGGGTTGTTTTGTTTTGTCTTGTTTGATACAGTCCAAAGCAGATCTAGAAGGATCTGCTGATCAACTGGTGCAAAAAAGAAGAAAGGGGAGGGATTAAGAGGCTTCCCGGGATCAGTTTGACAACTGGATAGATATCAGCACTATAACCTGGAGCAATGGGAAGGACATGCTTAACGGAAGCAAAGCGGGTTGCTTTGTTTTGTATTTCACTCCGCCTTGCCTCAACTCCTACAGTGCTTACCCAGAATACACCAGAGTCCACACTGCATTAGACCATAAACACAATGAAGGCAAGAATGGTCGGCTCCACACTTACTAAGCACAAGATTTATTTACAGTTGAAATTAAACTCATGTGCCAACTACATACAAGATGCTCTACTAAAACCAAATCGAATCCCTTTAATAAATAAATTCTAATGGGTAAGAACCCAGGTTGAGGATAAAGACAGCAGAACTAGAGCCTTTAGTTTTGTGTCTCTTGTTATCCCGGAGCCTTGGAGCGACAGCGTAGCCTCTCAGAGCCTCTCATTCGACATTCGCGAATGAGAACGGATACACACCTAAGATTCTCAGAAGGTAAAAAAATAAATAAATAAATAAATAAATAAATAAATAAATAAATAAAGCAACAAAAATGCATTCGAAATTTTAATCAAGATGTCCAGCATGCCCTGGCACTTAATAAACTCCGAGATACACTCATATTTGGTACCCAGTCTGGGACTTCTAATCCCTTCAGCACGGATACCACAGAATCGGTGTAGTGGAAAGTGTGAGGTAAGAGAAGACATATTTTGAGCATAAGGACATGTCTTAAATAATTTCAGGACAAGATAATAGGTTTCTTCACTCTTGCAGCCCTAAGGTGGAGGTTGGGTGGGGGGAGGACTGAACAGCACTGTGGCAAAAAATAGAATGAATTTACCCAATTTTTTTTTTTTTACCGCACTGTTTAACCTCTGCTTCTTAATCATATGCACAGCAGGGGAAAGGATGTGCTAAGACAATTCATGTGTCATGAACAAAGCAGCCGCAGATTTTAGCTCAAAAATCACACTAGGCAAACCACCAGTTGGAAGCAAAGTAATAAGGCCAAATTTATTTTCTTAATTGAGTCTTGAGTTACAAGCAACCCTTTAATTACATTAATCAAGCGGCTTCCTCTCGGCAAATAATGAGGGAACTACATTGTTGGAACTTTTGCTAGATTCATTCCTAAAAACTGCTGGATATTATTCAAACATATGGAAAATAGGCCCCTTGGTTTATTTTTCTTCTCCATTTTTTTTTTTTTTTGCCTTTATCTTTTCATTGTGGACATAACAAAAGACAAGCACTCTCTTCCTTCTAGAAACGACTGTAAGTCCCATTTGAAGCCTTTAAATCATTTACACTTATATGTTTTTAAATGTTAGCACTCCTTGACTGGACTAAATTACATTGCTGTTGTTCAAACCTAACAGTGCCCTTTTTTTTTTCTTTTTAATTTTTCATTTGTTCTAATTTTGAAACTTTTGGTGTATTTTCAAGAAAATTAGTTCCGCTGACTGTCAACCAGAAGACTGCTTACCTGTGTAAGAGGTGAAAAACCTAAGGCTTTGGGGAGATCAAATGAGTTTTCCCAAAGGTCATGTGACTATCCGATGTCAAAGCTGGGCCCGGACCCAGGCCTGCTGGCTTCATCTCTTTGCAAACTCCATGTAAATCTTTTGTTCTGGAATGTTCTATTCTTTCACATGGTGTTACTTCCCAGGTTGTCCATCTTCCCCCCCACCCCACCCCATCCAACCCTGTTGGCACTCTCTTAACTCACCGTGACTCACGTGACTCACGCTGCGCATCACCTACACACACACTAAGCTTCCCAGAATCCTTGGCTCTCTTCCCTCCTCTGCCAATGAACAGCCGTGTTTCTAAGACACTCTACACACACTTTGAATAATTATTTCTCTTGTCTTTCTTCCCTTGCTGCAAACCCACACACAACAAACTGTGACCTCTTTGCAAGTAAGAACTGTGCTGTTCACTGCTGTGTCCCAGACCAGTGGCACACAGCTGGGAAATGACAGAGTGAATGAGAAACCTTGAGTGAGAGGACCTTGCTATGTAGCCCAAACTAGCCTCGGACTTGCAACCCTCCTATCTTAAATTCTTCATTGATTGCATTATGGGTATATGCATATATCTATTATATATATATATATATTAATAATATATATTTATATAACATATTTATAATATATATATTTATATATATTCATATTCAAATACATTTCAATATATAGTCATAAATAAACTTGAAAAATACAGAGGTCCTTTTTTTTTTTTTGAAAAAGGAAAAAATGTATACGAACGCCTTAAGCAAATGCTTGGAGTTATGTTTAACTTTTGAAGGCACATGAAACCTGCAATGATGGGCAAGGGGGATGTTAAAAATTTAAAACCAGTTATTTTAAATAAACCCTGAATAGGAATGTTCAAATTTTAACACCATTACAGGAAACATAAAAATAATCATATTTTATATTTCTGTTATTGACAGTCACACTTTGAGAATGTAATAAAAATAATATTCTACCGTAAGGACCTTAAGCATGTATGTTAAACATTTTCTATTTTCCAGTCTTTAAAAATTATTGTTGCCATATCGTTTACATAGCATATAACCAAGCCTGAGAAATAGAGTGTTGCCTTAGCAACATCACAAGCAGCCCAGAAAACAATTTCTTTGATCAAATGTTTTATAAACAAAACTGGTTCCGAGACAGGTGTTGTTTCCCAGATCCTTAGTTCAAAATGAAATAGAATTAGTCTTCTGTAGATGGTAGGCTATGCCTGCAAATCAGCCTTTTGCACAGTAGGAGGCGCCAAAGAGCCAGAGCCACTGTCTTATAAATGAGGCACCGTCACTCGGCTTTACCACACCTCCACGGCAATCCTTGATCTCCTGGGAGCTCATGTGAAAAAAACCAAAAACCTATACACACAGCATGAGTCCAAGGAAGACAATAGAGTTAGATGAGATCAATATATCAAAAATAAAAATAAAAAAATTAGGAACTTACAATTAATTTACGATTAAGTAAATTGTCTATTTGGAGATTTCTTGCCTCCTACCCCCCCCCATTAATATCTAGTCTTTTGAAAGTGTAGCAACCTTCCAGTGCTATTTCTATGTATATATAGTCAGTAATTTATTGTCAAGGGCTGCTGGGTGGTAGTAGTAGGGGAAGTCTAACCATATACATGTCAGTAGTTACCAATATTTGGATTTTTTTTTATAACAGTTATCAAGTGGGTTTTTTTATATATATAATCTATCACCATTCTTGCTAAGTATAAACATGTTAAGTAAAAATAGTCACTGGCCAACGCAGTATTTCTTCTGTTCTCTATAATCAAAGAAATCTGTATCAGAAATGAACAGTTCTATACAAACTTCTCAAGAGCCAAATCTATTCCGACATTTTTATTATTATTATTAATTTTCTAAGTTGTTTACTGCCATTCATTTCTTTGGCTTTGGGTCAGTTGATAATAAAAAGTTATTTAACAAAGGTTTCCCCCAGACCCATCCACACCCTCCTTGTTCTCCTCTGTGGCTGTCCCTAACTGGCACATTGCTCCCTGGTCCCTTGCATAAAGAGGGAATAACCTGGTGGCGCTCAACTGCAGCTCTTTTGCACAACACCGTAACTGACCATCCACACGTTAGTTTCTCCAGCCTTCTAACCTCTCTAGACCTCTACATTACACGCCACCCTGTGAGGACAGAGATCTTGCTTCTGTCCTACCTAATACACGACAGATGCCCAGATCATATCTAAATACTACACAAGAGGCAAAACTCTGTACAGTACGGTGTAGAACTTACTAGCAGAGTCACAAAGGACCTAGCAACAGCTTGATTTGACATCAGCATGTATGTGCGAACTGGTTTACACACACACACACACACACACACACGCACACGCACACGCACACGCACACGCACACACCAAAAGAAAAATAAAAGCAAAAGTGGGAAAAAGTTTGAAGGGATACAACAGGGCCAATGAGATGTCTCCATGGTTTAGAGTCAATCATGGGGACTGGAATTTGGATCTTAGAAGCCTGCAATGCACAACTCATAAATTCCTCTAACTCCACCTCCAACGGTCCTGATTCCTTCTTCTGACCTCTTTGGGTTTTGCACTCACACATGCTTATACACATAGGGAGACGCATACATGCAAACCCAGATAAAATAAATCTTCAAAATAAAAATGCGGGAGCGGTGGGCCCTGTCCGTTAGAGGATGCGCTAAAAACCTCTCAAACACCTCTCAAGTGCGCATGCGTAAAAACTACAGGGAGCTGTCTACAGAATCCAGGCCCACACTCCAAACCTCATGCCAGCAACGTTAACCCTTCACTTCTATCAGCCCTACATTTCACATTTAATAATCATAGCAGAAAATATGATAGTAAATTAAAGCCTCGCTTATTAAAGAGATTTGTCCTGATAGTGCTCTAAGGCCAATGGAGCTTTATAGGGCTCAATGTGCACTCTCTTTGGTGATCAAAAGGCAATAACTACATGTGCGATTCACTGCCATCTAGTTCTGGGTTTTACTAAAATAACTCATGAGTTTTCCATTTCTCAGAGAAGCAACTTGGCTCAAGCCTTCCCACCCACCGCTTCTAACTGGGGTCACGTGGACTACAGTTCGCAGACTATCCGCGAAAGGGGGCGTGCCTTCTGTGCGGGAAGCAATTGTAATCTATCATGGCTGGTACTGGGCCTATAGATTAGCTGTTTACAGTGTCAGACAGTGAATTAAAGCTTTGTTGTAGACCAGCTTGCAACACAATTATTTCCCGTTCGCGTCCTATAAATCAGGCTTTCAGGTCTCCGGCAACCTGAAACTTCTACGCAGCACGCCAAAGCATCTAGGTTTTGTATTAATTGTGCTGTGTGGTGCAATACCTGGTACAGCGTGCCGTTACTATTGCCCATAGCTTAGAAAATAAATTTCTCTGTCACCAGAACCTAATTAAGGGATAGTCTGTATTCTCACTCACCCCCTCCCTCCCGCCGTGGAGCTATTTGGTATTTATGTTGAAATAATAGAAAATGAATCTAAATAGAAACACTTCTCATATCTTCTCTCTCCACAAACAACAAACAAGAAAACCATAATTTACAATAAATTATCACTGCACTTGTTGGTGTAACCAGGTTTGCTTTGTGATCTCACACCTAAGCTTGAGAGATGGCACTTCAGAGAAGGTAGTCCGTATAAGGTACCTGTGGAAGTGATGAAATCTGACAGATGCTGGGGGAATGGTGGAGTTCAGAGGCATAGCAACAGACACCTTAGAAGATTCTTGTTAAAATAATAAAGCGTCTTACATAGTGAGAGGGAAAAAAAATGTCCCCTAAAAGAACAGAGCGGTTACAATGTTATACTCTCATGTCTGAGAGACCAAAGGGAAACTGTTCACCAACAAGCAAATCGATGAACCAGTTGCTGCAGACTGTGCAGAAGAGTGGTGACTTAGGAATGGAGCCTATTGTCTTCCTGATGTCTTTATTTACACATCACCATCAAACCCAATGAGGATAAAGGCCTGCCACACACAGAAGCTAAAGAAATGGAGATGTCTCTTCATAATGTTTTGATAGGTCCCCTTGCTCCCCAAAATACACCTTCAGCATCAGATCCTCCAAAGCCTTTCCCTTTCGTCCCCAGGCAGAGATGGTGATCAGGTGGCTGGTGTTTACAAGGAGACGCACAATCACAGATATGTTTAAGGCTTAATTGCAGACTGTATAATTAGATTAACCCAATTAATGAGATAGCTCGGTTTCACAATGCACCTTTATTATTTGAATCGTTTCTCGTCCTGGTTTCTTATTTCTAGCAGGGGAATCTTGAAACTGTCGCTCTGTCCCTGGTCGGTTTTGAATACCAAGGCAATGTTAGCTTTTTCCAGATGCGTGGGAGCGGCGTAGCACATGACAGGCTGTTCTCTGGTGTTCTGGTATAATTGTGAGTGCCTGGTGCACAGCATTGGTTTATAAATATTAGCAATTTCCTTGAATAGAATAAACTGACCTGAACCATATTCCACTGCCATGCTTGCTAGCCTTCATACGTCTACCGTGTTCATAAGAGTGAGAACCAGAAAGACCCTTCAAGGATCTTCCAGACTTCTAAGTCCCTCACTGGAGAGCGAGCTCCATCATCCTGAAGTCTCGGCTCCTGCCAGGGTATCTTCATTTGATGTATCCCCACAGAACACAAGATAACCCTCAGAGGAACCTAATCATGAGAAGAATCTTTAAAAATGACTGATCATCACCGGATATTCAAATAAGGAACAGCCCGAGTTCAGAGTGTGGATACCATACAAGGGGAGAATCTTAAAACCTTAATCTAATGTCTGTCAGGGATGTCAGGCAATGAAGACTTATCGGTCATATGAGCTCACCCAGTATGTTCTTAAATTTAGTTATTGTATAGATACCATTACTGTCCCACTACCAGCCACTTGTGTGCACACATGCTACATTAATGCATGCATCCTTTTACATTTTCCTACACGCCAGACATGGTGCAGCTACTTTTCACACACTGACCTGAATCTCACTTAAAACCCATGAGTTCTGGGCAGTCAATGCATCTCCATCTTACAGGGTTCCCCGGCCAGCCGTGGAATCAGCCAACGAGCAGGCACTCTCCCGCCTGTCATCTGCCTCTCACTTGTGACTGTGATGACACACAGCGGATGACACACAGTCCACGGTGCCGGATCGTTAAACACAGTCTAGAGTGTTACAAACTTTTCTCCACTGTTCGTCGCTTGGGGGTGGGGGTGGAGGGGAAGAATGATTTGAAAAGTGAAAATGGGAGTCTGAAACCCACAGGATAAGATCAGTACCATGGTCCCCAGGGGACAGCTGATACAATGCCAGGACAACGCCAGAAACCGAAGCTAGGAGAGCAGCTTGGTACCACCCTGGGACTAAGAGGCACGGATCAGACCTGGAGTTAGAGTTAGGGGTCAAGTGGACAAGGAAACTTACCCACAACAGAACTAATATCTCATTCACCCAGCTTTGACTTAAAAATCCTATGTAGCCAATATATATATATATATATATATATATATATATATATATATATAAATAATATTTTATATATATATATTATATTATATATGATATATAATTTATATATATTAATTATATATATCCTATCCAGTCATTATATATATGTATATATATATATATATTCATTCTCACTGTCTTCAATTCTGAGTCACCAGGTGATATTTAATTTTAATCATAAATATGTAAAAATTATTTTTAAAAAATCCACCAAAATAATCCTTAGTCAATTTTCTAATAAAGTAAAATTGCCCTCCCCCACCACCATTTGGAATTTAAATGGCCTCTAAGAAGTTTGTTTTTGAACCTAAGTGTTCATTTAAAATATCGAAATAGCTTTTAAGCGTGTTAGAGGGCAGGATGGGAGAGGTCGGCTCACCCAAGCATACCCACTCCTAACAAGGGTTTTTGAACTGTCTAGGTTACTGGCTGGTTTTCCATATTCCTCTTCCCAGAGAAAACTGATCCTGGTATAAAACAATAACAACAAAACAAAACAAAATAAAACAAACAAAAAACCAACAACAGTAAGAAAACAAACGATCAAAGATTGCAATGACAAGGACTCAGACCAAAGGCTAGGGGATCAAAGCTCGAGTCCAGATCACCGCTGGTGCCCCTCCCCTATTACACTGCAGATTAGTCCTGTTCTTAGACTTTAGTATAACCCCGATGATTTTTATACTGTGCCGTGTTTAATAGAAAATTCAATCCCCCGTGCCTTAGGCTCAGGGCTTAATCTGGATATAAGTTCTCTTTCTGAATATACCTGAGAACTGTCTTTTTTAGATTCTCAGTATGTGGTATGGTGTGGTGTGGTGTGTGTGTGTGTGTGTGTATGTGTGTGTGTGTATGTGTGTGTCCTTTTATTCTTCTCGGCTTCCATTTCCTCACCCCTAAACTACAGACAAATATCTTAGCCAACGCAAAACCAGTATAGTGTTGGAATTATAACCAAGAATCAGATAATACTGGGTTTACTGTCAAACGTGGATTCAAGTTCTCATGAGAATTCAACATTTTCTACCTGTGTAACCATTGCTCAATCATCTAGCCTCTCTGGGTTTGTAGGGGAGGGGAGTTGGTTTAAAAAAAAAATGATGTCACCAAAACCTCTCGTCACAATAAAGCATAATTCTAGAGCATGGTTGTAACGTGCTTTGCAAAGCAGGCCCGGCCCCGTTCTCATAAACAAGTGCTTTGCCTCCTCAAGGTTTCTTTGCTGAGTGATGGGTTGCACTTAGTGGGTGATACCCACTGCCTACCTTTCACGGGGTACCAGGCAGGGGGTAAGAAATGGAAAAGCAATATAAAATCTGTGAGTTGTGGTCCTGGAAGATGGCGACTCCACTGCCCTACAAAGGTCTCTGAAGCTACTGGGGCCTAGATGAAGGTGTGATGGCTGTTCAAAATTTGAGAATACACTGTCTTTAGAATAACTATCATCGGGGCCTGGGGAGATAGCTCAGTGGGTAAAGCGCTTGTCACAAAAGCATAAGGACCAGAATTCAACTATCTAGCAGCCTAGTAGGTATGGTGGCCCACCTCTAATTGCGGTGCTTGGAGGATAGAGATAAGAGAATTCTTGAAATGGGCCAGATATCTGGACTAGCAGGTTATGTGAGCTCTGGGTTCAAATGTGAGACCCTGCATCAGGTAGAAAGTGTGATCAAGGAAAATACCCAATGTCAACCTCAGGCCTCACCATGCATGTTCACAAATGCATGCGCACACCCGCGCACGCGCGCACGCACGCACGCACATACACACGCGCACACACCCGTGTGTCCACTCACATGCAAAATACACATGCACGATGTGCATGCGTATATACCTCACACATATACAGTTAACAAGCAGTCACTGATCAGCTCATATGAAAGCATAGTTGTCGGTTACAGCTATCAAGAGCAGAAAAGTCAGCGAGTCTGATAGTCTGTATTGTGCTGCTCAGAGGAGTACTATATGCGTTGCTAGGACCCAGCCAGCTTCCAAATGGGACCACTTCCCATCCGATCGAACAAAGTAGACCACAGTCTAACAAAAGTTAGCCCACCCTGAAGTGGTTTAAAGGAACGCACACCCTCATGGCATACTCCTGACCCTAGAGGTCTCTGACAGAAGCAAAGCATGCTCCCCTGCCTTTGGGTTACCTTCGAAGACCAAGACAACATGACTCACACACAGCTACAACTCAAGGTCCTTGTGACAACTTCCACTCGAGAGAAAGAAAACTTCAGTGCAGTGAACGAATGGGTCCAGAAGACTGGATGGAATGGTGAAGGTAGGATGCAGGGAACAGGCATTCTTCAGAGGGCACGGTCTGGGAAGATAGAGGGGGAAACACCATATCCCTTCATCTTCTTTCTTTCCTTCCTTCTTGTTCTTTTCATCCTTTTCTTTCTTTAATATTTTGTTGGTCATTGGAGCGATGGGAGACATGTACGTGTGCGATTGCATGCATGAGCATACGTGCCTGCGTGTGTGCGGGCGGGGTTGGGGGGAGAGAGATCCTCCTACCATGGGATGTTCACGGAGGCCAGAGGACAGCTCTGGAGTTAGTTCTCTCTGCCCCCACCATTAATGGCATCTGGGTCTCTCAAACTCCGGCTGCCAGCTTTTCATGACAAACACCATTATCTGCTAAGCCATCTCAAGGCCCCTCCATCCTTGTTTAACAGGTCTCTCTCTAACAAATACTTTACGGAGCACCCACTGTGTTTTTTAGTCACTTTGCACATTGTAAAACAAGTTAGAAAAAGTTGGCAATTCTGCAACTGGAGATAAAGGGCTGTGAAGGCAAAAACTTGGGCTTCAAAGATGCAAATGAGCAGAATTAAGAAAGTCAAAGGGCCAGAGTATGGCTGACTGAGTGTTAGACCGGGCAGGAGGAAGAACCACTCTACTTTGAGTCCAGTAGATGTGAAGCTACTGATATCAGTAAGGTAGAGAATCGGGAAAGAGGAGGAGGCATGAGAAAACAATAAAAAAAAAAAAAAGGGTAAGTGGGCAAGCCCAGGCCTGCCCAGGAAAACTCCAGTATGCACAGAACGTACAGCTGAGATATGCTACATTACAGGAAAACACTGGGTCTGGGTAACTTCTATCTTGTGTAAACAGAGCAAAGGCCATTTGAAATTCAGCAACATGGAATGTGCCTTCTGTAACCGGAACAGAGATGACCGAAAGCAGCTCAGAAGGACTTCACAAAGAAATGGCTCTCCATCTCAACAGAAGCAGGAGGAGCCATTCTCTGATTTCAATATACATTAGGCTGGGGTGGAGTGTGGTGAAAGGAGCCCAGATCTCTAGAACATTCCAGACTAGAATCTAGATATCACTGAAATACTTCAGAGCTGTATTTAAAACTAAACCGGCAGAATCTTCTAAATATAGGCAAAAGGTCTTCTTAGAGAACTCTGTGTATATAAACAACATTGCCCACAATGCCTGGCTTCGATTCCATTTCTGAGATCTCTAGTTTGATGGAAAACTCCAGAAACTTCGAGTTTCTCCTAGCCTGTTCTTTCCTAGGAAGTTCTTGATTTCCCCAGATGCTTGCCACGCAGACACACCCTCTATATAGAATAAAGAGCTGACTAGGAAAGAGGAAAGACCCAGGCTCCCCGGAAGCCAGTCTGCCTTTACAGTAACAAGCCAGAGAAAGTGACCTGCAACGATCTCTGACACAGAAAGCCTAAAGACTGCAACAATACAATTCAAGTATCAACTAGCAGAGATTAAAACAGCGAAACAGGGGGACCAAGGAGAGCTAACCAGAGAAGAAACTATTTATAGCTATGACAACATGTTTCCTAGTAATAATTTATGAGCCTACTGTAGAAGAGAGAAGCACACAAACTATGAATAAGAAAAAAAAGGAAAGAAAAGAAAGAAAGAAATCCGAAATGTAAACATTATGCCTTTGGCAAACTTTCTTTAGTTTAAAAAAAAAAAAAAAAACCCGAAGCTGAGGTTGACTAAAGCGAATGGCTACATTTCCGTGGTCTCTTGTTTCCTCAGTGCTAAGGGTTATGGGCTGATTTACAACTTCCTGTGTTGTTTTTCAAATCTATATTTGTCAGCACAATTTTTAATGTCAGATTACTTAAAATAGATACGTCGGGGCTTTAAAGTCAGGGACAATCACTGCCTTGGCTTTTCTCAAAGTTTCTTAGCACTTTATAAACATCCTAAATGTTTAGCCTCCCGAATGCTAGAGTTCTAAATGAAACTCATTTCACTACGGTTTTAAGAAGGTTCCCCCACCCCTTCCCAATTTTCCTGATGACTCTAGGACTGGTGTGGAGTTCAATCAGAACTCTTTGAAGTTAAGTTCATCCAAATAAACTCTGCCTCTGCCTCATCTCACACAGGGACTTTACACTGTCAAAATATAACAGACAGTATCCCTGGCCACCCCTTTGCTCTCCCCCGAAAAGAATAGAACCAAAAAAAAATTAGTATTTTCCATTGTAGTCCTGCTTCTACCCATCATGATATGTTGCTTCCAGTAATGTCTGCAAACCACAGGTAGGTATTTATTTGTTGAGAAAAGCAGACTATTCTCCAATCTGAGAACCAAGAGGCAGCTCCATCTGTATGCAAGCCCTCCGCAGGGCCAACGGAAATGCAAAAGGAAAACGGGGGTAAAATCTACATTTCAAGTTTATAGCTGACGATTCAAAAGAGGCTTTCTGCTACGATAATATCTTGCCTCGTCTTTCTGACTCACTGACTGATGGCATTGTTTACGTTCAAACCCTTAAAAATAGAGATAATCTAACGTAGTTCAATTTTTCGGGGAGGGATTTATTTATTTTCATGTATGTGAGTACACTGTCGCTGTCTTCAGACACACCAGAAGAGGGCATCGGATCCCATTACACATGGTTGTGAGCCACCATGTGGTTGTTGGGAATCGAACTCAGGACCACTGAAAGAGCAGTCAGTGCTCTTAACCTCTGAGCCATCTCTCCAGCCCACTTACTTCAATTTTTAATACTAAAACCCTCAGAAACAACACAGCATCCCAAATGAAAGCCAACAAAGATGCATAGATGACAGTGGCTTTCTTTTTAACACTTCATATAGTTCCCGAGTCCCTATGGTCGAATATAACATGGTCGCGTAAACAAGCAATACCGCAGGTGGCCCTCAAAAAAAAAAAATATTCTGAAGAATCATTTGGTGTTTCTCAGCTATTTATAGCCCTGTTTTTGACTCTCACCCTGAGGAAGTTGCCAGATAGCCACTGTAAGAATCAGAAGTACAAATCCAAATTTAGGACTTTCAAAACCACTGATCCTCCGCGCTCACCAGAAAGCCCGCCTTGTAATGCTTTTGATTTAAAAAAAAAAAAAAAAAAAAAGTGTTAAAAGGAACAAGAGGAGTGAAAGGAGTGAGAGCTGGGCCATCACAGGCTACATCTGACACACAAAAAAACCAAAAGACAGACTGATAAATTAGCCAAGAGAGAGAGTAAATATCCCCTCCTCTGTGAAGCAGAGTTGCTTAAAGTCTGATAAGGCAACACAATTGCAAAATACACAAACGATAGCAAAGAGAATGTTCTTGGGTCCAGGGAACTCATCCAGTGAGGTAGCACTGGGTGTGTTTGACATTTGAGAGACTGTCATTGAATAGATGGCATTATGACAGCACACCCTACTGAGTGTATCAGTCGGCCCATGCGACGTTACCAAACACAGATACCACAGACCCATGTTGACAAATGTGGCTGCCGTAGTCTTTCTTCCAATGACCCCATTAGCAAGATGATCCTTTGAATAATAACAGTAATTATAAATAATAATAAGGTTTAATAATACCTCTCCCTTTGAAGAACGCCCAGCATTTTTATCTGCATTATCTAATTTGTGTTTGAAACAATTCGATGTAGCAGCCAGGTAGCAATTACCATTACCCTTGTTTTATAGATAAATAAACTGAGGCCAGGGGATTTTCTTCTCATCGCACAATTAGGAACAGCGCCAAGCCCAGAGCCTATAATTCAGCTCTTCGTCTTCCAGATTATTGCGTCCTCAGAAAATATCTGGGCATCTTAAGAACAGTTCTGCCCCTCAGGAAATGTCTGTACCTGAGCCAGACCAAAACATCTTTTGCTTCTAAATTGGATTGACATCTAGAGAAGAGGTAGGATTCATTAGCAAGGGTCTGGGGATCTGTGGTCCTGATGACAGGTACACCCAGGTTCTATCAAATAGTGTCACCGGCCCCACCCCCAACAGAAGAACCCTTACAAATCCCAAAGGTCTCTAAAAGATTCTAGAATCAGTTTGTTTAATTATCCATTTAAAAAAAAATATTTCAAGCCTAAGATTAACATGACTAAGTCAAGATACATTCGTTTTAAAAAAAAAAAAAAAATGGGCCCAAGGTGTTAACTGGTGTACCCTAAACCAGATTGCAAATTGGTTTTCTGGAGCTTGCCAATTTAAATTCTTCCCCCGCAGCTTCAGCCAGAGTGGGGCGTCTTCATTTCCTGTCCCGACTTGTGCTGCAGTCACCTGGTCCCCCGATTAGGTGATTAGCATGTGTGTGGATCTGCTGGTCTTGAAGCTCTGTTAAGTTATAAATGTTCAAACTACCAGTGTGCCATGGGTAAAAATAGCACTCGTTATTAGATGTCAATTCATAGCCTGCAGGAGCCTGGCAACGTTTTGAACCTTTTCAAAATGTAAATACTGCATATTAAGCTTAGAAGAGAAAAATTAATCTGCCGCTTGTGCATTTCCAAGTTAAAAAACTAGAGGAGGAAGAGGAGGAGGAGGAGCAGGAGGAGGAGGAGGAGGAGGAGGAGGAGGAGGAGGAGGAGGAGGAG
>JANHMN010000019.1:35074124-35111681 GCA_030674055.1 Rhabdomys pumilio
CTGTTGTTGTTGTGGTTGTTAGAAGTTTTCCATAAGCACACAGCACGTCTTCATTAGACTTGTAAACCAGGCGTGCCTCTCCTTTGGGGCTGGAGGGGAATGGGGGTGGGAGAATGGGGGCGGAGGGGGGGCGCAGGGATGAGGAGGGATGGGGGAAGGGGTGGGGTTAGACAATTAAAACACTACAGGAATTTTTCAGTGTGTCTTTTCCCTTCCATTAATAGTGGGGAAAGTTGGCAATCAAGTTTGCTTTCTGAAACTTTTGACATATTTTAGTAAGTTCTGATTTACATATGAAGTCATCCTCCAACAATTCCAAACAAATGTCTTTTCAAAGCAAGCCCACTTTTTTTTTTTTTTTTTTTTTTTTTTTTTTGTCTCTGGCTCACAACAGAACTGAGTAGATTTTTTTTTTCTCTTTTGCTCTCGCCTTTTTTCTACCAGTCAAAATAATAGAAAGTTGTCATCTCCTTAGATTCTTTAATATCACAGGCAATCTAATAACAGATCTGCAAATCTACCACCTGAAGGATGTGCTCATGGTAGAAACATAACCCACAAGCCTTTTGTGGTTCACCCATTCTCCGGAGAGGCTCTGTGGCTGCAAGACAATACTGTTGGTAATGTTAGTTCACAAAGTCTAGGAGAAAGAATGGAGTATCACAACACGTACCAAGTGACATCTTCACAGGACTGCTCAGGCACAGGAAGATCTGGAAAGAGAGCCTGATTCAGAGCCCAACGGACTTTCCAGAAGAGGTCGAAATTCCTAGCATTTATTCCCATGGTAGATATCCAATTCATATTGAAAACACAACATTTCAAAAGATTTCTAGTGATTTCATTTGGCTTGTAAATAAAGAGCTTACAAAGAAAGAAAGAAAGGAAGGAAGAGAGAGAGAGAGAGAGAGAGAGAGAGAGAGAGAGAGAGAGAGAGAGAAAGAGAGAGAGAGAAAGAAAGAAGGAATATTTGATGGTGGAGTTTTGTACTGATGAGTATTTAATTATCCCAGAATGCCATTCATCTGATATTCCTTAAATACCATAGCACAAGTCGAGTTAAGCACAGATTACAAGCCATCTTAAATAACGCAAATGTAACGAGCACACAAAGAACAATACAGCCAGCTTCAGGTAATTCCCCGTGTAACAGATAACATCTGGGGGAAAAGCAGAAAGTAAGTTATGCAAAACTAATTTGCAAGTGACCACATCTGTGGATGCTATTTATTGCATGTTCACTTAACAGTCCATTATTCTGTTTCAAAATTTCTTCTCCTTTTTATTAGAGCTTTTAATGTACTCACCTTGGTTCAAATGGCCTGCTCATAATCAGAAAATTATATATATATATATATATATATATATATATATATATATATATATAGAGAGAGAGAGAGAGAGAGAGAGAGAGGGAGGGAGAGTTCACATTAAGCTAAGTGGTTGTTTTTATTATATCTGTTTGTGTGCAAGCATCCAGAAACAGCAAGAGAAACACATTGATTGCTTTACATCTAAAGTTATATTTGAAAGTCAAGCAAAACCAGTCATTTGGCCAAATGGATGTGTTTATATCAGACTCCTACCTTTTAAGCTCAGCATTATGCCCGAGGCAAGTCAGTCCAAGCATTTCCCTTTGGTTCTTGGTCTGAATGTCATGGGTGCTAGCCTTCTGTAGAAAGGCAGTGGGCTTATGAGATAGATAAATTCAGACCAAATAGGTTAGAATTCATTTTTGTTTTGATTTTTGTTTTGTTTTGTTTAAATAAGATTCTTTTCCTTTTTCTGGTTTTATTTTTCCATATTTAAAAGTTAACATATTAGACTTTTGAGGGGGGGAAAATATGAGAAAATTGCCATCCTACAGGAATGTATAAAAATAGTTATAAAACTGGCTTTATTTAATTTGCTTCAACTATTCATAGACTTGAGGAAATTATAATGTTCTCCCAGAAAAAATCTAACTCAATAAAGCTGACCATGTCTCTCTGTTTTAAATAGATTTTATTACAGAGCCAGCAAATGTTGTAAAACATGAGGTTTTGTTAAAAAAAAAAAAAAAAATACAAAGGCCTAATTGTATTTTTTAAAGAAAGTATTGCATCAGACGGTTTCAGTTAAGCGTGTTTGCTGGCTCCGTGCACTCACCACAATTATCGATTCTAATTTCCCTTGGACTTGTTTTTTAAGGAAAGCAACCACTTTCCATAAGGAAAAAAAAATCACTGTGATACTTGGGAGCCTTTTGTTTATTTCAAACTCTGTATTTAAAACTGCACCTTCGTCTACTGCCTAACACAGCTAAATTTAATTCTTCATGAAAGAGAAGCAGCTGTGGTTTGGTTCATTAACAGTATGCAGAGCATGCGAAGAAAAGAAATTCTCACCCCCCACTCCTGTGCATGAATTGAATCAATTTAATAGTTATATGAACTACACACATTTTAAAAAATCAAGAGGAAGAAAACCTCAACTGTCAGCCATAATTCCAGCTTCTGGGAATAAAGGCAAGCCTCAATCTATCAAAGAAAGGAAGTGTGAAACCAGAGAGACCCAAGTCTCCACACACGTGCTAGGGCACACACACACACATTAACAGACACACATTCACACACATACGTTCAGACACACAAATGAAATACATTCACAACCATTGACTCATATACATATATACTTATACACACATGCACATCATGTATACATGCCCACAGATGCACACATATACATACATACATACATACATACATACATTCTCATATATATACATACACATCAATACACATACAATTACACTACACAATACACATTTGCACATATACACATGTACACGGACACAACCACTGACACATATACATATACACTTATATACACATGTATATATACTTACATACACTTATACACATTTTCATATATATACATAGACATCAATATGCATACAATTACACAACACACATACACATTTACACATATATACATGTACACAGACACATACATATGTGTACACACATACACAGACATGCACTCATACATATAGACACAGATACACACATACATACATAATACACACATATACACAGAAAGAGAGAGAGAGACACAGAGCGAAAACAAAAAGAAAGAAGGGAGAGCAGTATGGCTTAGTGGTTAAGGTTCTAGAGGATCTGGGTTCAGTTCCAAACACCCATGTTAGGTGCTTCAAAATTCCCTGTAACTACAGCTCTATAGGGATCTGACGCCCTCTGCCATCCAAGACACTCCAGTGCACAAGCACAAACACACACACACACACACACACACACACACACACACACACACACACCTTTTTAAAAGAAGTCAATCGATCAATCCAGACCACAGAGGTGTGGGGAAGAAAATATAAGACTTGAACACAATCATCTGTTTGTCGTTAACTGTAGAATCTGAGGAGGATCAGGGCAGCAGAGGGCAGATGGTGGACTCTGCTTCAACAAATGGAGAGGCTCTCTGTAAAAAATGTCAGTAGATGAGGGCGAGCAAGCAGAAAACGCCAGCCTGTGTGCCCGGAGCACAGCAGGAACGTGGTGACAGGAAACAAGATAGCATTCTATCCACAAGAAACACAAAGCATTTTTTAACCCACCCATCAGCGCATGCTCAGTGTGAGCTGCCACCCCCCCACCATCAGCGCATGCTCAGTAACAGCAGCCAAGTCTGGTACACGCTGGTACGCCCACTGAAGAAATCCTTCTCCAGTACTTTCCAAAACCTGTAAATAAAAAATATTATTTCAATGTTGGGGTGTAACACAGAGAAGTTGGAAATGATTGTATAATTCTCTCACTATCCAGCCTCCCCTAAAGTATCCTAAGATGGTAATGACGTAGAGAGTGTTTTTTCTTAGTTCTTCAAACTCGTGTGCCCAGGCCCAACTCTTGCTAGCCCAGCAGAGTGACTTCATCTCAGAACTTCACTAACAAGCTCATGAGAGTTTGCTACGTAAACTGGAACAAGTTATTGATTCATACTGAGGAATGTAGAAGACATAAAAACCAGAACACTCAAGTGGCCATGTCTTTACAGATCAACTGAGATGGGAAATTAAATTACAGTTAAAAACATTGCCTGTTAAGCACAGAGTTAGAACAAGAGGAAGTAATTAAAAGATTCGGAGGCTCGATGGCTTTAGTAACCTCAACTCTTCTTCTACTCTACGCCTCGGTGCCTAGACGGACCCTGCCAAAGTTAGCATACAAGGTTCTCCGTATCTTTCAGTGCTGTTTCTGACAGTCTTCCTCTACCGCATCTGCACCCTGTTGGCAAAGTACCATCATCTGCCCTCAGGGACGTCTCACTCTGCCAGGAGTTTGCTGTGAGTCCCTCTGATGATTCTGTGTTCTGGTCTTATATACACATTGAGATTCAGAATTCTAGTGTGTCCACCACTGGGATTTCTCTATAGATAGATAGATAGATAGATAGATAGATAGATAGATAGATAGATAGATAGATAGATAGATAGATGACAGACATACATATATATATTTATATATATGTGTGTGTGTGTGTATATGTATATATACATATATACATACATACATATATATGTATACATAAACACACATACATATATACATACATGTATATATATGTGTATACAGCTAGGATGGATATATATATGTATATATATATCCTAGCTGTGTGTGTGGTATGTATGTGTGCACGCCTTATAGCCACATGCATGTGGAAGCCAAAGGTTAACTTTCCATGTGGCACTGTCTTATCTCTTCTCTTCTCTCTCTTCTCCTTCCCTCCCCTCCCCTCCCCTGCCCTCCACTCCACTCCCCCCTCCCCTCTCCTATTTTCTGACATTGGAGCTTCCCAATGTGATCCTCAGGGACCTTCCTGCCTCTCTGCTTCCTTAGCACTGGGATTACAACCACATACCACCATGCTCGGCTTTGATTTTTGTTGTTGTTGTTATTGTTCTTGGTGGTGGTGGCTTGGTTTGATTTGTTTGTTTGTTTGTTTGTTTTTTGTTTTTTGGGTTTCTTTTGCTTGTTTGAGGGGTGTTTGTTTGCTTGTTTTGTTTTTCTCGTGGGTCCTGGGGTCCCAGGTCCTCAGCAAAAGCAGGCCCTATTGCCCCGGGGCTGGTGATAGCCACTTTGCTTGTACCACAAGAGCATCAACATCCTGCTAAATTGTGTCAATCAGCCATTACTGGGTGGAGTAAGGGCCAAACCTTCTGCTGCTGCTGCGTTGCAAATGGGGAAGACAGATAGACAGGGGGTCTGAGGCTTGCCTCTCTCCCTACAAAGAGCTAGTAAACAGGAGTAAGAAGCAAATGAATGAACCCTCAACCACAGAGCCCAGAAACAATGAGAAGACATGCTAACTGTGAGTGAGAGACAGTGCATGGAAAACACCAGGCAATGTGGAGGGCAGTGGTAGCAACAGCTTTGAAACCAATGGTACTTAAGTAAGATTTGATTTGGCAGTCCGGTGAGGGAACTGGCTGAGACAGAGCCCCTCACCAGAACTTCTTGTTTTCCAGCAAATCATAGAGGTTGTCAAGTCTGCGGATCACCCTGTACCAGCACCCCTGGAAGAAGGAATCTCACTGGACATGTATTCGGCCTTCATAGAGCCGTTGCCAATGCCGGACATGGAACAGAAGGTAGGCTTGAGAATGCCTTTCCACGTCCTGCTGAAAGCATTATCATGGCACAAGATAGAAAGAGCTCATGGCCTCTCCCCCTCCTCCACCCCCCATTGTCTCTGGCCAATTCCTCTTAGACTTTTGATTCACACACAGGCCAGATAGTGGTGGTCCAGAGGGTGTTGCTTTTCTTTTCCTCCCCATATCCTACCCAGGCTTCACCACTGAGATCCCCCGCAAGTCTCTTGTAATCCCTAAGACACATGGTAACATAAAATCAGAGCCTCCTTCTAGTTCAATACTGTTCCTGGTAGGGCCACACAGAGTAGAAGTTTGAGGTGGCCCATAAATCCCTGAGCACTCAAGGGCTCGCCTGAATGTTTCTTACTTTCAATACCTGAATGTGTCTATTTCCACTGTCTTAGATGCTGGATCAAGAGCAAGGGTCTCAGGAACCCCTGCTGGAGAGTGAGTCAGGAGAGGAGGATCCCTTAGGTGGCTTCACCATTGATGACGTAAAATCAGCCCTGGCGAGAGTGACAGATGAGGTTTTGACGACCATGCAGGTACTGAGTGAGAAAGGACAGTGGCGTTCCCCCCTCATGTCTGGCAAATTAGGCAACATCGGTAAACACTGCTCTGCTCTGGCCAAGCAAGAGCGAGGTTTTACAGTTTGCACGCTCTACCTCACAAGGCTAACATAATCCTCCGCTGAGCCTTCTGGATTCAGCAAGGTCACAAAAAAACAGACCCGCCACCAGCACCTTGTGTGCTGTGTGTTAGCGGCCTGCAAAAACTTTCACCACTGAAACCCCAGAAAAAAAACCCTGTGAAGACTCTGAGCCACACCACCCTGTAAACAGGCCTTACACGAATTAACTGGCCCAGGCTCCTGAAAAATGATGGCTGCCAATCAACCACTGCTTTATTAACTAAGTCACTTCACGCAGCATCAGGTGTGCAATTCTCTGGTACTTCCGGTCTTCATATATCACTAATTGCCAAGCCGTTTGCTCCAAGGGTGCCCTGCCAATGGGGAGCAGGGATCGCCTCTGGGCAGCTGCCTGTCATCTGTCAGAGAGTTATTTTGTGTTTAATACTTGGCCACTCTGACCAAGAAACAAACACCCACTACTACCTTCATGTAACGACTTACAGGAATTCACAACGTTTCCTAAGACAGATGCTTAAACAAAGTGAATCGCCTATTTTGAGAAATGACTATACATCACAACTACACATATGCGTCTAAGGGGAAGATGTTTGTTTTCATCTGCATTAGGGGTTATATATACAAAGCACACTAGCACACTGTATTAATAACTAATTTGGGAAGAGAAAAAAAAAAACTTAGGTTGTCCTAAGCATACCTTGTTACTCTCTGAATCGTCAAACGTTATTGCAATATTTACACGAGCATTTAATGACCTGGTGCCAACAGAATCAGCCAAAGTCGCCAGATTAATAAGGGGTGTTTAGTGTTTACCAGAAATAGTGGAAGAACACGTTTTCCACAAAGGCCTATTGTTAACGGCCCTGTGAACGTAATAACTAGTTACTGTGTGGACGGGCAGAGTGCAGATGAATTAAGCTGAGTTCAGAACATACCTCCTTTTTAGATTTGATAACATTTCCTCTAAATATAGTTTACGTATAATCATGGCCCCGGGGGCTCCTTTGCAATCCCACAGCTCTGAAATTATCGCGGAGGAACTACCAGATAGGCAAGAGAATTGTTTGCAGGACCCACAATTGAAACCATCTTTGCCAAAGCCATGCTCCAGGAAGGGAGCTATGTGTTTTTAACTCTCCGCTGATGATTTTTTTTAAAGTGTTAGAGGTACTGCAGCATCCGTACCTCTCTTCTTTGACGGAATGAACAGGATTAGCCTACGTGCTCGTTCTCTTCCCATTAGCATGAAGCCACCCTGGAAGTTCAACAATGTCTATAAATAACTAAGCGCAGTTACCCATAGAGGGAGAACGCGGACCAGAAGGGAGGCCCGCAGACCCTGTAGGTACTGAGAGCATCTCCATACTGGGTGGATCTGATCCACCCTAGTGTGGGCCAAATTACTGCTGTTTTGCTTTTTCCAACACGATAGCAAAAGGATAAATGGATTTCTACAGTGTCTCAAGATAGCAAACCACCACGCGCACTCTATCTCTCTCTGCAAACCTGCCAAACTCCACGCAAGCAAAGAGGGCACTTCCAACGACAAATCAAACGAACGGAACTCAGACAGATTGCCATTTGTCCGTAGTTCCCAGGCTCAGCAGGCTTGGCAGGTGCTATGAGCCTGATCCCAGCACCATCCAAGGAAGCCACATATCTAACACGGGGCCCGGGCTGCTCCATTAATAACACCTGTGGCTTCCTGCTTTCCCCTCACCTACCTCCCTCTTGGACAAATTCCGAGTTGGACAATAGCCCTGAGGCTCGCTTCAGTTTTGTCCTGTGTCACGTGGTCTGAGCTCCTTTCCACTTTTAAGCGATCCTAGTTCTAAAATCTGCCACGCCCCTTTTTGAAACCACGTGTCAGTGGACACTGCATGCGCACATCTGCCGTACACACTCAGTGAACGTGATTTTTCCGCTCTCAGCGTTTGTGATCGCTCCATGTTTTTTTCTTCTTCTTCTTTACTTAAAAGCTAACAGTGTTATTGCAGTTTCTGCAGAAAAGGTCAATAGAGAATTCATGCTTCAGTACATTATCTCAGAGCTAGCTCTCTATTGTGATTCCAAGCCAATAGCCACTTCCCTAATAGAGAACCTCCTAATTTAGAGGGTAAGCCCTCAATTTTTTTATGCTCAACCGCTTATTTTTCCCATAATTCACTTCATAGTGTTAGAGATTATTAAGAATGAAGTTCTCTTGGCCCTCGGATGTCAATTAAAATCATACGGAATAGACCAACCATTTTAAGCCAATATAGTCTAGATATTTTCATTTTAAAGATATATTCAAAATGAAATTAGTTTGGCCCCAAATTGCATAATAAAAAATAAGACCCAATGGAAGCAACTTTGACATATTTTAAAGAATCATATTTTTAAAAATTGGGAATGAGAATGCTGGACCCTTTCATTAAAGGTTGGCTGTTGGCCCTGACACAGCAAAGGAAAAAAATAATGTGAGAAAATAATGTGACCATAACTTGCCACCCTGAGGTTTCTGATGTCTTACATTACATTACATTACATTACGTTATATTATGTTACCTTATGTTATGTTACAAACGTTACATACGTTATGTAAGTTACGTTATGACAGTTTTGGATTGTATGCATTAGAAAAGTCATCTGAGATTGTGGTCAGTGAAAGCTACTGAACGCAGGGCAGGAGCGTTCAGAACACTTCCTAAAGGAGATGAAATCAGACGCAGTCCCACGATGAAGGTAACATGTGTATTCATCAGCATTTTGAAGAAGAACAAGGAGACAGCAAACCGACGGATCCAATGGGTAGTCATGGATTTCTTTTCATCCTGACTCTGGTAGTTGTAGCTAAACGAAGACACGAATCACCAAGGTCTGAAGATCTGTAAGTTTTCTCTCCTCCTATTAGGCACATGCGACCTTCAGGAACCTTCTCTCCAAAGCCCACACACATCATGATAAACTATCTCAGGGAAACCTAAGAAGAGTTTCCAGATCCTATTGAAAACCTTAGCGAGGTGCCAGAGAGGGAGCGGATAAGTGGAAGCCTAGCCATGCTTCTCTGGAAAACACGAGGTGATGGGTGGACACAAAAGTGCCTCTGTGAAAGGAGAAGTCCACCTCCTAGCTAGAACATCCCAATCCTTTAGAAGTGTGTCAAAATGATTTCCTCAGACTGCTTCAACACCTACATGATGCACTATTCCATAAATTTATGCCAATTCCTAAGGTGTGATAATTTGTCATATTTTATGATAATACCTCAGTGAACTATTCTGTTAGTGAAATGTATTGTGAAATTGGGAGTTAGGATTCTGAAGGCAAAGCTGAAGCCCAGACTTAACTATGTACTTCTTCATGTTCCATATAGAGATTAAGAGGTTAAAAGTGGCTTGTCCAAAGTGGCCTAGCCAAACTAGACCATAGACTAACTGATAGTACATAAGCCATGATACTTTTAGCTCTGCCAAAGTACTGCATGGGGCAGGGGGAGGGATGGGTGTCCATGTAAAAGGATAACTAGGGGACCATTTTATCCCTTCCCCTGCCTCATCCACTCAACCACTAACAAAGGAAAAATATGAAGAAACCAGAAGTCAAAAGTTAATTGAAGAAGAAGAAGAAGGAAGAAGAGGAGGAAGAGGAGGGGGAAGAAAAAGAGGAGGATGAAGAAGGAGGAGAAGGAGAAGGAGGAGAAGGAGGAGGAGGAGAAGGAGAAGGAGAAGGAGGAGAAGAAAGGAGAAGGAGAAGGAAGGAGAAGGAGAAGGAGAAGGAGAAGGAGAAGGAGAAGGAGAAGGAGAAGGAGAAAAGAAGAGAGAAGGAGAAGGAGAAGGAGAAGGAAAGGAGAAGGAAGGAGAAGGAGAAGGAGAAGAAGGAGAAGAAGGAGAAGGAGAAGAAGGAGAAGAAGAGAAGGAGAAGGTGGAGAAGGAGGAGAAGGAGAAGGTGGAGAAGGAGGAGAAGGAGAAGAACAACAACAACAACAAAACAACAACAACCATAACAACAGAAACAATCTTAAAAGCCCTGCCCCATTCTATACTTACATACATCAAGAATCTACAATTGCTGGCCCCAATGTGACCTGTCAGAAATATCAACTCTTCCCATATGTGAAAACTAAATCTCATGAAAATCGTAATCAGGGAAAACATTTCAAAAAGGCCTATTACATTTACTTTCTTAAAAATTGCATAAACACCTAAAAATATGTTTAATCATATCTGCTCATGAAACTGGCTTCCCCCCTATTTTACACACAGTTAGCGTGAAGATTTCCATGTCGCATATTTAAATGTTCTAGCCTTTGACTCGTTAACACATAGGAGTATAAAGGGTTGTCCATACACTTGTCCTATGCTTGAGTCACTCAGGCAGTCACTAGCTTCCCAACTGTCACTGTCCCTGTGTGCAACTGTATTATTCATCCTTGATAAAAGGAAAGCATTTCCTGAGCCACTAGCATTGAGATAATGTGCAAATGCAATGAGGTACATTTCTGGAATTACAGAGGTGGCTATGTTAGTGTATATAGTATCACTGCCAGAGGCTGCCATGATCCCTAAAACCTGTCACCAGTTGCTCATGAGAGAGTTTGTTTTCTTTTGTTCTTTTTGTTTAACATATCAACTATAGCCAGGCAGTGGTGGTGCACGCCTTTAATCCCAGCACTTGGGAGGCAGAGGCAGGCAGATTTCTGAGTTCGAGGCCAGCCTAGTCTACAGAGTGAGTTCCAGGACAGCCAGGGCTACACAGAGAAACCCTGTCTCGAAAAACAAAACAAAACAAACAAACAAAAAAAGTATTAACTATATATTACACAGTGGCATGCATGCAAGAATTGTAATGTATGATGAATAGTATTAATTATGAGAGCTATCCCAATTGTGAGATTCTTTGTGTTATTGTTTCACAAACTGAGGATTCCAGGAATCCCATTTAGGCTACATTAGAGGGCAGTCCAAAACAAAGGGATGGAGGGGCCCACAAACCCGCAGCGACTGAGCCTACAGCAGTTTCTCTGATTCAGCCCTCATTGGCAAACGTGTCTGGAAATGCAGATCAGTTATCCTATCTTCCAACACGAGGCTGTGTGAAAAATGGCTGTCCAAATACCACTTCCTGTCCACGGTGGACATGCTAAACACTGGGAATGTGCAGAGAAATATGATAAAGTGTTATCGAATCACCACAGGCTGGAACACAGCTCTGTCTGCAAAACAGGAAGGTGTGTGCGAGGGATAATGTCTGTCTTTAGGCACTATAGTATGTCAAAACCACAAAGTCAATGTGTAGCCAAAGATAGCTCTGTCATAACCACCTTATATCATATATATATATATGATTGTCTCCACAGAACGAGATAAGCGAAAAACTGCAAGTACAGGAAGAGGCCTTTAACGCGCGAATAGAGAAACTGAAAAAAACCTGAGGACACAGTACGAGCAAAGCGATGCTGAACTTCAGAGAAACAAACAAAACCGTCCAGAATAATAGTGTCTCTAGAGCGCTGTGTCAACCCCATGCAGCAGTGGATGGAAAACCCACTTCCGGTTATCCTGACTGATTGGCAGCGCGTTGTCCCGCCCCTCCCGTTCCACACCCATCTCTGAGTTTACAGTGCCAAGTGCAAGAGCATTGCTTTGCGTGTATGATTTCGGAGAGTTATATATGAAAATACAGTTACTGTTAGGATGGTGGTTTGACTATTCATTTTCCACAGGAGTGAAACCAGCCTTTTAAAATAACAAACAAAAAAAATGTAGAAAATAATAGTTTTACCGGTATATTAGTGGCCAGATGGGTCAAGTTGCTGCAACATCGTGAGGAGAGGCCAGACATCCTCACTCTAAGGTCAAACTTGCTAAACAATGGCTATCCTGCTATGCACTGAGGGGGTGGGGTTTGCGGTTTTTTTCTTCTTATTTAACGCATTTGGTTTTCTTATTTAAATGTTTCAGTGTGAAACCAATTTTCTGAAATTATATAATGCAGTTTGAAGCATTTTAATTTATTCTGCACTGTATTTGCTGTTTCTAATCTTGTTACCCTCCCAGGAGAACACATGACCTATATAAAAAGAAGCAATGTATAAATGATTATTAAAGGCCAACCTATATATAGATTGTAAAATATCTTAAATACAAATCAAACCCAGAGTTCCTAAAATCAACCATTATACTGCACAGGGATGATGAGGCACTCACGAAAGAAAAAAAAAACCCTCAAGCCTTTAAATACCCTTATGAAAATACAATTTCAAGATGAAAATAGCTATGCGCCAATGGTTTGCCCATAATTAGGAAGATTAATTAAATCACTACCTAGGCGCTTTCCTATGTTCATATTCTAGAAAGAGGATGCAAAAGCACTGGAGGGAGAGGGGTCCCTCAAGAATTTCTGAGGTACACATACCTCATTCTGGGTGGCACTTGGTTGGATATGGATGATGGCCTTCCTCTCAGTCAGGATCCAAGGAGCCACCCACCACATGTTCTTCTGGGACAGAGATGAAGCCGGCAGCACTGTTAAATACCCATCCAGAAACATAAGGAATTCTTAAGATAAAGGTATGCTTGCTTCTCATGCTAGAGACCTGAGACTGCCTCCCTCCCCCAGCTCCTCTTCCTATAGAAAACAGGAGAAGCTAAAGGAGAATGGCTTGTATTCCCTTAGCTGTCTTTCACCAGAGACAACAGTGGCCCTGAAGAAACCAGTTAATAAAGAAGTTTCTAGAAAGGACTAAGTAAAGTTTCAACAGCAATCGGATGTAGGGTGGACCTAAAAAAAAAAAAAAAATGTGTACTTGAGAAAGAATTACAGGCATGTAAACCCAATCAAAAATAATGTGAGATTAGATAGACAGGCAGATGATGGATAGATAGATGATCAATAGATAGATAGATCAATAGATAAATGGATGGATGGATGGATAGATAGATAGATAGATAGATAGATACATTTAATATTCTTTGTAGCCATGAAAGGCCTTTGTAGGTATTGTGAGCTTTATTTTATAGTGCTGGTTCGAGCCTAAAGTCACAGACATAATTTAAACCAAACATAATTAACAGGTAATGGGTCAGGGGCTGGAGAGCTGGCCTAGGGGGTGAGAGAACTTGATGCCCCTGCAGAAGAGGCAGATTTTGGTTCTCAGCACGGATATGTTAGCTCACACCAGCCCATAAGTTCATTCCCAGGAATCCAGTACCCTCTCCTGGCCACTGCAGGCTCCAGGCACACAGGCACTTTGCACACATAGATGCAGGCAAAACACTCACATACATAAATAAGTATAAAATAAATATTTAAAAAAACAATTAGGGAGGCCACAGCTTCAAATCCAGTGGTACATAATTTGCAGGGGACAAAGGTGAAATGCAGGGGATTTTAGAGTAATTTCCCATTATTGCACATCTGGCAAATGGTAAAACAGGGTTTTGAACCTGGACTCTCATAACCATAAAGCTAATGTAGTCGACCTTTGTCTTCATCTATCTTGTGGTGGAGATTAATTAATGTAAAAGCTTACCCCTCCCCCCCCCTTTTTTTAAAGTTGTGATACTAGAACACCTACTTACATGACAAGAACATCCAGCATTTAGGAAATTTCATGAGAGGACCAGATGTTTAACCCATATGATTCTTCTGAATCGCCCAGAGTCTCGAGAGGATATCTCCAACTCGACATAAAAATCAAGGGTTTTTCCTTAATGTTTTAAATAACTAAGTTAAATCTTTATGGCAGGCAAATCACCTATTAATTTAAATTTCCTAAGAAAAGTCAGTCTAAATCAGAATGAGCTCATCTTGTTGGGACTTACAAGGGCCCAAACAGAGATCAGATGCTAATAACACAATTTGCCTTCAGAACGCTTCCCTCTCCGTGGAAGTGCAGCCATTGCTAATAGAGGCTCCTCTCATTAGCTCAGCGTTGTGAAAGGGTTTTTGCATTTATATTAATTTGTATAGCTTCCAAGAACATTCCATGGAATTGTCCTCAGTGGTCAGCCTAAGGTCTGCATCTTCTTCAGAATCTAATCTAATTCATTTGGGGCAGTTTCTTGGTATATTAGGATGAATAAAACAAAAAAGTCCTTGACTGCATGCATCTAAATAACGGTCATCATCCAATGGCAGATGACAAACACGTGGACAAGCAGGGTGATTTAATACAAGAGCAGCGACATAAATGAAGGGCAGAGATGCACGAGGCAGAAATAGTGAAGGAGTGCGAGTCTACCCGGCCAAGGATGCTCTGGTGATGGCAGCTTGAAAGAGGTAATCGTAGAGCAAAGAGGAAGGGGCGGAGTCATCCTTCCACTCAGGAAGGATGCAAGCAGAGCGATCTTTCTACTGCACAGCCGATTAGAACCTCTTGGTACCCAAGCATCTTTGAGGGACAGTAGTATATGGTGGACCACGCCCCTGATAAAATATCTGTTCTGGCTTCCCATCTCAAACACAAGCACTTTCAAACAAGTGCTCTTTCTAGTGCTTCTACCCTGCATGGTGATTTGACTCTTGTCCCAAAGAACATGCCTCAAAATGGTCAGCGCTTGGAACCCATGAAATGTAATCGGCCCCTCTACTTACAAAATCGTCAATGAAATTCCTCATGTAGAAGAATTACACATAAACTATGGTAGGTAGGCTGTTCCAACAATGGAGCCATATTTGTCTCACCTGGGTAAGGAGGGGCCAAGTGAGTTGCTTCCGAAGAACAAGATAATTAAGGGAGAGAGGTGGAAATAAACCCTCAAAGTGGACATCCATGATCAATACTGTTTCGGATGGGTGGTCAGTTTTGTAACAGTCATCACAACTCATGTTGGTAACAACTGAAAACAGTGTTCTGTCTCCATCACTTTCCTCCCCAAGTCAAGGGAAATACCGTGAGAAAAATACCAAGAAAATTCCACTAGGGGAGAGCTACTATACCTCAGTGATGCCTCCCATTGCTCTCACAGGTCATCAGGAATAAGGGCGGGATAAGAAAATATCACCTCCAGAAGGAGTTCCGGGGATAGGATGAACTCCTGTGCTTTGGTCCCTGGATGTGGGGATGGAATACAGAGGAAGTACAGGAGTATAGGAGAGTAAATAATGGGTTTGTGCAAGAAAACCCTTCGTTGCCAGTTAATTAATTGACCCACTGTAGTGTGAAATGTTTAAAAAGCAACCACGCTACCACTGGCAAAGCACTGGTCGACAGGCCAGCCTGACTTGTTCTCAGCCCAGCAGATTCTCCGACCTGGAGTTCCGAAATCTCTCCACCTGGTTCAATAAATACCCATGGCAGATTGCTGCCACACCAGCTCCCACACTTCCAAATTCCCACAGCTAGTTGGGGTGCCCCTCTCACAAACCCACGTTTTGCCACTTGCCTTTCTCTCTGGAACGCAATTAAAGTCTCCACGTGAAGGAAAACACCACACAAACTCAGTTTAGAATCAACAGGTAACACAATCGCTGGGCGCGGCAACTAGCATCCTAACTTGTAAGCTATTCTAAGTTATAAATGTTATAAAGCCTCCAGTAGTAGATCCCAATGTATCCTCCACCTGAACTGGGGGCCTCCGCTACCTACAGTATGGTTCCCATGCTCACCTCTCCCTTCCAAAAGGAAGCACCCTTCTCCTGCTTCCTCTCTTACGCTCTCTGATCAGGAAGTCCCGCCTACTCGCCCAGTGATTGGTTCCTTGACATGTTTATTTATTACGGGAAGGTTCCCATGAAGTCACCTGAGTACGTGATTCACTCTTCATCCCAGGCAGCCCCTCTTTGGGAAACAGAATTCACATCAAAATACAAACACAGCACCAGGGCTATCCCCAACAACCCAAATGCATCATTCTATTGTGAGGTTAGTGACAATGATAACAATTAGTAGTAACTGGAAGAGAGAGATGGGGAGACTACATGAGTCTTGGACACCTGTCCAGTTTGTCTCCAAATCTAAAACAGTTCTACAAAAATAAGATCTATTGATTAATTAAAAGTGAGAATATTGAACAGGATAAAGCAAGGTAATTAGGAAGAAAAATGATCCTGGCCACATTTTGTCATTAATGAAATGACCCTGCCTTATAAATGGCACAAAAGAAATTAAATATACTCATCTTGCAAACTAAAGAGTAAAGGGGTCGTGAAGAAGACAGTGATGAGGACAACTAACCTCTTCAGGGAAGGGTAGATGTCTCACATTCCAGGATCTCCCAATGCCCCTTTCAATTCTGTGGAAGAGACTTCCAAAATTTTCTGAAAATATACTCACTTTAAAAATAGAGAGTATTATTGAGTTATTTTAGCACTAAAACGTCAGTGCTGAAGAAATGGCTCAGCAGTTAAAACCATTCAATATTCTTGCAGAGGATCCACGTTTGTTTTCTAGCATCTATAGATGCAAATGTCCCTTTTTATTTCCTCAGATGAAGTGATGAGATGAGAGCCATACCCTATCTTTAAGAATGCATAGCTTGGACTGAGCCCAGAGTGTTCCTTCTCTGTTCTATCCTTAGGCCTAGATCTGGAACCTTCTAGCCTCAGTACAATGTAATCACCTGCAAGACAGGAATTTGAAGAGTTTAGCTTCCAGCCTCCATCAGCTGACCTAAGCCTAAGGTGTTTCAACCTCTGAGACTGCTAAATAAACTCACCTTTCTACCTCTTTCAGAACTCTGGCTGGCTGGTTTAACTCAGCTGTTCTGGCCTAAACTCCTCTCCTAGCTGACTGATTCAAATTGCCTTCTCTTGGCTTCTGACTGAATTGCTCTGCTTGAAAAGTCTGCTTCTGACCTCCATGAGTTGAACCACTCCAAACTAAAGTGAATTGAATTGAATCAAATTGAATTCTCTATCCCTCACTCTTTAAATAGCCTCTTTTTCCTATCTGTTCTTATGTAAGTTGAATATATGCTGTCTCTGACTGATTCTGTTAAATCTTTCTCTGATTCATCACTTTGTCTGTCCCTCAATTAGACTCCACTATTTGGAATCAAAGGTATGTACTAAGGGCAAGTTTATGTTCCAGACAGAGAGATTAAAGGTGTACATTCCAGACAGAGGGATCAAAGATGTATGGCCTGTCTGCGTTCCAGCTATATCATATCTTTGGATATGTGCTTACCAGAGCAACCATGTTACTGGATTAAAATTCCTCGACAAGCACCCATACCAGGCAGACCATAACCCACCTATGATTCTAGTTCTAGGAGATCTGATGCCCTCTACTGGTCTCTGCAGGCTCCTGTACACCCTTGGTGCACATAAACACATACAGGCACACATACATACACAAAAGTAAAAGTAATGAGTATTAAAGCTGAAATTTCTACAGATAGCACCATAATACAGTCAGTCAATTAGCTGGTCTTGAATGAAGAGGTTACCCTTCCATCCAGTGGTCCCAGTTTCCCAAGCTGCTCCTAGTACAGAAATGATTTCCTTTTCTGGTATTTTCTGGTGTTATAATTTGGGCTGTTATTTTTCATTAACTCTTCAGTGTCCTTTGTAGCTGTAATTAGACCTTGGGGACAGGATAAAGCAAATAGGTCACAATAAATTTATAGTAGTCAAGATTCCCAAAAAGAAAAAGTCCTCACTCTACTTTGCCAGACTCATAACTGCTTCTATCTGCTAAAGAAGCAGAACTGGCTGTAACCAACCCATGGGTGTGTCACACAGGACTCAGCTTCAAGAAGGCCATGAGTTTACCGAGTGATAAGTCTCGAGATGGCTGATCTTGATCCCTGACCATCAACTTGACAGAATCTGATATTCATGAAGACATAGCTCTAGGTGAATCTACAAGCATTGTCTGAGAGGAAAGACCCTCCCCACAGCTGGTAGCATCCTCCAATGGACAACTTAGATATAAAGAGGTCCAAAAATAGAAATGGTGTAGTTCTTACTTATCTGCCTTTGTTCCTTGCTATTGACTGTGCCATACCCTACTCCTCCTCCTCTTCCTCTTCCTCCTTCTGCTGCTACTGATGATGACGATGATAATGGCAATGATGCAGTCTGTCAGTGACACCAATATCTAGTCTCTTGACCTTTCAGTGTAATAGGGACTGAAGACCTGAGCCTCTCCAATAATCCTCCAAGCATTGAGCACCAGGTTGGAACTGCTAAGGCATCCAGCTTTGTACCTAAAGCAGCTGGATGAGGTTCTCAGCCTATCTATTGCACAGACTATTGGACTGTCTGGCCCAACACAGTCTCAAATGTCACCCTGCCATGATGATAAACAAAAATAAAAAAATAAAAAAAAAAAACAAGGTCTGGAAAAGCAAAAGTGCTCTGCACACAAGGGACTCGGATGTGGCCCCTAGAGATGCCCATCTTTGGATTATTGTTGTCTCTGCCTAACTGGATTGTATTGGCTCAGTGTGCAATCTGTGTGAACTTGCACAGCACATCTGTGAGATGTGACACCCGACCAATTCACTAGATAGAAACCTTTGTGTTTTTGTAGCATGGGAGGTCACTGCCTCTTCATGTTAGCCTGAGCTTCTCTCCCAAGCTGGCCGTCTATGACATAATTGGCCCAGTCCCACAAGTACTATGAGTTCTACATCTAGGAATTTTCTGACAGGAGCACACCTTCTGTCATACGACATACTGCCTCTCTGCCTGGGGTGTCCAGAGTTGCCTGAACATCGCCCCCCACCCCGGGAGAAAATAAACAAGGTCTGAATAGAGTCCACAGCCCGTGTATTCCTTCTGGCCAGAACACTCCTTTAGGTAAATGCTTTCCCCAGGGTCCATCTCTGAGATGATTTTTGCTTGTTCATATTGTTTTATAGGAGTGGATGTAAATTCATACACTTTATCTGGGGTGAATCGGGAATTATATATGTCTTGGGGGAAGGGTGTGAGGCTATCTAGGAAGGGAAGGTCATTGGTTGAAGGCTAATATATTCTAGATACCTCATTAGCTGAATAACTACATAACTATATAAGAAATATATATATATATACACACATATATATACATATATATATTTATTTATATATAATTATATATAATATATAATTGCATTGTATATTTATATTATATATAAAATACATTATATATAATATATAATTATATATGTGTGTGTGTGTATATATATATATATATACATATATATATATATTTTTTTTTTTAACCAGGTGCTATCCTTTGTGACTGAGTACCTGTGGTCCTCTCAGTTGGGTGTTGTGCTTATTTATGTGTCCCAGAGCAAGGACAGAGACAGGAGGAAACAGCTCTACTCCTGCCGTTCTCAATAGTCTGAGCTTCCCAGGGTTTGAGTTCACTTCACCTCACCATGCCTGTCTGTTGGCACAACTTACTTACCCTAAAACCTTTCCCCTATTCTCCTGTAAGCAAAACTAGTAAGTTTATAAATTACAGTTACAGTTGAGTTAGACTTTTCTCTAGTATAACCTAAGTTACCCATTTGCTGACATTCTTTAACCCCTGCTAAGGACATTTCTTTAGTTGATGAACTAGTTAATTCACTAAAAACTACGTACTAGAGACACTCTGGATCTCTGTGCAAGGCCTTTACTAAACCAAGCATTGATATGTTGGCTGCCACCGATAGGAATTATATCCTGCTCAGAAGACTGACATGTACTTCTGAAGCATCATTCTGCTTTTCGAGTTGGCAGCTGTCACCTAATGGGAAGGGCAGCATACTCAGAGTCGAAAATAGAAAAAAAAATGATTTTCCCCTCCCTCAAATACACCCAATAACCAGTTGTCAACCTGTTGACAGCTGTTTGACCATGGAACACACACAGAACACTTCAAGCAGAGAGACCTAGTCTTGAAATGACTTAAACATTGATCAATATATGCCATATCGGACATATTGGATAACCAGAAGAAAGAAACTTGAATACAAGGAGCTTCAGGGGTGTCCTTGGGAACCCTGATTGCCTCTTGCTATGGTGCACACAGATCAGCTTCCTGGTTTTCATCCTCAGGGCTGTCCCCTTATTATCCAGGGGTGACAATAACATCCTCATAGACTCAAATAAAAAGAGGTTTCTCTTTGTTGGCCTCTCTCTCTCTTTTTCATTTAAATTCCTTATTTTGAAATAATTATAATCATTTTAATAATTATTTTAAAAAGTATACAGGAATCACCTAATTACATCTTATGAGACAATAGTACAAAGTTAAAACCACAATATTAACATAGAATGCATTTTATACATGTAGAAAAATGCCAAGGAACAAATTTAATTAATATCAACGATGGAAATGAAAACACTGCCCGAAGTGTGTCTTTCTCTTTTTTTTTTTTTAACGCATTTTATTTGTGTATGTGTGCATGCAAGTGTGTCTCTCAGAGTCTGGAAGTGCTGAGAAGCCAGAAGAAGACAGTGGAACCCCTATACTAGAGTTACAGGTAGTTGTGACCTGATCTAGGTGCTGGGAATTAGACTCTGGTCCTCTGGAAGAACAGTACATATTATTAAGCTCTGAACCATCTCCCTAGCCACTCGTGTGTCTTTTTAAGAACAAAAATAACCTTTCCTATAGCCTCCTGTACCCCTTTGGCCACCATGTCCCATGAGCAAAGACGGACAAAGGGAAGAAAGTTATCAGTTAAGTTTGGTGAGGCAGGATTCATCAGCTGGGGCTGAAGTTGGCTTCTTAACACTTACTTGGTCAAGCCAGTCCTTGAACCAAGCAGTGGTTCTGTTAGAAGGGTAGGCAGCCATGGCGTCCACTGTTCCAGACAATCTTCATCTTTGGCACTGATGCCAGGAGTGTCTTAGCACTCTGGGTATTCTTAGATGCAAACTTAGATGTAGAAGAAAGATCCATAGGTGCTGCCCGTAGACGAGGGCTTAGCTACAGCCTGCCTTGTTTTCAGATATTATGTTTCTGTTCATGATCATTATCAATGTGTGTGGATGTGGTTTTAAAAAAAAGTTTGTCTCAGAGGAAAAAGCTACTGTTCCAACATATCTATGAAGGAAATGACAGTAAGCGATATTCCTTGGTATGTAGGGCACTCGTTTCATCCTGACTGGTGGCCAAGTACCTTCCTTTGGGTGACAGAGCCATCACTAATTTTATCCAGTATTCTGGATTCATATTCAGCTACTTTATTTAAGGCATCCTCAAAAAGCCCCTGTATTTCTTAGAATTTCCACAAAAGGATAGCCAAATGGGTTACTAGAGACATTACAAAACCACTCGCTTTGCACAAGACCAAAAACTGAGGAGACAGACAAAACCATGAAGTGGGTTTCAGACATTTGGGACATTTCTTGACCTAAAACGACAAAAGGCAGGAGCTCCTACATCCCATGTTACTACACTGTCTTGGGTGGAATCAGGCAAATCCAAACAAGATGGCGGTGGGTGCTTGATCCTGACCTTGCAGGGGATCTTCTTTTTATCTGCCTGTTCTCCGTACATGTAGTCTGTGATGGCTTACCTTCACTGCCAACTCAGCCACACTTGTGAGAGTGTGTCTGGAAGACCATCATCTAGGATGGCAGTCGAGAAGATGCGAATGACTCTGAAGGTAGTTGGTGCCATCTCATAGGCTGGGAGCCCCAAAGGCTGAGGTAGGCATTCCTGGTCTTCAGGAACTGAAGTGTCCTGCTCTCCTATACTCTGCACTGCAGTGCACCACACCCAGCCCAGGAATAATGGAGACAGGTGATATGAACTGAGACCTCTCAAACTGGAAGCCAGAGCAAGCGTTATGTGCTTTAATTTGTTGTCCGCCCATATTTCCGACAGCGATGAAAGCCTTACACGCTAACTTTTTCTTCCTGTGACAAGTATCTGTGAGACTGCCTGACAATCTGCTTCTGAGAAGCTAATGGTACTCCCTGGGCTCCCGCCAAACCACATAGATGACAAAAAAAAATTTAATAGAACACACATAGTACACACATGGAATCTGAGGAATCTGAGACAGGAAGATCTCACGGCAAGTGAGAGACCCTGTCTTAAAAACATCAAACAACCAACAACAACAAAAAAACAGTATACAGAACCCAAAGATGGAGCCTGAGGTTGACCTCTGACTTTCACCTTTCACATACGTATGCACTTGTATGCATGCACATACATGTGCGCACACACCTACACATACCCATACGTACCTATGTTCACACACACACACACACACACACACACACTCACACTCACAAACATAAAAATACTCCATTAAAGAATTAAAGAATATCTCAAGGTAGCTTAAAATCTGAACAGAAGGTGTATTCTAGTAGAAACTGAGATAAAAGCTATGGCAAAGCTAACCATACCCTCTTCTTTACTGTCTGCTTCCAGTAAAACCTATGCTCTAGAGCAGTGGTTCTCAGCTTTCCTAATTTGGCAAACCTTTACTTTTAACACAATACTCATGTGGTGGCGAACCCTCAACCTTAATGTGATCTCATTGCTACTTCGTGTTGTAAAGATCAGATTCGAGACTCCCCCCTCCTCCTGTGGTGGGTCGCGACCCACAGGTTGAGAACACGCGTTCCAGGAGGAGCCGCGCTGTTCTCATCTTGCTCAATGCAGTCACTCCAGGGTAAGCACAGTGCCAGGCTCAGAGCTGGTACTTCATGAATATTTTGTGGAGGAAGCAGCAGATGGCAGACAGACTCGCTGGCTGGTTGACTACTCCCAGCTCCACTATTTTGCTTTTCTTACGACTGCAATAAGACAACATGTAGAGATTAGAACTGTAATTAACCCGCAGCTGAAATCATTATTATGTGTAAATAATAAGATTACTTAACGGAAAAACCCGTGAGGAAATCGACTCTAAAGACATCACAAGATGTGGGACGGCACTTAAATCATTTAAATTTTATATAAATTAATAATAATTAGGAACAGAGCAGGGCAGGAAAAAAATGCCTTACGATATTCTGAGATGACAGTAAAATAAATAAATAAATAGCCTGTTTGAAGAAAATAATAATATTCTTCCAAAGGACATTCTCTGAGGCACGGTGTTTAAGTATAGCAGAAAGACTGAGGTTTAAATGCAGTGGCTGGAAATGTCTCAGGCAGTATTTCTGTATCTGCTGGTGTTGGTCTGAGGTTGGTGTGAATAATGAGGCTGTTGGAGGAGAGAAGACATGAGAAGGCTCTCCAGCAACCAGCGGCAGCAGCGTTTTTCCAGAGGTGAGCACATTATAAAAACTCAAATTCTTAGAAGGCTATCACACAGAAATAGAAAGCAAGTTCTCACATCACGCTGGCGGGCTTCGAAATTGGCAAGGATTATGGATGTATCTTATGATAGCATTTCTTGGGGGGAAGAAAAGTCTATAATTTTTGGAGCTATTCCACGAAGATTTGACCTAACGTCTCAGCCTATTATCAAACGTACAACTCAATCCACCTAATGATAGTTAACAGTAAATCAGTCAGTGGGAGCGTATCCCATAAGGAATGATGTTAGAACAATTAATTATAGGAAGAAAATGTTAACATTTGTGTGTTTATGTGTGGAATCTTACAGAAACATATAAAACTACAAAATAGCCATAAGGAAATCTGAGTGCTTCATTTTCTCACAAGAGAGGGTGAACCGTAACGAAACTAGGGCAGCATCATCTTGAAGGACAAGAAAAAAAAAAAAAAAAGACCATTTCTTAAAGTTTATTTTATTTTATTGGATGTATGTATGTGCATGTGTGTATATGTGTACCACCTTTCCAAGGAGGAAAGAGGCAGTCTATTGTGAACTCCCCGCCTTGGATGCCAGGAACCATCAAACTCCACCCCCTTTTCTCTTAACCGCTGAGCCATGCATGCTGGGAACAGAACCCAGGTCCTCTGCAAGAGCAAAGATGCTCTCTTCACTTCTGAGCTATCTCTCCAGCCACCCTGGCTCGGGATGTGAGAGCACAGATGTCTGGAGTTTGATGGTTCCCAGCACCGCATCACACAGCTCACAACCGTTGTAAATGTAACACCAGGGGACCTGACACCCTTTCCTGGCCTCTGTGGGCTCTTGCATCTGTGTGGTGCACATAAAGTCATGGAGCCTTAAGCACATACTCAAAAATAAAATAAATAAATAAATAAATAAATAAATAAATAAATAAATAAATAAATATATACCTTTAACGTTTGAGATATCTCTTCAGACCTTGGAAATAAACTTCAATATTTGTGTGGAAATTTTTAAACCTTTCCATGGGAAAAGAATAAAAGATTACCGTAAACCTAGAAGAAGTAAACTTTAGAAGATACCGCCAGCATTAAAATTGGTGATTTTAATATAGAAACAACTCTTTGAAATCAACACAGAAGATGTCGATAACTCAACAGAAAATTGCTAAGGATCTGAACAAATCACGAATTCATAAATCCAAATTATCAACAACGGCAAGGCATTTGATTTCAACAGTCCTTGACACTAAATGTGCTACAATTTAAATCATTTAAACATAAAGAAATCTTTAAAGAGAAACCCAGAAATTACAATATCTGTTCCACTGCTCCACAGGAATGAAGACTGCCTCAGACAGAGAAGAACTATGCCTTCCCCATTTAACCTCTCCGTGTTAAAGAGTGCTTTAAATTTCTGGCGAGATGTCGGGGCTCATTTTCGGTGAATTGCAATATGCCACTCACTCTTTCTGCCAGCCCACATTCTTCTTTCCTAACGTAGCATGTGTGACTTTCACACCACTGATAATTTCCATGTCATAAATATCCATCCGGATGAGTGTAAATGAATGGGGGTGATGGGACAATTGCTGAGCAAAAATACCCAGAGATCTAGAGCTGGGTACCAACCATGTACTCTCTACATGCATAGCAACAGAATCGTGGTACGTCTAATGGAGTTGGTGAAGCCTAGATCCCACACCCACTGTTTTAACGCATTATGTGTTCCGTCATGTGTGTGGGTAATGTGTACACATGTATGCATATTTGTGTGGAGGCCTAAGTGGTTTCTCAGGCACCATCTACCTTTTCTATTACGAGAACAGAGCTTCTCACTGGCCTGGAACTTTTCAAGGAGGCAAAGCCGGTGAATTCCAAGCACCTGTCTCCCGCTGTAAGGATCACAAGTATACGCCACCACATGTGACCTTTTATAACCTGAGTTCTTGGAACGGTGCTTGGGGCTCCTGCATACAAGGGAAGCATTTTACCAACTGATCTATCTCTCTGGTACTCTAAATTGACATCTTAGACAAGGATCCCAATTAATACTTATGTGGTTACATGTTTGAAAAATGACTAGCATGGCAGTCAACTAAATTGTTCTATAAAAAAAAAATCAAGGTCTCTAGAGGGAAAAAAAGATCATGCACACAGAAAAGCAGCTTCACCCTACATGCAAGTGACCACCCCACCCTCTGCAGAGCTCTGTTCTCTGATCCTCAATACATCGGTGGCGACATCTCTCCAGGTTGCTCTCCCAAACTCCTAAATCAAATTATACTCATCAAAGCTTCCAGTCTTCAAAGGTACTTTCAGAAAGCATATAAATTCAATCCCTAAGTCTGATGGCTCAGGCACTTAATCACCCCATAAAGTTAATGGAATCCAATTTGAATGTAGACACCTCAACCACCACATTGCATCGAATTCACGGCCTTCATGAAATACGGGCTTCCAAATGAATCACTAGCCTAATGGAAAATTCAAAGCAGGATGCTATTCTCTCATTGGCTGCCGTGCAGATCTTCAGACAGGAAAGGACCAGAGCTGTTGACACAATGTAGTATCCAACGCAACCGCCATACCACCTACAACTTTTTAGCACTTGGGAAACTAGGAGTTAAAATACACACTTTCAGATGTCCTCTAGACTGTTGGGATAGCCTGTGGTTTATAGTCACGTGGATCCTCAAGGGTCAGTCTCTGCCTGTCAACCCACAGCTGTCACATTTAAGGCCACATAATGGGCTTTCTTGGCAAATCAGACTCAATCCAACTGCTACAAGCCATGTTATTCCAGTGGTGTCTTGACTCTGGGGTGTGAGGAAGGAGTTACCAAGATCTCAAAAATGTAGTATGTGAGCACTAGGAAAGAAAAGCCATTGGCTTGGCCTTGCAAGCATCCACTTCTGTTGTCCAGGTTGACGCCGTGCATGCTTTCCCCGATGTCCAGCATCCTTGGCTTTTTAAGGACATCTGAATTACGGGTGCTGAGATTCCCATCCAGATGTTTACATGGTGGGAATGGAGCGCTAAGCTGGAGCTGGGTGAGTTTGCCTGTGGAAGGGAGCTGTGCAGGTGGGCTGCCTTAGGGACATCTCTTCATGATCCATCTACCTCACACGGTGGCAGTCCTTTATGAAAGGCCATTAGATTCTGCAGAACCACTTGACCAGACCATCCTTCATGTTCTTCAGTGGTTTTAGTCATTTCTGAGACAAGTGGAAGGTAGACAAAAAAATCCTTCCTTAATTTCTTTAAATTTCTTTAAAGAGAGTAGCTGGAATCCAATCTTGCTTAATATTGCTCTCCAATAGCGGCTATGCGTACAAAAGGAGGCAGGGCTCTCAAAGTGCCTTGTACACTTTCACTTTAATGTTCTGAGCTGCAGCTTTAATCCACTGAAGTGGTTTAATGCAAACGCTCCTTCTCAGATTCCTTTTGCACAAAATCTTGTTGCATAATGTCTAGCATTGGAGAGTGAATTAAACTACATTTGGAGATGTTTTGAGTTTTATTTTTTAAGTAAGCAAAAATGAACAGAGCCACGTGTTATCTCTCTCTCTCTCTCTCTCTCTCTCTCTCTCTCTCTCTGTGTGTGTGTATTTTAACCTTTCTTACTCTCAAATAAATCATACATGAGTCATGATTTCTCAATGTCCTCTTCCATAGAATCTGTGTGTGTATGTGTGTGTGTGTGTGTGTGTGTGTATTTTAACCTTTCTTACTCTCAAGTAAATCATACATGAGCCATGTTTTCTCAATGTTGTCTTCCATAGAACATTTCTCTCTCTCTCTTTCTCTCTCCCTCCCATGTGTGTACGTGACACACACACACACACACACACACACACACACACACACGAAAAGCTTGAAATGTACTGACTTAGTTTTTATTCTATTGTTGTGAACACACACATACACACTTACTTTCTTTTTATAAAGGAAACTGAAGCATTTAATTGGAGACTTGCTTGCAATTTGGAAGTCAGCTTATTATCATCATGGCGGGAAGCAGACAGGCATGGCACTAGAGCAAAAGCTGAATGCTTTATATTCTGATCCACGGGAGGCAGGCAAATAGAGAGACACTGGGTATGGTGTGGGCTTTTGGAATCTCAAAGCCCGCTCCCAGTGACACACCCCCTCCAACAAGGCCACACCTCTTTCTATCAGGCCACGCCTCCTAATCCTTCCTGAACAGTTCATCAACTGAGGACTAAGCATGCAAATTGGCTTATGAGGGCCATTTTCATTCAAACCACCACATGCGCCAAGTTTTAATTAGGAATTTAGTGGTGAATTAACCTCATTTCCCTCAGATTTCCCAGGAAGGCAGGCAAATAGAATAATATGACTTTCTGAATTATATCTGGAAGATACCTCAGCAGTTGCGTAAGCAAACAAGTGAAATATTACTGCTTAAAGTGCTTCCTGGTTCCTGCCATTTTAACTAACTTGATGATGGGGAAATCTGACTGTGTGCAGGGAAAACAAATGTAGTGAATGCAGAGAGATACCCATGTGCTATAAGGGCCAGAAAGCAAAAAGAGAGTGGTCCAGGGGCAGCTTCACCCTCCTGTAAGGAAATCACAGGCAGATGGTTACAATGGATCAACAAGCCACCTGTGTTCTGTTTTATCCCTTGTTTATATTTACATATTATTAGAATATTAGTAAGTCATACGGGGAAAGAGGATGCAAATAATGAAGAAACTTAGACTCAGCCTTAAGTAGGGCTCTGCCTAGTCACATGAGCTTGCCTACTGTGCAGGAGTTTCCAATTCACCTTGTCAGGTGAGGAAGAACTGTTTACTCTCTAGCTACTCTCTCTCTCTCTCTCTCTCTCTCTCTCTCTCTCTCCCTCCCCCCCTCTCTCTCTCTCTCTCTCTCTCTCTCTCTCTCTTGCTTTACTTATTGCGGTGGCAAAATCAACCCAGGGAAGAAAGAGTTTATTTTGACTCATTGCCTCAAGCAGCTGCTCCTGTTACATCCACGGTCAGGAAGCAGGGTGCTGAGGGCTGATGCTCAGCTCCTGTCCTCCATTTTATGCAGTCCAGGACTCAAGCCAAGGGAATGATGCCACCCGCTTTGACAGGCTTTCCCAACTCAATTAACCTAACCATCCCTCACAGGCATTCCTGGAAGCTTGACTCCTCCTCAGCGACTCTGGATTGTGCCAAGTCACTAACCAACAATAATCACCAGAGTCTCTGAACCCTGGGGTTTAATAAAAGGATCATACGAAGGTCTTCAGGTGCATGCTCATTATTTAGTTCTCTTCTGCTTTGTGCTAACTATATTTCTGCCTGAGAGAAGATGGCATCATGGTTCTCCTCCTATATATTTTATTCAGGGGTCCCTCAACCCTGGTTAGAGTAGACAATTTGTCCTAAGGGACTCACTTGAAGCTGACTACTTCTAGTATGAACCCTACCAAGAAGTTTTCAGCTGACACGTGGGTACCCACAACTCTTTGAGACACAGCTTTCACATATAACCAACCTTTTGACTTTGTGGCTGGAGAAATGTGCAGTCAAGTCACAAACAGAAAATTATGAAAAACAAAACCAAACGAAACCAAAAGAGCAAGACATCAAACTTTTAAGTACCTTTTTGAATATTATCTTGGGCTCTGGTCATAACTATATGCATCTGTAATAGCCTACATGCTCCCCATAGGTTGCATACTGAACATGCCTGTACATGTCCATAAATGTGGATATCCATGTGCCTGCCCACCTGGCTCCTGACATTTTGGCTATCTTTTGTTTCTTAATTTCCACACCATTCTGGCTTAACAGGTAGGTCCAAGATTCTGTTTTGAACCTTTTCGTTATCATTTCCATCATGATTCAAAGGATTCACTTGCCAATGAATTCTTTACTTGTTCTATCTGGTCTCCAGATCTGTAAACAAGCTGCAGACAAAAATGTTTTATAGGTAGTTAGTCAGTTGGCAACTTTATGAGCTCTAGAATCAGCTGGGGAAGCCTGTAAGGAACTATCTTCATTGGGTTATTTGAGGAAGGGAGACCTGCCTGCTATGGGTGTCACTATTCCCTAGGCTGTGACCTAGACTGTATAAAAAGGAGGCCGTGAGTTGAACATAAGCATTCAAGGGTCTCTGCTTGACTATGGATACAATGTGGCCAGCTGCCTCTAGCTCCATGATTTCCCCGCTGTGATTAAGTATCTGCTCTAACTATAGGCAACCAAATGGTTGTTTCTTCCTGAAGTTTCTTTTGCTAGGGTGTTTTGTCACGGTAAAGAGGAAAAATAACTAAGACTACAGATGTGCTTCCCACAGAACCAATCAAATGACTTTCATAGCACTGTGACCCTTTCTCTGTTTTTTGGACCTAAAGACCTAGGACAACTGAGCAATTCCTAATTCTATACCTATATAAGATGCCTATCTTGAGAGAAGATGATGAGGATGAGTAAGGCAAAGGTGCTAGTATGGTAACCCACCTTCACGTCTGCCTTAAATGCAGCCACATACCAACAGCACCAAAAACCCAAAAGAGAGGATGGAGAGATGCCTCAGTTAATAAAATCTTTGCTTTGCTTGCACAAGGACCTGAGTTCAAATTCCAGAACCCATATTTCATAAAACAACAACAACAACAAAAGACAAATATGGTAGCATGTGCTTATAATTCCAGCACTGGAGAGATGGGAAGATGTGGATGCCTGTGACTCAGTAGCCAGTCAGCCCAGCCTATTTGGCCAGGTCCAGACCAATGAAAGACCCTGACTCAAAGAAAAAGGTGAACAGTACCAAAGGGAAAAATACCTCAGGATGTCCTCTGGCCTCCATTACTAAGCCTCTGCAGGCACACAGACACACAGACACACATACACACACACACATACACACACACACACACACACACACACACACACACACACGCATGCACACCACACACACACACACACACACACACACACACACACACACACACCACTCCACAAAGGAGCTATTCTTTTCAGGCCTCTCCTCTGTAGACTATAACTCAGCATGTAGACTTGAATGGACAGGCACGATTAATCCAAATACTAATCCATTCTCATAGCTTTTTAATTATACATATATTTGCAAGCTAATTGTTTTTATGTCCCCACTACACAAAGGGGGCAAGTAAAAAGCCTCTCTTACATACCAACGTGTTTCTAGCACTTCTAATGATCCTTAGCACGTAGTCAGTGCTTTCAAACTCTTGTTTCCTTATATAAAAGTATAATGGGAAAAGAGTTATTAGAGAGAGTGAATGATTTAGAAATCCAGCCCCAACGGAACAGCTCCCTAATACCTTCTAAAATGTGTTGATGCTCATAAATCCAAAATAAAGGACCTGGAAAAATCACTTAAGAAGAAATAATACACATTTAATAAGGCTTCCAGAGGAAAGTCTGAAAAACCAGAATTTCTATAGAATTATTAAATCCTTTCAAAGTCAATCCCTGCTCCATCACACAGACACAAAGACATATGCGCGCGCGCGCGCACACACACACACACACACACACACACACACACACACACACACACGCACACACTGCATGTCCTCTGCCCGAGGAATCATCACTTTAGGCAGTCCTGTTCAGCCCTTCCTCATACAGCCTCCTCCAGAGCCTCAGGACAAGGATGGGCTGAAAGAAGGAGGTCCTCTCGCCAGGCTACCCAGGTGCCTCTTCCAGGTTTCACAGGAAGAAATTACATAATGAGGAAGAAGTTAAAAACAACACCCAAATACTCCAGACAGCATTTTCCAAGGCTGACAGGTGTCCAGCCCCAGCTCCATGTTGCAAAGGACTCTTCTATCATCCAATAAAATTCAAACCACTGCAGCGTGACAAATCTGTTAAAGTTTCTAGGATTCAACAATGTTCAGATACCTTCGGCCCCATCCTGGATTTTCAGCTCTTCCTCAGCTGGTGGGAGTGACTTTACCTTTCCTGGAGTTTGATTAAGGTCCTGAGGGTGGTCGTAAAATGGATGCCTGTATTTTGCTACAGATTCAATTAGCAGAAGTTGAAATTGCTCTCTTCAACAAAGTTAAATAAATTGTTAATGAGAAATTTACCTTCGCTCGATTCCCCCTTTGCCTTATTAGCTTGGAGTCAACACTATTAAAGGAGAAGCTGTTTATTAAAGCTTAAGGTGTTTGGCTGAATTGAATGTTAAAAAGATGGTGGAGGGAGAGCGTCACTGACTGCCAGCTTCTGGAACCAGAGGCTCCCAGGATCCACCAAAATCCAGCATCTTCTGCTTCCCATTGGTTCTCAGCATCACAGAAACAGAGTATAAGAGTAGTTACCTAGTGTATAAGAATGATGCGTCTACCCATCTCTTGTCAATCATTATTCTGAGACCTTTGCTGAATTAAGCAGACAACAGCCTGATGTTGCAGGTGAGTCCCAAAATGGACCAGGAAAGCCTGCTTTTCTTCCTTTGCTGAGGAAAGAACTCAAATGCTCTACCACCACCATTACCACCAGCAATGCCAAGATGTAGTACACAGGGGAAAGCTTTTAAGCAAGTAGATATGGAGGCCTCAGGATCAACTATCCAAACGGAATAATAATGGCTACCTGCTGTGGAATTTCTAAGGTGTGTTGCCTTAATAACCAGCCCTAGGCAACATCGAGAGGCCAATAAAAAATGGCTTCCAGTCAGTCCTTTTCCCATCTATTTCTCCCACAAGCATGTTCTGACTGCCATGCTTATGTAGTAGAATCTATAAGTTGTCCTTGCTAGTCCACGCCAGGAGTCTCATAGGCTTGAAAAAAAAAAAATGGCCACATTTCCCAGAATTCCCTGCATCTTAAGTCTCACAAAGGGCATTCCTCTCCTTCTTTTACCATCTCAGGTTAGGACAATGTTCAAGAGTATCAGTTTAAAGATGACCTCCTGGTTCTCCAGCTTGAAAATGGTTAGAGGAGTGACCTCTCATGGCTAGTCAGGTCTGAGGAGCTCTTCTGAAGTAGGATTTTTTTTTTTTTTTTGGAATGTCTGTCTATAGCCCACTGTTCTAGCCTTTTCACGTTTGATAAAACAAACAAACAAACAAACAAACAAAACTCCTTCTACTAAAGACAGCCTGTATAAAGTCTAAACTGTCAGAAATCATCCCTCTCTCTTAAGCCACCAGATGCCCCAATATGGGGGCCTTTGTCTTCTCAGACATAATCTATTACTAAACTACTTTGTAAGTGGCTAATATCAACAGTGAACTTCTTCCTAGAACCCTGCCCCAAGCAACAATGGGTATTCAAGCAAGAATGGTCTTCAGAGTTGATGGAGACCTTTTCATTCTCAGACCAAAAGACAACACTTTGGGTTTTCCAGCTTGGAGGAAATTGTTAGTGGTTCATGATGACGGCCATGTTTAAGGCGGAAGGGAACCATCCTAGTGTGTAAGGCTAGGCAGTTAACTCCAGTTCCCTAATGCCTTGTAACCCTGATACCTGGCTTTTTTTATAATGCAGATGTCTCCTAAGGAGCTCCTCTGAAACCAGGACAATCTTCCCTCTAAAGAGAACAGGTTCAGCAGGCAGAAAGGGACAATGTTGTCCTGAGGCCCTTGGAGATAAGAAATCAGGGGAACATAGGAAGAACAATATCAACTAACTGGACCACCCAGAGCTCTCAGAGACTAATCCACCAACCAAAGAGTATACCTAGATGGATCCATGACTCCAGATACATATGTAGCAGAGGATGGCTTTATCTGGCATCAATGGGAGGGAAGGCCCCTGGTCCTGTGGAGGATTGATGCCCAAGTGCAGGGGGATGCTGGAGTGGTGAGGTGGGAGTGGGTGAGTGAGTGAAGGAGCACCACCGTAGAGGGAAAAAGGAGGGGGTACAGGAGGGATGGTATGGGGGTTTGTGGAGGGGTAACAGGAAAGGAGGATATCATTTGAAATGTAAATGAATAAAATGATTAATAAAAAGAAATCAGGGGAAGAAGGCAATTGGATATAAAGTAGTGACTGACAAGCCCCATGTACATGTCAACTCACCCCAACCCCTGGGAGATCACAGGTCGAGGGAAGAGGAGGACCTGCTGCTATCTTTGCATCACCAGCCATGTGCTGGGATTTTATGGTTTTCATTCACTTCAGCATTTTGTTCTTGTTTTCCTATAAGACGCCGATGGATGACATTGGTTTCCTATTTCCCCCACGCAACTGAAGGAACATGGTGGCCCAAGTTGGAAGTAACTAAGCCAAGGAGCTACCTCGTGCTTTGTCTATTTATACCTGAAGCAATGGAGTGACGGAAAGTAACTTCTTTCCTAAGGGCATGCAGGAGGTGTGACCCAAAACGGTGTTCTTACTTATAGTCTCCCTCAGGGAGATGCTCTTGAGTCTAACACGACAATCATCATCTCTTCCTAAAAGAGCCCAGGACATGTTTTCAGCCCTTTTTCTAGTGGGATTCAGACTAAATTAATTAAAATGCTTGTTATTTCAGGTGCAAAAGTTCTGGAGAATGAAACCATCTTCTCTCTACCCCACAGCCTTTCGTACCATTATGGTGCGATTCCCAAGCTATCAATGACAGGAACAAGCGGGGCTTTGCAGTAGAGGAGAGAAAGCTATTCAAACTGCTCCCGATTTCTACAGAGGAGAGTTCGTTTGATCTTTGAAGCAGCCAAAGGGACAGTTTGATCTTCCTCAAACTCATTTATTTTAGATTCTTGCAAATTTCTTTTCTGTAGGTTTATTTCCTTAGAAAAAAAACCTCAATATTCAACTGAACAGTGACTTTTATACATTGAAATGCAATATTGAATAGCCAGAGTCTAATAAATGCCGTCCGAGCTATATAGGGTATTTTAAAAATCATAAAAGGGCCGATTGAGCCCGATCCAGACAGAGATGACAAAGTGAATTCAATGCTTCTTTTGAAAATGAGTCATGGTCAGAAACACTTTGGCCAAAAGCATTTCTTTGAACGCCAGGGGTAAATTTGCTCACTTTCATTTTCTGCCTGAGTTTCAAAATCAGTCCTGCAGAACAGAACAAAATCTGCTCCGAGAGGCCTGGGCAGCTGTTGCAGATGTGAACAGAGGACTGAGCGAGGTGGGGTCCGTTCCTTTCCCTCAGTTATTTTCAAATTATGGAGATAATATTTAGATAAGGAAGGACTGACTTGACTTTGTATATTTTCTCAGAGAAGAGTAAATCATTGCCGGACTCTGATACACTAACAGTCCCCAGGACCACCCTTCCTAGTACTTAGAAAAAAAAGAAATAAAAAAAAAAGAAAGAAAGAAAGGACGTTTATTGTCCCAAGCTTCCAAATCACTGGCAATGAAAGAATCTGACATATGTTCGAGTTGGGGAAGGGATGGAAGGCTCGAGGGAGGATGGGCGCAACATACTCAATCGATTAGCCAAAAGGAACAGCCTTTGATGTGAAGGGCACCTCTCCAAATTTCACTTAAGACCCAAACAATCTGTGGGAAATCAAAGTTCTCAATCAAAACTTGTGCCCCACTCCCCTAGTGCAAGCATGGCCCATGGCCCAGGAACTCTTTTGCTTTTAACCATATGTGGTAGACATTGCTCAGTTTAAGAACGTGTTCCTCTTGTAGCCTTTTCAACATTGGGCCTTTTAAGAAATAGATAACTCTGATCGTCTGATTTCTCTCTGCTGTGTGAGCGCATTCTCAGTTGCGCATTTGTTTAGGAAGAGGAAGGTTCAGATTGCCAGTGAGCCAGCCCGTGAGGTAGCAAGCCCTCTTTGACATGACCTACCAAGGGATACTGATTTTTTTTTTTTTTACAGTTTTGAGGGAACGGCCTTAATTATGTACATTCTGCTGAATGAGCTGAGGGCTGGATTGGATTTGAGAGAAGAAACTGGGGGCTGAGGAGCAGGGCAATCAATGGAGGAGAAACAGGAAGCTCGTGGGGGAAAGGTAGCAGTCAAAAAGGTGTCGTGAGAAATGGAAGACATGCTACCTTCAGAATAACAGGGATATGATAATGACATCAGATAAGAGACCATGACTTAGATATTGGAAATCTGACTTCATGTCAGCCTTTGGATATTTAAGTAGAACTATGGAGTCATAGGCATTGCCTAGGATCCTGGATCACTTTGGTGCTGACAGAGAGGAGTTTCTCCAATAACTAAGAATGTGAGAACATTCTAGGAAGTACTTCCCTAGCCCTTTGTCTGCTCTGAGCTGGTTACAACATCTGACGTTCCAAGCATCCCACCCTAATACTGGGCCCGGACACTGTCAGATCATCTTTGTTGCTGTCTACCAAAGATGCCCACACACACCAGTAGCGTCTTCTACAGACAGGTAGAAGATAATGGAACCTGCATAACACTGAACACCTGAGGATGAGAAACCCCAGAGAGAAAAACATATGAGCAGACAAAATAGCCACTAAGCTTGACCAAGAACCCATGTGGTAGAAAGAAGTAACTTCTGCAATTTTTCTTCTGACCTACATACACACCACCACTCACACTCACTGACTTCCACATACATGACGTGTATGCTGACACACATATATGTAAATGTTTAAAAAATCAATTATCTAGAAATATTACACATTACATACCCATCGTGTGAAAAGTGGCTCCTTAGAAGTTAGAAGGTGGGAGAGGTATTTGCCTGAGGGGAGTTAATATGTATAATCGCAGAAACCCCAAATGCCATGCACTGCTAATGGAGTGAGTTTCCTAATATGCGAATATCTGAGGTCCAAATAGAATACCTTATACATGAAACAGACATTGTAGAGTCAGTGATTCTGCATAATATTGGACCTGGAGAGGCCCCTTAGCATCCCACACACTAAATACATAAGAAACAGGATTTCTAGCCTAGAAGCTTGGTGCTGACTGCCCCGCTGAAAGTAAGAACTTTCCAATAACATCCTCTGAAGCTATAGACCAAGTGGGCTCCAGCATCTCAGAGGAGCCGTCTGGTTACAGAGAGCCTTTTTCCATCTCGAAACCTTCAAAAACACAACTTCAGTTTAAGAAAGGCTCTCTTATGGGCTGAGAAGATGGTTTAATTGGCAACATGATTATTATGTGGAAAAGCATGGTAACCTGAATTCTATCGGCACAGCCCACGTGAAACAGCTTGGAGTGACAGCGTATGCTCAGAGCTAGACTGTGGAGACAAATGGGCATAACTGGCTACCTACCTGGCTGATCCAGGCCAGAGGAAACAAACAGCTATGTATCATGGTAGTGGTTTGAATGAGGAAGGCCTCCCATACACTTGGTCACCGTGCTATGCGGGGAGGTTTAGGAAGTATGATCTTGCTGGAAGAAGTCTGTCATTGGGGTGGACATTAAGATTGTTTGGCCTCGTCTTATTTCTAGGTACTGGACTCTTCCCTTCATGCTGGTAGTAAAAGATGTAACCTCTCAGCTTCTTGCTCCTGCTCCCTGCTGTCCTGATTCCCTGCCATGGTGGATTCTTAGCCCTCTGGAAGCAGAGACCAAAATAAAAGTCTCCTTCTGGAAGTCATTTCTGGTCACAGTGTTTAATCACAACAACAGAAATGTAAGTGACACAATGCCTGAGAGACCTGAGATAGACCGTTAGAGTCGACAACACTCTACACATGTGCGTGTACATTCACACATACATGTGTACATGCAAATAACTAGATACAGATAAGCCTCTCTCTTTCTCCCATCACCCCCCACTAGGTCATTGGTTCTCAACCTGTGGGTCGAGACCTCTTCAGAAGCTGCATACAGATATCCTACATAGCAGATATTTATGCTATAATTCATAACTGTTGCAAAATCACAGTTATGAAGTAGCAATTAAATTAATTTCATGGTTGGGGACATGAGAAACTGTATTAAAGTGTCACGGCATCAGGAAGGTTGAGAACCACTACAATAGGTCTAAAATTTTAAAAAGGACAGCTGCTAAAATCCATGAAGTAACTCTTACCAGTAAATGCTGAACACCTCAAGGACACAGCTCTGAGCTTGAAGGAAAGATCACATACCATCCCTGTCTCTAGGGTTCTTAGTTCTGCAGTAGGTCTTTGGGAAAGGAACTGTTCTTTTGTGGCTCAAAAACAAATAGAGGCCTCTTTAAAA
>JANHMN010000019.1:35126120-35140706 GCA_030674055.1 Rhabdomys pumilio
ATTATCTCCTGCCCTTGCTTGTACATATTTCTCCTGGGTGTTTGTTTTCAGCAATATAAAATGTTGAATTTTTTTTACAGTGATTTCATTTCTACCTCAGACATTTATAAATATCCAGTCTGTGCTCTACTCTGTGAGAGGAGAAAAGTAACAAAGAGATTCCCAGGACCTTGCTGCAGCTAGAAATGAGGGTATATTTGGGGGAAAAGTTGGTCCCACTAGGTCACCCTAACTGACCTCAAACTTGCGATTCTCCTGCCTCCGCTTCAACAGTGCTGGACTCCCAAGCCTGAACCACCATGTGGGCTGAGTAGGTTTGACTTCTTGGAGATGGTACTGGATGGTCTCGCTTTGCTCGTCCTAAAGCTGTGGTCATCGCAGTGCTTTTATGCAGTGTCACTGTGATAAGGGAACTGTTGTGTGTGGGCATTGCAGGCAGAGTGTTGTCTGGCACATGGCAAGGGAGATAAAAACTCACCGGCGTCTATCCTGAAACATTGGAAGGTACCGGAAGAAGTCACAATGGGATACTCTCGAGGCACTAAACCGAAAAATACTTTTTATTCCTTTCTACATATTTTCCTAGCCTTTTAAAATTCTCCTATTTACACGCAATATGTGTATAGCCTATATTCCTTTTTAATCTGAGAAGTGTTGATGTTACTTTCCCCCACCCCCAACCCTTTGAGATGAAGGAAGATGAAGGAAGGAAGATGTCACCATCTCCGTGACAGAAGAGGAGGAAATACAGAGGGTGTGGAAATGCTCCCCCAGCCAACCCACTCTGCCAACATCTCTGATCTCAAGAGACATGACAAAAGCATTTATGGGTATGGAAAATGTACTTGTTAAAAGCTAGCATTTAATGCTGGGCACTGTGGAGCAGACCTTTAATCCCGGCACGCAGGAGGGAAGCAGAGGCAGGCGGATCTGAACAGCCTGGTCTACATAGGGAGTACTAAGTCAGCAGAAGAAAGAAAGAAAGAAAGAAAGAAAGAAAGAAAGAAAGAAAGAAGAATGGAAGGAAGGAAAGAAGAGAAAGAAAGAGAGACAGGGAGGAAGGGAAGGGAGGAAGGAAGGAAGGAAAAAAGGGGAGGAGGGAAGGAGGGAGGAAAGAAAGAAAAAAGAGAAGGAGGGAGGGAGGAAGGAAGGGAGGGAGGGAGGGAGGGAGGAAGGAAGGAAGGAAAGAAGGAAGGAAGGAAGAAAGGGAGGGAGGAAGGAAGGAGACTTTAAACATGGCATTTGAGGGTCTGGAAAAGGATCCAACTGTTAAGAACACAAGTTGCTCTTGCAAAGAACTTGTATTCAATTCCCAGAACCCACATAGCAGCTCATATCTACATGTAACTGGAGTTCCAGGGAATCTGATGCTTTCCTCTGGCCTCCATGGGCACCAGGTGTGCTTGTGGTGTGCTGACAAGCAGGCAGAACATCCACATACATTTTTTAAAGGTCTTTTTTCCAAATAAATAAATAAATAAATATCCAAGCATGGTGGCTCACATCTGAAACGCTAAGCCTCAAGAGACTGAGGCAGGAGGACCACAGCAACTTTTGAGACCACTCTTATATGGGATAGTGAGTTTCAGACCAACCTAAGCTACAAGGTGAAACTCTGTCTTGAAACTGATGATGATGATGATGATGATAATGATGATGATGAAGACAACGACAATGGTGGCGGCGGCAGCAGTGGCAGTGGTGCTGGCAGCAAATAATATCAACAACAACAGAAAACAAACAGAAAAAAAATTCTACAATGTGCTATAATGTGTAATAAATGTACTGTAAATGCCATTAGTGAGATTTGGCCCTGACACGTAATAGATGCTCTTTCAAAGTTAATTTATTCCTTATGAATACCCATCAGCTCACTTTTATCACACCCACACATTTTCTAAGCTTAGCTTGAGTATCCAGACAAATACCACTGGTGCACTTGAGCTATTATTTCTTCTGTCTTCAGAGTCATTTGATAAGGAAAGATTTCTTCTCTGAAGAATTAAGTGAACAAACTTTTGATACTAGGATGTGCACGGGTCATATATCAGATGTGCCAAATACAGAACAATTAAAAACTGGTGCTAATTAGTGGTGAAAACACATACACACACACACACACATGGACAAGTGTGTACCCACGCACACACTTGCACACACATGTGCACACACACATACACAAGAATGCACACACGTGCCCACACACACACACACTCACACACACACACACACACACACACACACATACAAACTGAGTATTTTCAATGAGACAGTGAGTTTTGTCGGTGAAGACAAGATTCTTATCGATCTAAAAGTGGGTGTCATTCTACTACTTCCAAGTCTTAATTCACTTTCTTAAACAGTGGGAACAAACTTGATGACTAAGATGTGTAATGGAAAATTTTCACAGCCAAGTAAGGAGCTGACAAGACACCACGTGTGTGCTGCAGCAGCGGCAAGAGCCTTCAGGAAACCTGGGAGAGCATGCGCACTGGCATACGTGCTGTTGGCATCCTGAGTCAAGCCTGCCCGTGCTAACAGCTATGGACTTACACACTATTCAAACAGCAAACAGTTTTTTCTGAGACCAAGAGCAAAGGAGATGTCAGCCACACGCTGATGAGGGAAAACAAAGAGCCTTTGGGCTTCTGGATGTGAAGTGTTCATACGTATTCACATGTTAAAAAGGACCTGGATTTGGGGGAATGGAGAGAACAGAATCCATAGGGTGTTTAAGTGGTATATAAGGCGCTTCCTTAGATTCATTTGCAGGATGGTAACCAGGAAGTTTGATCGTGTCTGTCCAAACATTGGAAAGGCTGAGAACCCTTCAGGTCACTAAGCCCAGGAGGCTGGATGACTTGGCAGACCCAATCTGACTATAAAGAGGGAGGGAGTATTCGTCAACAGATGCTTTCTTTCATTCACATTGGAACACCAGAGAAGCTGGGTTATGATGGCTGAGAAGGGTTAGTGACCAGAAAACAAACCCAGCTCTTGGTCCTAAGTGGGTCAGGCCAACACTGGCACATGTCTAATGGGTCCTTTTTAGGGATGATCTGGGATAAGCCAGAGAACAAACGTAGTGACCGGAGTCCAGGTGAAATTGGAGTCAGGGACACAGGACGCCTTCACAGGTTTCCTACAGTTGAGTCCAGATGTCAGCAGTAGGGACTCTCCAGGGATGAGAGATAGTCACAGGCGCCAGAGGGCTGGATCTCTGTCCTCAGCCTCCTTGTCACCTCAACGGTTGGGAACTCAGTGTGACTGTAAGTTCTAGAGAACGATCCATAAGAACATAATGTCACTAATTCCCTTTAGGTCACCCACGGTGTCCACCAATATGCTTGGCTTACATTAGGCATTCAATTCACAGGACGTGACAAGATGGCGGTGCACAGACATCACAGACCAGTCTCCTTTTCTCAGCCGCTGTTCCCTGTCCCACAGTTAACCAGGGCCCTCAAGATGCCACAGGAAGGTACCACTGAACCTACGTGGGCAGCTGCATCCGAGTTTAAACTCCACTTCCAAGGCTTAACAGCCACAAACACATCTACCCTGTGTGCCTAACACCAGTTAGGTATCATTAAAAATAGTTTTTACCAAAGTTTACCAACTTCTTATAGAGCATGTCCCGATAAGTCTGTTGAAGAAAATGTCAGAAATTTAAAAACTGTGTTTGAGTGACCTCACTTACCAAATGTGGCAGCTTTTCAACCCAGTTCACTGTAGTCTTCTGCCTGCTTCTCAGTAGCCCGGAGAGAGTTCTACATTTTACCTGTTTCTATTAAATAAAGAGTGCTCATACACAACTGCAAAGTTAGAAAGCCAGTAAGTCAAAGCAATGTGTGTTAGTTATCACTTATAGATGCTAACTCCTGTCATTGTCATTCTCATATCAGCCCAAAAGAGACTTTATTTTCATCCACATAAATACAGGAAGACAATAGACGCATGTGTAAAGTATCTTGCTCTAGGTCACAAAGACATCACTCATAGCCCAGCTGTGATACTTAGCTGTGTGGCCTTGAACAAGTCCCTAAGCGCACTGAGTCCTAGTCCTTCAGTCAACAAATATGAATTGCATACATACTACTTTGTTTTGTTGCTATGACAACAAAGGAAGGTTTATCGTGGTTGGCTGTTTAAGATGAGACATCACAGCAGGGAAGCCACGGCAACCAGAGTGTGAGGTGGCTGGTCACATTGCATCCAGTCAGGAGCAGAGAATAGACAGGATGTGGATCTAGGCTGTCAGATCTTAAAGACTACTCCCGTTGACTTACTTCCTCATCCATACACTTCTTTAGAGAACCATCTAGAGAATTCTCCAGAACCATCTAGAGAATAGAGCATTTTATAACATCACTCCTAAACAGTCACTCTCATTCACCCCACCATCCTACACCATCAACATATACCATCAGTCTATATCATCAGCCTATGCCATCAGTCTACACCAACAGCTTACACCATCAGTCTACATGTGTTTTTTTTCCATAGACTTATTTTGCCTTTCCTCACCAAACAGAGCTATAGAACATCCTCAGCCGGCTGCCAGCTTCCTTCCAACTATGTACTGAGACAGCTTATCTAAGAACAATATTCTGTTCTTTTCTCCTCTGCTGTCTGCCTTCTATGTGACCACAGGTGTGCCAAGGAAAGGGGATTGGACCAGAGAAGAGATTGGAATGGAGCAGACTCGTGTACTTGTTTATGCACCTACATATGCATTCTGGTCTTATTTATGATTAATATCAGATAGAAGAGAAAGAGAAGGAGAAAGAGAAAAAGAGGAATGAGAATAGGTAGGGAGAGAGAAAGAAGAGGAGCAGGGGATATTATTACCAATTAATAGTTCTTCTCAGTCAGAAATTTTAAAACCTGTACTTCGTGACAGTCAGCTGTGATATTAATGATGTTTAATAGACCATCATGAGATATTCTATTCTCTCAGGATCTGGAAGAAATTCAGAAACTTATTTTTTTTTCAAAAATACATTGCTTTCTAACACATAGGGATTTGTCTAGAGCCTTATGGGTTTCCACCATGATTCTTCTCAGGACTTTCTCTACATGCCCCATGGTATGTTCTACTGTTCAGACTAATAGTGTCCAGGACCTTCCAGGTTTTACGGTAAAGTGGCAGAGCTTCTTGCCATGTGTGCTAGATGCACCAGAGAGTTCTTTCCTGGTCTTGGTCTATGTCACATAGTAAATGGAATGAAGCACTAAGGCCAAGTTTGGAAGAAGATGCCCTAGAATTCAAAGGAGCTGACTGGTGGTTGATCATTCTCAGTGAACAAAGGGGAAAATGAAACAGCTTCGGGTGACTCTGCAAAACTGCTATCTAAAAACACCACCAGCTTAGAAATTTGTCTATATAAGTTGATCTTTTGCCTTCTGAGACACATTTTTTTTTCCAAAAATTGTCACTTAATTGCTTATCCAAGCCAAGAACCATGATGCCATGGATGTAAAAGACAAGTGTGCTGCTGTGAACATAGCCTCTTCAGATGAAAGAATGACAATGAGAAGGAAAAATAATTAAGTCCTCACTTGATCACGCCCTTTCCTTAGGAATATAATATGTTCCTTATCTTTCTTACTGATGGGGACAAGAAAAATATTCACTTGTTCCATCAGTGACCAAGTGGCTACCGAAGATATCTCGTTTAGTAAAACATCAGAAAATGATGCCATTGCTTACTTGAGACACGTGGCTGCTGATGGCGACCGTTCAATTTAGTGAGGGTCAACCCGTAGACTTAAGTAACACCATACAGTCATCAACCCTGTATCCTTAAAACGTGAAAGTTGGGCACATTCATCAACTCCCCTTTGTTACATTAAGTCATCCAGCCAGGCATTATGCATAATGTTTCAACAGGCACAAAAGCACAGGTAATTTATGTGAAGAATGGCCCATGGTTCCCACAGCTACAATGCTGTCTTCTCTTTGCTACTGTGTGTACTTGTGTACTCTTTGGAATGTTCCGACAATCATCTGGAGGAAGAAGGAAACATAAAGCCCTGCCTTGTCGATTTTCCTACATGTTATGAAGGTCGAACCCGCAGGAATATCTGGAGTAGTGTATCTCCCTCTCTGGAACATCCCTGAAGGGCAATGCTGAGGGAAAAATAGTCTTAGTGGTCAGAACATTGGGCAGTGTGCTTCCCTTGGAAGGCGACTTCTAGACACGCAGTTATAGATCAACTCAAGAGCTGTGGCTAATTATTTGGCTTGACTATCACTGATAGGGACAGGATTTAAAAACTGTCAATACAGTAATTCGGGGAGGAGATATACAAACAGGTCACTCTGAATGAGCAACAAAATGTGAGTATGTTTGTCCTTTATATGAATGCTCATAGAGAGATCTCAACAGAGGACAATTTAAAGAATTCAGTGGATAGGACGGTCACCAGCCTCTTTCCCAAATTATTTCTGTCGTCACCAACAGGCTCGTGAGCAAGACAGTTATGGTGACAAGGATGAACACTATTCGTGGGCTCAGCCTGGAAATGGCCATCGCTGAATACCAACTGCACAGACCAACAACGTGCCTGTACTATGGTATCATCCCAGTGCTGTTAGTCAGCTTCTGGGTGGTAGTTTGATTGCCCTGGGTCAAGTGCACATGGATGGCCATGGGACAGAAATGCTGAATATAGGTTCCATGTCTTGGGGTGAAATTCTGATGAAACTAGCATCTGTCAATTTACAGACTTCCCAGGCCTCCACCATGATCATAACCTACGACCCAGAAAGCTACTAGAGAGGAGGGGCAGTGAGTGGTCCATGCTCATGGAATTCACTGGTCTTAGGTTGCCCATCATCCTGATGAAGCAGCTGGCTTGACAGAACAAGTGGCCGGCCCTTGGGGGATGGAGTTGTAGGAACAGCCAGGTCACAATACCCTGAGGGACTTGGGCAAACGTTCTGTAGAAGGCTTTCTATTTCCTGAGTCATTATCTAATATATGGTGGTGTTCCTCCCATAGTCAGAAACTAAGGGGTTAAAGTGAGGATACACTCCCTCAATGTTGTCCCTAGTGACACACAGCAAAATGAGGCTATTACATACTGAGGTGACCTCACCGACAGACACAGCAGTGAGCCTGCTGAACCAGTGTTAAGGTTGTGAGCCAAGTAGTCTTGGCTCCTTGTGTCTCAGATTGGATAGACAGAAATGGGCGTCACGACGCATGCGTGCTGACTCTAACTTTCAAGGGGACATGAGATGAGTATTTACAATGAAGGTGAGAAGCTCTACACCTGTAATAGAGGACATATTTGGGGCTCCCTAGAATTACTTTGTCCTGATCAATAAAATGCTGCAAGAGCCCTGTCTAGACAGAGCTGGAGGCTTAAGTTTTTATTCTCAAGGCAATTTACATAAGGAACTGTAACCAGCTTAATGTAATCAAGCAAGTCCAATGCAGAATAGGCAATAGGAAAAAGACAGTAAGTAATAAACACCAGCTATGACCAGTTATAGAGGCAAAGATCATGATTCTCATAAATAAGTATTTCCTTATTTTGTTATGAACGTTTATATAGATACACATACATGCACACACACACACACACACACACACACACACACACACACACGCACACATGCACACATTCATCCACATACACATATTAAATGTAGGGGATTGTTTGGGTTTTTTTGTTTTCGTTCTTATTCTTTGTTGCTAAATATAAAATGTGTTGATTTTCTACCAATGTTTAAAAGTTAGCTGCATATCGTAGTATTTAAATCGTAGACTACCAAGAGAGAATCAAGGCTGCTTAAAATCGTTCTCTTCTCTTCAGGAGAAGGGCTTGTGGGTACACAGACTACTCATGTCATATTAGTGGAGTTACAGTGTCGTTATCTTTATTCAAAAATTGTGACTAAGGGGTGTACGGATGCCAATCTGATAACAGGTGTGTTTGTAATGGCTTCTTCTATGGTAATTAAATTATTTAAACCTGATTGGAATAATATTTCTGGGAATGTCTGCAAGGGTGACACGCATGTGGGATGTAAATTTTGTGGGATAATACTTTCCAAGAAAGGAAGGAAACAGGATGGAGCACGGAGAAAAGTTCTAAGTGGAGCTCTTGTTGATCCTATGGGAAAAACTGAAGGTAGGGTGGCCATTTGGAGTTACTATATATATAGATTTACGATAGGCATCTACCAGTTCCCCAATGTAGTCTGCTGCTGGAGAAGGAACTCAGCACAGGCTAGACAACTCCCTCCGCTGAAGACAGTCCTGAAGGGCAGCTAGCACTCTCGGCACCTGAGAGCGTGAACTGAGGCTTTGCATCCACGAGAGAGAGTGCATCATAAAATGAAAACTGTCAGACACCTTAGTCAGGAGCACCTCCGCCTTCAGCAGAAGACCTAATGCTGAATTCCAAAGCACAATGACGTCATATCATTTCCACGCTAACCCATCTGAAAGAGGCATAATACTCCCTGTGTCTCCATCAAATAATAAACTTTTTTTTTTTAAAGAAAGATTAATTGCTCCAATAGTGGCCTTGGCAGGCTTTGTTAATCTGTAGCTTTCACAGACGATGGAAGCCCACTTGGGTTATTTTAGGGCCCTGTGAACCAAAAGCAAAGTTGACAGTACTTCACAAAGCAGGCAGATCAACTGTTGTCACAGGTCCAGTCCGCCCCAGTTTCATGTCTTCCTACACACTGTGTGGCTGTCCTTAAGAAGTAGAAGTCTTTATCAAAGTACCCAACTGCATGCTTCTAGGTAGTTTGGCATCCACAGAAGGAAGCCTGGGTGTGTTAGCAGCTGTCTAATTAGCTGTGTGACCTCGGGCAGGCCACTTCCCCTCTTCTGGTCTCAACTTGTTCCCTAGGGTTAGGAGGGATGAGCTGGATCTGATATTGTGAACGCACAGCTTGCTCACACTTGTCTACACCCCTCATGGAAGGCACCACACTGCTGATCCAAGGAGGTATTTCTTTTCTGCTGAACCTAGATAAGCCATCTTTCTGAGCAAACGGCTCCAGGAAATCACTTCTAATTAATCAACTCCGATGCTTTACAAGAAGACTACAGACCACCTCGGAGCTCAAGGTTTTCTTCTCAAATCCACATGCTCAGAGGCACACACAGAGAGAGCCACAAGCCAAGACAGCCCCAGGGACTCGGGCATCTAGATATCCTAGGATCACACAGAATCAGAAAGCAATGAGAACACTCAGGTGGCTGGGAGAATTTCCAGGCCATGCTGTTATGTTCTCCAATGTCCTTCATTCTCTCTCTCTTCTAGGTAGGCTGTGGCCAGAAGTCCCACTCATAGCTTAAGTTCTAGTCATAACCCCCTGGAACCTGACCTACTAAAGAATCTTTAAGCTGAGGTAACCTCAAAACACGTCAATCACCGATGCAGCTATCACAGAAAAGAGCCAGCTTTAAAACATGCCATCACGAAGGCTCACATCGGCTCTGCTCTTCACTCCCTATTAATAAGTATTTTGTTTTAGAAGAATTCATTTCACAAGGGCCACAAATGCTCGTCATCCCCAAAATTCTTCCATTCCCCAAAATCACGGCAGCAAGAAGGCTGCTGATCTATCACGAGCAGGAGATCCATCTTCTTTCCCAGCTCACTGGATCCTCTGCCGAGCCCAAAGCACTCATGTTCTCTTCAGGTACCACCTCCCTCTTCCCCTGGCTTTAAGCATCTCATTCTGTATAATGGAGATTTTACAAGACATACTCTTGTGTTCCCTAAAGGAATCGAGAGGCCTCATTGGGGACTATCTATTAAAGCCCTTCATCTATGTTGAAATTCTTGACTCTGTCCTTGTTTCCTGATAGGTTGATCATGCTGGCAGATACAATGTATCCTTCAGCATGTCCTACAGATGTCCAAAATAGTAACTCAATTCCCCATATTGCCAACGCAGGTCCAAGCCCAGGTAGAAGAATGCATTAAGTGCCTGCTATTTTCAGATTACATTGGAAGAGTTCTTTAATTCTATTCTGTTCTATTCTATTTCAACAGACATCTCTTCATCTCTTTGGAACCATTTCCCCTCAGTCTTTGTTCTAAGACTCAACCTCCTCCTCCTCTTTCCTCTTCGTCTTCCTCTTCACCTTTCTTAGTCAAGGTCTCACATAGCCCAAGCTGGCCCCAAACCCAGTTGAGGATAACCTTGAATTCTTGATCCTTCTGCTTCCACCTTCCAAGTAATGCCAAGAATGACTGGCAAATGGGCCCTTCCTCTCCCTTATAAGGATAAGATATCAGGAGTATCGAGTTGGATCTGATCCACTGGGAGGTGGTCTTCCCACATACCGTGAAGACAACCTAGCTAGAAGACCAAGGAAACGCTAGGAAGAAGCGAGATGATGAGAACCGTAGTTGAGTTGGATCAGTGGATGTTTGTGGACATGGAGCTGTCGAGCCGGTGCCTCGCCTGGTGTCAGAGGAGAGAAGAAAAGTAAAAACAAAATATGGTGTCGATCGGCATTGAGAAACTGGGAATTCTGGGTTTGTTATATGGTTGTTACTGTTTTTCTTTTTGTTGTTTGTTTTTCTTTTGTTTCTTTGCTTGGGGGGGGGCCTTGTTTTGTGTTTTTGTTTTGCTAATGGCTGCCAATTGCCAGGACTCCATGTCCTCAACTTGGCATTAACATATCATTAGGTGAAAACACATGACACGCTGTTGCTAAGAGGATGTAAAAGATTACTTAGTTCAAACCCCTTGTTATATAAATAGAGAAACTCTATCCGGATCATTTTGTGATTGATTCAGAGTACCACAGCAGATTAGTGACAAGCTCGCACGCACGTATGCCCATGATTTTTGTAATTATTTTTATAATGATGTCTAGCATTTTCCGAGGGTCCAAAAGAACAAATGGGGTCAAATTTCGAGCACTTTCCTCATGTCAAATATATTCATGTCATTCCTCTCCTCCCTATTTCCCCCTCATTCTAAAATAACTAAAAAAAAATATTTAGGGCAAAACAAAACACAACAAATTGTATATATGTGTATGTGTATGTGTATGTGTATGTGTATGTGTATGTGTATGTGTATATAATGTATATGTATATGGTGTATATGTATATGATGTATATGTATATGATGTGTATATATATATATATATATATATATATATATATATATACATTTACTTCATTTAAATTAATCAATTTTTGTCAGGACTTTTAGCACTATAGACCTGATCAGAAGGAGACCTAAGCTACTGAACACACATGACCCCTATTATTGACCTGTTGAAAGGTCTTTCTGTACCACAATCCTTTCCTTTTCTGGCTGTGGTATGAAGCAGGGGGACAGCAGACAGACCTCTATGGGGTTAAAGCAAAGTCACTCACAGTTCTGTCAGGTGAGTCTTTTGTTCACTCACTCAGTACCTTTGAGTTCCTTTTGTGTGGTAGGCACAGTTCTGAGTAAAGGGAGAAGAACAGGGAAGGAGGGAAGAGGGAGAAAGCTGGGTTTAGAAGAACCTGTTTGAAATCTCAGCCCTCAGGAAAGCTAAGGCAAGAGGACAAAAAATTCAAGGCCACCTAGGCATTTTGAGGAGATGATTTCAACAAATAAATAATAAACAATAAATAAATAAATAAATAAATAAATAAATAAATAGATGAGCCAAAGTTCAGGGGTAGAATGATTAATTTCCTAATAGGAAGGCTTATGTTGAACCCCCAGTATGAGATCGGAAGGAGAGAAAGCGGAAGGGAGGGAGGGAGAGAGAGACAGCTGGAGGAAGTGATGAACGGGCAGATGAAAGAGAGAGACAGAGTAAGAGAGAGAAAGATGACATCTTTGGTGAGGATGAACGGCATGGGAAGATGAGAGTCAAATTCAAATGTTCAGATAGTGTTGGACACCAAGAGGGAGTAGCGGTAGGTGGGAAGGGCTAAGTAACAGCATGAGAAGAGTCCCGGGGGAAAGGTGACAAGTGAGCCCCGAAGAATGGGAACGGGCAATCTCACAGCGCATCTGGAAAAAGCACATCCTAGAAAGACCAACGACCACAGACTCAAAATGCTGTGGAGCTGATTAAGTTACGAGGGACATGGTGGGAAAGGAGGCAAGAGAACTGGATGGGAAGAGTGTGGGAGGCAGGTCACACAGCAGCTGAACAGCTGACGTTGAGGTAGGGACTGTGGGTTTGACTATAAGCAGCAGCCGTCCAGAGAGTGAGAAACAGCGATGCGTGATTTCAGTCTACCCAATGATCATTCACTCATACCCACTAAGACCGCTGTAAGCAAAACCATCAGCTTATAGCACAGATGAAGAAAAATTAGACCGTCCAGGCCCTGCTGGTGGGACTGTAAAGTGCCACCATCATGTTGGGAAACGTCTGTCAGTTCCACAGAATGTTAAACATGAAGTTGCTGAATGACTCATTGATTCTAACCTGGCTCTATACCCAGGGGAAATGAAAACACATGTCTGGGCAAAAACCTGTTCGAAAACATTCATAGACAGATTCATCGTATTTGGCCCTAAAATGGAAACAACTCAGATGTCCATCAACGGATGGGCCTAAAGTAATATATCTGTACTGTAAAATAGTATTGTATAATTTGAAACCTTGGAATACTGATGTTAGCTGTTGTCAGAGAGAGAGATCCCTAAAGACATCATGCTCAATTAAGGAAGTGAGGGACAGGTGAAAAACAAGAGTGTGATTCTGCCATATTGAGTATCCAAGACATGTTAGGCTTACGGACACAGGAAATGTCTTTAGAATCGCCTGGGAGCAAGAACTCAGGGAATGTTTGAAAGTAATAAGTAACTAATAATTGGTAACAATTATTAGTAACAAAGTAACAAATTAGTAACAAAGTAACTAATCACTGTTTTCGGGTCTCTATCCAAGTGGAAGGGTAGTGTTCTAAACTGTAGTGTAATGTTAGTTATACAGCTTGGTAAATGTATTTAAAATGCCACAACCATTCCCTTAAAACCAGTACACTGTATAGCATGTGGATAAAGCTATTTTTTCTTAATCAGTCTATCATCACAGCTGTTTTGGTAAGACTCCATCAAGAATGGAATTATGGGAATCAATTATGAGACTGATGAACAGGTGTGAGGCCATGGTAGTTTAGGCCAAAGCATGAGTCACAGTCGTGGGAGAAGCTCTTGCTTTTTATAGACTTTTTGAAGGGTGAGTCAATATCCTTCCCTTCTAGGAGATGGCATAAGATATCAGGAGTGTTGAGTTGGATCTGATCCACTGGGAGGTGGTCTTCCCACATACGGTGAAGACAACCTAGCTAGAAGAACAAGGAAACGCTAGGAAGAAGTGAGACGATGAAACCCGTAGTTGAGTTGGGCTGCACTGAACATGAGGAGCAGTGGATGTTTGTGGACATGGAGCTGTCGAGTGGGTGCTTTCCCGGTGTCAGAGGAGAGAAGGAAACTAAAAACTCAATATGGTGTTGATCGGCATTGAGAAACTGGGAATTCTGGGAGGAGGAATAGGCAAAAGAAAAGAATCCTGGGGACTCACCTGGTGTGGAAGGACCCATCTGTCAGTCACTCCTGGAATTACTTGGAAGGTCAAATCAGGAGGATCAGGAAATCAAGGTTATCTTCAACTGGGTTTGGGGCCAGCCTGGGCTATGTGAGACCCTGTCTAAGGTAAAGAGGAAGGAGGAGAGGGAAGAGAAAGGGAGATTGAGTCTTAGAACAAAGATTTAGAGGAAATGGAGAGATGTCTGTTGAAATAGGAGGTAGTTCAATACTATGGGCATCTTCCTAGAGGCACCTTGGGGGACAAAGAGAGAAGCTATTTAAAGGACAAGAAACATATTAGCACCAACCTACAGAAGGCTTGAGGTGATCCTAGGAGCTGACTTTCAAGCTCATTGTGGGGTTCCTCTTGGTGAAGTGTTTGAAGACTTAGGACTGCTTGATGCTCCTTCAAGAGAGGGTGAAAGGAAAAGAAGCTGAAGGGAAATAGAAGCATTTGGTTTGTAGTTTTCCTAGCAAGAGCTGAAGAAGGGAGTGTCACTTGCATCAAGTGTGTGTCAGAAGAAGCTTCACCTTATCCATGTACTGGAAAGACAGAGACTGCAGAACAAGTGGAGCACGGTTTCTGGAGGGATGAGAGTGGGAGCTAGAGGAGATCGGCAGAGAAGCAGTGGTCGTATACCTTCTGTTCCTCATCCAGCTTCCTCTGCAAACACTCGTAACTCTGAATTACATCTTAAGAAATCAGTACAGTCAAGAAAATGACATGACACACCAGTGTCCTATGGCTGTCCTAGGTGGGTGCGCTAAACAATAAAATTCTATTAAATTCCAGAAACTAAGTGTTGTGTTTATGAAAAGATAAAAGAGAGGAGGGGATGTGTTCTATGGGTGTGTGGTGAGGTATGGGGGAAGGGGATGCTTCAGTGGGCCCATGCTGAGGCATCTCTTCCCCCTGAGGGACCAGTCACATGGCTGTATAGTATAGAACAGAGTTTATTCAGGACATGAGGAGGGGAGTTGACAGGGTAATTAGAGGCAGAGAAAGGCAGGAAGGGGAGGGGAGGAGAGGAAGGGGAGGGGAGGGGAGG
>JANHMN010000019.1:35140806-35165951 GCA_030674055.1 Rhabdomys pumilio
AGACAAGACAAGACAAGACAAGACAAGACAAGACAAGACAAGAGAGTAGAAGAGTAGAGGCCGGTCATGAGAGAGGGGGTAAGGGAAAGGGAGGAGCGAGTAAGGGAAGCAGAGAAAGCAAGAGAACAAGAGAGGAACAAGAGAGTGAGGAGGGGTCAAGCAACCCCTTTTATAGGGGGCCAGGCCTACCTGGCTGTTGCCAGGTAACTGTGGGGCAGAACTTAAACAGAATGCTAACACTAAGAAAATCAGATTTCGCTGGGCGGTGGTGGCACACGCCTTTAATCCCAGCACTTGGGAGGCAGAGGCAGGTGGATTTCTGAGTTCGAGGCCAGCCTGGTCTACAGAGTGAGTTCCAGGACAGCCAGGACTACACAGAGAAACCCTGTCTCGGAAAACCAAAAAAAAAAAAAAAAAAAAAAATCAGATTTCTATCTTTCTCGAAGCTTCTCGTAGCCTGGGCTATCCTCAGACTCCTGAGTAAAATGCAGACGTCAATCATAATACATCAGAACTCATCCTACTGTCTCATTTTACTCGATTATCCCTGTAAAGATCTTGCTTTTTAAACAAGATTGTGTCCTGCAGTAGCAGGAGGTTAGAAACTCATTGGGTCTGTTTGGGAGAACCTAGTTCAATCTATAACTTGGCTGTAAAAATGGTAGAGAAACATGTAAGAAGAGTGGGTACCTCCAAGATATTTTTGAGCCAGCAATTATCAACCTTGGTTTTTCATTTTTTTTTTTTTAAATGCTTCTAGTTGGAAACACTCAACGCTCATTGGAACAGCTCCCAAGTCACTCACTTGCCATTCATTATTGGAGAAGACAGGACAAGAATGGGAGATTGGGGGGAAAAAAGGATGAGTCAGAAATTACCAAAATCGTGGTCCAGACAGGGGCCAGGAGGCAAAGCCACAAAATCATCTTTTCCCAGCCAAGGGCACAAGATCGTCTTCCAACCTGGATCATGACGTAGCTACAATGGAGATTCCTCACATCCTCCCGCTGCTTCACGGCAACAGCAAAGACATCCTCCGACACTTACAAAGGGTCAAGCTCAGCCAGAGTCAGTTCAGAACCAACAAGTTCTCAACCCAAGTTATTCTTCTATCAGCAAACAGTCTGGAGAAGCAAACGCATCCTCAGAGTCAACCCACAGACCCACAAAGACCAACTGGAAAATGCATGAGGAGCAAAAGCTCCGGGCTTCGATCTTTAGTTGGGCAGGAAATTTGCTAGATTTACATGGAAATTAGGGCCAAAATGGGGGAACTGTGTGTAATCCGATTCAACAGACTTCTAGAAGATTATCTAACTGAAAGCAACAGGCCCTGGATCAACCGCCACCGCCCTGAAAGCAAACTGACCCTATTTAATTTGCAGACCCAGGGACTATAAAGTGGGCAATTAGAGATCACTACGTTTCAGTCTTCATAAATTCAAGTTAGCACATTGCTAGTTTATTGAGGACATTAATTCATTGCTCTGCCAACAATTCTGGCTCCCGCACAATGCCTGGCAACGTTGCAAGTTTCTACACAAACTCTCGCAGGCAGCTGTAATTCCTGCATGATTCTGGAAGGGTCTTTTGTCAACATATTACCAGTGTGTCTTGCTTGGTTAACGGTGCTCTGTAGACTGCACCGGCTCTTGTTGTCTTAATTACAAATGACTTTGGTTTGGGTGTAACGTTATTAATTTGGTTTGTTGTCATTTGATAACTGCCGTGGAAATGGTATACATGCACACCAACGGTATCGTTGGCCTATAATTATCTAGTAACAAGACATTAAGCAGTATATAGCCTGTGGTTTTAAAATATATTACACAAACCATTAGTTCCAAAACCGATTTCATACATGCGTATGTGCGTGCGCTCACAGACACACACACACACACACACACACACACACACACACACACACACGTCATATACAATCTCTCAAATTTTCTTATCCAATATTTTATAAGTAATAAGTATTTGTATTTTATATGACTTCCAACATATCATGAAATTAGTGGCGTAATACAATTATATTTTTATGAATGTGAAATATTGTTTTATGATATTTAATGATATATACAGTCATATGACTCTGATCTTTTCTTATGAGAAACATACCAGGCTTCTATAGGCCAAGAACATTAGTTTATTAATTCTGCTCTCTTACTTTCTTCTCCAGACCATGAGAAGCTTTATCAAAGTTTTAGAAGATTGTCTCCTGTAGGGATCTCTACCTGAGATACCTAAGAGTTTGGAATTTTGCCCTCCTTTCTGATGCAAGCATAATGATAGCTGTTGGATCGGGATGAACGGCAAAGCAAAGTAGTTAAAAGCACGGATCAGTTCAAATGATGACTTGAAATCTTTTTATCCTCTCTGACTTTCAACTTCTTCATCAATAAGTTAAGAAGGTAAATCTTCCTCCCCAAGTTGTCACCACCTTTAAATGGGAGAAACCATGTACGCTGCTCAGCCTGATGTCCATATGTAGTACTTCTTGTATAAATTCTTATGGCTAAGGCTGGAGAGATGGTTCAGCAGTTAAGAGCCTGTACCTCTCTTCCTTAGGATCTCAGTTTGGTCCCCAGAATCCAAGATCAGGCCGCCCCTTTTCTGAGCTCTACAGCTACTGAACTCATATGCAGAAACAGTCTCTCTCTTATTCTCTCTCTCTCTCTCTCTCTCTCTCTCTCTTTCTCTCTCTCTCTCTCTCTCTCACACACACACACACACACACACACACCTGTAAAAACAAAACTTCACCCTGATTTTCTATTCATTCATCAACAAACATGAGCCAGAATTGTAGTGCTATAGTAAGCCACACGAAATCCAACAGTATACAACTTCGAAGATTTATTTCTTGAACTCACCACACGGCCTTTTTGGTTAAGTTGGGGATTGTTTTCCAAGTGATTTGGAGGTCAGTCTCAAACTAGAATGTTACTGGCTCTTGCCGCAGAGAAGGAGGAGGCAGGGAAAGGGTTTATAATAGGAACAGTGGATGACGTCACAGAGCCAAGGAGCAGAGAGATAGATACACACGTGGAGCAAGCCCAAACTCAGTTTCAACCATTTCTCATACTGAGAAGCATACGGGTCCATGCTGACCCCTCCCCAGAAGCCGAAAATCTGCAGATTTTCAGTTAAATACTAGCAACTGGGGGTTCCTCCGAAGTGGCCTTGCCAAGTACAACAAGCAGTCTGCATGAAATGTCACCAGTAAAGTGCAAGAGATGCAATCTACCTTGACCTAACTGTCAGGAATTCAAGGTAATGTACACACACACACACACACACACACACACACACACACACACTGTAAAGCAGTGTTCTCAACCTTCACAGTGCTGTGACCCTTTAATATAGTTTTTTATGCTGTGGCAGCCCCCAAGCATAAAATTGTCTTCACTGCTACTTCATAACTGTAATATTACCAGTGTTACGAATGATGATATAAATATCTGGTATGTAGGATACGTGGCCCAGGTGAAGTGGCCATTCGACCTCCAAAGGGGTTGCAGCACACAGGTTGAGAACCACTGCTGAAAGCATAAAACTAAGTGGAGACCCTCAGGAAACACAGTAAGCATCATGTCACAGGATGCCACCTGGTTCTCCTTCCTTCATTTCTGAGGCTTCCCAAAGCCCAGCCCAGCCCATGTCCACTCCAGAGCATGTGGAGCTCACCGCTACATTGATTGCTTCAAGTTTCCAATTCAAGGTAAACTTCTAAGCTGGAACTTAACCTTTCCCTAAGCAAGAAGACCTGTGTATGCATTGGTTGGATAACGCTCCTTCTCTTTGTCCTGGCGTCAAGACAGCCATTAAAATATTTTCAACATCTTCAGAAACTTCCAGGTCATCTTGTTTGCCGCCGTGATGGCTGTGCAGGGATCACGACAGGAAACTGTTTCCTGTTCCTCGAAGAAGAGTCTCACTGGGTCATTGCAAGCAGAGTAAATTCTTCATCACGCCTGTTCTTCCTGTATCCTTAACTCTCACTTGCAGTCAAGCTGAGATCTAGGTTTTTTTTCTAAGACGTGCCTCTGGAGGCCTTAAGCTCGTCCGAACAGTTACATCTATGTTGGGAAATTCCCTCCTTTATCAGTCACTTATACTACAAAATTGCTGCCCATCATTCTTCTGGAGGAAGCAACAGATACACACAGCTTCTCTCTCCAAGTTCCTGGACAGTTGCAATAATACAGTGCGATTAATACTCTACTTGAGGTGTATTCACTCATAAAAGTGTGCAGGCAAGGGGTACTGAACTGATCCAAGAAAGAACGGGCTTTTATTTCTGTAGAGAAGGAAGGCAATAACTGTTAACTACCGTTATCATCCTGCAAAAATTACCTTTGGAAAGGCCCACATTCAAGTGGCAGCTCTCTTGGGAAGGTTACTTCCTCATTACAGTTTCGCTTCATTGATTGATCCACAGAGACAAAATGAATGAAGTAAGCAGTGTGCTGAGATTTTATTGGAGTGCCTGTTGCTTTAATTCTAGAAACATCCCGTCCGTTATCCAAATTCTGCTTGAGTCGCTGACTTTTCTGCGAGGCTACTATTCACCCCCAAACCCACAATCTTTCTCACTTTGAAACTCTGATACAATTGATCTTAATCTCACCTGTGTGGCCTTCCCCTTACCATCCCATAATGCCTGGCTCATTCATAGATGGCACATGTTTGCTGAGTTCAACTGAATCGTCTACATCTGGCCTCTCTTGTTTAATCTTAATGGGAGCCTTTTCTTTAATTTCTGGCTGTCTGGCAGGCTAACGGGAATACTATACAACCGAGACAACTGAATAATCAGATTAATAGCCTAATAGCTCTGAGAGTGAGGGACTATGCATTGTTCCTCATTTGACCAAATCTACAGGGAACTTCCTTGCTTACTCTGTTGATGTCCATTTACTCATCTCCCCCTACCTATGATAGAAGCCCTTTGATATAAGCTGATGGATGGGGTGGGTGTCATCTTTACTCCTTGCTCCCAGGGAGGTGATGTGCCAATCTGGAAAGATGGTCTGTGTGACCATCTTGTTGTCCACTTGACTGGATCCAGAACCAACTGAAAGACAAGCTATTGAGCAATAAATACCCTGTGATGGAGTGATTGTCTTTATTGGATTATAGGAAGTGGGAAATCCTGCCCCCAACCCAGTGGCCCCTTCTGCAGTCATCACAGGCAAATGAGAGATCTGGAGGAAAGGCTTTGCTTTTTGACCACTTTTCTTCCACCTCGAGGTTGAGTTCCTATACACCATTGCACTCCTTTCCTGGTATTCCTTCCTTCTCCCACCAGCATGGACTTAGGAGACCACTGTCTCCCTAAGGATCCTCCAGGCTGTCAGCACCAGCTTTTCAGACTGAGTTAGTCCCAAGTTCTCAATGTTAGGCTACCAAAATCCTCTGGTGCATGTCAATCTAACGAATTCTCCTTGGATATACAGTCGTTCTTCATATTCTCTTCCTCTAGAGAACCCTGACTCTCACAACCAGCAAGCCAGCTGCCCGAATGAGGATAGCTGTGCCCATGCTACAAAGGGATATCACAGACAGGCTCATCTCAGGTCTACCTTGTTCATTACTCCATTGCATCTAACCTCTTCTCTCGTCTTTCTACCCTTTCCATGCTTGAGCCAATTTCCCCAAGTCAAATTCCCTTAAAGCCTAGCCGCCGTGTCATCTTTTCATCAAACGGAGATAAATTAGACACACAAGCCGGAATCACAGTGTAGGCATGTGAAGAGATTTCAATACACATGTCTCTCTCCTAGAAGCTCCTGAGAGCATGACTCCATAGACTTTATTTTAATAATGCCAATAGTGTCCAACACAAAGTAAGACAGGAGTCCTCAGTAGCCATGTATGAAGTATACACAGGGCCCCTCTTCCTTATCCGGACAGAATGTACTGGACAAGCTGTGATGTCCTGGAGACATGCCTCATCCATCACACTCATGGGACAATCTGTTCTATTTCTGCCCCCATTGGGGCATTTATTAGACACAAAGGGTAGATAAATACTTGAAACCTTTCCATGCCAACAACTTGGGACATCCTGCACCACGATCCCCATGGTAACCAAGGGTGTGCAGGAAGGACTCAGTTGTGATAGCATCTTAATCATTGAAGGCTATGTTCTTTCCTATTGCTAATTCTATTATGGTCACTCTAATGTTCACCTGAACTGCAGGATACTTAATGTGCTCTACATTTAAACTCTCCGTGAATTTAAACTCCAGTGTGCATTTACTATGAATACAAAGTGCTGTTTACCAACGAATCATCAGAGGTTGTTAAAGAGAGCCAGGGTTCAGGTCAATGCTTAGAGCTGGTAGTAAATAAACAGAAAGTTACAGTCCGTTCAACTAGGCTCTACCTGTGCTTACTCCGCTATTCGAATAGAACATGCTACTTTGGCCAGATACTTTGGTTTTCTCCTTAGAGGCCATACATTAACAGTGTCACCAGCACACTGTGGTGGATGAGCACCTCTCTTTGTGGTTTCAAAGAGCTGTGGTGTTTTAGCTACCCTGAGCTGGTGGAGAACAATTAGATAAAGGAACAACACAATAATAAAAGAATAAAATAAAATAAAATAAAGCAAGAGCCCCTTTGCTGCCTGAGACTCATGGCTTAGAAAAGGCATCCTAGGACTTGGGAGCTGAAAAATAAAAAAATAGCAGCAGTCTTCCGATAAGGGAAAAATCTGCTTCTTAAAGATGCAAAAGAGTCCAAAGAATACCTAAGAGCTGGGGTCTGCTGCCGCCACACAGGGTGGGTTTTAATCCCGGCTCCCTAGACCAATGAGAGGTCTCCGAGAGTGATGCCACTCCTCTGGGCTTTCAGATCCTCATTGGAAGAACAAGACTATCTAGTGATAACAGGTGTAGCCCCAGTGGACGAGATGATACATATGAAGTACCTGGAGAGGTCCAACATCATTCCAAGAGCCATAATACTAACCTTAATTATAACAATCACCATTGTTGTCAAGAGCTCGGCCTGAAGTCACACAGCTTTGAAGGGCTTGGTTATTGCTTGACTCGGAACTCTCTTGCACAGACCTGGGTTTAGCATCTGTGCCTAGGAATTGATAGCTAATAAGTTTTATTTCCCATATGCCAATGGTCCGAATCATCCTCCAGACCCAGTTTTACAAGAGCTCTGTGTTCTAAGTGCTCAGTGACCCTTTCCCACAAACACGTTCGGCATCACCAAGTCCTAGACATAGACGTCCCGCAACAGTGGATGCATCTTCATCCAACATGTGAAGCCACTCAAGGACAGCGGCTGATTTGCTGAAATGCTTTACTTCAAAGAGGACAACATATCTTAGCATCCCAAAGGCCCAGAGTCAGCAGGGTGCTGTGGAGAGCTTGACATAAAGCAGCGGTTCTCAGCCTTCCAAAGGCTACAACCCTTTAATACAGTTCCTCAGGTTGTGGCGGTCCCCTAACCATAACATTCTTTTCATGGCTACTTTATAACTATTATTTTGCTACTTGTATAAAATCATCACGTAAATAGCTGTTAATTCTGGTGGTCGTAGACGACCCCTGACAAAGGGTTGGTCAGCTCCACCAGAGGTATGGAGATCCACAGGTTGAGAACCACTCATGTAAGAAAAAGATGGTTCCAGAACATGGAGTGCAGAGGCACAGCTTGTTACTGTTTGTTCCAAATTTGGGCCCTGTGGGACTGGACAGGTTGGCCCATGGGTAAAGCTTCAGCCATGCAGATCTGACAACCTGAATTCAGATTGTCAGCACACATATACCTGTACATATACCTCAACAATTCCAACCTTCTTATGGGGAAATGGGAGACAGAGACTAGAAAATCCTGGGCACATTGTCCAGCCAGCCTGACAAAGCAATGGTGAACAGGAGAGACCTTGTCTCCAATAAGGTACAAGAACTGCCATCCAGGGTTATCCTCTGGCCTTCCCATGTGTACTATGGCATATGCATGGCTACACTTACACACATGTATACAAACACACATACATAAACACACATAAGACAGACAGAGAGAGAGACAGAGAGAGAGAGGGAGAGAGGGAGAGAGAGAGAGAGAACACCAATGTTTAAAAACTAAAGACGGGCAGTGAGATAGTCCAATACATAAGAAATGGTACTTACTACCAAACCTGATGAATTAAATTTGATCCTGAGGTCCCACATGGTAAAAAGAGAAAAATGACTCTCATGAATTGTCCTCAACCTCCACACATGCACCATGGCACAGACACACTTACACTCAGATAGAGAGACTGATAGAGAGAAGATAGATAGATAGATAGATAGATAGATAGATAGATAGATAGATACAGAGATAAATACAGAGATAGATACAGAGATAGATACAGAGATAGATAGATAGATGATAGATAGATAGATAGATAGATAGATAGATAGATAGATAGATGTAAAGAAAATTACATCTAAAAATAAATGATGAAATTATAAATAAATGAATTATCTGGCCCTCTGCCTTCATAGCACTTTCTATAATTAAAAGATAGGTGGTCCTCAGGAGAGGCTACAAACACAAACATTAGGTGATAAGCCAAAGAAAGATAAAGTATTTTTGCTGAGTGGCAGTCTCACAACCCTGACTGGGCTGGCAGGGATGAGCTTCATCTCTGGGAAGTTAGAAGTATCACTTACTTTTCTGTTGCTGTGATAAAATATCTTGACAAAAAAAAAAAAAGCAAGTTATGAAGAAGGTTTTTTTTTGGCTTACAGTTCCAGAGAGCTATAGTCCATCGTGGCAGGGAAGGTGTAGCAAAAAATGGCTGGAGGCCAGTCTAACAGTCAGGAAACAGAGATATCACATTTCATCCACACACAAGAGAGAGAGAGAGAGAGAGAGAGAGAGAGAGAGAGAGAGAGAGAAGTGAACAGGAAGTGAGGTGAGACTCTACACCCTCAGAGCCCACCCTCAGTGGTGTCCTTCCTCCAGCATAGCCCTGCATTTTAATGGTTCTATGATTCCCCAAAACATTGCCACCTACTGGGGACCAAGTGTTCACACACAGAAGCCTGTGGGGACACTTGTCATTCAAGCCAGGAGACTCATGGTGGATATCTCAATTGCAGTTCTGCTACTCAGACACTTATGTCTGGTGGGACCAAATATCAGGAGACCCTAATGTCACTGGCCCCACAGGACTACTGTAAAGGTTCTATAAAATACATGTGTAAAGCATATAGTACCTGCGTAGGAAATGATACCCAGGTTATTTTGGCTAAGAGATTCATAATGATGGTAATGAAATTATGATAGATAACATGAAGTTTATTAGGTTGTTACATACTGTATAAAATGAAATGTGTGTTGTTATTATTTTCCAAAGCTGTGAAAGTCCTTAGGCATAGCATGCTGTCAGACCCTCAACAACTGTCGGATAGCAATTTCAATCACGTAAAATATAAAGTGAAAAAAATAAATTTAAAACTCAAATTATTTCCATGATGTGTTCTAGCATACAGGACTGAGACATATTCCAAAGCCTGGAAAAATCTTCAAGGGATAAAAAGACAGCATGTTGTATGACAAAACCAGGTCTGGCCATCTAGCCCAGGGTAAGGAAAGGATTTTGAGATTGTATTCAAGTACGGCAAGAAGAAGCTCTGTGATCTATTAGTAATGTCTTCCACAGATATGGGATAGGTGTACATGCTACAGGGCTGCTCTTTCCGAGTGTTCTTTTCTCAGCTTTTTTTTTTTCTCCATCATTTGGAAAACAGTCATTGTTTTATGTAACAACAACCTCAATCTGCAGAACCTTCCTATTTTTGAAAAATTAGATAACCATGTTCCCGTAATAAACCTACCAAGAAATTGCCTTAGAGAGGAGAACTCTTTAAGTTGTAGACTTGTTTAATTCTGTACTAGTTGTAGCTATACCAACTCTGTGCAATCTTTACAGTTTTTAGCAGTCAATCTCACTGTTATTCTCTCTTGAAACAAACCAAAAAAAGTAAAACGTCCAGGTTATTTCTAATTGATTTATAAAATTCTAATCAACACAAAGTGTTTGCTGCAGTCATATTTTATATACCTAGTCCTCAGCACTAACCTTGGTATGTAATAGTTTCTCAATAAATACTTGGAATGAATTAATACATTTTATTCTGTACCATATCCTCATTAAGCTATAAGCTTCTGAAAGACAGATATGATATATTGTTAATCATTTACTTTTTCTCCTTGTGGCAAAATATCTGACAAGAAGAAATTTAAACAAGGGAGGGTTTGTTTGGGCTCATGGTTTGAGGGAACACAGTCCTTCATGGAGGGTAACTTGTGGCATCATCAGCATAAAGCAGCTGTTAACATTGCATGGGGCCCAGCTTGTTTCTTCTATTTATTCAGACTGGGCTTCCAGCCCATGGGATGGTGCCACCTACATTGAGGGTGAATATTCCCTTCTCAGTTCAACCTCTTCAGAAACAACCTCACAGACATAACCAGAGGTGTGCATTCTGGGTGATTCAAATGCCAATCAAGTTGACAGTGAAAACTCACCATTGCAACTAGCTTAATGTCTAGCACACAAATACATCCACACATATGCATCAAACAAATGAACTGTGTCTTAGTTAGGGTTTTACTGCTGTGAACAGTCACCATGACCAGCGCAAGTCTTACAAGGACAACATTTAATTGGGGCTAGCTTTTAGGGTTTTACTGCTATGAACAGTCACCTTGACCAATGCAAGTCTTATAAGGACAGCATTTAATTGGGGCTGGCTTACAGGTTCAGAGGTTCAGTCCATTATCATCAAGGTGGGAGCATTGCAGTGTCCAGGCAGGCATGGTGCAGGAGGAGCTGAGAGTTCTACACCTTCATCTGAAGTCTACTAGGAGAAGTCTGGCTCCCATGTGGTTAGGAAGAGGGTCTCATTGCCCACCCCCAGAGTGGCATACTTCCTCCTCACAAGGCCACACCCACCCCAACAAATCCATACCTCCAAATAGTGCCACTTCCTGGGCCAACCATATTCAAACCACCACAAAGTGCTACTGCCACTGCCACCAACCTTCAGAGCCTCCTAATTTCTTCTACTACCTGTTAAGATGTCTTTTTGGATCAATAATTCCCTGTGTGCATCAGAACTTGAGGACTTTGCATGGGAAGAGTTTATCAGGGCACATTCTTGTCTCTGTGGTCCTTCTGTCTCTCTTGAATTTTCTATTGTACTGAAGGAATTGCCCTCGCCAGTCAAAGGCTTTGTTGATCAACTTTGAGCATACATGATGTTTCTGTTGTGTGAGGAATAAATTTAAGACGAAGAGATTGCCTTACTATCTCATCCCCCTTTTTCTGTAGTTTCCAAGGCAATCTGTGGGTGTGCAGAAACCCAGTGTGCCGAGTATGTAGACTGATTCTGGTGTTTTAGAATATGGCATATACCTTCCTACCTCCTCCAGCCTCCGGGCTCAATTCTCTGTTCCTTCAGTGTTGTCCTGTTTCATTCAGTTTATATTTATTTTATCTGATTTTATTGCATTCGTAGCTATAAGCCACTTTGAATCTACATGGAATAATAGCGGTTTATGTAACTCAGTGGATGTATATAAAAAATAAATTGATACACTCCATACAGATATAAAACCGAGCTTACACATTACTGCTTTCCCCCCAGACATTTAAAGGCTTCCCAGAAAAACAAAACTGACTTGAGGCGATATACCAGAGGGTGAGTAGAGAAAATAGCAGGAAGACATTGAATTGATAGAAGGTTATGTTTGAAGCAACACTCCAAATTAACCAGATGAATGCTTCCTGGATCCTACTGGAAGTCACCTGAGAACTTCCATGTGGAGGTGATGCTGGTCCTTAGATCTCCTGTCTCCAAACCTTATCCTTGCTCCCTGTCCTCAGTGGGTTGCGTATGCCCAGCATAAAGCATAATGTACAGACAGCCTATTCAGGCAGCTAACTCAACAGACACATATTGATTTGTCATCATGGAGCAACTAGGGCCCACTGAGAGCTTCCCACGAAGTCCTTGAATCAACATCTTCTTCAACGTCTTTTTCCTTGAGTCTAACAGACCTTGTTACCACCATCTTGGTCGTTTAGAACACTTCCTACTTTAATCCAAATCAATCATATGTAATCTTTTTAAACCCTTGTGTCTTCCCAAAAAGTAGTCAAAGTAACTTCAGGGAGAGGAGGGCAATTAACTGAATAATTAATGGGCACCTACCAGCAGACGAAAGTGAGAGCAAGGGATGCCTACACATTGAATGTGGCTCTGAGCATCCTAGAAACCCTATCAAAAAGGGAAACTATTGGTTCTGCTGGTCTCTACTCAAAAGCAGATTCATATGTCCTCAGAAAGATGTGAGTTTTCTCTCGTCAACATCCAAGACAAGTTTTTCCACAAGGAATAATATGTGAGAATTTAATACGCAATAATTTCAGTAATAACCCTCAATAAACCAGGAGTTAAGATCTACACTTTTCTTCAGCTCTAGCAAAGAGAATTAGATAATTTCCTACCAGAGGGTGCTGAGAGGTTACAAACTTACAAAATCCATGAGGGCCCTCTCCCAGCCCTATAACCAGGAAACAATGGCTGGAGACTCTTCAGTAGAGCCACCTAACAGTTGCTCAAGAGGGTCTGTTCCTGCACCTTCTCCCAGACATCACTCATGCTGGGCTGGGCTGGGCTTTCTAGTGATGCAGCTGCCCACCTTACTCACATTTCTATGGACAACTCCAAGGAACTCACTGGTTCACCAAGCTGGACTTAGATAGATCTGTTTCTCTGGTTGGAGGTTGCCTTCTCTACGTGAGATGAAAAGAAACACACTCCCAGGAGAAGAGACCAGCAGGGCATTTGAAATCAGAGACAGGAAGAAGACCGAATGATCACCAACACTAAGACACTTCAGGCTGTCCAGTTGCAAGCCAACAGAGGCCAGCAAATCCCCGGATTTTCCCCCCTTTGTTTGAGAGCAACAACTTGTCTAACTCCTTGCAACCTCCCACTACGATGTTTTTCTATGACCTTGCTGCCACAGGCCTCAAAAGCTAACACAGTCTCCTAAATGCTGAAGGCTCAGAAGGTTTTAGGGGAGTCTGTGCCCCCTGAAGGCCAGAGAGATGTGTCCACACAGAGGGAGAAGAAATGAATTCAGCAGCTAACAGGGAGCCCCGAGAACAGGCTTGGTCCTCCCTTCCAAAAGGAAGCAAAGCCCCATTCTTCACAAGCTTTTAAGGAATCCTGGACCTCAACACACTCATACAAGGCCAGAGGAGAACAGGATGACTGAAGCAGAGAGGAGGGGATGGGTTTCTGGAACCCCTTCAAGATGTATGTGAATGTCCGGTTCTTCTCCTCCCTTCCCTGACTGGCAGAAGACTCGTCCTAGTCAGCTGTGACAAAACACCGTGACCAAAAGCAACATTTGGGATGAATGGGTTTATTTGGCTCATACTTCCACATTGTAGCCCATTGCTGAAGGAAGCCAGGACAGGAACTAAAGCAGGGCAGGAACCTGGAGGCAGGAGCTGATGCAGAGGCCATGGAGGGGTGCTGCTTACTGGATCACTCCACGTGACTTGCTCAGCCTGCTTTCCTATAGAACCCAGGATCACCAGCCCAGGGATGGCACCTCCCATAATGGGCTAGACCCTCTCCCATCAATCACAGATTAAGAAAATGCCCTCCAGCTAGACCTCACAGAGGCATTTTCTTTACTGAGGTTACCTCCTTCCAGATGACTCTAGCTTGTGTCAAGTTGACGCAAAACCAGCCAGGACAAGAGTGTGGCCAGAGCTTTTGGTAAAACACTCACTGAGAGCCCCTTCGAGACATTACAACCACGCCCTCCTCTGCTTCTGTCCTGGAGATCTCACCGTCCATCTCTGTCCACAATACTTGAACTGTGATTGCCAGGAGTGGCTGCCAGAACCTGAATGCTGCCCAGGAATGTCAAGAAGCTGCACTGAGAACTATCCAGTCATTAAGGGCTCTGCTTTCAGGAAATGTGACCCAGGGGATGTGGACGAGGCTGAGGCACGTTCCACTCCAGTTTGCTCTGACACGCAAGATCCATGTGACTCTGGCCCGTCCATGAGGCAGAAAATAAAAAACCCCTGTCAAGTCATTGAACTCTGAGCCAGTGCTTCTGCTAGCAGGCCCCTTACTGTATGTGTGAGCTCACTGCCCACTTTCCCACAGACACTTGGCAAGTCTGATTGGCTCTGGCAACTTCTTATCTCAGGTCAACAATTATGACTTTATTTACAAGGAAGAACGATATGAAAGAGGGAAGGAAGGAAGGAAAGAAGGAAGGAGAGAAGGGGGAAGGAAGAGAGAGAGGAAGGCAGGGAAGGAGGGAGGGAAGGAGGGAGGGAAGGAGGGAGGGAGGGAGGGAGGGAGGGAGGGAGGGAAGGAGGGAGGGAGGGAGGGAGGGAGGGAAGTCTACCCAGGTGGAAAAAAAAAACACCAGGTCATTTCATGAGTGTTTGATCCTGTGGCCACAAGCATGTTGATGTCACATTCAGCCCTTGCCATCTTAAAATTCAGAACCAGCAAGCAAGGACTTTGCATGTGGATTTAGCAAACGCTGACTTCTCTGCAGCCTCACCTGGGGGAAGTGCCCTGTATTTGTTGGTTTTCCTGTTACTGTGACAAAGTTCCTGATAAAAGTGATGTAAGAAAGGGCTCCTCTTGCTCATATTTTGAGGACACAGTTCATGAGGGTGTGGGAGGCAAATCGGCAGGAGCACCCGGCAGCTGGTCACATCGCTACCGTAGTCTGGAAGCAAAGAAATAGATACTGGCCTTCAGCTCCCTTGTTATTTCTGTGTCAGCCCTGGACACATAGGATGGTGCCGCCCACACCTAGAGTGGGTTTTCCCAATTCCATCAGCTCCATCCAAACTCCTTCAAAAGCACTCCCAAAGGTCTGATACTATTGTTATTCTAGATCCCATCATGTTGACAAATTATTAACCATCACTCTGTGTGTGTGTGTGTGTGTTTGTGTGTGTGTTTGCACTTATGTTTATGGATTTGGTTTGTGTTGTGTGTGTGTTTGTATATATATGTGTGTGTGTATGTGTGTGCATATATACATATGTACACGCATACATGTGTATATATACGTTTGTATGTTTGTGTGTTTATGTGTCTGTGTATACTTTCTTGTATATGTGTTTGTAATTTTATGTGTGTGTTTATATGTGTGTTTCTGCATCTGTGTGTGTATGTGTGGTGTGTGTGTGTTTCTGTATTCATGTGTATATGTGTAGATTTTATGTGTATGTTTGGATATGTGTGCCTGTGCATTTGCGTGCTTGTGTGTTGGTGTCTATTGTGTGTGTGTGAACTTGTGTGTGTATTGTGTATGTCTGAGTATGTATGGGTGTTTATCTGTGAGTTTGTGTGTGTGTGTGTACATGTGTGTTTGTTGGCATGTATATGAGTTGTTTGTGTGTTTGTGTGTTTGTGTGCATCATGCATGTGCATGTGTTGTCTGTGTGTTTGACTTTGACTACGTTTATATTATCTGTTTGTGTGTCTGTGTTTAGGTGGGATGTACATTATGGATGGATTGGTGACAAATCATGAGGACAAGGAACAACACGAAATGAAACCTGGCAATAAACTCAAAGTGAAAGGTTAACTCAAAAGTTTACATGCCATGATGCATTTCTATAAGGTCTACACCCATGATGAAGTGAGACTTTGCAAAGATATAGGTATTCCGGGATCCCCATGATGAAGTGAGACTTTATAGGTATTCAAGGGTCCCCGTCCTTCTGTTACCCCTCATTTGTGCTGCGTACAAAAAGCCCAATACCTCATTGGTCTTTTGGTGGAATTGTCTATCACTGGGACCCCATCTAGAGTAAGTAGATGTTGATTCATGTCTCCCCTGGACAGTTCAATGCAACAGGAAGTGACTGGCACAGAGTATTAAATGACTCAGGGGAGTCCTAGGTGGCTTCTGCTCAGAAGACTTTCTGACTTGTGATAATACACAGGAAGAAACTCTGATCAAAGCATAGGTTATTAAAAGACTGATGGATCTTTAAAGGGTCACTTGATTCTTGGCTATGTCATTTTGTCAGGAGTGTGTGTGTGTGTGTGTGTGTGTGTGTGTGTGTCTGTGTGTGTCTGTGTGTGTCTGTGTGTGTGTGTGTTTATGCATATGAATGCTTTGCCTGCCTGTAGGGAAACATACCATGTATGCATGCAGTACCCATAGTAGCCAGAAGGGACATTGACTCCCTGAAAAAGGAGTTAAGAGATGGTTGTGAATCCCCATGTGGGTGCTGGGATTTGAACCTGGGTCTTCTGCCAGAGAGCATCAAGTACTCTTACCCAACAAGCCATCTGGAGAGTGTCACTTAGAGCTTGATGACCTCCAGAGAGTTTCTTCATCTGTGCAAATTAGTTTCCATGTCCTCACAACCTGCACACTAACATGAACTAACTCAGAAATTTGCTTTTGTGACTCAACAAGATTAATATACGTTCAACATTTATTACTAAGAATAAGGAACTAACAATAAGTGCTACAAACCTTTTTCCCAGGTACTTAGAGGTGGGGCTGGCACTAAAACCCTCATCTCTTGGAAGTTTGATGGTCTGGGAACTTGATAGAAACAGAGCTGTCCTCGATAATGAGACCAGGATGGCTCCTGCAGTCATGTCCTCCAGAGAAAACTCCTTCCTCTGGCAGGTGGCCTCTGAGTCTTGGCTTATTTGGGTCCTTTCACTTTCAAATCTTACCCTAAGCCCAAACCCCAGAAAAAAAAAAAAAAAAAGACAATTCTAGATGCCCATGATTCAAGGAATTTTTTCTCCTAAATATGTTCTTCAAAACACTCAGTTACATCCAGAATAATTTCTGGATTTATTAAATATGTAAACAAACAAGGATGGCAAACCAACATATGCCGGCTAATTTTATGTCAACTTGGCACAGACTAGACTTGGAAGAGGAAGGAGGAACCTCAATTGAGAAAATGCTTTTGGAAGATCAGGCTACAGGCAAGCCCATAGGGTATTTTTATTAGTATTAGTATTATTATTATTATTATTATTATTATTAATTAATGATGGATGTGGGAGGGCCCAGCCCATTTTGTCATTGTGGGCGGGGCCACCTCTGGGCTAGTGGTCTTGGGTTCTATAAGAAACCAGGCTGAGCAAGCCAGTAAGCAGCACCCCTTCATGACCTCTGCACCAGCCCCTGCCTCTGGGTTCCTGCTTTGTCTGAGTTACTATCCTGACTTCCTTTGATGACATACAGTGATGTGGAAGGTAAGCCAAATAACCCTTTTTTCTCCCAAGTTGACTTGGTCATGGTGTTTCATCATACCAATGGTAACCCTGACTAAGACACAACAGGTCAAGAACTACAAAGATGTTCAAAGTGGATTAAAAAAAAAATTTAATAATCCATAATGTAATGATGATGTCCCTTGTAAAATAGCTGGAAGGGATTTTGTTTGTTTTTCATGATTCTCTAGTCAAATATATCTAGGAGAAAACAGTATAAAAGTACTGCAAGATGACCATAAAAGAGTTCGGCACTTAGATTTTTTTTTTAACACAGTTATTCTGGAGGGTAATGAAATGCAATAATGTTTCGATTGTTTATTTACTGGGTGGGAGTGGGGAGCTATAGCCATCTCTTGAGGTCAGATGATGAATCTTTGTAGTCCATTCTCTATGACCTTCTTGTGGGATCCAAAGCTCCAGTTCCCGTCTTCAGGACTTTGCCAAAGCTCCACTACTCCAGGTGCTAGCCTGTCCCCCTAAAAATGATCTTTTGGAAAAAAAAATATTTATTGCCATCTTTGGAAGGCCATGTTTTGGGAATCACTGGCATCTGCTGTTCCCCCTGACATCAAGTGGAGGTGGCCTAGTTCAACGTAAACTCTTTAAGAACACAAGAGGACAGGCTGGTGTCGTTTCTTTCTGTTTACCTGTCGCAGAGAAGAAATGAGTAATAATGGGTGTCATGATACATATGTGTCCATAAAGATCACAACATTGAACTGGGGCATCAACCAGCTCTTCTCTGAGAAATTCCGGGCAGAAGGTTCCCACAGAGTTGGCCTTCACCAACACGAAAAGCTTCCATTCTCTGGGTGATGGCTTATGGCCATCCAAGATGGCGACTCACTGTCAATATGGAAGGCAGCCTCGCTCAGCGCATGCTGAGACTCCAGTCTTCATGGACTCCATACAAGACTGAGGATCCTTCTCTGTTGAGCCACAAGTTCTCGCCAGAACAGCCAGAATGGAAGGGGTTGTGTTCTTGACCCCCCAGCAAGCCCCTGTACCCTTCCCCAGGCAAGGAGCCCTAAGGAAGGAAAGGCTTCAGTCACCCTTTCCCAGAGATAGAACCTTCTTTTCCCGGGACCTTTAGTTCAGCTAAGTGGAGACACCTGGTGTCTGGTGTTGCAACTTCAAGAAGATCAAAGAGTCTGGGCTGAAAATCAGGCCTCTCATAAAAACTGCCTCATCCCGGACAGGTTCCAAAGCAACAATTCAAATAGCAGCCTGTTCTGTTCCAAGAAGGCTCACTTCCCTTCAATAGCTTCGCCATCCAGAGACAAGATTTTCTCCGTAACCCTGCCTTTTTGAACAGGAAAGACTCTAGCAAGGCAGTCGGAATTTGTGAGAAGCCAGGAAGACTAGGTCCCCCTTTCTGGCCTCTTCATTTTGTGGGGTGTTAAGTCACAGGGGGCCAGATAATCTGTTTGGTATGATATCTAGTTGTAACCAGAGTAGCAAAGTTCCCTCCCCACCCCCCTCGCAAAAAAAAAAAAAAAAATTTTTTTTTAAGCCTAAACAAGGCCAAAGGAATATTAAAAGTTTCACTAGGGAAGAAATATGGCCGCTGCCAGGAACTGATTAGTCATAAAATCCAAGGCATTCCGGCGTCCATCATCGCCTGGCTTTTAATGACTGAACTAAAAGAAGACACACCAGTTTTCAAAATAAGATTATAAAAACGCTTTGCACAGATGAGGTCTCCAAATATTTTGATAGTACCCGAACAAAATTATATATATATATATATATATATATATATATATATAAAATCATTGAGACAAATCACAAAACATATGTTGTTATGTTTTGCTCTAAAAACCATGAAGTTTACCCAGAACCCTATTATGGTAACTGCTTCACTTTTCATGCATTCCTAAATTACCATGTAATCTAAAACCTTGTTTTCAGCTGCCCTATATTGGAAAGTCCCTTAAACTGTGCAGGATGATGGCAGGCTCGCATTCAGAAAGAAACCTGCGCCGAGCTGCTGAAAACGAAAGCAGGATTTATCAGGCAGACTCCTTTAAAACAACCACCACCTTAGCGACAAGGGGGGGGGGGGGGAAGGGGGGGCGGGTTGACGCATCCAGGAAATGCCGAAACCAGGAATTGTGCTTTAAGCACTTGGAATTTTCAAACACATGGATAGTTGGTGTAAAAATATATTCTTTTTTTCCTGCAGGGACGTGACTGTAATTAGTGTGTGCCAAAACTCTCTCTCCCTGAGATTTCATTGTCTTATCTCCTTGCAGCATCTTAATGCGATTTTATTTTACTTTGTCAAAGTCCTATTAACATAAATGTGTTCTCCATAGCAAACAGTGTTCTTTTTTATGCAAAACAGGATTCAGCTGACTCTAATAAAACAGCTTGCAGTCTATTAGACTACAACAGTAATGTGCTTATTTTGTTTGTCAAATCAAGGCCGCGTCAGAAGGCTCTAGACAAAGATTTGTCTTGTTTTCCAGAATAATTGCCAGGGTGGGGCTACATTATGATCTGTAAATGAATAGAATCGCTTAGAACAAACACTTCATATATCTTTTATCTTCCCCCTGCACACAGTTCTGAGTTTTCTTTGAAATCTTTGCTCTACTTTTCCACATAAGTCATCAGAATGTTTCCAAAGAATTTTAACTGCCAGATTAATTATATCTTACAAACAAAGATAGATTGCTTACATTCTTTATTCAGAATCCCTGCCAGTATGGAGCAACTGGCAACAAATTAATCTCTTTTGCAACCCTACAAAATGTTTTGCTATGAAAAGGCCTGGAAGGTAAATGGATCCTTTAAAAAAAAAAAATCTGGTTGCTCCATTCTGAAAGGCTAATCCGTAAGCAAAGAACAGAGGATTAAATGAATTTAACTACTCCCCAACCTTGTTCTTTCTTTTCTTTCTTTCTTTTTGTTTTTTTTTTTTCTTGCTTTTTTGTTTTGTTTTGTTTTTTCTTCTTCTTAACAACTAGGTTATAGCCCTCCGTTAATGGATTCAGTTAATTAAGTATTACTGTGACCTGCTGTCAATTTCTGAAATCCAGGGAATTTTCCCCTCTTTAAGGTTTGCCTCCCCCACAGGGCCCCCGGGTGTAATCTGTTTGCAGAGAGTCTATGTATGTCAGCCTTGCTTCCCTTACAAGCGTCTAGAATGTTTTAATAAATTTATCAACCGAAAAATATTACAAACATTTCATTTCCTTTGACTCAGGCACACCACACACACACACACACACACACACACACACACACACACCACTGCCTTCATTGCAAATTCTTGCCAGTATGAATCACTCTAAGTAATATTTGCTTTAACTTTAGTGTGGTTCAACAAACAACCTTTATATGGCTGGACTTCAAAGGGAGGAGAAATGAAGGTTAGAAATATGATAAGTGTAATCTATTATTAGGCATGAAACACTAAACTACTTTCAGCTATAGCTCTAAAACCTGCATAATCTAGTTTTTTTTTTTTAACGTAATGCATATTTATTGTGCCTTCGCTTACACGAGCGTTTATCTCCCCGTGTTTGAGAGAGAAATACTTTCCACTGTAGCGTGGGCCACTACTTGGCTTAATTTTTCCTAATATTTAATTTAGGAAGGGGGGGGAATGGTAATATTATAACAGGATTCTCATGTGTCCCGGCCAAAATACTTAGTGTTCCTCTCTGAGTAAAATTAATCTGTTACCAGTTCCCTGACCTGCAAGTCAGGTTTCAGTAAAATAGGTATCCAGGGAGGAGGGCAGAGGGAGGGGGTAAGCTAGGCTGGGCAGAGAGATAAGATCTCTTTCTTTGATTAAGGGGGGTGGCGGGAGGGGGAAGCTAAAAAGAATGTCTCAACCTAGCCATGCCTTCCAATGGCAGAAAATAAACCGAAAGTGTATCTCAGCAGTAATGGTTGAGGACATTTACGAGCTCCGTCCATAACAACATTGACTGCGAGAACAGTTATTGTTAAAATCTGTACTGCAATTATTTCTTTAATGGTAGGGGGTGGGGGTGGGGGTGGGGGGGGGGGGGGTGGGGGTAGGAGGGTGGGCTGAAGCTCCTTATTTCTCTCCCTCTTTACCCTCCACAAACACTGGCACTTAAAAAAAAATATCTAATGTTATGAAATAAGTCAGATGTCAGGAGAGAGGGTGTAGCTCGAGAGAACACGAGACAGCGCTGTTCGGAATGTATGCATCCGCAGAAACAAAAAACACCATCGGTAACATTCTGTTCTTGATTCAATTTGCGCTCCCTAATACAGTAGATTAAAAATAAGTCCAACTGTTAAACGCATTAGTGTTCAGCCATGGTTCTGGTGCCAGAAAAACAGATACTACTCCAGACCCGGCCTCTCTCTGCTAGACTTTAGGAGCCAGGGGAAATCTGACCCCCCATGGAAACCTGAGCCCCAAAGTCCATCCATGACCCTGCAGTTTGGGGATTCCTTATTTTTGCCCGGTGATGAAATCTCAGAACCATCTTAATATTTTCTCACACTGGGTCAAAAGCTCGGCGTCTCTCAGCGAGGTTGTAAGAAAAATACAGGCTAGGAAAATGGAGGATGAATTTCTAATGACTGCAGTCAAGACACTCCGGAAGGAATATTAAATTAAGTTGTTCTTGGGTGAACAGGGAGTCATGAAACTCACATCTTTTTAAAAGGACTTGTAAGCCATGACCTCACCCCCAGCTCTCCCCCCACCCACACCCCCAAGACTTTTAAGAGACCGATAGAAAGCTACACAATTCAGAGTGCGTACTCCTCCTTGCAGAGTGTCCAAATTTGGTTCTCAGCGCCGACGTCAGAAGCTGCACGACCACGAGGAATTCCAGCTCCTGTGGATCTGATGTCCTCTTCTGGATGTACGCGCACCAGCCCTCACATAAGCACAGGCCTACACACACACACACACACACACACACACACACACAGACACACAGACACACACACACACACACACAGAGCATTAAAAAACAAAATAAATTGGGGCTGGAGAGATGGCTCAGTGGTTAAGACTGCTCTTCCAAAGGTCCTGAGTTCAATTCCTAGCAAGTGCGAGGTGGCTCACAACCATCTGTAATGGGATCCGATGCCCTCTTCTGGTGTGTCTGAAGACAGCGACAATGTACTTATACATTAAATAAATAAATAAATAAATAAATAAATAAATAAATATTATTTTAAAAATAGAAACAAGTCTCTTTTATATACAAAAACAACTATTTAATGGGGCAGGCTTTTGGAGTGTGTCCTCAGAATTTTGGAGTGTGTGACACTCCGGAGATTATGGCTAACTTGTCTAGCAGATGGGGCTCGGTGGAGTTGGAAAGAGAGTCTGGCCAAATTCATGCTGGGCAAACCTAGCCTTGCTGGACATAGAATGTAAACATTGGCTTCCCCAGACCTGTCCACTATGGTGGAAGCACATGACCCTTTGAAAGTTAAAAAAAAAAAAAAAAAAAAAAAAAAAAAAAAAAAAAAAAAAAAAAAACTGGCTTCCAGAGAGATAGCTCAGCAGTTAAGTTTTACAAGAACTCATGTTCATTTACAACAGGCTGCTTCCAATCGCCTGTAACTCCAGCTCCAGGGGGACCTGCCACCGCTGGCCTCTGTGGGCACCTGACTGAATGTGAGTGTGTCCGTGTGCTCCCTGGGCATGCATGTGCATAAGTGTGTGGGTTTGTGTGTGTACATGCATGCATGCACAGATAAACATTTAAAGACTTTTTTTTTATTTAAAAAAGACTTAACTAGTAGACTGAAAACTAACACGTTTTTTCAGGTAATTACATTACTATTCTTTCCCTAAACTGTGCTATTACTCTCTACATTTTCTTCTAGTCTGTATCTTTGTAGTAACACAAATACCAGCTTTCTTTCCTCATTCTCTCTTCCCACAGACTCTCCCCGCCCCACCCACACACACACACACAACCCTCCATCCCCCAGTTCCTCTATTTCACCTCTGACACATTTTTTTGGTCTTTGGTCATTCTGGCTTAATAGGTTACCTGTTGCTGACACTCCATTTCACACAGATGTGGTATTTTCTGCTGTGACATGCTTTCTGGAAGCAGGAGTGGGGGTGGGGGGTGGGGGTGGGGGTTGTAACATCTGTAAATTTACCAAGTAATAGCTTCTCAAAAGCAATATTGCCAGGAAAAAAAAAAGTTAATTGAAACTATTTGGGGCGTGCGGTATTGAACAATGAGACAGTTTCTGAGCAACACATATGTAAATGTGGCTTGCCAAAGACTTGCACACGTTTAATTTGTTCTACAAATTTGGTTAACCCAATAACGTGTAAACATCAAACACTGGCCGTGGAGAGCATTAAACATTAACCAACAGAGGCCTTAAAGACTTAGGCAGAGGATGAAAATCAGAGAAGAGGATGGACCAAGCAGCTCTGGGAAATTAGGTTAAGAATCCAAAAGGGAATGTTTGTGGCTGGGTTTAAAAAAAAAAAAAAATACAGTAAAAACTATTTTGAGATTGGTAATCATTTGTCTCCGTGGACAGGCTATTTTCCCCTTGGGATCATATTTTTAAAATCAAGCAAACATACCAAAGTCAATTTGATTTTCTGATTGTTCTCTGGGATGAAATGTATTACCACCCAAATGAACCCTGAAAAAGGGTATTTCGATGGCTGTTCCCAGATCCATGAACCCTGGGATGGAGCTCTGCCTTTCTCCTTTCTTTGTGTTTATGAGTCTTTCACAGTGCTTAGCCCAAAGCTCAAACCCCACTAAAGTTCAATAAACCTTTGTTGAACGATGGAATGAAAATGCCTTCCAAGGAGATAAAAATGGCTTTCAGGCTCGCCCATCCACATGTGTTCTTTACCTGAGGAAAGCCGGCCTTCTAGGGGAGAGCAATAAATGCCTAAGTCTGAAAGAGAAAAAAAAATAATACCCTGTTCAAGTCATTATGTCCCAAGTGTTCATGGCCCAGTGAGCCTCACTAAGTAAATCTCTACAAAGTAAAAACAGTTTCTCCTCAGGAGAGTACATATTCTCTTTTCCTCTTTGGTACATATTTTCTCCCATATTTTGCTAGAGTCTTGGGATACTGTGGGTGACAACTCTCAGCAACCTCAAAGAACTCCTTATGGTGCAGAAGTTAAAATATCACAAGCTTTCCCTCCGAAGAAATTAAGTATAGCAACCCACCTTCTTAGGGTTAAGAATGGCTAATGGTGACGTAAAATACAGAAGAACCCCTAAGGGTTCTGACAGACTTTGGGTTCTCCTAGAAGCAGACCCTGAGACCACTTGAGGGCAAGCAGTTAGTTTGAAAGGCACTGAAAATTCTAGATGTGGGGGTCAGAAAATGAGATGAGATGTAGCGAGCGCCCTCTACCGGATGCGTTGTCAAATCGACTACCACCCTGGGCACCAGGATATACCTACCAACGGAGGACTCCAGGATCAGAACATGTACCCCACACTTATCCTGCCCAAGAGCGGGTGCTGGGCATTGATACATCATCTGCTATTGGTCTTTGGGTACGTTTATTCTTTTTAAAAGAACTCATTTCCCTTCACTCTAGCCGTTCGTGAGGATCGTCAAAGCAGGCTTTGATGGAGGTTGCTAAGGAGACAATGGAGATGACCGTTGGGATGCAGGCACCATAGTAGTCAGCCATCAGAGTCAGGGGCTATGAGATGGGTTGGTCCCAAGAAGCCTCTTTGGTGAAACATCTTAATGTAGCCAGTCACTGCCAAGAAGCTTGAATGCAGTGCTGTGCGTGTGTGTGTGTGTGTGTGTGTGTGTGTGTGTGTGTGTGTGTGTGTGTGT
>JANHMN010000019.1:35167124-35209374 GCA_030674055.1 Rhabdomys pumilio
ATACACACACATATACACACATACACACACATACACATACACACACACATATGCATACATATACACACACATACACACACATACATACACATACATACACACACATACATGTATATATGTACATACATATACACACATACACTGATACACACACATACATACACATATATATACATATATAACACATACATACACATATACATGCATACACACATACATACACACATACACACATACAAACATACATACACACATACATACACATATACATGCATACACACATACATATACACACATGCACACATACACACATACACACATACATACACACAAAGCCCTAGCAGATATCATGAAGAGTCACATTGAGGAAGCATTTTACAGTTTACACAGTTTTTTCATGTATTCTTATTTTTTTTTTTTTAGTAGGAAATGGGCTTTAAACTTAAAAATTAATGTAGACCTGATTCCCAGCTCCACACACAACTGCAAGTCTATTTTATGTTGGGCTCATACGCTATAAAATAACCCGGAGACTATATACACCAATGCCATGCTGGGGAGTACATAGACACACACGCTATACATAGGAAACCTGATGGTTGTTTAGGCCAAGAAAGGTATTAACCATCAGGGGCGTGCCCAAGTCAGTCCAGCAGGCTTGTGTTCAGGATGGAGTGTCTATAGATTATGAATTAACCCAGAAGAAAGCTTAAAGAAGGAGCTAATGAGTAACCGACGGCATCTTCATGGGAGCTAGCTGGAGTGGGTGTACAAGCAGGACCTTTTCCACACTTATCAGAGAACTAAGAGCCTAATCCTTGTGGGTTGGAGAGCCCAATAATCAGAATGTCTCACCCCTAACTACCTGCCAGGAGGAGTACAAGGCACAAAGATAAATGTTCTTCTCTGTTTAGTTCACAGATGATAAAACTGAGGCTTGAAAAAGAAAAGGGGAGAAAAGAATCGTTTAGCCTAAGCTACAAAAAGCAGAAACCCAGACTTGTCTGATACCAGGGTATTTTAAATCTCCATGCAATACTTATTTCCTGTAGGAGGCGGTCCTTGCTGACGCCTGGGTGCGTAAGGTAACAAACCGCGCATGCACAGGGTTTTTGGGCACGCCTAACTTTCCGACGTCACATCCACCATTAAACTGCGCATGTACAGCGCAGAGGAACCTGGGAGTTTGAGCAAGCAGCCAATCATGAGTGTCCACTCCAAGGGCTATATAAACGGATGCAAGAAGTCCGACCGCCCTCTTTTATGATTGCTCTTGCTCTTCTTCTGTCTTACTCTCTCTGTCTCCCCCACTCAGGCTAAAAGAATAAAATCACCACGAAAGAATCCCCACGTGTTCGTGTGAGTTCCTGCGGGCAGGGATACCATGCGCGTTACAATTTCCTACAATACCACAACACTTAATACCATGCAGAATATATTAGGGACTAGGGATGCAAATCAATTGGTAGAGTTCTTGCCTGCCATGAGTGAGGCCCTGGGTTCAAGCCTACCCACTGTATAAACAAGGCATGGCGGTGCATACTTTGAACCCTAGCACTCAAGAGCTGGAGGCAGGAAGGTCAGAAGTTCAGAGTCATCCTCAGCTACACATCAAGTTCAAGGGCAGCCTGGGATTCAGGAGACACCGTCTCAAACACAAACCCACACACACAATAAAAGTAAAATCTATTGTATAACATATATTCCTAAACCTTAGGCATCTATGGGAAAAAATATTTTACAACCAATTATCGCCAGTTCACGGATTGACCACTGAAATCATTGTGTCAAAAGAAGACAAAATAATCACGGTCATGCATGTTCCAAAGTCTCTTATCCTAACGTATTTCTACTCTTCCAGAGGAATGCAGCCAAGTTAACGAGAATACCTTTAAGTAATTAGCGCAACTTTTTCCCCCCCTCTGTGTGACTTTTCCCCTCGTTACATCTCAATGAGCTTGTTCTAAGTCAGGGGAATCTAAGAATCAAATCATAATTGGTAACTTGCAATTCCCCCCACAGAGTGGCTGAGTGCCTCTCCTAAATTATGGCATTCACTCCCAGATAGTTCAGACTCTTAGCAAAGCCAGAGCTCAGAAGCATATCGGAACCCTCCCCAGGTCAGGTTTAACCTGATAAGTGGAAGGTCTGGCCTTCAAAGGCCACCATTCAGATTTTAGGGCATCCTATGCTCACCCACCATGATGTCCTAATTCCTAAGTCCTCAAAGCTTGGTAGCCCCTCAGTCACTTCTCTTTACAGAGCCCCTACCACATGGACCAAACACACACTTTTTCGGTCTTGTAAGTTGTGTTTGTTCTAATTCGCTTCAGCAAGCTTACTTCTCAGGAATTCTTGAGGACAGCCCTAAAATAAAGAAACTCTCCAAAACGAGCCTGGTTGCGATAGAACGGGACTTAAAAGTTGGGTATATAATTGCACAAGGCATACAATTTCAGTTTCCTAAGTACAGATTTAAAAAATTTCCTAGAAAGTGTATGTAAGTAAAAATTGTATTCTCGGTAAACAAGATATTTTATTTAAAAGGCCATTACTTTGTGAGTGCATAGTCTCTGTGGTAGTTAGCATGGGGAAAGTTCCAGAAACGAGTACACCAGATATCAAATGTAATCTCTGTTTTGTTTTGTTTTTGTTTTTTTTTTTTTTTTTTTTAAATTCTCTAAAAGCAGGAAGTGTTATGAGTATTGTCTGGAAAAAAAATGAATATTGATGGTTTTTCATTCATCATGGGTTTCAGACAGGGCTGCATTTTGTTTTTTGTTTTTGGGTGTTTTGTTTTGTTTTGTGGCCATTGTCTCACTGATGTCAACAGAAAGCTGTTGCTATTGCTAGTATTCTGTTCTATTTATAAATCAGGAAGTTAGGTCTGGAGAAATTAAGGGGCACTTCCAGGGTCATAGAGCTGAAGAATGACCATGGCAGGATTTCAGTTTTTTCTTACTCTAAGTTGAGAGTCTTTGCTACATCCAAGCCTATGATACAAATTATTTAGGTAGACATACAGACATATCTCTGTGACAAGAACATTTGTTCTTGATATTATAGGCAACTAAAAAACTAATAGCATTTCCCTTCTGTACTGGCTGGTTGTGTGTATCGACTTGACACGAGCTGGAGTTATCATAGAGAAAGAAGCCTCCCTTGAGGAAATGCCTCCATGAGATCCAGCTGGAAGGCATTTTCTCAACTAGTGATCGAGGGGGGAGGACCCATTGTGGGTGATGCTATCCCTGAGCTGGTGGTCTTGGGTTCTATAAGAAAGCAAGCTGAACAAGCCAGGGGAAGCAAGCCAGTAAGTAACATCCCTCCATGGCCTCTACATCAGCTCCTGCTTCCTGACTTGCTTGAGTTCCAGTCCTGACTTCCTTTGGTGATGAAAAGCAATGTGGAAGTGTAAGCTGATTAAACCCTTTCCTCCCCAACTTGCTTCTTGGTCATGATGTCTGTGCAGGAATAGAAACACTGACACCTTCCCTAACTAAATTTGTAGTGGGATGCCTGATTATGTTAGAGGAGTAAAGGATCATGGGAGTACTGGGGTAATCTGTCTACGGGAAGAAGGGCTGAGCTTCCTGGGTGGGTGAGATGCTGGGTCTCCAGAGAGGTTTCCCACAATACTTCAGTCCAGATATTTTGATTAAAGTCTGTTTCAACTTAGCTTGCTGCCGGGCGGTGGTGGCGCACGCAGAGGCAGGCGGATTTCTGAATTCGAGGCCAGCCTGGTCTACAGAGTGAGTTCCAGAACAGCCGGGGCTACACAGAGAAACCCTGTCTCGAAAAACCAAAAAAAAAAAACTTAGCTCGATGGGGTTATGGTTGCTTATCTTTGGCGTGTGCATGCCTAGATTGCTCCAAGCACAAATTGAAAACCTCCAGCCCGAAGAGCCAAACTCACAGACAGAAGTTTGTTTTGCTCTGTCAGGTCAGCCTTCAGATTCAGCATTAAAGAGGCTCCTGTAACACAAACACAGCTCCTGCTTCCCTGAGGCCTTGGCCACACTGAACCCACTGGCATACACGCTAGGGAATTCATGCACGCTGGCAGGACCAGGATGCGCTGCAAAGAGAGATGATACGTAGGGACTGGGAACACGGCTCAGGGCATGTAAAGTGTTTGCCTTGTAAGCCTGAAGACCCACCTGAGTTCAAGTTTCAAAACCCACATTAAAAATGACAGACTTGATCGCAGGGATTTATATTCTCAATACTGAAGAAGCAAAGAGGAGAGGCTTCTAGCCTACTTGACAAGTTCCAGGACAGTGTGGGTGAAGGGGGGGAATATTATCTCACAAATGTGGGGGTAGCGGTACCTGAAGAATGATATACCTGTGCTTGACCTCTGACCCCTCATTTATGTGCACACACACAAAGTAGATATCCCACCAATCCACTGGTTGTGCCGCCTATGAAAAAGCTACTGGAGGCTCAAGGCTGACCTTTGGAGTGGGAGAAATCGAGAGCTAACCAGGAGAGGAGATTCCACAGAGCAGCCCGGGTCATGCCAGGTACCCCTATTCCTCCAGGAGCCGTTTTTCTCCCTCTAGCTTTGGCCTCTGTCACAGGCTCCACTTCAATCATCAGCGATGAAAAGAAAATATGTGTGAGCTCCAAGAAACGTCTCTCTCCTTGAAAACACACACGGATGTCATTGCTTGTGCCGGAGGCCACAAAGTGGTCCGGGCAGTTGCCTGAGCCGGCTCTGGTTCCAAGCTCATTAAACTTTAGAACGGAGGTCCGTCCTTTGTGCGCCTGTGTGTTTCCAAGCTGTTTTTTGTGACACATTGTCAGAAATCAGGTACCCAGACTCTCCAGCTCCAGCTTTCAACAGCTGCGTTTTACACTTTCCTTTCACACAATTAAACACCCTACGGTACTTAACAGAGCAATAACTCGCACATCAATAAAGCAATAAATAATAGTGCTGGGTCAGACTCTGGGGTCTAACCAGCAACTATGAGCAATAATTTTTGATTCATCAGTGGGCTTAGATAACAGAAATGCAAAAGTCTGTCAAGGCCTGGAGAGTCTTCCAGATTCTTAAGCCATGAACGGATCCTATCTCCTCCCAAGAGTCTTGCAGAACAATACCACCAGGAGAGCAAGCCCAGAGGGCCACCATATAGGTGAGAAGCCCCATCTCTGGGAAACTAGTTTAAAATGTTAGAGTGTTCTCTCTGGTTGGTTGGTTGGTTGGTTGGTTGGTTGGTTGGTTGGTTGGTTGGTTGGTTGGTTTTTTTTCCTCCCTCTTTCTCTCATAGCTTAGCTGAACCTCACAAATCTAAGTCTCTGGAATCAAGGCCCAGGAACCTGCATTTTGTTTGTATATATATGTGTGTGTCATGTATGTGCATGTATGTTCCCATGTGTCTGTGTGCATGTACACATTGATGTGTATGTGCAGACCTGTGGAGGTTAGAAGACAACCTTTTTTCTTTTTTTCTTTTTTTCTTTTTATTTTTTTTTTTTTGAGATAAGGTATCTAACTAGTCAAATAAGATAATCCCGATGACCAGTAAACTCTAAGTATTCCACCTATATTCATTTCCCCAGTACTGGGATTACAAGTGTCAGCCACCATGCCCAGGGTTCACCATGCCCAGGGGTTCTCAAACACTGGGATGCTGGGTACCAAACTCAGGTTTCCATGCTTACACAGCAAGCACTTTACCAACGGAGCCATCTCTCTAACCCAGAAACCTGCATTTATACCCCTAGATGATTCTGCTTTGTGGCTCATATAAACTCATGCTTTGGAGTCCACAGGCCCTCTATGCAATAGAGTCAGACTAGTCTTGCCACATGGAATTACCATGCTGCCGTCAAGGTCTCACACAGTTTATAGTGTCGAATAGACCTCAGGGTTTCTGGTTTTAATAATAAGCCACAAGTTTGTTGTTCAGTGGTCATCCTATAAGGGGAGGTCCTTGTGTATGCACTCTCGGGATATTCTATAAGTAACTGTCCCCGTTACTTTTTTCTATTGCTGTGCTAAGACCCCATTAAACAAGGCACCTTAAAGAAGAAAGAGTTTATTGGACTTATTGTTTAAGAGGGTGAGTCCAAGACCATCATGGAGGGGCATGTGGCAGTAGGCAGGAAAGCATGACGGTCTCAGAGAGCTTACATGTTGAGACAGCTGTGAAGCAGAGAGATAGAGCTACCTGGGAATGACAGGGGCTTTTAAAATTTCAAAACACCCCCTAGTGACACATCTCCAACAAGGCCACACCTCCTAATCCTTCCCAAACAGTTCCATCAACTGGGAACCCAAATGTGTGAGCCTATGAAGACCATTCTCTCTCCACTCACCACCCGAACATTTCTTGAGCTAGCCTCATTTCAGTTGGCAGCATTCTAATTCTAGTAACTTTGTCATCTGGAAAATGTTTATGATGAAAATTCATCATCCATGCTCTGATTACCCTAAGGTGAAAGAAAAGCAGGATAAATTACTTACCTTCTTGTCACTTTTCAAAATGAGTTGATCTCTGTCTTATTTAAGGTTTTGATGACTATGAAAAACAGTATGTCTGAAAGCTACTTGGGGAGGAAAATGGGTTATTTTAGTTTATGATGGTAGTCTGTCACCAAGGGAAGTCAGGGCAAGAATTCAAATCAGGAACATGGAGGTAAAAGGGAAGGCCATGGAGAAATGCTGCTTACTGGCTTGCCCATCATGGCTTGCCTAGCCTGCCTACTTATACAACCCAGTATTATCAGTCCAGGGGTAGTAGCATCCACAGTGAACTGGGTCCACTCATATCAATCAGCAACCAAGAAAATGCATCATGGACTTGGAATCACCTTCTTAGTTGAGACTTCCTCTTCCCAAATGACGTAGCTTGTGTCAAGTTGAAAAAAAAAAAAAAACAATCAGCTATCTTAGGGTTTTATTGCTGTGAAGAGACAACCAATGCAACTCCTATAAAGAAAAACATTTAATTGGGGCTGATTTACGGTTTTAGAAGTTTAGTCTATTATCATCACGGTGGGAAGCAGGGCAATGTGCAGGCAGACATGGTGCTGGAGGATCTGAGAGATATACGGCTTGATCCATGGGCAGCAGGAGACTGTGTGCCACCCTGGCCTTAGCTTGAGCATAAGAGACCTCAAAACCAGCCCCCACAGTGACACACTTCTTCCAACAAGGCCATACCTAGTCTAACAAGGACACACCTCCTAGTAGTGCCACTCTCTATGGGCCAAGCATTTAAACACATGAGTCTATGGGGGACCATACCTACTCAAACCACCACCATACCATCACAGTTCCATAGCATCATGAAAAGAAGTTTTTAAACATTGTTGTGAACTTATGAATTTACCCAACTCAATGCATTTTAATGTTAATGTTCTTAATTCTCTCAGAGTGATATTGTTAAATGACAGAAATGTAGTAGTAGGTAGATAGATAGACAGACAGACAGACAGACAGACAGACAGACAGACAGACAGACAAACAATAGAGATGGATGGATGGATGGATGGATGGATGGATGGATGGATGGATGGACAAATCATAGATGATGGAGATAGTTGACATAGATGATAGTGACATAGATAATGATGATGGTGTAGATAGATAGATAGATAGATAGATAGATAGATAGATAGATAGATAGATATGGATGGGCAGACAGACAGATGATAGATAGATGATAGAGAAATAGATAATGATAGAAAGATAGACAGACAGACAAAAAGATAGATAGACATAGATGACAGATATGTCTATGTAGATATGTAGACATCCTCTGTGTCCAGTGGGACCTGATTCTCTAAGTGCCTGGTCTGTGCTACATGGAACTTGTGATTCTCAGTAACTCTTCCCAGGATGTGAAACTGTTCTCAGTGCCTTGGTCATTTACTACCCCAAATCTGATGTAACTACATCATTTCTAAAGAGTCCTGGCTTATTTTTGTGAGCAATTGTATTTAAGGATCACATTCTGCAGCTCCAATTTTATCTGCGGCATTTGTCAAGCTCTGGCATGAGAGTCGCACTGAATAAAAGGTTTGGGGTTCTAAAATATGCCTTTGAAAGTCACATATTTTAGTTTGCTGACAAATACCTGAGAAAAAGAATTATAAGTAAGGAAGAGTGTTTGGGCTTTGGTTTTGGGGGGTTATGTGCCATGACTGACCAACTTCATTGTTTCTCAGCCTGGGGTATGGAAGAACGTCACAGCAGAAGTCATGGCAGGGTGGAGCCAAACTGCAGATGACGGGAGCCTGGTATACACTATCAAGGCGTTTCCAAGGTGACCTACTTCCATCAACAGGGATCTGTCTTAATAAGTGAGTGAGAAAAAGAAAACACCAATGTGCAGTGAACATGTAAAAAGACAAAACCTCCTATCTGCTAAGAAATCAAATGCGAACACTGATGAAATACTAGTTTTCAGCCTTCAATGTGGCAACATTTTTAAATTTAGAACTATACTCCAGATGGTGCCAGAGGTAACAGAAATCAGGAACTCTCACAGTCTGGTGTCAGGGATGTTAATTGTCCCAACTCAAAAGATTTCTAATGTGTATTTCTAATGTGTTGACTCCTGACTTTGTAATCCCATTTCTCCTAGAAATCCAGCACACAGAAATAAAAGAAAATTACACACACACACACACACACACACACACACACGCACACGTGCACACACACATACAAATTTGTTGCACATTGTTTTCTACCAAACTAAAAACAAGTAATAATTTAAATGTCCACTGGTAAAAAGCTGGCTAAATAAATTGTGATTTATGTCTCACTCTATGGAGCATTCTGCAGAATTTTTAATGTTGTAAATATTGCCCTTATATGTAAAAATACATTTTTTCATATCTGTTTTTCAGATGGACTTAATTATGAAGGTCTCAAATAAATTTGCATATTTATGGTAGATATACAGATGGTAAGATACACAGATAGATACACAGATACATAGATACACAGATACATAGATACACAGATAGATATACAGATAGATAGATACACAGATAGATACATAGATAGGTAGATGACAACAGTGATGAAATAAAGATATTTAGATATTTAGATAGATTTTAGAAGTTAGATTAATGATTAATTATAGATAATAGAGATATGGAAGATAGATAGATAGATAGATAGATAGATAGATAGATAGATAGATAGGCAGACAGATTGGCTTTAAATAATTCAAAAAAGAGGCATAGCAGAAATTTCAGGTAGTTATCTTTCATAAATGGAATGAAAACCACCTTTTTTAACTTCAATGATTATTATTATTTTATAATTGTCAATAAAAACTTGTGACTATATAAATATTTTAATTCTTTTCTCTGAAGAAAAAAAAAGAAAGAAAGAAAACCTGCAAAGTTAGCACAGGTTGAGACTATCACTTGTCAAAAAATCTGGCATGGATCAATGGAAGCCTTTCTTCCTAAACCCATCACAAGCGTGGCAGGAGAGTACCAATGCTTGGGTGTGACAGGCTGACCTCATCCATGCAATTGGTACTTAGCTTTCATACCCTATAAGCCTCTGGGATCAATCAGCATCCCTCAGGTATCCCTTTCCCTTTCTACAGAGGCACCTTTCTGTACCATGGCTTGTTTCTCTTCAGGTCTCGAGAATCTTTCTCCCAACAAAACAGATATCTCTGGCAACAGAGACATCTTCAGAGACTGTGTTTTTGAGCTTTCCAACATGGATGGACCACAAGTGCCTGTTCAGGAATCCTTAAAGACTTCATCAGCAGGGTCTCCTGGAGCATCTAGCCCCATAGGCCAAGCAGTTACCAGACTCTGCACCATGAATAACTGTTGTTGAACTACCCACTGTATATCATATAAGCAAGACTAATAATAAATCTGCCTTGAATATGTGTTATTTCTATCTATTCTGTTTCTCTACAGAACCCAGCCTGATACAAACAGTAAGGAACAAATACAGAGATATGGTCTAGGCATGTGTTTTACTCTGCCATGTTAATTCAGCTCTGTTTCTAGTGGGATTTTTGGTGGTAATGGTGGAGGTACTTGTGATAGCTGATATTGCCCATTCCATAAAGCTCCAGGACACCTCTAACTTGTTTCTTGCAACAAAGGAATCTGGATTGGTTACCAAGCCACTGCTGCCTTCCCACCTACAAGCATTTTGGGGGGCTCCTTGTTCCTGCACAATAGTATGACTTCGGGTAAGGTGTAAAGAACAGAAAAACCTTACAGCCTCTTAAAATGAACTTCCTATTGTTGATCTGAAAAAAGTGAATTCCTAAGTAACCCACCCTGTTTAACCACAATTGCCAACTGGACTGGATTCAAAATCACCTATAAAATAAATCTCTAGAAACGATTCTGAGTTTCATTTCCAGAGATGTTTAATTGGGATGGGAAGAATTACCTTGAATGTAGGTGCTACTATTCTATAGGCCAGGGTACCAGACTGAATAAAAAGGAGATGAGTGAGCACTAGCAATCACCTCCATTTCCTGATTATTGATGTAATGTGAGTAGTTGCCTCGTGTTCCTTCTACCATGATGGATTGTACTCTCAAACAGTAAGATAAAACAAAATCTTCCTTCACTAGTTGCTTTTGTCAGATATTTTGTCACAGCAATGGGAAATGTAGCTAGTATTATACCCTTCCCAAATATCACACCCTATAAGTGTAACTAGTATTATACCCTTCTCAAATATCACACCCTGTAGTTTTCCCTGTAGTATCTTTATCCTTTGTCTAGCATAATTTTCCTTTATTTATTGATGGTTTGGGGGTTTTCGGAGAGTTGTTTTATTTTGGGTTTTGGTTGGTTGGTTTGTTTTACATTATGGTCTCTTTCTGCTATGCTTCAAATACTTTATATAAGACTTCCACCTCTCATTTTTTCTTTACCACTCAAGGTATAGTGGCTGGCCTATGATAATGGTCTAATAGGTATTTATAGATACTAAAAGACAATGAGTCTGGGTGTGTGGCTAGTTGGTAAAATGATCACCTATCATGTACAAAGCCCTGGATTCAATCCGGAGCACCCCACAAACCAAATGTAATAATGTGTGCCTATAATCCCAGAACTTAAGAAATAGAGTCATGAGGATCAGGAAGTCAAGGTTACCCTCAACTACACAGCAAGTTTGAGACTTGTCTAAGAAAGAGGAAGGAAGAAAGAAAGCAAATAAAGAATGAAGAAGGAAAGGGAAGAAAGAGGCAGGGAGGGAGGGAAGGAGGAAAAGAAAATGTTTGCCAGAGAAATAGATGTTTACATGCCTGAAAGAATTCTCCATTTTCCTTCATATATTTCTTTTCCTGTTGATCTTATTTACAATTTTTCTGTAGTTTCTGCTTTCAAGTTGCATACACAGCCTGAACATGTTGGGATTAAAAGCTTTCGTAATTACCAGATACCATCGGAGTGAGATGTCATTCGTGATGAAATGTTCAAATTTTTCAGCAGTATTTCCTAATTTTAATTAATCGTTGACGACCTTTTCAAAGAACACTGTAGACATCCCTACTTTCTTGAACAGAGTAGAAAGGTTATAATGTACTGTTTTCATGATGAGTTAGGCAATTCTGTGTGCACCAATTACTGTGTTCTAATATCATCTAATGAAGCCCCTGGGGAGGCAGCAAGACAAGAATTGTTCGCCCCAACACTGAGACTCCTAAAGTTTGTTTCTCGGTATTTGATTCTTGTGTTAGAGCTCTGTGCTTCTCTATTCCATGCTTAATTGTCATCTTGTTAGCTTCATAAAGTGAGACCTGGCTCTCCTTGTTCACGTTAAGGCTTTCAATCGATCACTGTTGAATTTGATGAATCTGTTAAACAGCAAGTCTTTTTGACAGCTACTCTGTTGCTACTCTCCAAGTAAAGGGCAGACTATCAACATGAGAACAAGGAGCAAACTTCAGAGCAGCCAGCCACAGAACAAGAGAAATTTGGAAGAGGTTTTGGTAGCCAGGCTTGTAAGATGCCTTAAAAATACAACTGTTTCTTCTAGCATGCCAAGAGGCAAGACAGGAAGGACTGGACAGCAAACTCAAACTCATTTTTCCTGCTACTTCTCAATCCTACTTCTTCAATACTCACAAGTTTCATATGATGACAGACATCACTAAGTCAGCAGGGTTTCATCCCCTCCAGAAAAGGCCCCCAATTCTTGCAGACATCAGCCAGAAAGTCAGTGTTGATCACTGAAGAACCACACCAGCAAATAAAATGTACCATCTTCCAGAACACAGACTTCACCCTAGGGAGGCAGTCTTCAGCAATACACAGGGCACTCACCTAGTGATCAATCTACCAGATTCTACCTGGAAGCCAGAACCATTTCTATTCATTGGGTAATTGCTAGGCATTGACCAAGTATTTCATTTTTACCTCACTGTGGGTCCAGCTATTAGTGTGTTTTCTGTGGCTCTGATAAACACCATGCCCAAAAGGAGCTTAGAAATAGAAGGGTTGTTTTGTTTTGTTTTGTTTTGTTTTGTTTTCTCACTGATTACAGTTTATCATCTAGAGATATCAGGTCAGACACTCACACAGAGACTATGTAAGAATGCTGCTTACTGGCTTGCTCCCTAGCTCATGTTTAGATACCTCTCTTCTACAACCCTGGCCCACTTTCTTAGGGATGGCACCACCCACAGTGGACTGCACACTCCTATAACAGACAAAGGCCCCACAGACATGCACACAGGCCAACCCTTTGGAGATAATTCTTCAGTTGAGGGCTCCTCTTTTCAGGTATGCCAGGTTGACAAACAAGATTAGCTACCATCCAATGACACAAGGAACATTATTTTCCTTACTTTGAAAGGGGTGGGGGGGAGCAACAACTAGAGGCTTTTTATAATTTCCAAACAACACAGAGCTAGTAATTGGTAACATTGGCAATAAATCTTAGAGCCCGTACTCCATAGACTCACTGCTGAACTACCCTTCTCTGGGCTTGGGGGGCGGGGGGTGGTTGCTTGCTAGCACTGAATATACTCTAACACAGATTGAACACCCATTTGGCAGAGATATTATAGAAAGGATTGAAGTATCAGATGGCGCTAAACCAAAAGACCATTTAAATCCCTGGCAATTCTGACAGCCTTGTATTTCCATGTGTTCTTTGAAAATAGACTCGCATAGATGAAGCGAATCTCATGACTCTCAAATGTCAGTAGACAAATTTGGAGGTTTCTCTGTGTTTGTAGTTTTAAGATAATACACACGAGGGTATTGTCGATGATGTTTGTCTGAGAGGAACCATTTTATTGAATTTGTTTACCAGAGAAATATGATGAGCCTAAAGAGGTAATTAGCTGGAAGCTAGGGAGCTAAGCAGTCTCTAGAGCTGGCAGGGATGGAGTGGACAGTGTCTGTTGCCACATGGCTCACGTTTGGCTTTGGGGATGGAGAGGTGGTGCAGGCACACCTGACCACAACCCAGTGGAGCCCTTCCTTGTTCAAGATAGATCATTTTGCATAAAGATAGCTCCAAGAGGGAAGAAGGTCTCCCTCAAATGATTTCCAAGCCTTTGAAGAGTCCCAGAATACATGTCTTCTCATCCATGTGGTCTCTCCCCACCATCTACTTTCTAGTTTTCCTGTTTCCTGCTGACCCAAGAAAGAACAGACAAGAACAATAGTCACTAAGAGAAATAATAGCTCTCATCTGTTACTGACCTAAAGTCTCATCTGCTACCTAACTACAATGGAGTAGGCACTGTATTAAGAACTTTTGCTTTTTCCAGGAGTCACCGGTGGCACACCACATGGTGGGTGGTGCCTCCAGCCCTCAGGAAGTAGAGGCAGGCAGATCTCTGAGTTTGAGGCCACCTTGGTCTACATAGCAAGTTCCACTATAGTCAGGACTACACAGAAAAATCTGTCTTGAAAAGACTGTTTCGTTCATTCATTCTCTTTTCCCTTTCACATATAAATAGCCTGATATCATTTTCAATCAGTTTTTCTTTTAAATACAAAGATCCAGGAGCCCTGAGCAGTGGCCAACGACTTAGTAAAAGTTACATTTATAGCACACATTATAACCGAGAGTCTAAACATTGAGCCAAAGCTGACCGTCTCCCCAGGCCAAGGTCTTTATCTGTGTATCACATGGAACCAATCAGAGAGCATGCCTTCTCTGCCCTGACACTCAGTACCAGAATTTCCACAGTAACCATTAACTGGTGGAGCACCTCAGACTCCCAACCCCAGCTTTGTCCTTGTTTATCCCTCCATTTCCCAGGCAGCAGGCAGACTCACTTTTCCTCCTATCCATGTCACAAATATTTACCAAGCGAATAGTAAATAGCAAGCATCATTCTGGAAGACGAACATTAGGAGGGCCGATGAGAACCGGGGCTCATCGGCCCTACAGAAGAAAGAGTATAATAAGAAAACAAGTATTTAAGAATGCTTCTAGGAGGTGGGAAAGCGCTTTATGAAAAAGTAGAATTTTAAAAAAAATGGGTAAGGATGGGGGTTTCAAAATGGTTTCATTTGTGGATGGTTTAACCTGCAAATCATCAGATGGCCGATAGTGACAAATGTGTTTATTGTTTCTTTTTTGTTTGTTTGTTTGCTTGTTTGTTTTTTGGGTTTGGGTTTTTTTGGGTGTTGTTGTTGTTGTTGTTGTTGTTGTTGTTGTTTAATTTTGTTTTTGGTTTTTCGAGACAGGGTTTTTTTTAGAGACAGGGTTTCTCTGTGTAGCCCTGGCTGTCCTGGCACTCACTCTGTAGACCAGGCTGGCCTCGAACTCAGAAATCTGCCTGCCTCTACCTCCCAAGTGCTGGAATTAAAGGCGTGCGCCACCACTGCCCGGCATGTTTATTGTTTCCAGTGCCCAGAATGAAAAGTACATGCACCATGGAGGGCCTTGTGGTGAGAGAGGGTAAGCACCCTTGACCTGGGATCCAGACGGTAAGGATAAAGCCTTTGTTGTGGCTCTTATGGCGGCAAATGGGGAGAACCGGAACTGGCTAGACAAGACGAAGAGTTAAGTAAGGGAAAACGTGGTCGGATGTGAGCCGTGGCAGTCTGCTTCAGAATATTTGTGTTCCTATTGTAGGAACCCTATTCCAGGAGGCAAGGGTGGGTTTAGACCGGTCACAGCAGTTACATGTCAAAGCTACGTTGCTTCAAGGATATAGTAATCCCTGGAAGGGGAAGTCCCTCTTTGGTTTGTAGGGTGCCAAGGTACAGAAGCTTCTGTAAGCGCAGAAAATAATAACATGATTGAGATCATGGGCGTTAGAAAAAGGACAGAGGCTCTGCAGAGTGATAAGAAAACAGAAATTCAGCAGAGGCCTGCTGGGTAAAAGACAGGAAGTGACGTCTGAGTAAGAGATGGTGTTTTTGCAGTAGCCAGAGGGCCAACATGGGCAGTGGAACAATAGACAGAGGAATAGACATGAGACACACTGGAAATGATGCTGGAAAGCTGGCTTGCCATCTGAAGCTGCCGGAGAGGCTGGCTGGCTGATGCTTGCATGTTTTCTTAGTATTGAAATTGCCAAATGTTTACAAAAGTAGAGACATTGTAAAAAACGCTCATCCTTCTATCAGCCAACAGTGATAACTGTCAACTCTGAATACCTAATGTCACCTAAACCCAAGTCTCCAGACCAACACGGAGCTATCTTTATTAAATACTAGTCATTTTATATGCAAATGACCCATACCCATATATATATATATATATATATATATATATATATATATATATATCCACTATAGGGAGTCCATCTTCCTTGGCTATAAAAAGGCATGGGAAGGGGAAGGAGAAAGATTAACGTAACACCCAAATAAAGTCCACCTTTCTCTTAAGTGTCCTTTGAACCATGAAGCCTTCTTTGTGACGATCCCAGGAGCAATGTAATAAGTCTTGAACTAGCATGGGTTGAGTGTGTCTTCAAGATGCATTGCTAACACCAGAAAGTTCTAGAAATGTGAGAAGTAGACTCTCCAAGCCTCTTGCTCTTAGTTGTTAAAGGGTTCTGGTTAGCTGTCCCATATTGTTACCACAGTTGGGTTGGGTGACGTATTCTGTCTGTGCTGTTGTATATCTGACCCTAGTACTTCTTTTTCTTGTTTACAAATTGGCAATCAGGTCTAAAATCTAGACCACATCCAAGATTAATGTCTTGGCAAAGGGAGAAAAATCTCTCCCTTTGTGGATGGTAATATGTGTATCCATATGTTATATTACATTGCATTGCCGTGGTTGTGTTCTAGGCAGTCATGCCAGGCAGCCATGGAACTCTGCCTGCCCATATTTTCCACTAGGCTAGGGAGAGCATTAATCGTTTGTTTGTTTGTTTGTTTGTTTGTTTAAATCTGACATTGATCAAAGCCTAAAGCAGCCACCTGTTCTTCCTGTTGGTGTGACTGTCCTTTACAGGGCCACTGGGAGGCTGTACAATGCTGTTCCTGTCATCTTTGTGTCTCCTCCTCTAAAAATTTCAATCCCTCAGGGACATCTTGACTGGAAAGGTGGAAGGCAAGTTACCAGAAAACACAATGTGCTGTTTATTTGTCTGTGTGGAGTGTGAGGAGATATGGTGACCAAAGATGGGCTTCTTGCTCACAGGGAAGAGAAGAAGTCACAAGAGAAAGGTAGTGAAGCCAAGAGGTGGATGATAACTTGACATTCAAGGTGGCTCTATCTCATCCCTTCTTAATGCTGTAAGCCTACAGCAGCCAGGCAGGTGGTTGTGGTGCATGTCTCATTGCCCAGCACTCCGGAGGCAGAGGTAGAGGGGCAGAGAGGGGCAGAGAGGGGCAGAGGCAGAGGAGGCAGAGAGATCTCTGTGAGTTCAAGGCTAGCCTGCTCTACAAACAGTTTCAGGACACCCAGGGATATTACACAATGAACCTCTGTCTTGAAAAACAAACACAAACAAACAAACAAACAATCACAAAAATCCTACAGTAATCTCAGAACTTGAGGGCAAGGAATAGTAAGCCTTGTTTTAGAAATAAAAATGTGTCGCCTTTGTATTTGATGGAATCTCTTGCTTATAACGAGTGTTGATTAGTAAACTCCACACGTGACTGCTCCTATCACAAAATAGCCTGAGTTGCCTAATTTATAAATACAAGAGATAAATTTATTCCTCATGATTGTAGATGTTATAGAAAGTTCCGGATGAAGACCCTTGCATCTGGTGGGGGTATTCATGTTGCATCTGACATGGCAGGAGGCTGAAGGGCAAAGTTGGATTATGGCTGATTCCTTTTTGCCGCTGAATAACAGAAGAGCAATGTCCACATAGAGGTGGTGGTCCAGGCGGAGAATCCCAGCTACTCAGAGGCTAAAGCTGGAGAATTGCTAATTCAAGCTCAGCCCCAGGGATGCGATGAGACTCAGTCTCAAAATCAAGTGGTAAAAAAATAAAAAAGGCTGGATACGGGATGCGATGGGAGAGCACTTAACTTACCTAGCTTACTTGGGGCCCTAGGTTCCATCCCAAGTACTCCACCTGCCCCATAAAAAAAACTGGTCAACTGAGTTTTATTTCCTAACGTAGCGTTCATTTTCTTCTAAGCTTTAGAAATAATTACAAGGTCATTGCCTTTTCAGAGAGGTAACAAGGAGATGACTCAACAATTAATGTGCGGAGTGGCTGTGGTGGCCAGGCTGTCGTTCTAACCTTGGAAGGCAGAGTCCAGAGATTTCCCAGAGCAACCTAGGTAGGAGACTAGTCCTATAGATGATGAGGTCCCAGTTTGACTGGGGGGCTCTGCTTTAACGAGTGCAGTAAATTCCTGACCTCAGACTCGGGCTTCCACACACTCGTGCACACATGGGCACACACACTCACATGCATGCAAACACTCGCATTTTAAAAAGTGGAGGCAAAGGGAACGCTCCCTCGCTTTCGATGTCTTAACGGTGGACGGTTTGGGTGTAGTCGAGTCATCTGGAGGGGTGTGAGGCAGCTCGTGCCTGTGGTTGACTCTCCTGTGTTGGATCACGCTACTGCTCAGCTCTATAACCCGGCTTTTCACATTGAAAACTATTAAATATTTGATTAAAGTTTATTTTGAGAGTCCAGACAGATGGCTCAGTGGGGAAGCACAGATGCAAGACCTGCGTTCAGGTCCCAACATCCAGGACAGGTGACCACCACCACCTGAAACACCAGCTTCAGGGTATCATTAATAATAATAATGAGGGAGAGGGGAGGGGGAGGGGAGGGGGAAGAAGAAGAAGAAGAAGAAGAAGGAGAAGGAGAAGGAGAAGGAGAAGGAGAAGGAGAAGGAGAAGGAGAAGGAGAAAGAAGTCGTCTTCCGTATGCTTTTTACCCTTTATACGAAAAGAATGGGTTCTTATGCACAGTATATCAAAGGCTCACTTGATTCTGCTCTCTCCCTAGTTCGGTTCATCTGACCAATTGTGAGACTCGCTGTCACAATTCCCTGCTTTCTGCTACACGTCTCTTCCGTACCTGCATTAGTGCCCCGATTCAGGCACTCCTCAACTCTTCAAGGAGAGAAATAGTCTTCCTAGGTTCCCTTCCACAAAGTGAATCTACCCTGTCAATTCACCAACCCTGGCCAGAGTACTCTTCCAAAAGCTTCAACTGTGTCACCTCTCACCCCTGCCTTTCAACCACCAGCGGCTTCTAGTGACACCTAGACTCCAGTTGATGAAGCAAAAGTCCCTGTGAGCAAATGTGCAGCCTACCTCCATCTCAGCTTCACACTGCGCATGCACGCACATGCACCCAGTCCCTAGCCCTGGCCCTACCCTCACCAGCCACGCTATGTATGGCCTTCTTGCTCTTCTTCCTTTCCCATGCTGTTCTGCCCTTTCCCCAGCTATCCCATAACTTCAACAAGCTCTTGTTAATTATTCAAAAACTCTTACCAGGAGCCAGCAGCTTCTCCCCACTCCCTCCCCGCCCCCACAGCCTCTGAGCATGTCACCAAACACTTCAGATTTGTCTAACTACCGAATTGCCATACACCACCACCCCTCCGTAACAGTGAGAAAGCCCAACACAGAGCTGGGTGATTTGAATCTCAGGATCGACAGCCCTTTACCCATTTGGCATTTCATGGGGACTGAAGAGCCAGTCAGTGGACTCAACTAATCTACCCCAAGCAAGCCAGGTTCTTTGTGCGCTCAGTCTCAGAACTCGTTCTAATTTAACTCTCGGTTTCATTTGAGATTGAGGTAACTGATTGCCCGATTACAATCATTGACACAAGCACACAAGCTGGTGACTTTAAGTGGTGCAGCCTCGGCTCCCTCTCTACCCACTAGCTGGATGTAGTGGGCAGCATGCACGCTATTTTCTTCCAGCCTTTACCCTTCTTTCATTGCCTAAGCTTGATGAAATTTCTCCCCACAGAACCATCTACCACCCAACCCCCCATTCTAACACTGAGCAGCGTGGGAGCGGGGAGGAGTGTAGACACGCCCACGAGTGGGGTTGGCACGGAGGAAAAAACTAAAGCTAGATAACTTATTGAACCCCTTGGCTGCAATCACTGCTTCAGGGATTGGAACACGAGCCAATAAGAGGTTACAAATGACTCACAGTTGGGCCACAAAAGCAGAAAATGTGCTAAGCAACGGAGGTAGCCATCTTGTCCCACCTGGTCATCATACCCAGGGCAAATGTGAAAGAGGGAGGGACAGCTGTAGAAAGCCACGCCTACACTCTAGACTTGACGTTTACATCAGTAAATCAACGTCTTCCCCCCTCCCCCCCCTGCGGAGATCAGGGTCCCTATAGCTTGTAAACCAACAGTCCTCCTCCGCATGCCTAATAAAGAAAATGCGACTGGAAATAATTATTATAAATCGAGACTCAAAAGCACCACTTTAAACAAATTATAGCTAATAAAAAAAAGCTGTGGCTGTGTTTTGAATTTGCAATTTTCTAAATGTTCTGTTTTGGTCACAAAATGTTAAGACCTGGCACAAAGCAGATAAAGGAAAACACGCATGTGCACCTGTGCAAACACACACACACGTGCATACATACATACATGTATCCACACATATGTATACATAGATTTATGTGTACGCATAAAGGTACAATGTCTATACTTTAATATGAAGTTTTAAATGATGGTCTTTCTCACACGAATCTTCTATGGCCTGTGTGGTCCAGCTTATGAATGGCTGCAACCAAGGACCGCAGCGAACACTATACATCTCAGGACACCCTCGTATAGCTGTACAATAATGCCCTAAGATGAAGAGGAATTTACAAACCAAAAAGCAGTAAGAGACTTGCTGAAACAAAACACACAATAATATATTGCAATAAATAATGAATTATTTATTTCTGGAACTTTCCATTGGCTATTTTAGATCACTGTTGGCTATGGGTGGCTGGAACCATGGAGAATGAGAAGGACAGAGGACAGTAGACTAATTTATTGCGTTCTTCAAATACAAATACAATGAAAAATACTGTGTATTCATTGTGTTTTATAGAGTGGGAATATCCTGCTTATAAAGAGATGCCATCGTGGGCCTTCTACAAAGTAAATAATCCTAATTTTTTTTTTAAAAAAAAAATTTAAATGTAAAAAAATTTTTTTGTACTTAACGTGTATGTGTGTGCATATCTAGGAGGGTTGTGTGCAGGTGCCTTCAGGGGTCAAAAGAGGGCATCAGATCCCCTGCGGCTGGAGTTACAGGTGAGTGTGAGCTTTGGGTGCTAGCATCCCAGCATGGACACTAAGAACTCTGGACGATCAGTAACTGTTCTTGAGCACTGAGCATTCTCTCCAACCTCTTTGTTTTCAAAGGCAAATTAATGCCCTAATTATAAGGAGGATTCACATCAAGTCAGGGTTTCCTTTTTTTTTGTTTGTTTGTTTTGTTTTTTGTTTTTTTTTGTTTTGTTTTGTTTTGTTTTTCCAGACAGGGTTTCTCTGTGTAGCCCTGGCTGTCCTGGAACTCACTCTGTAGACCAGGCTGGCCTCGAACTCAGAGATCCACCTACCTCTGCCTCCCAAGTGCTGGGATTAAAGACGTGCGCCACCACCACCCGGCCAAGTCAGGGTTTCTTAAAAACCTGGGGAAAAAAAAAACTGAAAGAGAGAGATGCCGGGTAGCAATCAATCCCCAGCTGTGTGGAAAAAAACAAAAAACAAAAAACAAAAAACAAAAAACAAAAAAATCTCCTACCAGAACAGTGATTTTACCTACCAAGTATTTGTTTAGACATTTTAATTTCTAAACAAATTTATTTCGGAAACTTCAGGAAGTGTTCCTAGTCTTTGAAATATGTCATGAAGCTTAGACAAAGTAGCCTGGTCTCTCGCTAGTGTGACCTCTTAGAGTTTGGTTTCCTTCATACTGTGCTAGCAGTTGGGTACACAGAAGTAAATAAATCTGTCAAAGTGGCCCTCCCAGAGCTGGGCCAAGGACAGTGTGGATAGGCCTTTTTTTTTTTTTTTTTTTTTTTTTTGCTACATTCTGTTACTAGAAGAAAAACAAACGAGTACTCATCCCTAGTAAATGTGGAATTTTTGTTTATTAAGCTTATGCTGCCACTATTTTCCAAGTATGTAGAACACAAAGCACATTCACACACACTGAAGAAAAAAAAAAAAAAAAAAACAAGAGGCCAAAAAATTTTTAAAAGCCCTTGTGAGAACATTGTTCTCTACTTTAATTTCCGAGATAACAGTCTCTCACTGAACCTGGCTTATTGACTGGCTACACTGACTGGCCAGTGAGTTCTTGGCATCTACCTTTCTATAGTCCCTAGTCTTTCACAGTGGTTGGTGCAAGTGATCCAATCTCAGGACCATACAGCGTGCAACAATCCAGAAGGCCATATTTAATATTAAAACTCAATATTTTTCTCACAGCTGCTTTTAAAGACCAGGGCTGGGCTTCCAGTGGACAAGCAGAAGCTTCTCTTAGCCACATCAGACACCTTAAAAAAAAAAAAAGAAAAAAGAAACTGACGGGCAGAAAAGATGACTCATCAGTTAAGGACAGAGACTGTGTTATCAAAGAACTCAACTTCAGTTCCCAGCATCCACATGTCAGTAACTCTGCTTCCAGGAGATCTGAGAGCCTCTCTGCTGACGTCAGTGGGCACCAGGCATCCAGGTGGGTGTACATCCACCAGTCAGGCAATACATTCATAGCATAAAATAGGATAATGAAACAATAAAATAAAATGTAGAGTTATAGCTTTAAAAAAAAAATGTGAACTTCCACTCTGAGGCAAGGGTAAGATTGATGTTATCATCAGTGTCTGTCCCTCTTTTCAATGAGAATTTGTGGACTCTTAAAACACTTGAAGAAGACAAGACAAACACTTGACGTCAAGCCAACTGTTGACTGGTTGAGGTCCTGCTTCTCAGCCACATGCACATGCTTTGGCACTGAATAGGCACACAGCTTCGGTGAGGATTCCTCACCACGTATCTTACTTACACACTAAAAATAAATAAATTAATTAATTAATTAATAGTGAGTTCATTGACTGATGCTGGAAGTCAGCAAGAGACAGAGTCATCCAACGCAGTTTCTCCGGAGGCAAGGCACCTGGATGAGGTTGGCTGCACACTCCAGTCAGGCCTCCGATTACAGAGCATCAACTTTCCTGTCAGCTGTCTTCAAGACTAAATCGTGTGCAGCTCACAAAACGCAAAAAAAAAAAAAAAAAAAAAAAAAAAAAAAAAAAAAAAAAAAAAAAATTCTCTAAAATCCATTCAATCAACATTTATTGAGTGTCTCCTGTGAACTTGATACATTAAATAGGATTTTTTTTTTTTTTTTTTTTTTTTTTTTTTTTGGCAAATGACCTGAGCCGATTCACATGTGCGTATGTGTGTGGGTGCGTGAGTATGTGCACTTGAGTGTGTGTGTGTGTGTGTGTGTGTGTGTGTCTGTACAAAACCTAGCTATATAAAGAGTCCTCAGTGAAAGCAAATTATTTTACAGCAAATAATTGCTAAGCAAAGTTCATGTACCCCTCTCCTGGCGTGGTTCTGAGCACACATTAGCAACCCACAGCACGCCTCGTTCCCTGCTACGCTAATGAAAAGTGATGGCTTGTCTTCCCAAAACTAAACCAATTATTCTTGTTTTCGTTGAGTGGAAATTTAGCTTGTGTTTAGTGATAGAATAACTAAATCAGGCTTATTTGGAAACCAAAGCGTCAATGTGGACAGTGCGTTGCTAGGGCTGACAGGAAGTGTAACCCAGGTTGCTTATTTGATAAGAACAGGGCTATTTTGACTTTGAAAAAAAGAGAGAGAGAAGCAAACAAAGCAAATCTCCACTCCCGTGACTTCTTAGCCAATTAACCACATGTCCTCACCTCCATCTCCGTCTTTCTTGGCTTCCGTACCAACGCATCACGTAACGAAACAGCATTTTACGTAACCCGGAACATCCGCTCTAAGCTGGTACATACACAAGTGCCTGCCTGGTTGAATATCACCATCTCAAAATTGCTACCTGAATCACATTTTTTTTTTCAGGCTGTGTGAACAAAATAATGTTTCTTTAATTATGTGAACTCTTTTTTTTTTTTTTTTTTTTTTTTTTTATTGACTTTTTGGAAGAAAGGGGGGCTGCTTCCCCTGGATCTGGTGGTATTAATCAGGTGTGACAGCTAGTTATTTGATACATTCCGAATCCTCCCCCCCCCCCCCCGCTTGTATTTGCACACCAGTAAGCTAGGACTGGATTTCTCAGTCTCAGGTCTGTAATGTCACTTGTGTTTCTGCCTGTAATGAGCAAAATAATTGAACCAAATTAGCACTATCTATAATTCAGTTCTAGCTTAGAGGCATCGTTTTATTTTAAAAGAGAAAGAAATTTTTAAAAAGCAGTCTCCCCTAGGATACATGTTAACAAATAAAGGTCCGAGATCTACATTCTAGACATTGGGTCAGCCCAACATGCTATTTTCCTGGGGCTGTACCTTGCTGCCAAACTGTAAAGAAGGTGCACCCATTACTACATGGAACCCAGGTTTAGCGTGAGAAAACTGATCAGACACTATCAGGGATGCTTTAACCTGGGTCAGGACACTGGGGACTACTTAGTGTGTATTAGATGCTGTTTTAGGATATGAGAGTGTTAGCATCCAGTGTGAACTAGGCACTAAGTTCTGCAACCATTCATTTGTTGGTCCTTCTGGCATGTCCAAAAGAAAGAGGGCAGGTCTGGGCCACCTCTGCTCAGACTCTGCAGCCTGGTCACAAAGTAAAGAGGAGAATTCTTGCCCAGACATCACAGCACTGTAGAGGGTTTTCTTGTGGGATACTGAGAATAAATAACACTCAGTTCTCTCATATTACAGAGAAAGATGGTGAGGCCCAGGGACCCAACTTAAGTCACAAAGCAAATATGCTCAAATTCACCTCTCCTACCCTTGCTGGTTTTCCTGCTCTGGCCTTAAGTGTCAAGCTGAGTTCTACACAGTCCCTTATTATGAAGAGCTATAAGGCAATATATTGCAAATTGTGTATGCAGGGATCTTAAAGTAAGGTCAGAGATTCTCTGTGTATAACAGTGGCAAAGGTGGTGCTGGATCCCCAGTTTGCGCATCATCCTCTGGATAGAGAGACCAAAGAGGAGAGCGATACATCCTGCTGGCTCTGCGTCAGCCTGACAGGATTCCATCTTAGTCTACCACGCTAGTCAGTCTACCTTGTGGCTTGTGGGTGGTATGCATTCCGGGAGAACCGGGTACACAGACCAACTCATTTGTAGATAGCGGTGTTGGGTTGCAATGACAATGTCAAAAGTTCGGACACTCCCATGAGTCTGCGTCAAGTTTAACATTAGAGTCCACAGGTGAAGAGAACAGCGAGTAAAGGGAGAGAACCAACAGGAACACACGTGCCTGATCTGTAGTAGTGGCTCCTCTTGGTGGTGATTTCATTGCTACTTTATGGGAACAAAAGGCCATCGAGGTCCTGACAGAATCTCTGAATAGTTAAAAGAAAATCTTCACGTGTTAGATTTTAATTTTTGAAGTAGAAAAAAAAAAAAAAAGACAGACAAGTAGATAGATGAATGGATCCATGGCTGGTGAATGAATAGATGATTAGTGCATGTAAGACAGACAGATGGTAGGTAGATATAGTTGAGAAATGGATGGGTAAGAACAGAAAATCTACAGATGATAGCAGATAGGTAGATGGATGGATGGGTGGATAAACAGACAGATAGATGCAACAAATGAATGGGTAATAATAGATCTATAGATAGATAGATAGATAGATAGATAGATAGATAGATAGATAGATAGATGACAGACAGATAGAATAGATGAATTGGTAATTATAGAATGTCTACAGATGGCAAATAAATAGATAGATAGATAGATAGATAGATAGATAGATAGATAGATAGATAGATAGACAGACAGACAGCAGCCTTGGCAATACCTTCTCATTCATTAAAGTTGGAAATGTTTGAACAGTTTTAAAGTGCTGGCTTCCCAAGAGCTGACATCTCTCATACTTGCCCTTTTCCCGCCATGTTCTCATTGAGTCTTGCCATGGACTGTAATTGTTACCTCATTGATTATGTTTGTACCATAAAGGGACCAGGCTTCAGACCATTTAACAAACCACTCCTGTGCTCGACCAAATCTAGCTAGCGTAACCAGGAATAACAAATTTCTGATGCTTAATCAACAGAGAAGTAAAGGTCACGAAGTCCCTGCCAATCCCACCGCTCTCTAGTGTCTCTGTGGCTACCATGCTATATCATAGCAAGATGTAAAAAATACCTATGGAAAAGAATTCACCAAATGTGTACCCTAGGCCTCATGGGGCCTGGCCCATTTTTCTTCCAATAGCCTCCACCTGTCTAAATGAGATACCATGAAGAAGCTGAAATCTCTAGCTATGGGCTCAAGCCAGTCCAGGTTGAATCCAGCCTTGGTTCCACAAAGCTGAGGGGATCTGACTCACGGTGTACCATCCCACATGGCTGTGACATTTAACATTGTCAACTTGACAGGATCTGTAACCACTCAGGAGATAAGTCTCTGGGTGTGTCTGTGGGAGAATTTCTAAATTGGGTTCACTGGGATGGGAAGACTCACCTTAAATATGGATGATGCCATTCCATGGGCTGGAGCCCTGAGCTGAATAAAAAAGCTCGATACCAGCGTTTATCTCCCTTGGCTTTCTGACAACAAAACTCATGGGCGTTGACCTCAAGGTCCCCCCAGATCCCAGACTGTGCTGTAACCTCTAACTGTGATGGCATAAACCCTTCTTTTCTTCAGTTCCACTTGCCAGCTGTTTTATTCCAGCAATGTGTAAATCAACCATCGTGACTAACGCAGAGGGAATCTCGTGGCATTCGGTGGCACCAGATATCTTGATGCCATCCCCTCTCCCTCCCCTCCAACACCTCCAGCACCATGATCTGCCACACAGGTCACCTGCAAAAGAGGAGAAGACATGAATTTGGGGAGCTAGAACAATCTAGCTGGGTGTGTCTATCTGGGTCACCCCAGTATATCAGTTAAGCCAGCGGAGGTATGATGTCCCCCAGCTAAGAATAAGAATAATAATCCTTATCACCTACCTGTATTTTCTTTCGGCCTTATATGCAGGAATTATAGTGTATGAGATGGCACGAGTAAATGCCTTTCACACAGCAGGTACTTGGTACATTTCAATTCCTTCAATTTCAAGCCATCCTGGGGTTTTGTTGTCTCATGGGGGTTATATCATCTGGGATGCCCTCAAACACGTTTTGAAGCCAAAAATGACCTCCACCTCCAGAATGCAGGATTATAGGCCTATACCAGCACACCTGGTTTATCTGATAATGGATCAAATCCAGGGCTTTGTATGTGCTGGACAACCAGTCTACCCACTGACTCAGCTCAAAACATCTTACTTGTGGGCCTAAAGTCATCCTGGTCAGCCTTCTCCTGCAGTGAAAACTAAACAGATGGACACTATCAAATACACAAACATCCCTGCTCTGGACTTTGGGAAAAGAAACGGTACTTTGTAAAGAATGTGGCATAAGAGAAAGTACCCCTGGCAGGTAGAGTCAAGAGCAGACATTTACAAATGAATAAAGACGATCCACTGTCCTTTATTCTATAACAAGTTTGGGGGGAACTGAGATTTAAAGATGTAAGTCTCTTGCACAAATCGTTTTCTGTTTTTTAATATTTAATTTTATTTTATGTGTATGAATGTTTTCCCTGTATGTTCACATACCGCATACAAGCAGTGCCTGTAGAGCCCAGAAGAGAGGTGTCAGATCCCCTGACATTACAGAAGGCTGTAACTAACCATGTGGGTGTTAGGGACTGAACCTGGATCCTCTGGAGGAACAGTCAGTGCTTTCAACCACTGAGCCATGTCTCCAGCTCCTGAAGTGACTTTCAACCTGGGATCAGGCTTCTTACTTTTGTACAAGGCGAGTCATTATAAATCATTCCCATGGCGGTGGTTTCTTCATTTGAAATGTTCGGCCCTATGGGTATTTCCCCTCTCTTTCTGGCCTTTCCCATCCTAACCTTGACTGTAACTAGACAGGCCACAGCCCATGGAAATGAAGCACAAAGACAAGAGACTGGGGTCAAACACACTGTTCTGGAGAAATCACATTAAAGGCAGGTCCTATTTGGGGACCTGCCCCTTTCTTCTTTCAAGCTGGCCCTGCAGGGACAGTTGAGTAGTTTCCCTCTCTTGGATCTAAACTACGTTTTCAAGTGGCTCAGATTTCCGGGATGGGAAAGCTGCTTTGATAGAGATCAAGTTCAACTTTGATCATGAAACCGTTTCCCACTTCCCTGTGAATTTTGACCAAAGCAGGGAAACTGAGCCAGGACGTACTCATCAGCCCAGAGTGGGTGCCGCAGATCAAGGCAGAAGACAGACGGGGAGGACAGCGGGAACCCCGGACACCACAGGAAGACTCCCTGTTGGCACCAAACCCATGAGGAAGAGAGAGGCTCTTTAAATAGAAATAAAGCACCCTCTTTCTCCCTCTCTATGTGCTTTCAGATAAACACACAAGGTTCAGGCCTGGATAAAGGGATGGTTTTGTTCCAAGCATAAAAATGGGCTTAAAAGACTTGTGTTTCCTGTTTTCTCACTTTCCCGACCACAAATACTTTTTATTATAAGCCCTGAAAATCAAGGGATATTTAATAAATTAACACTTCGGCTGCTTGTGGGTGGGGGGTGAGGCAGTCAGTCTGTGTCGGGTTACTAGCCCCCTGTTCACCGAGTTCTGGCAGGAAGTCCTGCCTCACCTCTCTTCATTCAATGAGCATTCTTTTCTACCACTGCTGTGTTTTATGGCTTGACAATACTTTATTGGATTGCTCTATTATGATATTTCTGCCCTGCTCCTACCCCCCACCCCCAGTAATCCTTCACAAGGAAGAGAGACCAAGTCTGGAATGCGGTGAAGTAAGCAGAGAAAATTTTATGGCGTTTCACAAATTTCTCTTGGCCTCAGAGCCTGCAAAATAATCGTAACAAAGAAACCAAGGCCTTTGCCTGCAGGACAATACATGGGTTTTTATTAAAAGAGGAATTTAAATGCCTCCTGTGCACAGACTGTTTTAACTAGAAAGACTTAGAAAATTAATTTCTGCCTATAATCTCTTATAGATAATACTATAAAAATAGTTCCTTTTAAAGTAGCATATTTCATGCAAATATCAAAAAGCCTTTTATCTGTGTTCAAGATTTCTTGTTCTATTTCTGTCCCCTGTTTCCTCCTCTTAGCTTGAGGATCAGGCTTTGGAGTGCCAAGCTTGTTGCTAAGGGGCAGGGCCCAGAGGTAGGAGGACGGTTGGCCCCAGGCATTGTATAAGCAGAGAAACTGGGGGACAAGCCGAGCTTCCTACTATGCACCGGGCACTACGTCAATGCTGGGGTAAGGATACAGTAGGTTTCCACAGCCAGCAGGGCAGAATTCCAGCCACAAATACCAGGAAGTTGTATGTTAGAGTCAGAGCCTGAGCCTGGCACGGCGAGAAAGAGGAGAGAGAGAAAGGTCCTTGAAGGAATGTTCTCCAAACATGCATGCGCCCCTTCAAGATGTTTGAATGACCTAATACCCCACTATGCTATTATTTATTTAATATTTTCCATTTGACAATAATTTAATTTTGCTCTAATTTAGTCTCAGTCTAAACAATAATGTGGTTTTTTCTCCAAGATTCACTGAAGGAAGCACAAAGCTTGTGACATAAAGAGATGTTCATCTAGAGAGTCCTAAAATTGATTCAGCTATTCCACTAGGCAGTCTCACCACAATCTTAGGGAACCACTGGCTTAAAAACAGAAGAAACTAAAAGGGGAATTGGGGGGGAGGGGCAGGTAGGAGGTGACCATTGGTAGAGAGGGATTTACCAAGTTAAGTGTTTATTGTTGGGGGAAAAACCATCTACACCTTTCTGTACCAAGGAAGATCTCATGGGAATGCTTTCGGTTAACGTATTTCTGGGTCTGTATTAGATTAGACTGGGTATTTATTTATCTGCTTGTGTTGCACTAAGAGTCCAACCCAGGACACTCTACATGCTAGGCAACTTCTACCCTTCTACTGAACTGCGCCCCTGCCTCAGGTTGCTAGGTCTCACTAGATCAGTCCAAAGTCACTACAGTCATTGGAACACCCATCCAAACATACACTCTGTCAACACTGTCCATTTGAGCTGTGACTGAGAAGAAAGCTCTGTCCCCTGTTACCTTCAACTACCGTCTATATGCGACTACCGGCTATATGATAAATGCCTTGCTGGTTCGCTTACGCCAGTCAGGATGCGCTAGCAAAATTCGGTAGACTGAGCAACGTAGACAACAACAGGAATCTAGGCTATGCAGTTCTTGTGGCTTAGCAATCCAAAGTCAAGATGCCCATAGACCTTCCGGAAAGGCACACCATCTGGTATAAAATGTTCCCTTCTCACTGTATACTCATCTGGTAGACGAAGGTAATTGTGATTCCCAAAGTCTACCAGAGAGGACTACAGAGATAGATTAGCTACCATCTATTCTCCTCCATAGGACTCCATCACCTTAGGGGTTGGCTGAGTCCCGAGGAAACATAAAGAAGCCACAAGAGAAGAGAAGCAGATAAAAGATACCAGGAAAAATACCAGAATGTACCATGGAACTGCCAGTCCTGCCCAACCTCTGATGAGATATTAGACTTGGGGTGAGTTACCCTAAGTCTTAAGACTCGCAATCCATGTTTATGAATGAAGAGAAACTGGGATGACGAATCCTAAAATTTTTCTTCTGTCAGGGGAGGGGCAGGACGACAAGTTATCTAGTGTATACAAAAGCATAACGTCTACCTCGTGATTTGAAATTGGTAAGCGTACATCTAATAGGAATCCTGCATCGGATAGAAACGGCAAAATTAAAGGAATGAAGATTATAAAGTTAGCATCAATTTTACTATTTCAATATATCCTTGCATGTGCATGTGCCATTATGTATTAATTCAGAAAAGCAAGCATGTTTATGGAGAGAAGTTTTTTTAAAAAACCCATGTAACTATAAATACTTTAGGTGTGTTAGTTCTGGAGCTGTCTCAAGTCAGGGTAAATAATTTTATTTGTTTGTTTGTTTATTTATTTATTTATTTATTTATTTATTTGATGTGTGTGTGTGTGTGTGTGTGTGTGTGTGTGTGTGTGTAATGCCCTTGGAGGTCAGAGGGAAGAGTTAGATTCCATAGGGTTACAATTACAGGCAATTGGAAACCACCCAATGTGGATGCTGGGAACTGACCGATGGTCCTCTGAAAGAGCATCAAGCTCTCTTAACCCCAAGCCATTTCCCTGGCTTAAGAATATTATCATTTTGAAAGTACTGAACACAGATTTAATCAGATCACTTCCTCGATGCCTAGTTTAGTCAACTTAGATCCCCTCACTAAACCGCTCTTTCCTTTCCAGAAAGATGGAGGCTTAATAATATGGACCTCATAGGCTTACTTGGTTTCCCTTGTCCAGCAAATTTGCAGCACCTGACTTTAGGATGGTCGGGAGACGGCTAACATGTTCACCTTTGAGGAACGGACCTCTTCATGTTCACCGGACTTGTGAATAGTCAGCTCATGGGAACATTTGCTGCTCAACTCCAAAGTCAGACCATGGAAAGGCCAAGAAATCCTCACTACCAGGCTGCCCCATCGATGCCCAACCACCTCCGGGCAGCTTGTAATGAACACAAGACAGACAAAAAGAATGACAAAGGTTTGCCTCCAACCTGGCATTTCTAAGTAGAAGCTAATGGTCCAAGCAGTTTTTTTTTTTTTCCTTTTACACAGAACAAATGTACCTTAAATATCCCTGGGCCATGTATCTAGAACTGCCACTTCCAATTTTCCCTCACAGCAATGTCGGGGGAAAAATGTTAACCCTCTTCAATTTAGTTTGCTTTTATTTGTATTCAGACTAAGATAGAGCGTGTGCCAGGGGACAACTTGACCATTAAAAGAAATTCTATTTGACTACATATATTTTTATCAATTTGGGAAAGCAATCAAAAGCAGGCATTTTCATTTAAAGCTTGGAAACAAGGCTGATATCATCTGGTTGGAGGGAAGCTGGAGAAATCACTAGAGGGAGAGAGGAGAAAAAAATCTTTTGTGTATCCAGTTTCACGTGACTGTTGTCATGTACCGGATGTATATACTCAAACGCGTTTGCATATTTCTAAATTGATCATACATCAAAATTAGAGCCATATTGTTCCCCCCTTACGTTGAAATTGTTTACGTAGAAAATATCGTGCCAAGCAGTCCCTGCCTCCACCCCCGTGTTGTGGCTGATTGCATAGCAAGATAAAGTCACTTAGGTCCACAAACAAAAAAGTCTATACGAATGTCAGAAATCAAAAAAAAAAAAAAAATTAAAAAAAAATAAAAAGGTGTGATTTCAACCCAAACTCCATTATCAACAAAAAGGGAAGGAGAAAGGGAGAAAGATTGCTGGAGTTTATGCAAATTCAGAGATAGCAAAAAGCATACACTTACACACCGATGGGCTGAAAATTAGGGGTTGGTGAGATAGCAATAGAATGTGGTTCAAAACAGTCCGTGAACGCCGTTTTAGACCCACGTGACAGAGTGAATTAGAGTCATTTTACAAGAGACAGATACAACCCACTAAGGGGATCCATTTCCTAGTTTACTATGGGAAACGGTAATTTAAAGCTGCTTGAGTTATTTCTGGAAGAGTCGAGTCGATTTCAATAAATTCAGTTGAATTCTCCCTCCTCCACACTCTGCCATTTGTTTCTCTTATTGTTTATTTATTTATTTTTGATCTGTCGTTTGTTTTGTGTTTTTGTTTTTTTTCCAACTTCTGGCTCAAAAACCTTAGTCCAAGTACATAGCGGTCCAAGCGATAATTTGACAATAACCCTGTAAATCCAGGTCATGTTAGGATGACGTAATAGTAGATTTGATGGAGCTTAGAGGAGTTTTAAAGATTAGTGCGTCCTCCAGATTTCAAACATCAATTATTTTGTTAGTGAAATCATGCACTGAGCTCCAATATGTGAATTAGGGTTGGATAATGTTTTACTAGTAGATACTGGTCCAAGATAATAGAACGGAGGAAAACAGTTGAAGCGGGATTGTAAAAGCCATGTAGAGCACCGGAAGGTGGGAATGGAAGCCAACCTGGGGATGAAGACAAGGGCGCATGACTTCAGGCTGAGTCAGCATACTACATTTAAACTGTCTATAGCCACTTCCTAAGAAGAGACACCTCCCTGGACTTCATACTGGTAAAAAATAAAACAGGATGATGCTTAAACCTCCGCTATTTCAGGATTTTTTTTAAAAAAAGAATTTTTCGAAAATTTTTTACGTTTATATATAAATATGTATGTCTCTGTGTTAGTATGTTCACGTGCATGTGGGCACACTCAGAGGTCAGGAGACGGCATCAGATTCCCTGAAGCTGGATTTGCAGGCAGTTGTGAGCCAACAGATTTGGGTGCTAGGAACTAAACTCGGGTCTTCTGGAAGAGAAGCAAGTCCTCTTGACCACTGAGTATCCCCCAGCCTCTACTATTTGTTACGACACTGTTAAACACAGAATTTATGTGTATCAGAGCCATTATAACCTTGCCTCTCATACTTACACTTGGGGTGTGTGTGTGTGTGTGTGTGTGTGTGTGTGTGTATGTGGTATGTGTGTGTGTGTGTATGGTGTGTGTATGTGGTGTGCTTGTGTGTGTGTGTGTGTGTGTGGTGTGTGGTGTGTGGTGTGTGTGTGTGTGCGTGTGTGTGTGTGTGTGTGTGTATGCGTGTGTGTGGCTTATCGAGACATACTTTCCCTATGTAACAGTCCTGACTGTCCTGGAACTCACTCTGTAGACCAGACTGGCCTCAAACTCACAGAGATCCGCCTGCCTCTGCCTCGTGAGTGCTGAGATTAAAGGCATGCGCCGCCGCCACCTGACTGCCCTTGCCTCTCCTAAGTACTTTTGTATTTTTCACTGGCACTTTTTGTCCAACTCTAAGGATTTATACATTAGAAATGGAATAATCTCCAGATGTAGCTGTTAATGAGCTTCAACCCGAGTGTCTTCAGAGGAAGAGATCACGTTTCTAAGTAGATGTCTCCGAAAGTCCTCGAGGCGCTATTTTCTTTACAGATTGAGAACATGGGCTAGACTCGGGCTAACCCGCTGTTTAGCATGAAGCATCTACTACCGTAATGTGGAAACCAGGTTGTCCATGAAAGCAAGCATTGAAACAGAAAGGTGGCCAGCTTCCGGGTCAGGTGAACTTATCCCAGCAACCTACTGTCAGAAGCATCGTTGGCTCTCCCAGTGTCCTCATTTGCAAAGTAAGAATACTGCTTACAGAACCTACTGTTCAGGACTGATCCTTTACTTTCTCAACTGTCAGTAAGGCACCAAGGAGAGATTACAGTGCCAGAGTGTAAACAGAAGGTATATCTTGGAGCATTCTGTAAACTGTGGTGGTTTGAAGGAGCAATCGCCCTATAAGTTCTTCTATTGAGACACTTGGTCCCCGGGGTGGTGCTACTCTTTGGGAAGGCTATGGAACCTTTAGGAAGAGTAACTTTGCTGAAGAAACTGACTTACTAGGAGCAGGCTTTAAGGGTTTAGACCAACTTCCTGTTCTAGCGTCTACTTCCTGTGTGAGGATGAAATGTGATTGGTCCACTGCCAGCTCTCGCGATTTCTAGTTTCTATTGTCCTTCACTGTTGCTTTGCCTGCCCGCCATGGTGGATTGTATCCCTCTGGAATTGTAATCTGAATTAAACCCTTTCCTCCCTCGCTTGCCTTTTCTTGGAGTGTTTCATCAGGGCAAGAGAAAAGTAACAAATACACAAGTTAACAAGAGCTGATTGGAATGTTTATGTATCTTTCCAGCTAGCTGGACGCCTACTAATGTATATCCATGCTTGGAACCAACAAGAGAGGACTGAGTTCCTTAATATCATTTTATTCAAACAATTATCTTCTATCTTGGAAAGTACAAAAAAAAAAGGTTTTAAAATATTGAGTTCCTGACCCATTTGTCACTTTGCTATTTCCTCAACTTAGCAATGCCAGGTGTAACTCTCTTCCTTCTCCCCTCCGTTGGCATCAGCATCAGGAACACTGGGAGACTTTCTTCTGTAGACTGTTGTATCCCCATTTGCATCAAATAGGCAAGAATTTGGATTCGTAACAATGACGGGCAGGGAACCGTCTCTGCAGTGTATAGTGTAGCGCCTGACCACATTTGAAGTCTGTACTTCATTCAAGGAATGAGTGGTCAGACACATCTTGTCTCTCCATCCATAGGCAGATCTCAGCTCTCCAATTCTCCCTAGCTTTAGAGGCCACCGGGAAAACCTGCAGCCAGAGAGAGCTTTCTTTCGCCATGTAAGAACTATTTGTCATGTAGCTGTGGCTGATGTCAAAGAAGGCTGCTGTGGTAATCTATCCTAGACTAGAAACCAAACTGTATGAAGACAAGAAAGTGTCCTAGGCTCTTGCCTGCTTTCTTTTTTCCCTCTCTTCCAGGGCTCATTTTAACCAGTGAAAGATCTCACCAACCAAATCGCTAATTGGTGGCTTGTGTATCTCTAAAACAAGTTCCAAGAGGAAGGTGACAAATCTTAATTTTCTCCACTGTAAAATGCTCAAAATGGTATGTGGTCCCTTGGTCCCCTGGGAATTGCAGTGACACACCGGTGAAATCCATTCCAGTGTGGAAAGATGCCCAAGGTAGTCTCAGTACCTTTATCTTTATGAATAATTCTACTGCTAAAAACCAGCACCAAGACCTCAAACTCACTTCAGTTACAGGGCAAACTCTTAGTCAGCCATCCTGAAGGTTATGAGTGCATGATTTCGGGTTGAAAGTAGGATAAATGTCTTTAAAAGCCTCAAAAAAAATGAAGTCACAGGAATCCAAGCATGACAATTCAAAACTGATCTCTTAGAAGAGGACACTAAGGTAAAATGTACATTGTATTAATTATGGAATATAGGCTCCATATAGATAAGGTTTCATAAGAAATATGGGCCCTTCCCTTGAGGAAGTCTTCCAAATTCTTTTCTCAGAATGTCAAAAAACTGTTCATGGTCAAAGAGGTGGTCTGTAGGGTAGAGGCACTTGCTGCCAAGCCTAACAACCTATGTTTGGCCTCTGGGATGCACATGGTGAGTGGAAAAACATAGCTCTTGATAGCTGTCCTCTCTCTCTCTCTCTCTCTCTCTCTCTCTCTTTCTCTCTTCTCTGTCCCCCCCTCTCTCTCTCTACACACACACACACACACACACACACACACACACACACCACAGACATATACACGCACCTACACAGGCACCCACATGGTAACACACAGAGTAATATACACAGTAACCCACTCAAACACACAATAATACATACACTCACACACACACTCTCTCTCAGAGACACACGCATGGTATGTAACACACATTCTCACTTACCCACTCACACACACATACACACACACACACACACAGTCTCCCCCACATAAATAAGCATAATAATTTCTTTTCATTTCCAAAGCACCTTCTTCCTGTAAATAAGTGGTAATAAAGCAATTCTAAATTGTTCTTATCTCTTTGTTATTCAAGTCCCATAAGAGCCCTTCATGAAGATTTTGTTAACTGAGTTTTCTTAATTAAAAATTTGCCTCTGCTTAAAATACTCTATAATTTAACTTTATACAGTGAATAAGAATTACCTTTCATTGAGAGCTCACAGATGTCAGGACACTGTTTTCAACACGCTCACACGCATCGTCTGCTTTATCTTGATAAACAATCCATTATGTGTTATATGGACAATTATTTTCCTCCACTCCCAAGACAACCAACCTACAAGAGTTTTAGAAACTCCTTTGGTGTCCTAAAACAATAAGGTGATAACGCAGAGATATTAACTTAGGACCATTTGATTCTATGCCCTTTCTATGAACCAGACTGTTACGGTGTCTCTTAATTAGGGTATTTTAACTTGGAGAGAGTGAGGAAGGGTTTGATAAAGTTAAACACCTGGGCTATCTGCCTTTTACCAGTTTCATGGTGAGACAATGTTCCAACAGACGGCAAGCAGGAGAAGAAAAGGTTGTTTTAACCTACAGCTCCTGAAAGAATGTAGTCAACCTCATGAGGAAGGCATGGTGACAGTCAGGGAGCACATGAGGGCAGGAGGAAGCTGGCTCATCACATTTCAGCTGCACATGGGAAGCAGAGAGCTAGAACAGGAAACAGATCCAAGCCACCCTCCAATGATATAATTCCTCCCCAAAGCTCCACCTTCTAAAGGCTCCATAGCCTTCCCAAACAGTGCCACCTACTGGGGACCAAGTGTCCAAATATATGAACCTGTGAGGGACATTCTCATTCCTACCACCACAAGCTATAAGGTGATAAAGCAGAAACATTGAGAATCACGTGATTTGAAGCCCTTTCTCCTAACCATCTTGCCAATTAAGATATCATTTTAATTTGGAGAGTACTAGAAAAGTAGACTTTGGTAAACAATTTATTCATACTATTGTGATTGTGTGTGCATGGTAGCAGGACTGGGGAGCATGCACTGTGTTTGCGAGCACACATGCCCACGGAGGCCAGAGGAACAGGAGTTACAGGCAGATAAGTAAGCTGCATGTGGATGCTGGGAACTGGGCATAGGTCCTCTGCAAGAGCAGCAAGTGCTTGTAACCACTGCAATCTCTGCAGCACTGAAAATGAGTTTTATAAAGCTGAGCACCTGACCTCCGTGCTTCTTTTGTCATTTCTTCAACTTAACAGTTGCCGGCTTCTTTTCTCTACCCTTCTGTGAGTACAACATCACCAATTCTGGGTCTCTACATCTAGTTTTTGTTTTTATACGTGTGTGTGTGTGTGTGTGTGTGTGTGTGTGTGTGTGTGTGTGTGTCTGTGTGTGTGTGTATAACACACACGGGGTGGGGGTGGGGCTACTGAAGTTGATATTACAATGTCTTCCTCTATCACCCTTCACCTTATTATTGTGTTACCCTTAGTAATGCAAGGCTTTCAAGTGGATGCTGTGGACCCAATCAAGAGTTCATAACAGCAAGCATTTAACCATCTGAACCATCTCCCCAACCCTCTCCTTCTTTCATAAACTGTGTCACACATTTGTTACATTTGGTAGGCAAGGAATTGAATTTGCAACAATGATGGGGCAAGAGGCAGAGGCTCGGGCTGCAAGGCCATGCCCAATCGCCTTCCACTCACTAAGGCTGCTCCATCAGTAGGTGGGGCTAAGGCACTTCCGTCAGTGGGCAGGGCTCATGCCCTATCCCTAGGCACAATTCAGTGCTCCAACTCCCAACCTCAGCTTACTGCAAATCAGGAAGGACTTTTCTGCAGTGAGGCAAGTTAAAAGAAGTCCATGTCTGCTCTCAGCTGACACCTTGTAGGGGGTAGTAACCACCCTTGACAAATGCTTTATTGTGAGTTCATTCTGTATAGCCAAGTGTGGTGGCACATCATCACCAAGTGTCACAAAGTCTGACCCATGATGACTTCCAAGTCTCTCCGCTGTCAGGTAGTTGATTAAGTTCAATAAACGGCCCGTGTACAGTCAAGAAATCATCCAGGTGATGGGTGACAGGCCTGGGAAGATTAACCCATCTGCCCCTTTCCCTTTAGTTCTCTATTGCTCTTGCTCCCAGCAGCAGCTGGTGCTACAGGAGGGTAAGGGATAAGGAGCCCGAGTAAGTCCCCCTTTGTCCATTCTAGAGAGAAAACAGAAGCAGTAGAAGGGCAGTGTTGTGTCCTGTTGATGCCAGATCGAGAGGGAACCAGCCCCAACTTCAGGAACTCACAGCCCAATCTTCAGCCAATTTTCTTCCCGAAGAGAAACAGCATGGTATGTAAACTTCCACCAAGAACTGGATTTTTCATACCATTTCAACAATTATTTGGTTATTAAAGAAAAAAAAAATCTGGACTTGGAGATGGCAGAAGGGCGCATCCCATGGGAATTGGGAAGAGGGGGTAGTGTCTAGGTAATAAAGAGATTGCTCAAAATAATTTGCATTCAAAAGCCTAAGAACCCATAACCCTGCCAGCACCTACTGGACTGAAGTCAATCACAAGCAGAAATGTGTTTATCCACAACAAAGTATACGCCCTTGTCTTAGTTAGGGTTTTACTACTGTGAACAGACACCATGACCAAGGCAACTCTTATAAGGACAACATTTTATTGTGGCTGGCTTACAGGTTCAGAGGTTCAGTCCATTATCATCAAGGCGGGAGCATGGCAGCATCCAGGTAGACATGGTGCAGGAGATGAGAGTTCTACATCTTGTTCCAAAGGCAGCTAGAAGACTGGCTTCCAGGCAGCTAGGATGAGGGTCTTACAGCCTGTGCCCACAGTGAGACATCTACTCCAACAAGGCCACACCCCCAAATAGTGCCAAGCATATTCAAACTCCCTAAGCCCTGTTCTGTGCTTGCTTTCAGGATTGGTTTGGGTGTTGTTTTTGTTTTTGTTTGTTTGTTTGTTTCATTTTGTTTTGTTTTGTTTTTCGAGACAGGGTTTCTCTGTGTATCCCTGGCTGTTCTGGAACTCACTTTGTAGACCAGGCTGGCCTCGAACTCAGAAATCCACCTGCCTCTGCCTCCCAAGTACTGGGATTAAAAGCATGCACCACCACTGCCCAGCTTGTTTTTGTTTTTTAAATAAAGGTAGAAGAAAATCAGAGAATTGATATGAATCCTATTCCCTGTCTTGGTAGCTCAGATGGGAGCGAATGTTGATCTAGGAACAGGACAGACACCATTTTGATCCAGACTCAACCGTGAACTTTCTGTTTCTTCCCAGTGTGACAGAACGAGGTGGAAGAGCTATTCAGCTGGGTGCTTCAACAGCTCAGATCAACTCAGTACAGTACAAGCTTGATATAGTATTCTTTTTCCTTGTTCACACTCAAATCCCCAATGCTTAAACCATGTCTTCTACATTATAGTAAGAAGCTAGTCAGAACTCATGACGTTAATAAATGGATAAGTATCCATCCATCCACCATGCATCCTCAACGATGGCCACCAATATGAATGGGTTTGTCTTCCATGGAATTACAAATGATATTTATTGTCTCATTCCACTTCAGCTCTGGGCTTTGGGTAAGTCACTAGAGAGTATGTACCTCCATACATTAAGTGGTAGTTCACAGTCAAGGGCCAAGAATTCACTTCTGGGTGGATGTTTTCCAGGAAATATTTCAATATAATTTCAAACCCTCCCTTACCAACATTTTGTAGTTCTGCCCATTTAGAAGAGGGCTTTCTGATATGACTTTATTAAACCTTTTCTTCTTTCTGAGTTTCTGTTTTACAATAAGACAGAACAGAGTTATGCTAGGTCAGAGGCACAAATATGAATATTGATGTATCTTATTTGACATACACAGGGGATTTTGTGTTTCTCTGTGGGTATGGATAGTAGGATATTTGAGGGAAAAGGTATATGGTGATGATTTATTGTTGATATTTAAACACACACACACACACACACACACACACACACACCAGGCTTATTAGTTTTAGTTAAAACCTGGTTAGTTTAGTTAATTTGACACAACCTAAAACAACCTGGGGAAAAAAAGTTTTAATGAGGAATTAACTGCATCAGGTTGGGCTACAGGCACATCTGTGGAGGATTGTCTTGATCGTTAATTTATATAAGATCCAGCCCACTATGGGTAGTACTATTCCCTAAGAAGGGAATCCTGAACAGTGTAAGAGAAGAGAAAGCCAGCTATGAACAAGCAATCAAGAATGCCTTTATTCTCTATTTGTTCTTTGTCTTAATTAGGGTGCTGTGATAAAATATCATAACCAAAAAGCAAGTTGGGGAGGAAAGGGTTTATTTGGCTTATACTTTTACACTGTAGTCCATCCCTGAAGGAAGCCAGGACTGGAACCCTAATAGGGCAGGAATCTGAAAGCAGGAGCTGAGGCAGAGGTCATGGAGGGGTGCTGCTTACTGGCTTGCTCCCCATGGCTTGCTCAACCTGCTTTCTTATAAAACTCAGGACCACTAGCCCAGGGATAGCATCACCCACCATGGGCTCCCCCTCCCCCACCCCCCCCCCCATTTCCATCAATCACTAGTTTAAGAAAATGCTCTATGGCTGGCCCACAGCCTGATGTTATTGAGCCATTTCCTCAGTCGAGGTTTCCTCCCCTCAGATGACTACAGTTTGTGTCAAGGTGACATAAATCAAGCCGGCACACTTTATTAGATGCGCTGTGACTCCCAGTTGAATCTCTGCCTTGACTTCTCTGAGATGATGAGCTATAATTTGGAATTGTAAGCCAGATAACCTTTTTCCTGTCAACGTTGCTTTTGTTCAGGATGTTCTGTAGAACTGTGATAGAAAAATTCCTGAGACAGGCTTAAACGTTATAAAGAAAACAAGTTTACTTAGCTCATAATTTGCAGGCTGGAAAGGCCAAACAGCATACACAGGCTCGGATGAGGAACCCTCTTGACCGTGTAACCTTATCTTGGCACACGTGGGAGTATGACCACAACAACAAACAGGAAGGGAAGAGAAATTGGTTCCCAGTAACTTAAGGACCTCCCATTTTTTTTTAAAGGCCCTACCTCTTCTCAATTATATAATAACTGCAGACAGCTTATAAGCCTTGAGGGGGCTTACCACATCTGAACCCCAGTGTCTTTGTTGCCTTTCTGATGCTATGATAAAATGAGAAATAATTGATTTTGGCTCACTGTTCTAGAGAAGATTCAGTACATCACAATGGGAAAGGCATTGAGATAGGATCATGACACGAGTCCGACACATCACAGTAGCACTGAATTGGAAATTCAGTAGTATAGTTAGTAGTGTAGTTAGTAACTGAATTTCCACAGTAGCACTCAATTGATTTGGGTCCAGACCCTTTGGGCCCATATTCTTCCCTAATAGAAAGAAATTGAGCCCAAAGGGTCCACAGTTAGAATATCAGCTAACTAACCCGGGAAGTCAATGGTGTCCAACTACCTTTCAAACTGCCCTTGCTTTTCCTGTGAAGTTGCATTCGCTGTTGACAAATGGTTAAGTCACTAAAGGCATTTAATGAAGGTGAGCGTCCTGATCTCTCAGTCCTCCTGACTCCACCCCAGAGCTACTGAGATTATAAGTATTCCTGGTTTATTGAGTGCTGGGAATGGAACTTAGGGTCTTGCATATAACAGGAAAGTACTTACTATACCAGCTAAGCTATATCCCACCCCTTTAGATGCTTCTGTTGTTGAATTTTACTTGAAGAGGAGGAAAAGGAAAAGGAAGAGGAAGAGGAGGAAGGAGACAGAGAAGAAGGGGGAAGAGGAGATGAAGGGAGGAGGAGGAAGAGAGAAAAGAGAAGGAGGAGAAAAAGGAGAAGGAGGAAGAGGAGGAGGAGGAGGAAGAAGAGGAGAAGGAGGAAGAGGAGGAAAGGAGGAGGAGGAGGAGGAGAAATTATTGACGATTTAAACTGAGTATGTGCCCTGTAATCTCAATACTTGGTGAGAGGATGGTCATGGGTGTGGGGCCAATCTTGGCTACAAACAACAATAAGAATGACAATTTTAAAAACCAAACTTCCAAATAATACTTTGTTTCCATTGTACTTACTTTTATGATTACAATTTTTCTACCGCACATTAATATTGATTTTTTGCATTCAGACTCATTCAGAAATTGTGTGTCTGCTTCTGTGTGTGTGTGTGTGTGTGTGTGTGTGTGTGTGTGTGTGTGTGTGT
>JANHMN010000019.1:35213093-35227511 GCA_030674055.1 Rhabdomys pumilio
AATGGTGTACTCATATGCATTAAATAAATAAACAAATCATAAAAAAAAAAAAGACTTCCATTCTGCTTCTCAATTCAGAATGCCCAAGCGCACTGTAAACAGAGACTGTCTCCATTCAAGCTTTAACTCAGGGTCGTTGTCCTTAAGAAGGGCCTTCTGAAGTATTCTGTTAGCTTTCTAAAGGCCGAGTGAGCATCCACTTTCTCTTCAACTCAGGTTTACTTCACCCATTCTTCTTCCTAAGAAACCTGAACTACAGATTTCAGAGAGTGCTTTATGAACAAAAATGGACAAAGTTAATCTTAAAAAAACAAAAGAAAAAGAACATTCTATTTATTTCTTGTTATTGCTGTGTGTATGGGTAGCACGTGAGGAGGAGTGCCACATACAGAGGTCAAAGGGCAACTTTGTGGAGTTGGTTCTTCCCTCTACCTTTCCTGTGGGTTCCACTGATGGATCTCATTCCACAGTCTTCAGAGCACTGGGCTTCAGTGGCAAAGGTTTTACCCACTGAGCCACCACACTGACTCTCCAGGTTTCCTCTGTCAACAGCATGAATCCCCTCCCTAGACTGAAGATGAGGTGTCCCCGTTGTCCTATAACTGTCTCATTCACTTGGGCTTTCTCCAAATGGGATGACATCTCCAGGGAGATGCAGTGGTTTGGTCTGGTGGTGTTTGGATCCTGATATTATTACTGCTTCCGGACAGGGTGCTCCCATGAGCAATCAGTCCACCCCATACTCAGGTGATATCATGTGAACCTTCTTTCTATTTTGGCCAATAAAAGGCCAGAGCCTATAATTGGGTGGTGGAGGGGGAAGGTGGGACTGGAGGTTCAAGAGTCGAGGCAGGTTGAGAGCAGAGAGGAGAATGACAGAGGGAGAGAGAAGATAGAAGAGGAGGAAGAGAAGTCTCAATGGATCAGAGATGTGTAGCCCAGAGAAACAAGTAGCAAGGATTCTTATAGCTGAGGAACAAGATAGTAGAGTGTTAAATCTACCCAACCTAGGTATATAGCTTATAATAATAATAATTGGATTGTGTGGTTTTTATATAGGCTTATTAGAGTTGAAAATTCCAACAATAGGGAGAGGCACGCTCATTGATCACAACCAAGTCCCCAGGAAGGGCCACCTCCTGTCCCTACCATCTCCAAGGGTTTCTAGTGTGCTCAGTACCTGTGTCTGTTGCCTTCCGCTCTTCCCACAGGACTCGGACTGGGCAGTTTCGTTGTTGTTTTTTAACAATACCAAACGATTATAGACCTGTTCACACCTATTAACGTAATTTGCTCTCAAAGTATTATCAATAAGCGTGAGTGGGCTTGTGTCTCTTTCATGACACACCTTCACACAATGTACCCCGACGCGTTCAGTCCGTCCCATCCACCTATGAGGAAACTGAAGCTCTGAGAAGCAAGCTGAGTGTTTCTTTCTTGTGACGTAGCCGAGACTCTAGCCACGCCTCCCACTTTGGGGCTGAGAGTGTTTCTTTCTTGTGACTTAGCCGAGACTCTAGCCACGCCTCCCACTTTGGGGCTTGGGTCAGGTTCTTGGCGTGAACTTTTCAATCCAGAGAAAACCTGATGGATTGAAGGTACCTCTAAGCCACTGTGCTCCATTCTATTGGAATAAATAAATCCGCCGGGTAGTGGTGGCGCACGCCTTTAATCCCAGCACTTGGGAGGCAGAGACAGGTGGATTTCTGAGTTCGAGGCCAGCCTGGTCTACAGAGTGAGTTCCAGGACAGCCAGGCTTACACAGAGAAACCCTGTCTCAACTCCCCTCCCCCAAAAAAGGAATAAATAAGTCCAAACTCTTTCGGTGACCGTTGCTCACCCATCACTGTGGTTCCTTAGTAGGTCTAGCAACAAACCATTGTAAAGACCCGGACAAGGAAAGGAAAACAGGCTTCCCTTGAGTGATTGGTAGACAGAGAGCCTTGTGCACTGGTAGCAAGAGAGAATCCTTCACAAAAGATGAGGACTTAGAGTAGGTTCCGTGAAGAAAGGGGAGGGGAAGTAGAGACATTTAGGGAAACCGAAATGTTACAAACAGTGGAATGTCAATCACTAAGGGTTTCCCATCCTTCCAAACCACTGGTGCCTAGCACTCTAGAGACCCTTAGAGAGAGCATGCACATAGCAGGTAGCGTTCTGTCTGAAAAAGCCTTAGGCTTAGCAGAGACCTAAGATGGTTCTCTGTAGACTGCTCACTAACCCCTACTTATCCTAAGGGCTAGGTCACTTATCCACTGACCCACTCTTTTCATTAACACATTAATGTCATTTTTATGCTAAGTACTCTGCAAATACAAGGCTACAGCACCGGCACCGTCCTGCCAATTGCTACCTCTCCGCCAATTGCACTATCTCTCCGTGGAAGAGGACCTGGCTCTTAGATGCTGTAGCATTCTCTCAGCACTTGGGACTTTTGTGTCTGTTTCCCAAATTGTAAAAGATGGAGAAAAGCCACGTGCCAAAGCTGGAAAACCCCACGATCATGGAAACCAATGAGTGTAAAGAAAAATATGGGGAAGAAATGGAAGAGGGGCAATCCAAGCAAAATAGCCAAATCACCAAAATTGAATTGAATTGACTGCATTGAGGCACTTTCTCAGATAAAATGCCCCTTGTGTTACACACAATTAATAATAATAATAGCAATAATAATAATAATAACAATAATATCAATCAATCAAAACAGTAAAGTACTCTCTAGCAGAGAAATGCCTAGCAGACATAACAGTTATTATTTACCCATCTTGGTCTCCTGGGGTTTTTCCATCTAGACGAGGGATGGTTTTATTTTTAGTCAGATAAATTGATCCTCTGTGTTGGGGTAACCAGCAAATGCCCCCCCACCCAGGGTCAACGCCATTCCTTTATCTCTAAATCGTACAAATTATTCACAGCCACTTAGAAGCTGCCTCCTCAGCGAACCTGGGCAAGTTACTCAGTCTCTTGGGAGGCTCACATCCAAAGGGCTGTGCGGATGAAAAGAGATAACGCAAAGCATTTAGCAGATCTCCATGGCCACGATGAGTAATGAGCATTCTGTAAATGTTAGCTATTAATTTGGCTTCAAACATACTCTGGCTAGACTCATTGCATACATGGAGAAAACTTTTCTAATGGCTGAATGCAAGGAGACCAAGCATTGTCTACCTTCTTTGTGCATGCCACAAGCAATGCATTGTGGGTAGGGGGAAGAGTAGAGGGCTACCAAAAAATAGAGAGATTTGCAATGACATTGCTTATATTGTCAAAATTTATATTTTAACTTTTTTTAAAAAAAAATTTCCCTTTTAAATTTAACATTATTTTAAACATCTGTCCAGGTCAATAAATGCGTTCCTATAACATCCTTACTATCTGTGAACATTTCCTTCTTGGAGAGATACCATGAACTATTTAGCCCATTGTTAATTATTCATATTTATTATTCACTCATGTTAAGTATTCATGTTTCTTTCCGACATTCTTTTCTCCCATTTTAAAGTGTTCTGTAAATTTTGCACATCATTTATTTCTTTAGTACAAATGGAGAACTTCATAGAAATGAAAATTTGACTCTGATGGTCCGCTGTATCCAAGAGACCTCTTGTGAGGTCTGTGTAGCCAAGCTGAGTTGCAGGGGGCATGGTGTGACTTGAAAGTCCCACCAGTCCCGCCAGCTGAGCGAAATCCATTTTTCCCACTTCCACCCCGACTCTGACTACTATTGAAAATCTTTGCCAAGTTGATAGGTTATTAATGTAATTTCATATTTTAATTTAAATTTTTTATCAGATGGAAGGATGGAAATTTTAATACATCCATTCATCAAGTGTGCGAGCTTCTTTTTTGCTTTTGTAACATCCAGGACGTTGTCATCAAAGAGACGATAAAGGGTGTTGCGAAGAACACAGGGCTCAGTAGGTAAGAGAATCTGCTCCTCAGGCATAAGGACCTGAGCTCCAGTCTCAGCACTCAAGTAAAAAGGGATGCTGTGGGGGACAGGGAAAAAAATATGGCTGCCATTTTTCTGACCACCAGCATAGGTCCAGGTTCAGTGAGAGACCCTGTCTCAAAGAAATAAAGCAGGATATCTGATGTCCTCCTTTAGAATCTATGCATGCATGTGTGCACATACACACACAAACACACACACACATGCATGCACAGACACATACACACACACATGCACACACATGCATGCGATCGCACACATACACACAAACACACACACACTTGAACGCAGACACACACACATGCGTGCACACATACACACATGCACGTGCTCGCTCACGCACACACACACATATACACATGCACACACGCACACATTCACACTTGTGAGCGCACACACACACACACACACACAAATAACATAAACTCAAGACTGAGCACACAGCCTCAGTCTACACAGAGCAGTGGGGCCAAGCCCAGTGTTTTCTATGTGGAGAGGTACATGAGAGCATTGGGGAAGCTAAGTTACTGTTCTTGTTTGTCTGTGTTTTCTTGGCTATGCTGGGCTTTCTCAGATGAGCATGTTACAGATTCCAAAGTGAAACCATCCAGAAGGAGAAGTATGCATGAAGCAGGAAGAGCTGGGAGGCACCGTGGTAGCTCTGACATTTGAGCCCTCTCAATGCCTTCCTGTGCTTCGTTGACTTACGAATAACATGGTTTAGGCTGGAGAGATGGCTCAGCGGTTAAGAGCACTGACTGCTCTTCCAGAGTTCAATTCCCAGCAACCACATGGTGGCTCACAACCATCTGTAATGGGATATTATGCCCTCTTCTAGTGTTTCTGAAGACAGCTACAGTGTACTCATACATAAAATAAATACATAAATACATGAATCTTAAAGAATGACATGGTTCATACACTGTTCTGTACTTGACACATTTTCTGTCTACACATGACGATATCCCATAGAGCCAGCTTGTTCCACCTAACGATACATTGAACAGGCATGTTAAAGGGTGACTGCGTTTGTCCCCCCCCCCAAATTCCATAGGCTTAGGCTTCTCAATTCTCGGAGGCCCCTTCACTCTGCAGCACAGAGAAGAGAGCTTGCAACCCAAATCTGTGCTCTCTTGCTGGCTTTGATTTGAATGACTCTGTCTAGATCCGTGCTTCTCAACCTTCCTAATGCTGTAACCCTTGAATACAGTTCCTCGTGTCGTGGTGATCCCCAACCATAAAATTCTTTCACTGATACTCCGTAACTGGAATTTGCTGCTGCTATGAATCATAATATAAAGGTCTGATAGGCAGGTTATCTGCTATGCCACCCCTCTGGGGATCACAACCCACAGGTTGAGAAACACTGGTCTAGAATACACACATTACCTATCCACGGGGGCTTAAAGGGAACTTCAGAGCACACAGCTCAAACCCTCTGCTTCACAGAGGTTCTGGATCACTTCTCCCATGATAAATCCAAAAAGTTCGTTCACTTCAGGCCATGGAGATCTATGTCCTCTAATTAGCAACTTTCAAAGTGAATCCCTGGTTTGAAGGAGTCAGCCAATGATGGAGAAGCCATGACTACTCTACCCTATTCTGTTCGAACACACACACTGTCAAGAATGGATGAAAAAGAGAAATCCCATAGCATAGATGTGAGTCCAATGAGATCAGCACCCTCTTACTGCCCCAGTCAATCCCAAGTGTTCTTTTCATCGCTTCCCCACTTAGCATCTTCACTTCGCATTCCCTTCTTAGCATCCTCTTATGTGGGATGAAAGTTGCTGTTACAAAAGCCTTCTAGAATAAACTGCACACTTCCATATGTATACCTATATATTGACCCAAGATCATTGAGACAGGACCACAAAAGATTATCACCTCTGTAATCTCCGTGATGAAAAGTGAGCTCAAAGTGCCAGCAAAGGTTCTCAGTCAGGATTGAGGAGGAAGCTCAGTAGGTAAAGTGCTTATCTTACAAGTATGAGAGCCTTGGTTCAATTCCCAGAACCCTTAAAAGAAAGGAAAAAAAAAGTAAGTTATGGTGCATGTGTGTAGAACAAGGGAGGCAGAGAGAGGTAGAACCTAGTCAGCCTAGCTCATTTTGCAAATTCCAGACCAATAAAGGGGTCTGTTTTCAAAAAAAAAAAAAACCTCAAAAAGATAGATGGCACAGGAAACTGTCCTCTGACCTCTACCTATACATACATACATTCATATACACCTGAACACACACACACACACACACACACACACAGAGAGAGAGAGAGAGAGAGAGAGAAGATACAACTATAAAAGTAACTTCTATTTGCCTGAGGTAATTGTTTTCTCCAAGACTTACTGTCTCAGTCTGCAATCCTAAGCCTAGTCCTGAAAGTTTCAAGCCTCTGTACAAGTTAATCTAGGCCTAGAATGTTTCCAGCCTTTGAGACTTACTGCTGAATAATCTGACCCTTTCTATTTTTTTTTCTGAGCTCTGGTTCACTGATTTAGTGTTCTGGCTGAAACTCCTCTCCAAACCGACTGATTCAATCTGGTTTCTCTCTGCTTCTGGCTGAATTGGTCTCCTTGGCCTCATACTATCCTTAGCAGTTTAATCTAATCTTTTAGCTGCTTCTCATTCTCTGGCTTATTCTGTCTTCACCCACATTTCTCTTCAATCTGTCTCTCTATAATTCTCCTGGTAAAACTACCTCCCTTCTCTCTCTCTCTCTGCACTGACTCAAAAGTAACTTCCCTTTCTACTCATGAGAGTTAGGCATATTGTATTTGGTCAAATCTTTCTCTGATTCGTCACTTTGTCTGCCATACAACTAGACATCACTTTCAGACATGGCTGCTCCCTTCTACAAACTAACTTTCCCTTCATTGTTTGGCATTAAAAGTGTGTACTAAGGTTTGTATTCCAGTCAGAAGATTTAAGTGTGTGCTAAGGCTGAGCCATACAGCAACTAAACACAGCATTTTCCAGTAAAAAACACAATCTTGAGGTTAACGGTTTGATCCAATATCCTGCAACATACAACTCAAGACATTTCATTCCCAGACTTTGACAGGCCAGGTACACCCAAAATGGAGACTGTTGAAAAATATCAAATGCACTATTAGATAAAGTATAGGTACTAACAGGTACTTTGGATGTAAAAAGAAGATTCCCTAGTTGACAAAACATAACTTTTTGACATTTCAACTTTAAAATATCAAGATGGATTTCAACCTCGTCTTCTCTGGCTTCAGTCCACCAATCTCTACATGGCACCCAGTCTTTAGTGATTTGACTATTGATGGGCGACACCCCTAAAAAGGATCTTCCCTGAGGAGCACATTAGTAGCCTACAGTAAGCAGGAGAAGTCTAGATGAACTGGTTCCAAAGCACAGTGAATAATTAGTCAACATTTTGAATAAAAAGTCAGATTGTCCACATATATAAGTAAATATATCTACTTCAGTGTAATCCGCACGATCTTCCCGCCAGCGTAATCTCACGCGGACACACAGGATTCTTCCGCGACACGTGTTTATTTCCCATGCATGAAGGAGAGAGAGTGAGTTGAACATGGTGCCCACCTTATATACCCCTTGGGGTGGACAATTCTGATTGGCTGCTTGCTCAATTCCCATGTTCCCCTGCCACTGCACATGCGCAGTCCAATGGCGGATATGACGCCCCGGGTTGGGCAGAAACTAGGCGGTCCTTTGCCACTGCACATGCTTGGTTTTGCAAGCGCTATGTTCCAATAGTGGATGCTGTCACGGGTTACGTGGCTTCCTACACTTCAGTCTTATAGATTTATTAGTGATTAATAGCTTTGAATGTATTAATATATGTGGCATATGTATAACAGCAAAAAAACCTTATGATGTAATCCAATAGCAAATATTAACATATATATACACATATACATATATATGTGTGTGTGTGTATATATGTGTGTGTGTGTATATATACACACATATATATATATACATATTGAATATTGAGAATATTGAAAATATGAAAATTCTCATATTCTGTGTATATGGAATGCCAGGTGCCATGGTCAGGAGAATATTGAGAATACATGTATATATGTGTGTGTGTGTGTGTGTGTGTGTGTGTATGTATACACACACACACACACACACACATATATATACATGTATTCTCAATCAAGGGTCTAGTGGGAGACATAGATGCTTCAAAGACTTGACCCTAAATACTCATTAGGGCAGTAGCTATTTCTGCAAAGTAGGCACCACTTTAATTATGGCCATCTGTGCATGGACTTCTATATTTTGTGTACCTTTTATTTGTGCTTTGTGTCTTGTCTCCCGAGGTAGGTTATAGATGTCTTAAAGGCAGAGACTCTGCTTTCTCTTTTGGCCTCTCTCCCTCTTTCTCAGCATGGTGCTAGGACCCATCTGACTCTGCCACTTGCTAGCTATTAAACTGTGATGATGTCTCAGTCTCCTCCCCCCCACCCCCACCACCCATATTGAAAACAAGAGTACCACATTCACAGAGTCAGTGTGGATTAAATTTCGAGAGAGTTATGCCAAGTTACTAAGAATATGTTCAGGGCTCGGTGATTGGTAGTTAACGTTTGTCACTGGTTGGATTAAATTCTCATATTCTGTGTATATGGGATGCCAGGTGCCATGGTCAGGAGACAAAAAAGAATAGGAGATAGGGCTCCTCCTTAACAAGTGTAGAGTTTAAGATCCACAGTGAGAAGATAATTAAACCATGTAGTCAGTGCTACATAATAAAGAATCTAGTTGGAGTACGCAGAAAGTTCTATCGGGATACAGCTAAAAAAGCCATCAATATATCATCATCCTTCCTCATGCCTTGAGGTACAAATGGGAGCTTCCTGTAAGCAGAGTCAAACCATAAGGCTTGGCAGAACACCACAGGCAAATATACACAAACTAGCTCTCCAGGTATGGCATGAGGATCTGAGACACTTCCAAGAGGTCTCTTAGGTCAAGACAATGAACATCGCAACACCAAGCTATCATTTTCTTCTCTTCACTAGTTATCTGTCACGAAACTACCATGAAGTTTCCCAGCACCCCTGTGGCTCTTGGCAGACTTTAATCGTGTCTTTTTCCATTACAGCTTATTTTGGGAGGGACAAATATTTTCATTTAAAAAAAAATTGTTTTCTCATAAATTCATTACTTTAATGTACATTAGTGAATAATTATAGCTATTTCCACTTTAATCTCCAAGACTGGGGTCTGTGTACAGCTACGTATTTACATATGTGTTCCTAGTTAAATACACATAGACATCTTACCATAAACAAAGACTGTTGTCCCCGGTGATCATCACAAATGAAGAGAGATCACGAGACCATCAATATAAAGACATGAAGTTGCATGGTGAACTCAAGGAAAATAAATGGATAAATGAAGGCCAGCAGTTAGCTGGCTCCAGTTCCTTTTGGAAGTAGACAGAGTATAAATTATAAATACACACATTGCATATTTCATATACAATGAATATGATTATCACATCTCTCAGCGGTGAGCACCAGATAAAATAAATATGTCCACAATTCCGAAAGAGTTAACCTGATTTTATTGGTGATTTCAAGAAAGGATGAGAGAGCAGATTTAGTTAATCCAGGGAAAACTCATCGCGTATAGATTTGCAAACTAAAATATTCCCTTGGCTGAGGTCATATGTTTAATTTTAGCAAGTAGGGTGAGTGTGTTTGGGGAGGTATTTATACTGTGCAGTGAGTACTGAGCCGGGATGAGTTTGACAGAGAAAACAACGGTGTGGCCTTTATTATTTTCAGTGCAAAAAAAAAAAAAAAAAAAAAAAAGAAAAAAAGAAAAGAGAAAGGAAGAAAGAAATGAAAGAAAGAAAGAAAAATGAACTATTAATGTGCTCTTCTGGTTGAGAATTTAAACTCTCCAAAAATCTGGAAATTCAAAGTCACCGTACCCATAGCAACCATAAGTCTGCCCCCTTGCATGCCCAGTGAGGAGTATTTTGTATCGAGGTACATGCTGTGAAATCTATGCCTAAATGTGCTATATAGCAGAATTACAGTTGCTGTGGGAACTGTAAGTTTGAATTGCCTGCCTTTTGTGTCATTAAACTTTCAGCTGAAGCATTGCATTAAAGGGTTTTTTTTCCCCTCTCTCTTTCTCTCTCTACTGCTTTCTGCTCATTTAAAAAAAATTGATTGGACATTTTTAAAAAAAAAAAAATAATAAGATATAAATGGTGTTAGATTCAAATGGTAGGGTGAAGCATGGCAGGTTTCCAGGTATAGAGACTGATAGAGCATTGGTGAATTACCACATTTCCATATTGAGACTTGCAACGATTCATAAAACAATTCTCTATTTATATAGGCGCCTTTCATTCTGAAGGGTCCCCTCACCACGCAGGCAGTAACTGAACCACGTTGGGCAAGAAAACTCAATAAATATTTAACAGCGCCCAACAAAAGTGTACAGTGCTTTAAGACAAGCACCAAGGAGGAAAGACACTGTCATTCACTCAGTGGAATTAAAACCAAACATTGTTCTGCTCCTACATCTTTGGTGGCATTAGCGAGGTTTTTGGTATTCAGCCACTGAGATGTGTATCTCAGAACTATAGATATTTACCACCCCTGTTTACCAGGAAGATTTTTCTAGAGCTCTTGACAAGGAAAATCTTGGTAAGGTCACCAGACTGAGTCTACTCTTCTGAGCCTGGGAATGTATCCCTGCACCCTTGGATGGGGTCCTCCAGCCTCTACTACATAGGGCAAAGACTTTGAGGAACACTTGGTCTCCCTCACAGTCACTCACCGTGCCACATCAGCACAGAAACAATCACAGACAGTACATACCTAAGCAAGCATGATTGCCTCCGAATAAAGTTTATTTCTGGACTCCGAAATTCAAATTTCATATCACTATCACGGGACACAGACTACCATTATCCAAAGGAACTATGAATCGTTTAAAATGGGGGTGGACTACAGGAAGCTGAGTCTCGTACCGGAATCTGAAGCAGCACTTCCTGTTCAGGTAGCGGTGGACTTCTAAGCATTTAGCAACTAGTTCTTCCTTCACCTCAAAAAACGTACATGGGTCTGTGTATATATAGATATGTGTGCATTTATATACATATATACATACTCATACTATATATTTATGTATGTATATCTATCTATCTATCTATCTATCTACATGGGGACATAAGTTTGTTACACATTGTTAGGATTTGAATGTAAAACATCCCTCAGGGGCTCATGTGTTTGAATACTGATCCCCAGCTGGGAAGGTTGTGGAATCTTTAGGAATGAGAGCCTCCGTAGAGGAAGTGAGTCACTATGTGTGAGTCTTGTTCCTGGAACTCACTCTGTAGACCAGACTGGCCTCGAACTCAGAAATCTGCCTGCCTCTGCCTCCCAAGTGCTGGGATTAAAAGTGTGAGCCACCACCACCCAGCAAAATTATCAGTTCTGTTCATTAAATATAGCAATTTATTCTCCCTGTATCTTTTTTATGTATTTGCTAACTCTTCCTAGAGCTATAGTCTCAGAGTGAATGCTGATTGACATTTTTATCTCTTCCAAAGAGTGAGACAGAAGTAACAAATAAATAAATAATAAATAAGGACGCATCTCTGAATTTCATTCTTTCTTCAATAATGCAAGCAATTTCATACTGATATTAAACGATGGGTTTCAAATATTTTCTCGATTTTTTTTTGTGCTAGTCACAAAATAATTGGAAACAGATTTGAGCATTCTTACTTTTAAGTTTAATTTGCTGATTAGTCAAGGGTCTCCAGGGGAAGAGGACCAATAAAGTGTGTGTGTGTGTGTATGTGTGTGTGTGTGTGTGTGTGAGAGAGAGAGAGACAGAGACAGAGACAGAGACAGAGACAGAGACAGAGACAGAGACAGAGAGACAGAGAGAGAGAGAGAGAACCATTGTATTCTATTATATTTAAAAGCATTGATGATGGCTAATGGACACTAACAGACACTAAGAAAGCATGAAAACATAAGCAGAAAACCCAGGATTGCTGGTGTGTACTTCCAGTCTGAGTTCAGAGGCCTGTGGATCAGGGAAGCAATGTTTTGGGTTCACACTGAAGGCCTAAGAAGACCAAATTCTCAACTCAAGTAGGGCAGGGGTGCTCCCCTTCCTTAACCTGATTGTAGTTACCATGGCTTTGACTGTTTTTCCACCCATATTAGGGGGCACAGTCCATTTACTGAGTAAAATGTGAATCGAGTTCAGTGACATCCTTCCAAACACACCCAAGATAATGTTTGACCATAAATGTGCTCACCCCCATGACCCAGTCAACACCTCAAATTATCTATCAAAATCTGCGAAATTACCTCTGTCCTTAACCTGCTGAGCTAAGTGTTCTCTTACTGGGACAAATGCTTGACAGGAGTCTGAAGGGAGGACGATTTATTGGAGTTCACAGTTTTGCAGGTCTCAGTTCAGGGTCACAAAGTTCCTGTCACTTTGGGCCTGAAGGGAAGTCAAAGGTCTTAGCAAACAGCCGGCATGTGGCGGAGCATAGAGTCTCACATCCTGGTTACAGGAAACACAGACACCAAGAATAACTGAAGACAAGCGTACCTTTAAAGGCAAGCACCCAGTTGCTTTGCTCTCAAACTGGCCTCTATTTCCTAAGCCTCTACAACCACCCAGAAAGAGATTTTAAAAAAACACAACTGTGAATTAACCTATGGATGGAGTTTTAAACCCAGTCACTTCCCCCAAGTGCCACCAGCCAGCAAGCAAGCAAGCCTGCCTTTAAGGGGTGATTCAGAGTAAAAGCATAGCTCTCTCTTAAATCTAACCTGTCAATAAGGAATAAGTTATATTCTGATTTATAATCTTTATTGAGCCTCGTGGTACAAATGCTAGCCTTCTTTCTTGTTTCAAGAACCTACTGTCCTGCCAGTGGCTGCAGAAGAGATAAGCAGTATTAGGGATGTCATCCCCCAGCATTGGGAACAGGACAATATGAGATAAAATTAGCCTCAGGAATATAGACAAGAGTGGAGTACCGCAAAACTGAATGTGGTGGGTGGGGTTTGAGTATGTTTTATTATCTACTAATATAACTTAGTTAACTGTGGAATTTATGTACATTACGGTTTAATAGTGAATGTGTTTAACAACCTGCTTACAAAACTTCCCCAAAAGGTAATAAACAATTCTGGGGTCCTGGTGGGAATTAGTGTTAGTACACCATTAAGGTGGTGTCACATGGGTAAAGAGTTGGCCCGATGGGTGAAGTGCTTGGCACACAGGCCTTGAGTACTGGACTTCAAAACCCCAGCACCTGGGGCTGGAGAGATGGCTCAGTGGTTAAGAGGAAGGTCTGCTCTTCCAGAGGTCCTGAGTTCAATTCCCAGCAACCACATTACAAACCATTTGTAATGGGATCTGGTGCCCTCTTCTGTGTGTGTCTGAAGACAGCAACAGTGTATTCATATACATACAATAAATAAATCTTAAAAACAAACAAAGAAACAAAAACAATAACCCAGCACCTACACAAATGCTAGGCAGGCATGATAGTAAAACTCTGGAAAAAAAGATAGGGGATTATGGGAGAGAGATGTGTGTGGAGGGAGGTGGGGAGGTGATAAACTGTCAAGCTGGAAGAGATGGAATTGACTAGGCTCAGCAGGAGACCCTGAATCAATAAATAAAGAGCTATATGACAGAGGAAGACACCCAGTGTGAACAAGGACTTTCATATACACATGTGTGTACAAGCCTGCGTGTGTGTGCGCACACACACACACACACGTGCACACACACATACACAAACGGGAACATATACCCATGCACACATATACAAACCATATACACATAGACACACAAAATTAATGTATTTTTCTAATTTAAAGAACTCATTGGACAACTCTCTGAAGACTCATCTAGTTCTGATTTACTTTGTGGAAGCTTACCCAGTTTTATTTTGATCCAAAGTCATTGAGGAAGGATTGGAACAACCTCCCGGCTATCCTGGCTATCCTTGGCCGAAGACACTGGTATTTCTCTGCCCCTAGCGATGAGCCACATTTACACATGTTAGCCTCCAAAAAGAAAAACAGCCTTAGCTTTGTCAATCTGTGGCATTTAGAATGTGGGTGGGTACTGGCACTCCCATGGGTTTGGTTGACAACTCAGCTTAGGTGAACACAGCACACAGTTGACCAGTCTAGATAATTGCACCACAATTATCTAAGAGATTTCGGCAAAATCAGAATTAGAATTTACTTCTGGCACATAATTATAGCAGTGGACACAGAGACACAGAAAATACACAGAGGATCATTCCTTCACTTTCAGTGTGGTGATTCATCAACGTGTGTGTGTGCGTGTGTGTGTGTGTGTGTGTGTGTGTGTGTGTGTGTGTGTGTGTGGTGGGAGTGTGTATGTGCACAATGTGTGTGTGAGTGTATGTGTGTGGTGTGTATGG
>JANHMN010000019.1:35229166-35258463 GCA_030674055.1 Rhabdomys pumilio
GAGAGAGAGAGAGAGAGAGAGAGAGAGAGAGAGAGAGGAGGTGGGGGCGCCGAGGGGGAGCCAGAAAGGAAATAGCCAGGTTGAGTTCCCAGTTTTTATCAAGCAATTCGCTCACCAATGAGAGCAAGCTGCAATGGCAGATTCGAGCCACACGCGGTAGTGTGTAGCAATTAGTAGATAAAATGCTGACTAAAGTGTTAAAACATGAAGTATTATTGTAACCAAGGTCGAAAATGCTTCAGTTGCCTTTTGCTATTTTTTTTTTGGTGGGGGGAGGGGAGGCCCAGAGGTGAGTGGAGAGATTGGAGGTTTCGAAATGGACGCCTTCTCTTTCTTCAAACTGTCCTTTTTTTTTTTTTTTTATGATCCTGTTTATTATAGCCCGAGCTGCCTAATTATGTCACTGCTGGGTTTTGCAGCTAACTTAATCCTCCTGATCCTTTATAGAACGATTCAAACACACCAAATAATGTGTCTCTGCCCCTCAACCCCTTGAGGCCCAGAGTATGTGTATATGTATATGTATCTACATATATTTAATTTTAAAACATTTTAAATATATTAGGTAACTTAGTTGAATTGGAAGCTCATACAGCGGTAGGAATATAGATGTGTGGGTGGAAGTTACTGCGCTTCAATACATTTAAAAAAATATATTGGTTCATGTAAACATACACTGTTTCACCTTCCTCCTCTCCTCCTCCTTCTCTTAGACCCACCAGTCCCTGCCATAAGCCTTTTTATAGATGAATAAAGCAGTTGCTTTCATGATTATAACTGTCTTGAATGGATTGTCTTCTTACAACATTCAATCTGTTTATGAGTATTTACTTTACATTAGCCCAGGGACCCCGCACTGCTGGAGTTTGCCTCTGTTCCCCTGGGTGTCGGTGTCTCAAGTCTTACATCTGCTCTGTGATTGATGGAGCCTGAATCCACGTTATTACCCTCTCACAAGCAGAAATCAAACAGGCTATTAACTACATTACTTCAAAGAACTGTTTCAATACAATCTCCTTATCTTAATTGAAACTTTCTTTGTATGGATAGTTGCTACACAGATAATTTACAGGTGTCTATCAAACATCACATTAAAGAGGTAAGAACAGATTTTTTTTGAGGTGGGGGGGCACTAACACAGTGATCTGTAATTTTAAAGGCCTTTCTCAGTATTTGGATAGACCATTGATTTAGTAGATTTATTATGTTCATGGGAGTGGAGCTCATGGGGCTGGAGGAAGGGGCGGGGGAGAAATGCAGTTTGGAGATTTAGCAGGGATCTGATTATAAAAATGCAAATATTCGGAAATATTCAGAGCTGGGTTTGGAAGACCTTATCAGGGGAGATGAAGCAGTGTAGCCTAGTGTATTGCCTACCTTCAAGAGACCTAGAAGAAGGGCTCTAATTAGGTGAAGTCATTTACAGACACTTAAAGACTACCCAAGTTGCTCAGATGCTGTAGAAAGCTGAGTGTTTTTAAAGAGAGGTTTAATACACAATCCAGAGATGCCCTCAGGCACTGTGTCCAGGTTTCCTGCATAAATGCAGCCGTCTTGGTCAGGCAGGAAACTGACTCATGGGTGAGATCTCAAAAGAAAAATCTTGTCAAAATACAGCAACTCAAGTTTCTTTAATATATCGTCTTTTGAATTGAATGTATGTATTTACACTAACAGGACAGAGGCTAACAGAAGCCTGAGGCAGCTCATGAATATTTTTTTTTAAATATGTAAAATGCCCTTCAGTCAAATCCATTCATATGTTAAAAAAAATGAACAAAATGGGTTATTCTAATCAAACGTCTGCAGTGTGCACCGTAAAGTTAAAAAAGAGAGGGCGAGAGGTCTGTAATTTCTCTCTCTAACCCATGTTTATGAAACGGTAAGATCAGATGAAATTTCAAGGAAGATAATTAAGGAGTGATGTGCAAGTCATAATTTGGCTAATGCAAAAGATGGAAGACTGTAAATTGGTACAGTGTCCTCCCCCACGGTGCAGAGTTGGAATATTACTTTAAATTATTAAAATAGCTTTTTGACAGCTTCCAGAATACGGGGCTTTTTGGCATGGGCTTTTATTACTTATTGTAATTGGAGGATCTGCCATCTTTCTTTCGTTTATCTCTGTGTATATAGAAACAAGATACATCTTGCCTTTTTTTTTTTTTTATGACTTCTCCATGTTCTGAATTTAAAAAAAAAAAAATGTGTTTTAGATAATGTTAAGCGCCCTAATTCTTACTGCAGCGGAGGCAGACGTTATGGAAAAAAAGCGTCAAAACACACACAGAGGGTCCTTCCACCGCCAGATCACCGAAGACGAGGGCGTTTGTGTTCTGCTGGGTGTATTAACTTCAGCCATGTGAATATAATTTTCATTAAAGTAATCCTGTCTCAACTCGATGCTGCGGGTAGAGGTGAAACGTTGCGAAAGCGTTAAAAATAGCTTGCTAGTAATTTCAACATCCTGTAATTTTATCGCGGATCGAGTTTCAACTGTCGTACTATACAAACCTTACCCCCCCCCCCATATAGTACGTGTTTACTTTTTTAGCCTGCCAGACCCCACTCTGGAAAGATTGGTGCCAATATAATAAAATCGCTGGGGGGTTGGGGAGGGGTGCTGGAAAGAGTGGGAGGAGAGCCGGGAAGGGGTGGGGGAAGCGAGTACACCATTTTACATCAACGCTGCGAAAATGCAAGCGAGCCAGGCGGAGGACCGGCAGCTGGGTCGCAGCGAGCGAGGGCTTTGCAGTCCCTGCCTGTTCCTTGTTCTGTGGCTCTTAAGTTTCTCTGTTTGCATAATAGCCGTGCATGCAAACCGCGCAATGCTCCAGGGCTCCAGAACAATAAATATACACATTTAAAACCTTTATTGTCTTACGATGTGTTAACCCCCCCTTTCGTTTCCAACAGCTTAATTTCTGATGGTATTTAACTAGTTTGCAAATGGATTATTTTTTCAGTTTGAAACTATTACCGAGAAAGCTCCCCCTCCCTTTTTTTGGAGGAGGGGGGGCACGGGAAGGATTGGGGGTGGGGTAGAAGTCGGTATATTATTCCTGTAGCGCCGGGTTATATAAACACATTATCATTTGAGAGAGCCCTTGGCGTCCATCAGCATTGTAAACACGTACGAGTGTATATACTTCAAAATTAAAGAATGCACACGCAGAACCCGGAGCCCGAATTCATATTCCGAGCAGACTCGCGGCTCGCATGTATTGATTTATCATGCACGGTTTATTGTTCCTCTCCCTAAATGCAGTTGCTGTCCGTTCAATATTGTTGCAAAATCACGAGACGTGTGTGCACTGCTCACTTGTCTTTCTGCTCTTCTTCTTCCCTTTTTTTCCCCTGCTGAGTATTTTTTTTTGCGAAGCGAACAAATGCATTAATATTTATATGTTTATATAATCGATAACCCACTTTTCCCTTCCGTGTAAATAGGCATCAGAAGATAATTTAACAGATTAGTTCTCTCAAACATGGCAGTGAGGAAACGTAATTTAACTATCAAACAAATCTACATGTCTAATAACAGCAAATCTGCTAAGGAGCATTAGAAAGAGGAGCGGCGCCCCGGAATCTCTGCAGGAAATGTTCTTTATATTAGACATATACAAGCAGGTCCTGTCAGATGCACAACGCAGCTCCAGAGACTTGGCCTGCTCCAAAAATCTCAGATGGCGTTTCCCACAGACACGAGGAATTGGGGAGAGAAAGAGACCCTCGTTACTTGGTTTTAGGGTGGATTTCAATTTTTTTTTACATCTTTCTGTCTGTTTTTGCCTTGATCCATTCTCTTCCCGCCGAGGTCGGACTTAGCCCTTCTCCCTATTTCGAATTTGATCAGCCCATCTTTGGCAGCAAACCCACATCTTTTTTACAGGAGATAAAAATTGAGTCTTCGAAGAAATATTAGGATATATTTTCAATCATTTTGGTGTTGAGGGGGAGGCTAGAGCTTAGTTTTATATTGAGACATCACGCCGGCTGCAAGCAGAGAATGCTTTTCCCTGCCAGGACCTGATGCAATCCATTCAAGCCAACAAGTTTGGAGAGAATGTTGAGTTCAATCAATTCAGAACGTCGAGATGGAGCCCAACTCACTCCAGGTATTTCGCTCTCCTCCGCTCCTGCGGTCCCGGCGCCCCCCGGCACCCCCAGCCCCCCAGCTCACCCACCCCCTCACACACCCCCACACCCCCCACAAACTTTTTACCAAACTTTTATCCTCTGTATCCCCCCAAAATCATTTTTATTGTTTTTTTAAAAACCCCTGCTCTGACCATACCTACATAATGTAATTTTATCGCCTCATATGGGGAACTGGGGAGGGGTGGTGGTGGGGACCCGGAGGGCTTTTTTTTTTTTTTTTTTTTTTTAAGGGAGGCAGAAAATTAGTGGGTTTTGTAATATTTTTCACCCAGCGTTCTATCTGTGGGCCGGTCTGTATTGAGAGTCTTGTGTGTGAATGTGCCTGGAAATAGATATTTGTGCTTAATGGCTACATTATTTACGTGGTGCTTTTTTTTTTCTCTCTCTCTCTCTCTCGCTCTCTCCCTCTCTCTCCCCCTCCTGCAGTGGGTCGGCTCACCGTGTGGCTTGCACGGACCTTATATTTTTTATAAGGCTTTTCAATTCCACCTTGAAGGCAAACCAAGAATCTTGTCCCTTGGCGACTTTTTCTTTGTAAGATGTACGCCAAAGGATCCGATTTGCATAGCGGAGCTCCAGCTGTTGTGGGAAGAAAAGACCAGCCGGCAACTTTTATCCAGCTCGAAACTTTATTTCCTCCCCGAAGACACTCCCCAAGGCAGAAATAGCGACCATGGCGAGGTGGTAAACCTATCTCTCCCTCTCTTCCTTCTTTATTATCCACCCCCCCCTCCAGTAATGCGTATTATAAGGCAAGCTTGAAAATACTGTATTCAGTTCTGCGGTGAGCAGGATCCGCTCGTTTTTTAAAGGGGTAGCGCCACTAACTGGGGCTGGAGTATTTTACCATTGTCAGAGTTTGGCTGTCAGCTTTACAAAGACCGTCCAACTGCTGATTTTAGTCAAGATCAAATAACTTGTCGAGAAGGGTTTTGTTCCAGGGTGTGTGTGTGTGTGTGTGTGTGTGTGTGTGTGTGTGTGTTCGTTTAGCTACCTCCTCTTGAAATTAATATCCCATGCTTTAATATATATATTTTAATATACATATTTTTTGCTTTTTTTTTTTTTAAGTTCTACCTTCATGCCTGGTTCCTGGGCTGGGTAGCTTTCTTTTAGTGGGTTTTGATATTGTTCACGTTTTTTTTTCTTTTAAGTATTTGATATGTTTAAGAGGGCGGAAATTACGAAACGGAGGCAGAATGAGATCAAAAGCAATTGAGTTGGCAAAGGCGTGTTGACTGAAGTGATAAATGACAGGTACTCGGATAATACATTCAAATAACTTGCGCATCTGCCCGGGCGGATTTCAAAGCGGTCGTGTAACCGGCACAAACACGTTCGGCATTAAGAACTATCTCGCGCCCACTCCCCCTCCTCCCGGAGCCATTTGATGTTCTGGTTTCCAGTGACTCCACGCGAAGTGGACGTCTTCCAGTGGGGTGTGGGGCTGGGTGCAGGGGCCTCTGCGGTGAGGTGCGAGGCTGCGCGCGGGGTGGACACGGAGAGGACCCCGCGGCGCCGCCACCGGGCCGCCTCCTTTGGGCTCTGTCACTGCGGGTGTGACCGCACCTCTGTGGGCTCTCCGGGTCCGAGGGCCGAGCTTAGTGGAGCGATCGCTAACCCCCTACACACACACACACACACACACACACACACACACACACACACACACACACAGGGGAACTATTTTGGGGAGTCTGCGCCCAGGGCGCGGCGGGAGGGAGGGCGTACGGCCCCCCTGGCCAGGCTTTGTGTCTCCCGAGACAGAGCAGGGTGATCAGACTGAGACTTTTGAGGGCAGCTAGCTCGGCGCCAGGCTCGCGAGCTTTCGAGGTAGGTCTGTTGTTAAATGAATGGTTCGGTGCTGAACTCCTCCGGGGCCCTGGCGCTGCCAGCCCAGGCAGAAATTCCTGGAGCTGATGGAGTTGATTGCACTTTTGGCCTTGCTAGCTCACTCCCTCTCCCCCGGATCGAATTACCCCTCAGTGGTCGGCGGCTGGTTAATTAAGGGAGTTCGTCAGAACCTCGGCCCAGGAATCTGCCTTTTCGGAAATAAGCTCCGCCCTCCTCCCGGCACACACCCCTCCCCCGCCCTCCCCGACAAGCCTAGGGTGTAAGCATTCGGTTTCCCGGGCTCCGCCTGCAGCCTGACTAAGGTGGTGTGTGAATGCAGAGTGGGACCCCTGTAGCCCACCAACAGGTTGAGCGCCTCCCCTCCCACCCCCGGGCTCAAGCCCCTCCCCCGACCCAACTTTGCTGCGCAGCTGTCTTCCTTCTCCCTCCCCCTTCCTGATTTCTTATTATTTGCTTTTCAAATTTATTACTTCAACATGGCCTGTGATCTGGAGAAGGGAAGGATTAAATATCCAGAAAAGAGCTGGTGCCTAACAGACTTCGGACTAAACCCAGGAGGAAATCATTCAGTGTTTTATGGGATATTTGTGGTCACTCTTTTTTTTTTTTTAATAGAAATTGGAATATTTGTTTAAAAGACCCCGAGTTGACCCCACTAGGTCCCCTTTAATTTCTGTTGCTGTAACTAAATGGTGAATTCTGATTTAAGAATAAAATCCACAGACGATCCCATCTGTCTGTCAGAGCTGTTGACAATGAATAGATACGTTTTTAAACACACGATCTCTTTTTAATTGTTCCTTATGGAGACTTGTAATGATCTAGGCATTTCGTATCTACTGTATGAGCCATACCTCAGAAAATTAATCTTGCCATTTAAAAGTAAACTCTAGGGGGTTTGTGGAGAGAGGGCGGCTCTATTTATAATCCTCAGCTGCTTATACATAGTCTAATATTATGCATGATTTGTTTTTTAATGCTAACACGGCTGGTAATTAGCTGTATGATTATACTTGTATATTTCATTAGGACTTCGGCTGATGTCATTGTGAGTTATTCAGCCATATTAAAACAATTTTCAATTGAGATAATGACACGCCTCAAAATTATGCAAATGGAAGCTGCATTGTGCAAAATAATTATGACAAATGGAAAGCAGGTAGAAAGTTTCCCGGTGCAGGATCGGTTTTCCACCCCGGTGATGTCATTTCCCCCCTGGCCTAAGTCAGACGTTAGCAGAACAGCAGCAGCCAGGCTCCTGGGGAGAAGAGTCAGAGACCAGCATTTACTGCAGGCGCCTAGAGGGGGCAACAGGGCCTCTCATTAAGAAATTTGCTTTGTTTTCTGCCTACTCCGTTAACTTGTTTATATACATTGAAATGGTTTTTTATTATTGATTTTAAATAGTTTTTGAAGGATGCCTTTGCCGTTGCTAAATGCAGAGGAATGTTTTCTTGGTGTTCAAGAACATTTAATCAGCCAGTAGAGTTTATTTTAAGTAACCAAATGGAGGTTAATAATTTCCTGATTGAGCTGACATCGGCACCTATCTGAGTGAAAAGGACAACCAGGACTCCGGTACTCTCCGTTGAAAAGAGTCATTCTGCCTTTTTTTCTGATTTCTTGAAATGGGAAGACGTCAGTTCTAAAAGCAGGAACACGCTCATTGTACGAGTTTAGAAATAGCGTCCCTGTGTGGCTCACTGTGATTTGCTGCAGATTTAAAAAAAAAAAAAAAAAAAATTCCACATGGATCTTTGCAATCACTGCAGAAGACTGGGTGATACAGAATTGTGCCTACCCATTTTATAGATGGGGACAGGAACATGCCAAGGTCATGTTGCGTGTCAAATGTGGCCAGTGTCACCAGTCCTTCCTAAACTTTAAGCTTGCCTCCTCCAATAAAAACCTATTCCTGAAACAAACAAACAAAAAAAAATCGTAGATTCTAGAAGCATGTATCTTTAAAGGCAGCCCCTTGATCATTTTAAAACCAGGCTACTCAATCAGCTCTCCAAGGTCAGATATTCAGGGTGAGGAGATTTTATTTTATGCAGCTCAAGTAACCCTAACTGAAGCTATAGCGCAAAAATATTTTCATAGTTATTAATAATTAGCTATCGATTGGTTTCCAGGGTGATAGTGACATCAGACACTGCCAGTGCTGGTAACCTGCAGGGAGGAAAAGCATTTGCAAAAGAGGTACATTTGAGGCTGAGGAAAGGGCTCAGTGGATAAAGCATAAGGAGCCAAGTTCAAATCCTCAGAGCCTCATAAGCTGGAAGCTGTCATCCTAGCATGAGATGGTACACAGCAGTGAACAGCACCTTAGACAAGGTGGATGTTAAGAACTAACACTTGAGGTTGTCTCTTGACTTCCACAAGCATGCAATGACACACTAGTACCCCATACATGCAAGTGCACCTCTGTCCTCTCTCTCATGCACATGCCCCCCTCACACACACACATACACACACACACACACACAGAGAGAGAGAGAGAGAGAGAGAGAGAGAGAGAGAGAGAGAGAGAGAGAGAAGAGGCACATTTCTATTCTACAACTTAGTCTCAGTTTGACTTGAAATAACCATAAGGATCCGAGCCTCAGTTTCTTCTTCCAGAAAATGGGAATAACAGCAAGAACTAAAAAACTGTGGTGGGGTGGGGATCAAGAGACCTTATATAGGGAAAAGCACTTTAGATATTTCAAAATTCTTAAAATGAGAAGGACTCAGCTGGGCAGTGGTGGCACACGCCTTCAGTCCCAGCACTTGGGAGGCAGAGGCAGGCGGATTTCTGAGTTCGAGGCCAGCCTGGTCTACATAGTGAGTTCCAGGACAGCCAGGACTACACAGAGAAACTCTGTCTCGAAAAACCAAAAAAAAAAAAAATCTGACTTGGGTACATTTATGGGGATTATGCATACAACATTTTTTTTAATTTTATAAACAATAGCAAATCACAGTAAAGTTTATGTGGATGCCATCGGATTTAATGATGACGTTGTCTTAAGTCAGCATGGGAGGAAAGAACAGGGCATCGACAAGGAGGTAGTGTCTTTGGTCATCACCCTTGATTGTCACGTGTGGCCAGTAGCTCTTCAGGGGAAGACATGGCAGAGTTGGTGGGTAATTGGTCCTGTTACTGGGTAACTTCTGATCAGGCTCATTCTCCAGTTGCCAAGTACTTATTCTACTGGCGGTTGCCTTTCAAAATGCATGCATGTGCAGGCTTGGGTTTTTACATGAAGGTTTGTTGATGGCCTGGAACTAGGAATGGGGAAGGTTAAGCTTAATGATGTCATTGAGTCAAGACCAAGCACGCCGGGGTGTTTTAGACGCCAGCTTGTTTTCAGGATTTCTAACAGTATATAGCCGTCACCATTCAGGACATGCCGTAAGTGGTGATCCACTTAGAAACTGCTTCAGAGATGTCTGTGCTACTGAAAACAGCATAGGGCAGTTGGGAGTTGGATCTAAGACTTTGAAGACTTTTAACAGTCTCAATTGAGTGATACAATCTTGGAGGATTTCTCAAGCATTCTGTCTCAATATTTTCATCCATATATGGGCATGTGGTATCTACTTCCTGGGATTTTTTTTTTCTGGACTAAATGAGCTACTACATGGTGGAAAGGAACTCAGTAGATGGATCAATAGTGATTGTCTGTGATCGTTATTGTGAATATTGGTATGTGCTTTTATCGTTGAAATTTGAGTCGTTCCTGGCAGCTCCTGGGTTACTTTGCTAAAATCCCCTGGTGGCTCCGGTTCCTTCCACTGGGGCTGTTTTTCCTATGTGTGTTGAGTTTAGCTGTGTCATCACCATAGACGGTATCTTAAGAATTTTTATTTCGCTATTGAGAAATGTTACCAACTGGACCGGCAACATTTTTCAAAAAGATTACCTGATTTGATCATACCTGGGGGGGCAGGCAGATGCGTTCTGGAATCTAGACCGTTCTGCCTTGGGCTGTCTTTGTTTTTGCAAAAGCCCTTAAGCTGATTTTAGAGATTTCTGAGTCTCCTTGACTTATCTTGTTGTCCTTAAATGGTGCCTTGCCAGAGACTCAATTTTTTCATCTGTACAATGGAATTGCTTGAGTCTACTGAGAAAATCAGAGATGATGATTAAATAAAAAAAAATAAAAAAATAAAATAAAAGAGGAGGCCAATCAGACAATCAGCACAGACCTTAGGAAAACTCAGTCTCTGCTGGCTGGTAGTGGAGATTTTCATCTAGAATCAGGACCCATTGGGAGCTCAGCCACAGATGGCTGTAGTTACTCTGGCTACTGTCTACTTAGGAATAGACATTTTTTTGTTGTTTTGTTTTTGTTTTTTTCCAGACAGGGTTTCTCTGTATAGCCTTGGCTGTCCTGGAACTCACTCTGTAGACCAGGATGGCCACGAACTCAGAAATCCGCCTGCCTCTGACTCCCAAGTGCTGGGATTAAAGGCGTGTGCCACCACCACACATAGATATTCTTTAAAACTTAATGAAGGAACATCTCTAACCATGTACAGAAGGAAAAACTCTTAACACTGCATGGAGACCACTCAACTGGACTGTGCTAAGGGTTAGCCAGCCGAAACTTGAAAGCCAAATCTGGCCCACTGATAGGTTGTAAATAAAACTTTATTGGGACATAGCCAAAGTCATTTATTTATATCATATTTGAAACTCTTGGGCTAGAACAACACAGCTAATACTTTTGATGGCTACCAGATGATCAACACAGAAATATTTGTTGTCTGGCCTGATCCTTTACGGAAAAAGGCTGCTGGCCTCTGACCCATAAGATTAATGTAGAAGATGGAACACTTCTATTCTCCAGTGCTGGGAATTGAACTCATGATGTTACACTTGTTTAGCATTGCTCTTTCTACAAGCTAGTTCCCCAGACCCCTATTCCTCTTTCCTACTTGGCTCAGAACAAGATCTCATATTATAAGACACAATTAATATCAGTATAAGGTCATTATTATTTACATGTATGCATGTGTTTTAATATTGAGTCTAGGCTATTTATTTTTGCGAATAAATAAAATTTACATTAAGGTATATTTTTAATAGCTGAGATCCAAGCTCTAGGCAATATAGGTACTGTCTGGCTTGTATTCACGAGAAAAACCTATTTCTTGAGGGTTAACCTCATAGGCCATAAGGAGATGACTGGAAAACTCATGGCAAGCTGGCCCTTTTTCTCCAGAAGTTGATCAATCTTAATAAAGAGGTGAGGTCAATATACTTAAAGATGTCTGATCACAATCAGAGATGCCCTATCACATGAGTAAACTTGAAAACATGGCATCTATGCATAGTAGTGTATACTGAGCCCTTAAACACTGCGGAGGTGAAAGGGACTCACAGACTATCCTCCCCTGATTGATAGATACTGGTCAAGGACATATCATCAGACTTTCCAGCTGAGGTCCTGAGATGAAGTCCAAATGAGCTAAGGTCTCCCTGGATGTTTCATGATCTTTCTAGAAAAGCGGGAAACAAAGTCTTCATCTTTGGAGTCTCATTTGCCAGATACACATATACAGAATACCTACTGTGTGCTGGAGCCCCGCACCCATTTATAGAACACCCACTGTGTGCCAGAGGTGTTTCTATTCAGGGACATGAATCCCCTTTGTAAGAGCCTGTGAGATAACGGCTCTTTACAGCTTGCTTTAGCTTGGTGCATCTCAGGGTCCTGTCTTTTTGCACGGTAATATAGCTAGCAGGAGTCTCTCCTCTTCCTTAGAGTTCCCTGAGTTCAGAAAAACTAAGCATTAAATTACAACACTTGGGGGGGGGGGGGGGGGGGGGGCGGGGGGGGCTGTGGGCTGAAAAGATATCTCAGTTGTTTCAGATCATATGTTTATCTTACAAAGACTGAACCACCTGTAACTCCAAACCCAGGAGATCTGCAACCCTCTTCTGGCTCCCAAGAGCCTCATCTACTCATATTGTCATATCTAAACACACACATACACACAGACATCTAATTTAAACTTTAGAAGAATCTCTTTCAAATACCCTTTTGGAAGGTTGGAGAAGTGGCTTAGCCATTCAGGGTGCTTACTTTTCTTGCAGAGAACCTGGGTTTGATTCCCAGTACCTACATCACGTATCATGTATCATCATGTATCATATATTGTATATTATATATTATATTTATTATATCATATATCATCATAGATCATGTAGCATGTAGCATCATGTATCATATATTATATATCATATATCAACTCACCAACTGTGTGTAATTCCCACTGATACCTTCTTGAAACCTCTGTGGCCTCCTACACACATGTGATGTTACATGCATTCTTGCAGGCTCACACACACATAAACAACAAATAACTAAGTAAATCTTTTTAAAAAAAAAAATACCTTTTTTTTTTTTTTTTTTTTTGATTTTTTTTTTTTTTTTTTTGCCAGCAATCTCCCTTCATTCAGTGCGGCCCATGGGTTGATCACTAATTTGATAGCTTCCCTCAGGACCCCATCTCACACTTTCTCTTTTTGTACTAAACCCACAATACCCCAATGGATGCCGAAATACTTGAATGGATATTGTGAGTTGCGCTGTCCAAAGAAATAAGCCAATGTTTTAGACTGAGGGCTAAGCCTGGAACTGCCATGATGGGCTCTCTGGGTGCCGTTCTGATCTTCAACTTGTTGAAACTGGGAGTCTTTGTAGTAACAAACTGAAACCTAGACTTCAGGAGACAAGAGTCAAGCTCCAGCCCAGTCATGATGGCAGTTCACAAAAGACAGCGTTTTTTCTCAGATGGATGATCTTAACCAAGGTTTAATAGTAATTCTGTACTGTACGCTATTAAAACCTTTCTTGACATTTAAACGGTCAGGCCCAAACTCAGGAAATGTTATTTTGTATGAAGTACAAGAGTCCACGCATGTAAATACTTGGTTATTAATTATTAATAAAGCATGCCGTTGTTCATCGTGGCATCTGGTAACAGGCAATTCAGGCTCATTTATCAAAGTCTCGTTTTAACCGATACCCAGCATATAATTGCTTGAATCAAACGCATTTGCTTGTCATTTTTTTTTTTTTTTTTAGTAGCAGGGCAGTTGGAGATTTGCCATCCTCTACTGAGAATAATATGGTAACTAATGATTACTTGGTGGCTCTGCTTTTAAGGGTATTTAAAACAAATTTATCGATCGTTGCCGAAGAAATCCGTCTGTCTCTAAGAGATGTGGTCATGGATCCTTTGTTTCTGGAAGAATCTATCCCCGAGTCCTTGTGTACTGTGGACGTTTTCAGGGTGTAGTGTAATCTTCATTGTGTTTCCATAGATCAGAATTTAGGCCTTGGCCCTTAGAGCAAGCATGTCCATGCAAATCCTGGACCCTGAGCGTCAGACTGACACGTTTCAAAATATGTGGATTTGGGAAATGACTCAGTGGGTAACCGAGGACCTGAGAGTTAAGATACTATAGCATCCGGGTATAAAAGGCGTGTCTGTAATCCCACTGCTAGGAGGGGAAGACAGTGGGATCCCTGGGGTTTATTGAGGAGCTACTGTAAAAATTTGCTGAGCTCTGGATTCAGTAAAAGACGCGTCTCAAACAGTAAAGTGGCGGGTGATTGAGAAGAGCATCAAAATGCAATACCTGGCTTACGCACTCATGTGTACACAGGCACGAACGCTCATCGGGAGAAGTGCACATGCCCACACCCCCATGTATATGTGCCCTATAAACTCATTGAAAAACATGCAGATAAACCATTATTGAAAAGAGAGCTCTGACGTCGGGCTGATGACTCATGTCGGATGTGTATCCATCTGCAGCTGGAAGGATGGAGACTTGGCATTAGCCCTCAGACCAGGATGGTAGTTTGATGAGATTTTTCTATAGACTCTTTGTGGCTGTATAGGTACAGCCGCCTACCTTCTCCTGCACAGGATAACCAAGTTCACAGAAAACAGACAGCAGAGACCACGTGTTGCTAGCCCGTCTATTGACCCCTCCCCCATCTTCCTTTCCCATGATTCCCCGTTCCTCCACTGTTCAATTCCAAAGCCCATGCTTGGCTTAAACATTAAACTCTTGTCTTTGCGAATTAGGCTTTGCTTTTCTCCAGCCTCAAGCATGTTGAGCTACTGTGCAAGCTGGAAAATAAAAATGTTCTAATTGTGTCTTTTAAATAAGCATAGGAGTGAATTAATTACACCATATTTTGTCTTTAGTTGCTTAGTTACACAATAGCACACTCCTGAGCACCAGGAAAGATAAATTGGCTCTTTCCGTGCTGTGTGTCCCTCAATCATAATTACTGTATTGCTTCGGAGAGTAAAGCACACATAGATTTTTTTTTTTTACATTTTTTATTAATAGTCCGAAACATGCATATGATCTATAAAGTATAGGCTGCTCAACCTGTTTTATATGCTTTTATGTGGGAAGACGTTTTATTGTGGCGGTAGCATTTGCATTAGTTTCTCAAAGATGTAGTTCTGAGAAATACATAATTGAAATGTTTTTGAATTGCTTTTTCTGGCCTTTTCAATCTTATTCAAAATAATACGCCTCTGGTCGCAGAGCAGTCTCTCTCATTTGATGTAGCATCTTGCTTTGCACTGCATGCAGGGCGCTGTTTTAACCCCTGCAGAGCCCAGACGAGGTGCTGTGATTCCCCAGGGCGTCTTCGTGTCTGGGGGGCGTGGAGGTGGGGGTGGGGGTGGGGCTCACACTGTTAAGGGTTTTAGGGGATGAAGGGATTTGATGGGTACGCTCATCCTAGAACAATTGTTCCTATGGTCTACTCTTGACACACTTTGTTATTTTTTGTTGAGGGGGCTTTAGGGCTTGAACAAGCCTGAACTGGACAGTCTTGTATGCTGGGCTTCTAGGGTGCAGTAGAATACGGTGGTGTTACAGGAACTTGGGTTTCTATCCCCACCACCTCCAACCTCCTCTAAGGAAGACAGCAGGAAGGAGGCAGCTTAACACAGTTATAGAACAATGGGTGAGCCTGACTCAAGATCCAGATACGGCTTGGTAAATGTATGTGAAAACTTACTCCGTTGTTCTATTGTGCTTGAAAAGCGAGTAAATTATTTACAGATATTTGCTAATTAAGGCACATTTAGCCCGGGACAAAAGAACACAGACCAAGTGGAGACAAAGAGCTGAGTGCAAATACTTCAGCCCTACTAATTCTGTGTATTTTTAAGGGAGAAATATGTGTGTATGTATATATTGATATATACATTTACATATATATATATAATATGCATATATATGTATATATAAAATTTTATTTTACACTTATTTCATGATTTTGTGAGTGATGACACATGGCTGAGCATATCCTGGGGCACCTGTGCAGGTCAGAGGTCAACTTTCAGGAGTCAGTTCTCTCCTTCCACCACGTGGGTCCTGAGGATTGAACTCGGGTCAGCAGGCTTGGTAGCAAGTGCCTTGACTCGCTGAGTCATCTTGCTGGCCTGAGAAACACCACGTCCTAAAATTGTTTGTAGAGGGCGGGGCAAGTGAGCAGAGGGTACAGAGTCTCAGAAGATGGCTTAGGTCTGAGGGGCTCCTGGACAGCATTCCATTGTCAATGGTAAGAGAGTAGAAGTCCCTAAGAGTTCTCATGGACTTTAAGTGGAGATTCTGTTAGGTGGCAGACGACAATCAGTGTTTTGCATGGTATGCACGTATGCATCAGATTGTTACCGTCTATACCTTAAATACATAATTTTATGCACTAACCACAACTTAATGAATCTAGAGACATTAACAGTTAAAAAAAAATCACATGTACTGATAGACGCTTATGTAATTGTGGATACATATGTACAGCTTCCAGGCCTCTATGAGGAAGACTTGTGTGCTGCAGAGGTGATCAACTAAGTCCTCGTCCTGTTATTTGTAAGCTGGGTTCACTGGAATCTTCCTAAGGGATGTCTGACGCAAGTGGTTTTGACAGAATCTTCGGTCCATGCTTGGCTTGTTGACTGACTGGGGACTCAGCTCAGGAAACCATTTGGGAGAAAAAGAAATTTTAGTGGTATTCTGTAGGAGAAAAATGAGTATCCTTGTACTTTTCCAAAAGGTTTTGATCAGCTGGCTTCCATCTTGCCGTCTTGATAAGATGGCTTCCTAACTTTGCTCAGGTCCAGGCTGGACCTTTTTGTCCTGTCCACAAATGTCAGAGTGTAGAAAGTTAAAGATAAGGTCCTCTCTGACTTTCCCTGGCTAGATGGATCTGTGGCTGCCCATTGGTCAGGCAGGCAGGTTGTCTGGCTCTGCTACCATCAGCAGGCATTTTGGGGTTTAGACATGACGAGTCTTGGGTCTCTTGGCATTGCTGACTGCTAGGGTTCCTTAAGACAAAGGCTCTTGTCTAATTTCCCTGGACATTTTGATAGAATCTCAGGTAGCAGGAACTCTGAGTCTGGGAGTCCAGTTTCCCCTACATTGTTACCACTGAAATCAAAGTTGCAACATTTCCCACCCGGCTTAACCATTGTGCGGAACACCTTGCTATTTATCTGTCAATCATACATAGTGCAGCTCACTTAATTATCACGGGGATTCTTTAAGGTTTGAAGTATTTTGATACTACTTCACCACTAATAAAGTTGGTGTCATGGGGGCTAAGACAGGTGAAGTAACATGCCCACGTTCACAAGGAGGTGAGACTTAGACCAAAGACTGAACCCTAGGCTTTCCCTAATTCTTCCAAAGATGAAGAGTAAGCAACTTTATTATTTCCATGTAAATCCCTATAACTTTAGGATCTACTAACAAACTCCAAATATTGGGGCCTTTACTGAGCACTGACTTGGTATTTTTTGTGAAACTCTAGAAATCTGTAGTTATGCTGGTGACTGGTTGGTTGCCCATTCAAGTCTCTGGTGATGGGTTAAATTCCCTTATACAGCATGTGACAGACCCCCACCTGGAGTCCAGTGTCACAGGAGAGGGGTCTCAGCCTCAGTACCTCTAGGGAGTAGTTCTGAGTGTAGTCTAGTTAGCATGGACCCAACAAGGAAGCACAGAAACAGCTAAAGAGTCTACACACAGTTCATCAAACAACCCCAAGTCCTGTGTCATGGTCAGAGTAATGGAAGAAAAATATAGGCTCCTGTGACAGGGGTGACTGTCCATCTTGGAAAGGCCTGCCAAGACACTGTGGGAGAAGTCACTTCTGAACTGAGATCTAATGTGATTTCAAGGAGAAGCCTAAGCCGTTTCTTGATGACCAGGGAAGGCAAAAGTAGCATTCCCGGAGGATGATGGGAAAGGACATGACCTCGTGAGTCTAGTGACCCAGTTCTCAATACTACAGATGTCACATGGAGACATCTATGCCTAACCCAGACACCTATCAAACATCATTTTGACACCTACATCTCCTGGCTGCAGCAGTGATGGGAACCTAAGGTTTATATGCCAAAATCTGTCCCGTTGTCGTCGTCGTCGTCTTCGTCTTCTTCTTCTTCTTCTTCTTCTTCTTCTTCTTCTTCTTCTTCTTCTTCTTCTTCTTCTTCTTTTTTAATCAATAAGGTTTTATTAGTACATAACATCCCATGATGTTTACAAAAGTCTCTTTACAGTGTGCACACTATAGTGGCCAAGAAGTTATGACAGAGACTCACTGAGATTAAAATATTTGGTGCCTGAGCCTTTCCTGAAAATGCTTGCCAAATCCTGATCTAAAACACTGCTGTCTGAGTTCATCTTAAAACTCCCCGCTGACGGCTTTATATACTACTTTTTTTTTTTTTATAAGTCCCACAACATTAAGGCTCTGAAGAGTATTTTTGAGTCGTCTCCTATTCTACAAAAGGAGAATTTGAGCACCTGTCTGAACGCTTCAGGTTTCTAAGGTCATCCATCAGGAAAAGGACAAGGACTGTATGGGAACTTGAGTTTTCCTGACTCTGAGGTCTAGTCAGAGAAACCTTGGTCTGTTCTAGCGGAGAAATAGTGGTATCAGAGGGGAATGCTCTAATGAGTTGAGACTTAGCTATGACAGAAATGGCACACAAACAGCTTCTGTCTTTCCATCTTCCATCCAAAAGCCATTTTCTCCAAGAAGCCTCCCATGACTGTCCAGAGGAAAGGGACCTGAGGAGCACACATGGGCTATTGCCGAAACCAACCATTGAAGGCAGACACATCTAAGGGACAATATGGTATTCAGCCGGGAGCTGGGAACTGTAAAGATCACAGTTGCTGTATGGCTCTAAACCATTGCACTTCAGGCCCTACCTGTCATGGCCAGACAGGAATAGTCTCAGTTTTAACAAATCTTCAATTTTGTATGAGAGGCTAGAATTCTTCATGATGTTTATTGGCCACTCAATCCACTTTTTGACATGCTCCGTGGGCCAAACAAAACACGACCTTTAGCCTAGCAGTGACCCATGGACCGCCACCCTGCAGTGTCTAGAGCTTTAAATTATGTTGTCAGATTTGGTTCATTTTCTGTAATTAAACCAGAAGGAACCTGTTGGTTTAAAGGGGACAGCAGGAAACAGGAGAGGAAGATGAGTTGAGTGGTCTCTTAGATCCAAGCCCCATTTTGCCATTCTTTGTAGCTGGCTTCCAGCATCCAGTGAGAAGGCCGGGGATTCTAAGGAAGAGTAGGGCTGTGTGGAGTTGAGTCTGACTTTTCCCTCACACCTACTCAGAGGTCACAGGAAGGGTGCGTTGATTGAGGTGTGAAGAGGAAGCTGGGTAAATGAGCCATGGGAGGTTGGATATCCTGGGGCCATGGGGAACCGGAGGAGGCTGGAGATAGAAGGACCTCTGAAAACACTAGGGCTTTGTTGGGGAGAGATTTGTGATAGACACAGTGAAAAGGAGAAGTTGAGGCAGAAGGAAAGCCAAAGGCAAGAAACAGCATGGCATTGCTGGGCGTGGGTGTTCCATTTGGTTAGAGGACTTGAGTGTAATGGGTAGAAGAGAAACCAGGTAGACTGAGGCTAAGCTTCCTGGTGTGTTGTTCAGACTTAAATCTGAAGCCAGTGCTGATTAATAATTCCACAAGTGTGTTTTCCTCTTTGAGGTTAAAATAACAAACCGTCAGTATGGGCTCCCGGTAAAACAGTGACTATTTACTCTGTCGGTCACTCGCTGTGCTGTCCTGGCCAGCTGGCCTCATGTCTATGGCATCTGAGTTTCTTCACTGAAATGGGTGAGCGGAACTCGGCTGGGAATATCAAATAAAATCCACAAGGGGGTCAGAACCAAATTAGGACCTGGCTTATCCTGAGCTTGTGGTAGATAGTTGGCACAGGCTCTGCTCTTCCTGGTCCCTGACTAATCCTAGCTTTTTTAAGTCTGCCACAGTGTTAAACAACCTGTTAACGGTCCCTTAATAAGTAATTTATTGGTTTGAGTCACTGGGCTATTGTTTGAAAAACAATAACCAAGAAACCCATGACACTAAATAGGCTAAGCTTCCTGGGGTTTCACCTGTCCCAAGAGATATGACAAGTGAGGTTCAAAGGTTTTGATCTGTATTTGAGATTTCTGGACTCTGAAGCGGACATGCTCAGATCTACAGTCTTCTGGTCACTTGAGTCATTAAAGGAGCTGTAGCCGACATCTCCGTATCAGCTGTAACAAAATTCAATGAGACCAGAGGATGATGGAGTCACGGGACACCAGTGGTGTCCCAGAGCTTCCTCCTCAGTGGGCCAAAGGTTATACCTACAGTTTCCTATGTACCATCTTCTACCCCTGTTTCATGATGCAATCAACAGGAAACCTGGTGTCTTTTGAGTGTGTAACAGACATTTATTTTAAATATTTTCACTTTCCCTCTACTCAAAACAAGTCTCTGCAAATTGCTGCTTCTTAGTTTGACATTTGTTTGGTTCTTTCCCTGCCTCTTCCTCCTCTCCTTCCTTTCCTTCTCACTTCTTGTTTCTCCTTCCCTGTTTCCTGCTTCGCTTTCTCCTCTGCCTCTTTCTCCTGCTTCTCTTTCTCTTCCTTCCTCTGTCTCTTCTTCCTCTTCCTCCTTTCTTTCTTTCTCTCTTTCTTTCTTTCTTTCTTTCTTTCTTTCTTTCTCCTCTTTCATATTCTTCTCCTCTTCCTTCATCTCTTTTCTTGGTAATAATGGGTAAAGGGTCTTACCCTGGTCCAATCCTTTCAAAGACACAAACATGGCGGAAGGATGTATCTCAGCCTGATGCCTTGGGTGCACCTTGGGTGGGGGGAGGGGAGGATTCTCTAAAACAGCGAATTTCAACTTGGGAGTAGAGTGACCCTTTCACAGAGATTGCCCAAGACCATCAGGGAAACACAGATACTGACATCACGATCCATAACGGTAGCAGAATTACAGTTATAAAGTAGCAAACAAATTTTATGGTTGACGGTCACCATGACATGAGGAACTGTACTAAAGACTGTCCGAATTAGGAAGGTTGAGAACCACTGTTCTAAATAGAGACTGCCCGCCAGCTGGGACATGGGTCCTTTTGCTTTGGGCTAATCCCACATTGTATATCAGGTTACTAGAATTCAATTGGAAATACTACTGTGGCACTCCTTGTCAAATTATTCCAAAATGTATGGGTCATAAGTACCCAAAGGTCATCAGATTTACTGTGCCTTAACTGTAATTATCTGTCCCTTTTGTGTTTTGAGGGAATGTTCACCATAGGAGTTGGATTGCGTTTTGTGCTCCTAAAAGTTGGATATCCCATCAGCAATAATGTATTGGGTTGTAAAATATCTATCCTGGACTCTGGGGGCAAGCAAAAAGAAGGTTCTGGTAAGAGGAGCTGAATATGTTTTTCTAATACAAATTTTATGAGTTACATAAATGGTGATATCTTTTAAAATTATCAGTGGGCCCTGTTTCCTGTTTTGTTACGGTATATTGTTCTGTTTCTTCACATTTTTGATGTTACTAAACTAGGTATTCAAGGTTTTGTGCGCATTGCCCTATAGATCTCGTGATTTTTGATTGACAAGCTAGAAAAAAAAGACACAAGCCATGGAGTCCTTCTGTGGTCGCTAAGGACATAATACAATATCCATCTAGAAAAATACAACATTTCTATTTTCAGCTATAAACCTTTGATTTCTACTTAATTGAACTGAATCAATATTTAGTAGTATTATGAGGAGATCATTGAGGGGTCGAAGATAAAAATGATATCAGCCTATTTTTCTGTAGGTTTTCTGCTTCTTTCATTGGCATATTAGAATTCTTTTCCTCTCCTATCTTGAAATGCACACTGGCATTATTGTGTAGTTCTTGGAAATGCCCAGAAATCTAGTCCCCTGATCCAGGATGTAGGCAGAGACATGAAGTATTTTTCCATTGATTTATCATCTGCTTAAAAGAAAGCAATCTCCTCTCCAGAGACAGTTGAATGGAGTTTAGCACCTTACTGCCCAGATCTTATTTTGTCCTCGTATGGTAGCACACAGTGTGTCCTGTGTCAGAAATCTGGGCTTTGCTTATCAATTTCTCACACAGCAAATTATTCTAGCTTCGCCATCTTAGACAACACTTACTTTTCCTAGTTTCTGTGGGTCAGGGGTCTGAGTGGAGGTTACCTGGGCATCTCCAGCTCGACGTCCCTCACAACCACAACCACAGTGTGAGCTCAGGCTTCTGCTGAAGGTAAATCGACTTCCAGGTTTATTCTCTTGTCCCCCAGAAGGTCTGACATCCTAAGGGCTGTTGACCTGGGTATCACGTGCTCTCCTGCATGGACACCTGTGTGTATCCCATCACACACGGTAAGCCGTTTTTGGAAGTGGCATCCGCTTCCTTTTTGCATAATTCTGTTGATCAGAGTGAGAATTTATGGGTCGTCCATACTCAGTCATAGACGTGGAGGAGGGAAGAGAGTTGGGTGTTCGGAGACCTCTGAGTGACCTCCCATGACTATCAGTAACGGAGCTGATTTTCATGGCGGACAAGCTGGTCTGTTCTGGGTTAAAGGATGTTCTTGCTCTGTCTTGTTTTTTTTTTTATTTCCTCCTTTCCTCTTATTAGGCAGCCTCTTTGGGCAGTTTTTTTTTTTTTCCCCAAACACCTCCTCCCTTTTGTAGGCATGTAATTATAGATGACATACACAACAGACAGCAGATTGCTTTAATCTTTTAAAGATTTGTTAGTCTTACAGCATGTCAACAAGCTGTATTGAGTCTTTTTTAAAACCTAATGTCTTGATCAATGCATTGGAGGGGTTTCCGCTCAAGAGGGTCTTGGATCTGATGCGGGTAAATCTAGGGAGAAGGACAGAAAGCCAGTAGCTGATTAAAGCAGGTGCCACACTGCATAAGAAAGAGGAAACTGTCCGCTATAGTCATTCAGATGGGGCATTAAATCAGGATGGTTCTGAAAGACAACTAAAAATCCAGATAAAAGGCATTGTTTCTGGGATTTGCGTTTGTAATGAGCAAGATTGTTAGGTCAAGGTGAGCGAATGAACTCTTCCCCATGTCCTTCAACCTGGGGTCGCCAACTCAGAGGAACAGCAGGCCTTCTGTCCCCCAATTCCACATCCTCCGCTGACTCTCTCTGCTGCTCCCCCAGTATTACTCCCTCTTGTCCCTTCTTTGTGATTTTGTTTACTTTCTGGCTCTTCTGCTCTATTCCCGAACTCCCACCCCCACCCCACCCCCAGTCTATATACTCAGAGGTAACCATGGAGACTAGAAGGACACTGATTTTTGTCTCTCTCATTCTGGGCCAAAAACCACCATGCCTGATACATAGTTCAGTATTTAATGGATGAAAAACATTGCTTATGACCACTTAACATTAGGAGCACTCAACTGAGGCCTGACTAGTTCCTGCCCCTCCCCCTGCACCCCCCCCAACCCCTACGCTGATGTCCCAAGAGTCAGAGTCTTACTTCCAGATCTTTCCTATTTGAGAATTTGTGCAATGTCCTGCTGAACTGTATGTGGGACTAGAGAGAGAGAGAGAGTCACGTATTAATTCTAAACAAACAAACATCAAAATGCAAAAACCAAGCCGTAAGAGTCATGGTTTTGAATTATTCCACATAACAGATCTGGCATGCGTGGTGGTTGAATTCTGGAATCCGTGTAACCAGTTAGCTTCAACAGAATGTTTTTATGGAAGGCAGGTAAGACAGCTACAGTGGCTAAGTTTTCACCATACAGGTAAAATTTACCTCATGGACCTGAGTTTAATGCTTGGTACCCACCACAAAGCTGTGCCTATAATCTCAGCGCTGGGGAGACAGACAGAAGAATTCCCAACAGCTGAATCAGTGAGGGGCCAGGTTCAGTCAGAGAGTGTATCTTAAAAGCTTAAGTGGAAGGCCGGGCGGTGGTGGCACACGCCTTTAATCCCAGCACTTGGGAGGCAGAGGCAGGCAGATTTCTGAGTTCGAGGTCAGCCTGGTCTACAGAGTGAGTTCCAGGACAGCCAGGACTACACAGAGAAACCCTGTCTCAAAAAACCAAAAAAAAAAAAAAGAAAAAGAAAAGAAAAGAAAAGAAAAAGAAAGAAAGAAAAAAGCTAAGTCGAAGATAATTGAGGAAGACAACTTACCAGTTCCATGTCTCCACATGTGTATACACACACACTTGTGCGTGCACGAGCACACACACACACACACAGAATACTCAGGTAAACTCGACACTGAGAATTATTCCCATTTATCCTTTTTGTTTTGTGACTGTTTTAGAGTATATGGGTGCCAAGCTAGATAAAGCAATCTGAAAGCAGTTAAAAAATAGATTGTGGGGTTAACAGTCCATTAATTTGTCTGAAGGAAGTCCAGCCAAGCTCAGGCCTTAACTCAGTTTTCCTCATTGGGATACAATTTCTTGTTCTCCGTGAAAACCCGTCCTTAACAGAAGAAAAGAAATGGAAATTAATTGGAGGCTATTTTTCTTGCCCTTGATACTTTCTTTGATGGAAGAAGAGAAATGTTCTCCTGCTCAGGGGAGCAGTCTACCACCTAACAAGATTTCATTTAGCACTCCTTCAGATGTAGATAGGAACACACAATACTTAAGTTTGTTGTTGTTGTTGTTGTTGTTGTTGTTGTTGATTGTTTGATATGCAAGTGCTGTGGGCCTTACCCTGAAGGATGGTCACATTACTGGTCATATGACACAGAACACATGATACCTCAGAGCAGTATTCCTTAGCATGATCGAGCTAGGACAGATTCCCATAGTTCCTGGAACTACCAGCTTTGCCTGAGTGACAGATTGAGGGTAACGGAGATGCTGGAAGAGGAGGTGCTGGGTGGAAAACAAGAAACCTCCAGGGTGAATCTTTTCCCTGGCGTCCAAAGGTTAAGATAAGCCCTAGTATAGATTAAGACCTATCTTCACCACCCAGAGCGGAAGATCTCTGTATTTTTTAACTAGAAGTTGAATAGCAATGTCTAACTTACTTTAAAGGCAAAGCCACAATAAGAATAAGACATCTCAGGAAAAGGTCAAGGGATGGATGGATAAAAAGGAAGAAAGAAGCCAGGCAGTGGTGGTGCACGCCTTTAATCCCAGCACTTGGGAGGCAGAGGCAGTCGGATTTCTGAGTTCAAGGCCAGCCTGGTCTACAGGACAGCCAGGACTACACAGAGAAACCCTGTCTCAAAAAAAAGGAAGAAAGAAAAGAACAGATACATAGATACATAGACAGATACATAATAAACAAACATAATTTTTAAAAAGAGATGGCAAGATGTCTCAGTGGTGGATAAAGACAGGTCCTTACCTCTAGGCCCAACAACCAGAGTTCTATCCCAAAACCCACAAAATAGAAGGAAGGAATAAATTTTCACAAATTTTTCTCTGACCTCTACACACACACACACACACACACACACACACACACACACACACAGGTTTAAAAAAAACATTTTTCATGAAAATGTTTTTCAAAGAATGCCTGTACTCCTTATGTCTACAGACCTGAGACATAAGAGATACAAGGATGGCACCCGGCTCTTTGGGAAGGACAAGAGACTTAAACAAGGGTATAGCTGTGATTCCACAAAAAATAAAAAAAAATAAAAAATAAATGTTTACTGTCTCAGTTCTTACTGAAGACAGAATTATGCAATTCAGCAGCAAATAGTGATGCCAAAGAAAAGCTTAGTGTTATGTTTCAGGTAATAATAGCAGCGATTCCCACTGGGGCCACCAACTTAGAGCCAATAGCTTTTTATTTTGCTTCATAAGGACATTAGAAAATGATAGTTGCCATTTATTGCCATCCTTGTATCAGAGAGGATGATATTAACCCAGACGAAAGATAAGGACTTGAATAGAGTATGTCTGTGGGGTCCGTCCTTGTCTGGGCTGCTCATTCTTTCTCTCCATCGGCCTATGTAGACTTCATCATCAGAGCCCCTGAGCCCTTGTGGTTCTGTAGATTTAAGCCATAGCGGGTGTCCTCTTAGGATTGGAATGAGAGGTGTCTAAAGGCATGTGTGTTTTCTTTTGTCCTTCCTAGGACTATCTAAGCTGATGGTGGAAGTGTTCTGCCCCATCCTGGTTACTAAACCTGCCCTTCTGTGACCTTCTAGTAGATGCACGGCCTAGGTTCCCGTGTTAATCATGTCTTGTGTTTCCTTTATGGCCCGCCACCTCACAGAGTCACTTTTTGGTTTGTTCCTTTGTAACCCATCAGGTTATCTTGACCAAGTATCCTGTCTCTCTTGCTGGAGTCCTGGGTGCTACAAGGACAGTCTTTGAAATCAGCAAGTGTGGCATGATGAAGCCCTGTATGTTTCCCTCATCTTCCTCCCTCCACTACTGACCTAGAAAAGCTTCTCTCTGTCGGTTTATCCGGCATGAACAAGTTTGTGCTCACCCTGAGTGTCTCATGAGCACATCACAAACTTGAGTGACAGGGACAGCAGTTGAACAACGTGGGAAGGGCCTCGTGCTATAGAATTCCGAAGGGGGCCTTGTAAATCAGGGGGTGCCCACAGAGCTGGACACTCGGGTGGCAAGCTCTCCCTTTTCCTGGCAGACACCACAGCGTATCCGATGAATGCTTGCCCAAGCAGAGCGAGTTCTAAGAGTTGACATGATCGTTCTCTTCATTCTTGGATTCCGTATGGATGAAAATGTTTCATTCTTTTAAAAAAAAAAAAAAAAGAATTTTTTTTGAGAATTTCGCAATGCATTTTGAACATTGATTCATCCCCTTCCTAGCCCTTTCCTTAACCACTCTGTCTTCCTTCCACCAACTTTGAGTTTTCAATCCCCACCCCCACCCCCACCCCCTGGTCAATTCCAGTTTGTATTGCTCATCTAGTTTGGGGAGTGGGGCCTGTTCTGGCCGGTAGTCAGCTTACCAGGAATCACATTATTAGAGCAAATGGACCCCTACCTCCCCCTGCAGCTATGAGATGCCAACCACTCCTTAGCTAGTAGTAGATTGTCATGCCCACACCCCTACTTTCATACAGGGATTTTCTTTGGCTTGAGGCTGGGCAGGTATTACATTACGTATGCTGCTTCTGTTGCTATGAGTTCTTATGGGCAGCTTCCCTGCTGTGTCCAGAAAAACAGTTTCCTTGATGGTTATCTACCACCTCTGGCCCACAATCTTCCCAACTCCCTCTTTCCTGTGATTATCCCTGTGCCTTGAGGGTGAGGGGTGGGGAGAGGGAGGGGGAGGGGGAGAGGTGTGGTATGTCTGTATCCTTTAAAACCAAGTACGCCAGTCTTTCAATTCTCAGCATGTTGATCCATTCTTGTGGAACCCAATGGACTTAGTAGTTCGGTCTTCCAGTTTGTCCAGTTATTGTTCTGTGTCTCCATGTTCCGCCATGTTTTTAGCTCTACGGAGCACTTTGTGAAATCTGAGCTGTTCGTGGCAGTTTAAGATGAACGTCTCCTGCTCTTATCCCACCACCTCCCTGTCCCTGACGTAGCCCTCTGCTATGACTTGCATGGCTGTGCCCTCGGGGCTTAGCTGACCGTAGTTCTGTTCCATATTGGCCTGCTGTTTAGCATCACGTGGTTGCGGGCCGGAGGTGGGGGTTGGGAGGTTCTCTGTTGACACAGAATTTGCTAGCAAAGACATAGGCTTAGCTATGTGTACCAAAAATGCGTTGTAGTTGTTTAAAGGCATTGAGAGTTCAAAATCTCTCGCTTGTCTAGGTCTACAGATGGTCCCAAGCTATGAGTGTTCTGAGGTATCAGACTTCTGCTCTCATTTTTCAATTTTATAATCTAAAGCCGTGCTCATTCTTTCTGTGGACAAGAACTGGAAGGTTCGAATTTCACTTCTATGTGCCGTTGCTCATGACTTGGTTACGTGAATGCTACAAGGAAGTAGAGATGGGTCTCTATGCCTTGCAGGCTATCTACCGAAAGAGTATCTGTTGAGGAAAACTTAGCCTTAGTTGGAATGTATTTAATTCCCCTCATGCCAAGGGACAGACATATTGTTGATCACGTTAGCATAATCAGCTATATAATCCACTGGAGTTGATGCTCAGATCCCGAAAGCTGAAGCCCGGCTGAGCATTTGGAATGAAACTTTAGGATGACGTCACGGGCTTTCGAGGTGAACGTGCAAAAGTCCATCCCGAGTGACTTCTTCAAAGATTGAAACACAGAAAAGGAAAATCTGGGCCTTGACTACGCCTAAGAATATGTCTCCTCCGTCTTCTCTGGAGGTTTGGAATGAGGAAGCAGACAAACAGGAGTCAGCAAAGCAGAGAGAAGCCCTCAGGTAACAGGCAGCTGTGAGGGCAGCTGTGCGGGCAGCTGTCCTCAAGCGTCATCTTCGAATCTGTGAGCCAATCACCTTTGGTTCAGACCAGGCTCTCTTCTCAGAGATATACATACAGTTAACAGCCTTGGGCCTCAAAGACACAGTGTTAGAGTCCAAACCAAAAAACAGGTCCAGCACCAGAAGACACCTGGGTTCCCTAAGCTTGTCTTTTCACAAGTGTAAGATCCACCCCAAGTGGATCTTAGAGAAACTGCCAGAGATTTGTGAGAGTGGACCCATGTGAGGGGTGCAGACTGCCACTGGCTTCTTCTTAACACAAAGAGGATTTTACTTCAAGGGTAATTTGAGTCAAAGGCTACAAGGAAGTCAAGGAAAACAAAAAATAAGAAAATAGAGTGCTTCCGTGGTCTGATACAGAGCGTCTCAATATTTGTCTGTCTGTCTGTCTGTCTGACTATTTTTAAAACTAAGGATCCGTTATAGTAAAAGTATGGAGGGCCCACTGAAAATCTGTTTATGTGAGCTCTGGCTGTTGATTCTTATTGGGTTTTTGTTGTTGTTGTTGTTGTTGTTGTTGTTTTTGTTTTGGTTTTTTGGTTTTTCGAGACAGGGTTTCTCTGTGTAGCCCTGGCTGTCCTGGACCTCACTCTGTAGACCAGGCTGGCCTCGAACTCAGAAATCTGCCTGCCTCTGCCTCCCAAGTGCTGGGATTAAAGGCGTGCGCCACCACCGCCCGGCTGTTGGTTCTTATTGTATTAGAAGTAAAACAGGCCCGGCAGTGGTAGCACACACCTTTGATCCCAGCACTCACGAGGCAGAGGATGGTGGATGGCTGTGGGTTTAAAACTAGCCTGGCCTACAAAGTGAGTTCCAGGACTGCCAAGGCTATGCAGAGGAACCCTGTCTCGAAACAAAGAAATAAAGAAACATACCAACAAACAAAATGAAACATAAATTATTTAAATGTAACATTCATTACAAAATAATAGTGCAATACCCACAGGTAAAGACAGTGACTGTTGTGTGGAAACTTGTCACCTACCACGGAATTAAGTCACACCTCTGAATGTAAAAAGTACAAAATATTTGGACAAGAACATTGATTTGGTTTTTGTGTGTGTGTGTGTGTGTGTGTGTGTGTGTGTGTGTGTGTGTATGTTTGTGACCTGAGATTAGGTAAATGTAAAGAACAAAATGAAAAAAAAAAAAACTGGTATCTTGGATGAATGTAACCATAGAAACTGTTCCTCTGAGTTTTTGAGGTGTTCTTCTTGCCTCTGTCCGAAGTCTGTCCACAGTTTATGACGTTTTGCAGTAGCAAAGTATTTAGAGGCTAAAATAAAATAACTCACAATCCGTAACAGAAAAAAACTGAGCTAGTAAAATACACATGAATCTAAGAATTCTTCAACGAAGTGCTTGTTCTGTTATGGCAAGAAGACATTATTATTATTATTATTATTATTATTATTATTATTATTACTATTATTGTTGCAAAGATTGTATCATTCTATATTTGTGTGTGTGCTTGTGTGTGTCTGTGTACAAATGCTCACACCATGTATGGCCAGGTACCCACAG
>JANHMN010000019.1:35263463-35286007 GCA_030674055.1 Rhabdomys pumilio
GACTGGTAACTGGTCTCATTATCCTTTAAAAGAAAATACCTGTCAAAAAATAAAATACCTGTCAAAATAATTGCAGCAAAAGGAGGTTAGAGAAGTTGCTCTGTGTTTCATAGCAACCGAGTTCAGGCCTGGGATTTGAACCCAGGCACCCAGGCCGCAAAGTCACCAGATAGGAATCCTAGATTGCCACCGGAGCCTGGTGGTGAGTCAGCACTAGGGTGTGTTACAGACCTTCCCGGTCCTCTTCAGGTACACAGAAGGAGATGGATCAAATCAAGATGTGAGCACCGAAATAGCTGGTGTCAGTGCTGAGCAGAGCTGGTTGGGGACCAGGGCCTGGATGAAACTCCTAGCCTAGAGGGGATTTCACATCTTGAAAAAAAAGAAAGCACAAAGTAAATGCTGTTCAGTTTCTGGTGGTTTCAGTTGTTGGTTTTGGTCTTGCTTGTTCCTTTTTTTTTTCATCTCCTTCCTTGTTTTGTTTTATAAGAAAAGATTGAAGTCTAGGTTTTCGTGTGTAAAATTTCCAACTTTTATCACATGCGGAAGGGCCAGGCATGGCCTTGGGGTTGGCAGCTCTGTGACTTTTGGCCTAGATTATCTTTTTTGACTTAGAGAATTCATGCTCCAGTGAACTGGGGTGTGTGTGTGTGTGTTTGTGTGTTTTAACAGTGTAGAAACCAAATCCCAATTACAGAAACAGTTTAAAGCAACGATGAAGAGAAAAGGACCTACTGAGCTTCTTAACATGTCCTACATAAATAATATTGATTAAACGCTGGGCTCATTGAAAACTCAGGGTCCAGTAACAAAATAACAACATGTATTTCTTTGTGATCCTTCTGCGTTGTCTGTGAGTGAATCGGGATATTTATTCAGTATTTATTTAGCACTAATTCTCACTAATTCTCAGTTTGCTGAGAGCTCATGGAATCATGGCATGAGCTTATTGGAATTCTTTTTCATAGACACAGAGAGACTTGCCCAAGAACGGGCACTATGAGAGAGTTAGTCAGCCCTGACTCAGAATAATAAGTACGAACATGTGACAGACGCCATTGTGTGCATAAAGTAAGGTTTCCCGACACATTTTCCGTGTACACGTGGGTTGTTTTGTTTCAGAGAGTTGTGTGCTGTTTCCAGCTCTTATCTGATTTCCTTTAAAATCCTCATATGTAACAATGGTGAAGAGATGCCGTCTCTCTAAATCCACAGTAAAATACAAGGCTGTGTTCACAATTAACCCCAAGTTGGGTTTTCGAGTTAGATGGTTGTGTGAATTCCAGCCCTCGCCTCTGTCTCTCTGTCTGGGTCTGTCTCTTTGTCTCTTTCTCTGTCTGTCTGTCTGTCTGTCTGTCTGTCTGTCTGTCTGTCTGTGTCTCTCTCTCTCTCTCTCTCTCTCTCTCTCTCTCTCTGTGTGTGTGTGTGTGTGTGTGTGTGTGTGTGTGTGTGTGTGTGTTTAAGTGAGTGAAGGGAGAGTCTAGGGGAAATCTAGAGAGATAATCTTGAAAGACAAGTTTATTCATTAATGACATCATAAGGATCGTATTTTTCTCTTGGTTAATAAACTATTTGTTCGGCGGCTGCTGTAAGGCAGCCAGGGCTAGTCATGTCTTTTCTCGGAAAAGATCTGAAGCAACTGGTAATTGAAATGGTAATAATCATTTGATCTATTTGAGAATAACACTCATCTCCAAAGTTGTCTATTCTAGGAAGCCTTATTTGGTCAAAACATTGCCAAATTCCATCTGTGTTCATGTGGAGACTAATATACCATGCTACTTAATTATTTTTCCGGAACATTCTTAATGCTATAGCTGCTATGCCCCTACCCCAATCCCAGAAGCTGTCCCTACATTCGTTGAAACAATACCCAGTCTGGATTTTTTTTTTTTTTAATTTCTGACATTTCATAATCCTCGTGTAATAGCTGTAAGACGCAGGACGAGCAGAGGTCTTCTCTTTCGACAAGTTGATGAAACAGTAGATTTGAATATGGGTGAAATTAGCCCCTGCAAATGGCATTTTGTAATGTGCCCCGCCGTTTATAAAGCCTTGAGGTATTTTCTTGAGAAGAGGGCAAAACACAAATTTCCACTTTGTCTGCCTTTACGAGAAGTTCATATTTGATCAAGATAAGAGAGGGAATCCCGTTACCCCATCTTGTGTTCCGTTCTAGAGAGTGTTCTTGTGCCTCCACTTTAAAGAACCTTCTTCTTCTCAGAAGCAGTCCTGAACCAGACAAGGAAAAGCAAAATGTACCTCTTAACCTTAAAACATTCAACAGAACAAAACTGAGTCCTTCTTACTGTGTGAACATCATTTTAATAAAACTCTTTTGGTTTGAGTTGGAACAGTGTGGGTGGGGCAGATAGGGTGTGTGTGTGTGTGTGTGTGTGTGTAGTGTGTGAGTGTAGTGTGTGGTTGTGTATGTGGGTGGTTTATGTGTAAGGTGTGTAGTGTGTGCATGTGGTGTGGTGTATGTATGAAGGAGTGCATGCGGTGTGTGTGTGTGTGTGTATAATGTAGTGCGTGGTTGTGTATGAGGGTGGTTTATGTGTACGATGTGTGATGTGTGGTGTTTTATGGAGGCGTGTGTTTGTGTGTGTGTGTATGTAGTGTGTGTATGTAGTGTGTGTATGTGTATGGGGGTGATTTATGTGTAAAGTTGTGGTGTGTGTATGTTGTGTATTGTGTATGTCTGAAGGAGTACATGTGGTGTGTGTGTGTGTGTGTGTGTGTGTGTGTGTGTGTGTGTGTGTGCAGGGTAGAGAAGAAAGAGTTGTATCTAATAGCAAAATTAGTCAAGTTCTGTTGTGAATTCCTTTCTGTCTGGTAGTTCAGAGACATCTTCCTGTTATTCTTTTGTCAGAACTATTTTGAAATTTTTCTGTAAGCTTTAGGGGTTTTTCACAGCTAAGTCTTCTTCAGAAATGTTCAGTCAGAGAAAGGAGAAGAGAGTCGGCTCAAGTTAAACTGTCAACTGCTTCAAATCAGTTCATTTAGAACCCAGGGAGAGGATCCATACGTCTTTTCCAGAGAAACTCTGGGCCGAGGGGGCCCCCCCTCTTTGTTCCTCATAGAGATATCTACTAAATATCTTGCTGGGCTAATTCTGAGGCTGAAACCTTGCTTCCTGGAAGCAATTAGAGATGCTTAAAATTCAAATTTATGATCCTGGGGAGGAACTGAAGCTTCAACGACTTTTCTTAGATTCAAAGGCTTTCTCACCGCCCTCCCTCACCCCTCCCTCCCATATGTATTAAAAAAGAAAAAAAAAAAAGTCCACTCATTTCTCAGCTTGCAAAGTTTTTCAGAAACACGAGAATGTGTAAGTTGCTTTCAGTGGGAAGCACATAACATTTATGGAGTATTTCTTTGGGGATTACATCACAGTTTTATTTAATTTTTAGGACAAAAGTTAAATTCAATATTTGTGTATAAGCCAAGGGAAAATGTACCATAAACATAGGAATTTGAGGGTGAGTCAGAGTTCCAAGAATTCTAGATTTACTTAGGCCATTTATATGAAGACAGGCTAACTATTAGTCATCCAACTTTACTTTTTTTTTTTTTTTTCATTTGCAATTAATTGCCCCTAAAAACTAGCTTTCACCCAAGGAGTTAGATTGGCAGATGGGGCTTTGTGTCTAGTGTTAAAACTGCCTGTTAGAATTACTGTCTCCTGTTTCTGGAAACCTCCTAACTCACAGCAAACACATTATATAAATTATTCTTTAAATAAAGAGGCCTGGAAAGCCATTGAGCTGAAATCAGTTCCTGGGGCTCTTCTCATCCTACAAGTTACACATTGTCTGCTTGTCCAAGGTTAGACCACTTGCTGGAAGGTGAGGCTGGACCCTGGGCTTTGCTAAGAATGGATCACATTTTTGGGTTGTTTTGTCTTGTTCTGTTTTTTTCCAAACCCAGAATAACATTTTCTGTCCTTCCCTACTTCTTGTAGGATGAGGTCATCGCTGTCTCTGAAAAGGTGATTGTAAAATTAGAAGACCTTGTCAAATGGGCGCATTCTGATTTCTCCAAGTGGAGGTGTGGGCTCCGAGCCACTCCAGTGAAAACTGAGGCCTTTGGGAGAAACGGACAGAAAGAGGCTCTGCTCAGGTACAGGCAGTCGACCCTCAACAGTGGGCTCAACTTCAAAGACGTTCTTAAGGAAAAGGCTGATCTCGGTAAGCATGGCTCCTGCTTCTAAATTCATATGTGGGGATGTGCAATGAGCTATGTTCACCCTGTATGTTATCCTGGAACCCCTTACTATCTATCTATTTACATGAAATGAAGAAAGAACTATATATGTAAGAATGACGCAACATGTAAAAGTTACATATTATTTCAGAATTATATAGCATAATTATATGTTACAGGGCTAGAGAGCTGGCTCAGCATTATTTAAGAACTGTATTGTTCTTTTAGAAAATGTCAGCTCAGTTTCCAACACCTATACCAAGCAGCCCCAAGCCCCCTGAAAGCTCAGCTTTAGCGACATCAGATGCCTCTGGCCTCTGAGGGTACCTGCACTGATGTACACCCGCCACACATATGTGCATACATGCACACATACACACACACACACATACACACACACACACACACATACACACACACACACAGAAATAATAAAAATGAGTTTTCAAAACTATCATATATTATGTATATAATTACATATTAGGGTCTAGAGAGATGGCTCAGATAGGAAAATGTTTGCTTTATAATCATTAGGACTGAAGTGTGACCACCCCCGAGACTAAGACCCATATAACAAAGCCAAGCACAATGTTACATGCGTGTGATCTCAGAATTGGGGAGTCCCAGTCAAGAGGATCCCTGAGGCTACCCCATCTAACCAAATAGATGAGTTCCAGGCCAATGGGGGTGGAGGTGGGGATGGGTGGGTGAGGGGGGGAAGCCAAGATGTGTGGCTTCTAAAAAATAATACTAAATGTTATCTTCTGACCTCCACAAGTAGACATACAAACACACACAGAGCATACCTAGAAATACACACACAAAGAATTATATCTTATAAGATTACATATCACATAACATTATAGTATGTAATCTTTATTAAAAATTATAAGTATGTATATTCCATATGTGTGTATATAATTGATTTATTGTAATGGGGCCCAAGACTATGAATTGGGAAATGCCTGGGCAGGAAAGGAAACATGTTGTATTATAGGGTCTCTTTTGTGTAAAGCCTCTTACTACTAGGTGACATAGCACATGGCCTCAAATAATAGTCTATGTGCCTTCAAGATCTAAGACTTAATTAGGACTGAGAGTGAATTAACAGAGACTTAAAATATTTGCTGTAGTTGGGTAGTAAGACAAGTAGGATTTCAAAGCAGAATTTCAGGTATGTAGCAACCTGAAACAAAATGGTGATTCATTTACTTCTGAGGTAATAGAGCAAGCTGGAAACTGCTGGGCTGGGTGTCCTTGGCCTTTCCTCCCTCAGCTCTGTGTTCATCCCTCTTTCTCGTCTGCTACAAAGGAGCGTCTGGACTTTTCTCTCCAGCTTTGGAGTGTTCTGGCCATATCTGTACATCAGCTCCGCCCCTCAGCCCTGTGGCTTTAGGTAAATACGTATGGTCTGATCTTCCATCCTCCTATACAAACAGGAACAGGAGAGGTCTCACATGGCAAAGGCATTCTCCTGCCTCAGCAGTCGCTCCTCCTGTGACTGCGTGAGCCTGTCCATCCTTTGTCTGAATTTGTTTGTACCCTCAGTAGCCTTCACAGCCTGATTCTTCTGGTGTTGCTCAAGACCAAAGCTGTTGACCTCTGCTTGTTTCCTCTTCAGGCAAAAAGGAACTTCATTTTTAACACAGTGAGGCATCTTTTCTTTCATTCAACCACAGTGCTGATTTTCAGGGCCCTGGTCGATGCCTTAATGCGACAACTTCCTGGTTTTTTGTTTTGTTTTGTTTTGTTTTGTTTTTAAACCTAGAACTTAACTTTTACAAGAAACCTTAACAATTTCTTTTAACGGACATAGACTGAATAACACCAGGGAAGTGACTCTCTTTCATGTGATTCTGGTTTGTGGTAAGGCGTGCTGTTTGAGCAAGACCATCCTGCCGTTTAATATCAACTGCTGCCTGGCAGCATTTTGCTAGACGGCGGACGGTGGCATTTTAGACACACAGCCCACTCATCATGTGCGCCATTAGAGAAAATTATTAAGGTAGCATTCTTTCTCCTCAGCCGAGGAATTTTTAAAAATAGTCTTTACATATTTCCTGTTCACACAGGCCCAGTTTTATCAACTCACCCTGACTATGGTGTGTGAGAATGTTGACTAGCAGTAAGTCTGCTGGGTCACCACCTTCTTGTGTGACCACTGTTGTGTCTCCATTTTCTTGCTTTTTACTTTAACACTAAAACCTTTCTTTGTCTGACTCTTTTTTTTTTTTTTTTTTTTTTTTTTGAGTTATGGAATATAGCGTTACTAATAAAACATTAAACAGGAAACCCGTGGGGGGACAAAAGGCTATGTAAATGGTTAAGCTTGATGTCACACATGTAAACAAGAGTATTTATAGCAGGGTTGCTTTGTGTTTCAAAGGGATAGTTTATTAATGAGTGTGTGTGTGCGCACACACACACAATGCTCAATTTCTTAACTCCATCTAAGGAGAGTTTGACAATCTTGGATTCTTAAAAAAAAAAAAAAAAGTCCATAATCTTTGTGCTTCCCACCCTCCCTCCTCACCCCCACCCTGCCTCCCTACCCCCACTCTCCCTCTCCATCCTATCCTCCCTCCCCAACCCCACTCCCTCTCTACCCCCACCCTCATCCTCCTCCCCTCCCCTTCCCTCCCCTCCCCTCCCCTCAAGTGGTTCCAGAAAAACCAGGTTTGCCTAACTATTCAAAGCACTTGCTGATGGTTTGGTCTTGAAAATGCAGATTAGTGGTTTTGAAATCAAATTACATTTAGATTTACTAAGAAGAACCTGGTTAAAGGCTAAGTGTAGCTGCCCTAGAATCTTCTCTGTGGGACTCAGAGGAAGGCCAAAAGTGTAGACTGATAAAAGACTTCCCAGATGATTTGGGGTGTGTGTGTGTGTGTGTGTGTGTGTGTGTGTGTGTGTGTGTGTTTGTGAGAGAGAGAGAGAGAGAGAGAGAGAGAGAGAGAGAGAGAGAGAGAGAGAGAGAGAGATTTGGGGCCCATTTGTGAGGTTAGTGCTTGGGAAGGGAGATACTCAAGAGGAGATCGTCTGGGGGAACAAGAGAGACCACATACCTTTTCTTTTTGTAAATACAAAGTACCCTTTAAGGACAGAATGTAGGGCCTTGAAATTCTACTGCATTGGTATGAACTGTGGGGAATTTGAGACAAATAGCTTTCGTAATTGGAATGCACGCTGTGTTGTAATAATGTGCAAAGAGAAACAAAAACTTTCCTTAATGTAATGAGTTTCCATTATCTGTCTGATCTGAATTTTGTGAATTCACATTGTTGGGATCTAGACTGGGGACTTTTAGACCAGGAACACTGTGGATGTCTTTGGCCAAGCACTGTCCGGTCCCCTCAGAGATCATCCAACTCTTCCTTTCTCTGGCTGTCACATCAAAGGATTTGTTGGCTTTTCTTTCTACCTCAGTGTTCTCTGTCTTGCTCAGTGTCAGTCTCTGTGTGTCTCTGTTGCTCTCTATTTCTGTTTCTATCTCTGTCTCTTTCTCACTGTGTCTCTGTCTGTCTCTCTCTCTCTCTCTCTCTCTCTCTCTCTCTCTCTCTCTCTCTCTGCCACACCAAAACCACCTCCAATACCACACTGTTAGTGGAAGCTCTCAGCTTGCTGGGCCTTTCCTTCTGTAGAACCTTCCTCATTGTTCTCATCAAAGAAAGATGAACTTTTGAGACTGCTTAAGGACCCTCCCGCTAGCCCGGAAGCTAGCAAAGAATGGAAAAACTCACCTCTCAGTGGAGAAAGTCAAACTTTGAGTGTGCTATTTTTTTTTTTTTTTTTTAAAAAAGCCCAGTTCCTCTAGCCTGTTAAAAACATCAATAATAATGAAAGAATTAGGTTGACTCTCAAAGGCAGATTTTTTTTTTTTTTTACAATATAAAAAACAACTAAATGAAAGTGCTTCTCTTGCTCAGAGTTAGTAAGTTTCTTCCTATGCCAGTTTGTGTCATTTCCCGTCTCTCTGTGAATAGTGAAAGAACAGAATTAAAACAACACAAATGTGTGTCTGGCAACAAATTAATGCTGCACAAAGAAACACTCTGCCCAGTGGTACCTCCCAATGGCCACTCCAACTTTCCTCACCACCCTGGCCTGTTTTTTTTTTTTTTTTTTCTTTTAAATCACCTTTCCCCTTGAGGGCAGCCTGTTTGTTTTTTAAAACCTTCCACCAGAGTCTTCATTTAAGGCTCTTAAATGGCTGCTGACAACAACTACAGATGCAGCTAGTGAAAAGGCTAATCATTAAAATAATAAACATTTCTTCCACGTGATGCAGCACATTTATTGTCCCCCCCACCTCCTTTTCCCCTTAAAAAGAAAGTTCCGCATGAGACCAATACCAGTTGGGGGGTCTCCTTGGGGGGGCGTTCAGCCCATTTCATACTGGGGGGAGATCTTTTATTTTATTTTTTTTTTTTTAAGGTTTTTTTTTTTGTTGTTGCTGTTTTCTTTTTAAAGTGAAGAAACATCTCTGTGTGGGAACAGAAGGGTTAAGGAATGTGTTATTCATAAGCATAACGAACACAAAACCTGTCCTTCCAGAAGAATCAGACTGATTAAATCATTCACTACACAAGCCTCTAGTTATTTATTTTTGTCTTCAGAATTACAGTACTTAGCTTTGTAATAAAGTGGACCTGATACCCATATTTGGTATGGCACTTGAGAGTGGTCAAATGGAGACTTATTTCATTTTACAAAAATTTTAGCAACTTAGGAGTATAAATGCTATCAGTTAAACATAGCAAAGTTGCATTTTTTTTTTTTTTTTTTTATTCCTTGTGCTATCGTTTGGGGAAAAAAAATCAAATTATTTTATACAACACTGTTTCTCACAGAGTTCCTTTAAGTGAGGTATGAAAGCTGTAGTGTAAGCTTTATTGGCCTATAAATATGTCATTATAGTTGGGCTACATTTATATGCTTCGGATTGTTGTTTAAGCCAAGAAAATATGTCTCTGCAGGTTGATTTTTTTTTTTTTTTTTTTTTTTTTTATTGAAACCCTTTGAGGCATACAGCAAACTGTGTTTTAGGCCAAGGTTATTAAAACAGCATTTTCTTCTTTTCCCCCCCCTTTTTGAAACAGACTCGTTGTCAATTACCATACTGCTAACTGTCTGCGAACGGGTGGTCTCGTCTCTAAGTATGTCTTTAGAAGAAAAATATTTAAAAGAGGGGAGGCTGTCTCTTCTTTGAGGAGAAAGGGGCATGAGAGAAGGGCAGAGGGAGGCACTGGGAGGACAGGCAGGAGGGGAAGCTGAAATCTAGATGTAAATTAATTAATTAACTAATTAATTAATAAAAAAGAGAGGAGGCTGAATGAATGAGAGAGCACGCATGCGTGCGCATGCGTACGTGCATGCGTGCTTGTAAGACTAAGACCTATCTAAATTTAAATGTTCCTGGTCTACTTGTTCATCATAACAAAGCAGAGAGTGACCTCCCCTTTCCCCGCCCCAGCAGAGGCATCCTCTATACTTTGCGTAGTCGATGTTACTGTGGATGCACCAGGCAGAGGATGCTTCCTGTATCTATAGATCTGTTGCTCTCTTGGAAAATCCCTGAGCTCGCCACATGCTCGTGCCTTCAGGTTCTTTGTTGTTAAAATGAATAATAATATACACCTCGCTATGATTTGGGAGGAGACCAACCAACCCAGGATGGACTCCTAGGGTCTTCAGGAGCATTGGTGACCTTGGAGTCTAAGTTACTTTTGTCAGTGTTAGCGTAATTAGATTTAAGGTGTGTGATCAGGAGCTGTGTGGAAGGAACTATGTGAGCACCGTGGTTTGTTTCTGATGTCCTTAATCACAGTTTCTCTGGACAAAGGAGTAGGGTTTCTCTCCACACTCTCCCAAAAGATGACACACCAAAGTGTCCATATAGCTCCTCTATAAAAATTATATATTTAAGTAACATATAAATAATATATAATGCTCCTGCTTATCTTTAATCTAGCCGCAAACCTATCAATGTAATGTACTATATATGGTTAATCATTTTATTATTTACATGCTTAAACTGATAATATTACATATAGTCATACCTAATATATAATCCACAATTGAGATATATGGGACACATGTGTATGCTTTTCTTTATATTATAGATTACACAATTTATATTAAGACAAGCTGAGTAATCCATGGCCAGTAATATAAGCAACTTCTCAAGTTCTTAGTTAAAAATTGACTGGAGCTGTTGCTTAGAAACTCTTGAGGCCTGGTATTACAAATGGTTCTCTGTAGTCACCTCTGACTGGAGTGTCTGGTGGCTTCCTGGAGCACTCAAGGCAAAGACTTTTACTACTTGCTATAAAGAGCCTGAGAGTCTCCCATTTGAAACATGTTATGTGAGTTGTCTAATCAACTCACTAGGACCAGTGACTCCTTACTAAGAACCGTCCCATCCCCTCCTTTCTTCTCTCTCTCCATGTAGAAAGGGGTCCTCTGAAAATGTTTACTGAATGTGTCCTGGGTTGTCCCGGTGCTGTTTGTATTTTGATGTTAATTCTGCTTCCTGAAGTGGGGCTGCCCTGATGAGGAGTGGATTTCGTACTCAGGTGATCTCACTGAACCTTCTCCCCATTCTAACTGGTCAAATAGAGGCTAGAGGTTAGAGCCAATGACTGGGCAGTGGAAGGGAAAGGTGGGGCTGGAAGAGGGAGAGAGAGAGAGAGGAAGAGGAGACGGAAGGAAGATGAAACAGAACTAGATGAAGCCGTAAGTAGCAAGGGGATCTCATAGCAAGGGAATAAATTACAATAGTGATCCGCCCAATCCAGGAGGATAGCTTATAAATATAATAACTGATTGTGTGTGTGGTTTTTTTTATCCGGGCTTATAGGGTAAAAAATTACCCCAGCAGTGTGTGTTATATTCTCAGTTGCTTGGCTGAACTGTTTCCAACTGAAACACGAGAGTTTTCTTAGATGATATATGTTTGCAATATTCTATTTGTGAATAATTTGAGAAGCCCTACAGGACCACTCGAAACACTTTGGCCTTTCTAATGTCCTTACTTTCAAACTAGAAAGACCCTTCTGGGGGTTTCTCTTATGAGGGTTTGACAGCAGTCTGTGTTCACTACGATTCTTTACAGAATCTGATCATAGCACAGTTAATCCCCCGAGAAGCCTGCTGTAACAGTATCAATATGGCCCCTCCAGGAATTGCCTCTTGACATTATAGTGGGATAACCCAGAAGCCCTTTAGGTTAAAGTAGAAAAGTCATGAGTTCAAGTCCAACCTGGACTCAGAGTGAATAAAAGGGCAGTCTGAGCTATATAGGAAGATTCTGTCTCACTAACGGAAATGAAAGGGCGGGCAAGATGGCTCAGCAAGTCAGCGGGCTTGCTGCCAAGCCCAACCATCTGAGTTCAATCCCTGGAATATGGTGGAAAGAGAGAACTGACTCCCATATTGTCTTCTGATCACACACACACACACACACACACACACACACCAAATAAAGAAATTTTATAAACGAATGTATTCAAATATGCATAAATAAACAACCAAGACATTCAGAATAGTATCGGAGAATAACCAGAACCCACAAGCTAGCAACTCAAAAGGGAGGAATAAAATGGACTTATTTTATATGAAATCAAAAATTCAACTTGCCTCTCTCACTAAATAGTTCAAGTTATCCTGAAACTGATGGAAAGGACCAGTAAAAAGTTTTCCAGTAAGAAACATTCATCTACGTTTGCTGAACCCAGCTGGGAAGGAAGCCTTTGCCAAATCTCCTAGTGTCTGAGTTGATTGACAGGCATTGGTTGACTCTGCTTTCCACATACACTGCCATCCCATATGGAGCGCACTCCTGTCCAAGATCCTTTTGTTTGGAATTCTCACGGACCTGAAAGGTCTCCAAATGTTCTACGTTGATACATCCTTTGAAGATGGGCAGCCAACTAGAGAGAAAGTCATAGAACTTGGGGGTTTCTTGGTTCGAGAACCTTAAGGATTATGTTTTTCCTTCTGAAATCTAATGCAAGAATGGGGCACCATTTTTGGAGTTCTTTGTGAGGTTGTCCAGGTGGAAGGGACCTCGGAGGACGTTGGTCCAGTTAACATTTCTTCCCTTTTCCCTTGTGACGGTCTTCAGAGTTCTCTCTCTATTTAGCTAAACAACCCCAATGTTTTCAATTCTTTCTCCGGATGTGGTTTTTAAGCTCCCTGGTTATTCATTTGAGGACGCATCCCCAGTGTTTAAATTACGGTGGTTTATTCATTTATATTGTGAGGTACTGTTTTGTTAAAAATCCTCCAGCCAGAGTCAAAGTGGCTTCCAGGGGTATAGAGACCGCAGTACGTTCATCACCATCACGTACGGTCAGATTTCCAACAGCTGGCTATGCTCTGGTGCTTCCAGAGATGATGTAACCCCAATGAGGCTTAGGCTCTTGCATATACTACTTCTCAGTCTTGCCTTTTATATACCTCTGAGAAATAAACATCATTTCTCCACCACCCCCTCCTCCTGTTTACCCGCCCACTTTTGAGTTGAGTTCTTCTTTCTATGTAATACGAAGTGCAGGCTATTACTTAATGAACATCACTATTTATAAATCCTGAATATGCCTTTTGGAAAACATTGCCGGCGAGGCTGTGCCTTTCCAATGGCTGGCGATCCTGTGATGGCACACCACATCACGTGAGGTGTGACCAGGACAAGCTGGGTTTTGCCTCAGTAAGGATTCACGTGTAAAGGGCACCCCGGCAGCTGGCTTATTTCACCTGCTCCAACAGAGCCAGTGGAGTGTGGAAAGTCTTCTTTTGTCTTACCAAGTGTGGCACCAACCGTCTGAATTCTGATGTCCTTGTGTTTGCACTTTGTCCAACCCGTCGGCGTTTCCGGGTTTTACTTTTCACTGATACCTTTTCACGAATCAAAATCTTTGTAGCTATTTCTTCGGTAAATCCGTGATGGGGAAGGAAACCAGCTCATTCTTCTGTTCTGGCTTCATCCGTGAGATGTGGTAATTTCACAATGACTGTCTGTGGGGTGGCCAGCTGATGGGAAAATGAAAGAAAGATTCGGCTGTCCTTGGACTCCCATCTCCTGGACTCCCTTTTGTCTCTTTTATCTACTTAGGGGAGATCCTTGGCTTCATACAAGCTCATGTATCTCTAGGACCAAAGACAAACCTCCAAACTGGGAGTGGTTTTTGCCAGTTTCCTTTGGTGACAGCATTTTAGTCTTGTCTCTAGGACAAAATGTACGGGAAGAGAGATCTATTTGGCTCCTGGTTTTGGAGGGTTAGATCCATCCAGTTTGCTCCCTTTGGCAATGACGTCACAGCCAATCAGGAAGCAGAAGGCCGGACAGGAAGTGGGCCAAAGAGTGCAACCCGAGGATGTGTCCCCCTTTGTGATCTGTCTTCTAGCTCATCCCTACCTCCTTTTTTTCCCCCATGAGACTCGCTGAGAGTCACATGGGAGAGCGGGATTCGAACTCGGAGAGTCGGGCATATCTGCCCTTTGGTGGTGGGCGCTGAAGCCATGCGCCATCCCACGCTCGCTTCATCCCTACCTCCTTGAAATTCCCTCAGCCTCCTAAAATAAAGCCAATGTCTGGGGACCAAACACTGAAACTATGGTCCTGTATGGGACAGTTGGTATTCAGTTCATGATGGAATCCCGTTGGCTTATCGTAATCTGTTAAACATCTCTTGAAAAAGATATGCAGCCCTGACCCTTCTTCAGATACATTTTTTTTTTTTGAGGTTTGACTCAACTTTGCTCTCTTTTATTTCCAGTCTGCAATACAATACATCTTTCAAGTTATGAGTTATGATGACTCTTCCTGTTTCCCTATAGCCTCTCTTGTCTAGCCACGGTGTGAGTGTCCACGATAGACCACTAGTCTTTGCCATCTTAGAATGCGAAACGAAACATGTCTGTCCCGCATGGGACTCGACATGAGCCCACACTTGAGGTCAGTATTTAGTCTTAATATGCTTTTGTATCGACACCGATTCTTCTAAACAGCTCATGTATCTTTCAGAGGGCTTTCAATGTGAGACTTTCTTGCAAAACATGAGTTTCTCCAAATGTCCAAGACTCCTTTCCCTCCTCTCCTCTGACATTACGTAGTTAAGGCTATGCGGTTCATGCAGGTGGCTGCAATGGAAAGCTGAAATTTGGGCTTTTAGCCCATATTAATGAATATATTTATTTAGGACAGGTCTGAACAAAAGTAGATTTTTTTCAAAGGCTTTGCAAAGTGTTTCGCGCACAGTGGGACTAAACAAACATGATTGTCTGCATGAGCTATCCCCAGTTACATCTCTCTGGATGCCTCTGTTTACACTGTGTTGGTAGGGAGTGCTAATTTCTTTCATTCCTAAAAATCCCTGGGCTGTGCCTTGTCTAGAATGTTCTTTCTGTGAGTCTCCCTCTTCACTCTTATCTTTAATAATTTATACTATACACTTTTATACTTCTGAATCATTTGTCAATACCTTCTGTAGCCACCTCCTTCCTTGATAAATCCATCACTACAGATAACACACAGATGTTGAAGGGATACCTCTGGTAAACTGTAACTCCAGCCTGTTTTCCATTTTTTTCTCTTTTAATCATTTGAATTGGTTGTTTCTGTATTCATTTTGGGAAAATGTAGGTAAAATAGAAAAACGTGATTGCTGGTTTTCTTTCCACATAGAGGTAAGTCTGCTAGCATTTACAGGTGTGCTTCTGTGTGGATGGGCAGGGATTTGTACCCCTCAGGTACCCCTCTGCCCCAATCAAAACAAAATGCACTGTTTGGGAGCGCCACTCCCATACCGGACTTTATAGAGAATGATGTAACTATATCTTTGTGATGTAATCCACTTTTATCTGGCCAGGGAGTGATTCTCCATTGAACTCGTTCATACTTTGACTACTTCTTGTTGAACTTTCCAACGGTTTCCGGTTCTCACCTGTTCTGTCCTCTTCCATAGCTGCTTATACATTTGCAGAGCGTAAGGATCTCTGGCTCCCAGCACTTACGGACTGTTAAACCAGCCTGTACTTTTCCCTTATCTAACTCTATCCCTGCCTGTGTAAACTTCAAACCTGACCACTCCCCACCCTCCCAAATTCTCCAAGGTGCTTTTGACTTTCTGCCGCTGTACTGTAGGAATGTCGCTTCCAAGAGCTGTACGTGGGAGAATTCTCCTAGCCTCCGCAACCCTTGCTCACTGAATTCGTGATCATTTACCTTGCCTGATTTGGACTCTAATCACATGGAGTAGCCTCTACCACCATGCCGAGCACCTAAGCCTGTGCAGATGCTTCTGCCTTATCTTCTCAGGAACAATCTGAGCTCTACAAGGTTGGGCCCGGACTTCAAAGCTGTATCTAGTAGGCTGAGCAAACATTTGGCTTTTATAATCAGCCCCTCCTGAAATCTCTCCTTTCAGTCCACCTGAGCAGTCTATGTACATTCAAAGGTTGATTTGATTTTGTTACCGATTTTTCCCGACACACCCTGTCTCGGGGGTTGGGAGGTTGGGAAGGGCTATCTCCTTGGGGTATTTTTGCTATAAACTTTTGGGAAAGGGAGGCTAATTAGTAATCAAGTATCTGTCACTCAATCTGGAAAAACTTTTTTCAAGGGAGCTCTTAAACGAAATCCAGGCAATCTGAGGATCATTGGTGGCATTAATTGTGTGTGTGCGTATGTGTGTGTGTATGTGTGTGTGTGTGTGTGTGTGTGTGACAAACTTTACATATTAATACTGGCACATGTTAATGTCTCTATTCCTCAAGGGAATATTTATCTTGCTACAGATTTACAGCAGAGACATAAAGGGTTCAGGTTAGTAAATAAGAAACAAGTCTAGACTGAACTCACTCTGCATTCTCTCTCTCTCTCTCTCTCTCTCTCTCTCTCTCTCTCTCTCTCTCTAACTAGCAGCTAGTTTGCAACCTGCCTTTTTATTTATTTACTTATTTTTCTTTTTAGGTGGCAGGTTATTAAGGAGATGGCTTTAGCAGCGCATGTAATGTTTCTTTTCCCAGGCAACGGCCCTGTTGTAATTCTCAGCTCCCTAAAAATGGTTACTTGCTAATGGTTGAGGAACACAGGCCCCACCTTCCAACAACCCAGTCAATTCCTTTGGCTCACAAAGACGGCATTCTATTCCGCCCTGCCGAAACAAAGCTCTCGGCCTGGCCTATTCTCTCCATAAGAAATAAAACATTGTTTTCATACTCACGCTGATAATAAGGGAGAGTTCAAAGCCTGACAAAACATATACTTTTCTAGTAGGGGAAAAAAAAAAAAACAACTTCTGGTTACCTGGCTAATTTACCCATCACGTGATGGCTGTGTGTATAAATACAGGCTTTTTCACAGGTGAAGTCTTTCATCCTTTTCTTCTCCTGTTGTTTAAAAATGACAATGTTCATTGCGTTCTCATTGTTCTCTATCAATGTTTTCCATCAAAAGTTTGGCAGAATAGGCTGATACAAAGTAGCTTCTTTCCGAGAACTGAGAGGAACCGGTCTCCCTGCACAGCCCCTCCCAGGAGTAGAGTTTTAAAGCCAGACTGGTATTGCATTCTTTGTTTCGGACAATATAAGGTCCTGACCTTTGTAAGTGCACCTTGATTGCTTATCTGGAAAGCAAGGCCAACAATCCGGGTGTGGGGTGTGTCACGGGACTGGGGGAAGATCTGGTTAGACCACGTGGAGCCAGCACCAGAACACAGTAGGTGCAATTAGCTAAGGATACCAGTTTCCTTTTGTGTTTCCTTCAGAAAAACAAACCTTTGAAACTGCTGCTTCCTCCCCTCTCCCCAAAGCCCAGCAGAAGGCTGTGAGTAAAAAGAATGTGAGAACGTATTAATAGGTAACAGCAGTGAGCGGTTTAATTCTTAACTCCCAGACACCAGGTTATCTATTACAAGGCATCGAGACAGACTCGGGACTGTGTGAGCCATACCTGAGGTACTCTAAGAGCCACAAAAACCCTTGAGAGTTCTTTTGAAGTGCTTTTTAATATGTTTTTGAATCTTCTGATTCTAAAATTTACCCAAGTAGGTGTTGCCCTGCAAGCCACCTGCCTTGACCTTTCCCTGACCTCTCTTTGATCTTAATGAGCAGCGGAACCTACCTGGTCAGAACTCTAGCTGCCCGGAACTCAGAGTGTACTCTGGAAGGGTCCTGACCAGTACTCATGTATCACTGGCCTCCTCTGGTGTTTCTCTGAGAGAGAGCAGACAGTTCCTGGGATTTAGCGGATCATTGTATGGGTTACTGTGTGAATAAGTTTGTGGGCTAGCATAGTCAAGACACAGTCCCAGATGGAGATCCTGCATCCATGAGGTGTTTAATGATTCCAAAAGAATATCATGCTGGCTTGGCCACGGTTTGGGGTTCTGTTTAAATCGGAGAGGATGAGCAAGAATTCTCAATGCGTGTTAGAATAACCTGTTTGGGGACCATAGTAGCAGGCACCTCAAAATTTTGAGGGCACTGCACAATAGAGGCGTGTCTTGCTTAGGTGCAGTTCTGTGTGGTGGCATATGCAGAATTCTCCAGAAGAAACTTTTTCTTAAGTTACCTCTTCAGGGGACCACCATGGCCACATGTGATTCTGTGTTCAACGTAGGATGGCGAGAAGACAAGGGAAGGGTTGAGGGCTGAGTAGTCAAAAGTTTGTTCAAGAAACTTGTGTGTAGTAGGCTGGTGTCATTTCCACGCTTCATTCATGAATCAAGTGATGTCTTTTGTGTCCCTATGTCTTACTTCAAGGCAGTGGAGAGGTCCTAGAATTTTCTTGGAAGAAATAGAGTTGGATGCTAGGATTAATAATGTCTCAGCTATGCATTTAGGATAATGATGGATATTAGAGGAACATAAAGTCTCAGGATTGAAAAAAAAACACAGTTTATTTCAGTTACAGGAGGCTAATTAGGACTTATTTCCAATGTCTACAACGTCTTATACCTCCTCCACAGCCGGTTGACATTTTATTATTTTTCAATGACTGGAAATTCATGACTTTATAAAAGAGGCCAATTTTATCTTCGCTCCATCACTTTATAAGAAATCATTACTTTCCATAAATTAAATTTGAACGCACACATAAGCCATGGTGTTCACTGGCTAACATTGTCCTGCTACCATTCTTATAACAAACTCACACAGAATGGATCAAATATCCCCAGCTCTTGTTAGTATTTCAATTGTTTGAAAAGAATTCAACTTTTTTTTTTCATTACTCTTTTACCTGTGGGGAACAAATTCCACCTCTCACCCATCCCTCGGTACTTCCTGGTAGCCTTTGCCTGAGGGGTTGCCTCTGTCGGTCTTAAGTCACAACTGCTTTAGTCTCTACCTGACAGACACGTAGAGAACAGTTAATTGCGGATGAGGATGAGTACACCCAGGAAGTCCTTGAGTCAGGGCTGTCCTGGGCTACTTAATGAAACAATCTCAGAAAACTGAAAGAAAATACAACTTCAGTCTGTTTTCCAAGAAAAGCAAGCCTGTAGGATAAACAACAACAAATTTAAAACTTTTTCCAGCTGGGCAGTGGTGGTGCACGCCTTTAATCCCAACACTTGGGAGGCAGAGGCAGGAGGATTTCTGAGTTCAAGGCCAGCCTGGTCTACAGAGTGAGTTGCAGGACAGCCAGGACTACACAGAGAAACCCTGTCTCGAAAAACCAAAAACAAACAAACAAACAAAAAACCCCTTTTTCTCCCTTCTCTACTTTGGTTTCTTCTGGAAGCAGCATGCTGGTCATGGGTGGCGGTCACTGCCTCTGCTGTGTGTGTATGGTCTGCGTTCCTCGGTCAAAAGGCAGAATCTTGCTTTCCTGCGTCATTTTGCACGTTTCTTCGTAAGTGTTGAACAGGAACCTCCCATTCTGAGACTCCAGTGGAACACGGCTGCAAACGTGAAAGAAGGTTCCAAAAAGAAACATGGCATCCCAGTGAATTATTTAATTTACATCAAATGTATTTATTTTCCTGAGACTCAATCTTTTGTAGCCTGGACTGGCCTTGATCAACTCATCACTGTAGCTAAGATGACCTTGAACCCCTGAGCCGCCTCCTTCTGTCTTCCGGGTGCTGAACTGACAATGTGTGCTGCTCTGCCTGGCTTCCTCTAAATCTTTTTTTTTTTTTTGGTATTTCGAGACAGGGTTTCTCTGTGTAGCCCTAGCTGTCCTGGAACTCACTCTGTAGACCAGGCTGGCCTCGAACTCAGAAATCTGCCTGCCTCTGCCTCCCAAGTGCTGGGATTAAAGGCGTGCACCACCACGGCCAAGCCCTCTAAGTCTTAAATTAAAAGCTAGGACAGCCTGCTGTTGTTGTTGCTGTTGTTGCTGCTGCTGCTGCTGTTGTTACAGGAGACTACATATCACTGTAACTGTTGAACCTTTAGCATACAGTTTGGATATGCTGGCAAGGAGAAACTCTAAAACCTCATTTCCAATACCCAGCTTCCAAAAACACAGCCTAAAAAAAAAAAAAAAAACACATCTCACTAATAATTTTATATTGAGCACATGTTGAAATAACTTCATAAACTGATTCTAGTAAATGTATTGTTCCAGCTGTTTTGACCTGGTCCACTTAGGGATGACCTTAGAGAAACACTTCAGAATTGTGTGACTGGGCTATAGAGATTTGGACAGGCATAATGTTTAGCAACCTGTGCTTTTATTTTGAAGCAGAAACACCATTTTAGAAGGCTCAGGCATCACTCTCTTCCGGGGGAAGAGTCTCGTGGCGGAGTACAGCAGACAGGTCCAATTGTAAGGTAGACTATGGTCAGACTGTGATCATGAAAGAAGATTCTATAAAGCATGTCATGTCAGTAAGCAAATATATCAGTGCTTAGAGCAGGAATCGCGAGCCGTGTCTCTGTCGTGGTCTCGTGTTGTGATGGTTTAAAAGTAGGCCTTCCATTCCATGCATCCTTTCTGTCGGGATGTTGCTATCGGTGGTGGGTGTCATGGTCATTTCTGACTTGAATTTTATTGAAGGGGCTTGGACTTGGATCAGACTCATTTTTTTCAGATGGAAATGACCTCTCTGTGTCTCTGATAAATACATCACGGAGGGTTGGGAGTGGAGCAAAGTGGTAGAGGGCTTGCTTAGCACACCCAAGGCTCCAGGTTCACCCTGCTCTTTGAAATAAATAAAAACAAATGTGGGAAATAGCATGATGTTTCCTATCAAGAACTGGCAGAGGCAACACATACTACTCGCTTCCCTGTGAATAGCTCTGACTCCGAGAGTCTGCCGAGATGCAGAGACGATAATAGTTTAGCTTAAGGCTCTTTTGCGATTTATTCATTTGGATTTTGGGGGTTTTTGAGTTGTTGCGAAACTATGAGATTTCTCATGCTGATGTGAGTTCTAGCAACAAATGGCTACCCGTCCCACCTCAAGGCACCAAGCCTTTCATCTTCTCATTGGGTGTCCCTGGCTTATCACAGAGATATTTTCATATTATATTCTTAGAGTGTATAGCCTACAAGCCAAAAAGAGAGTTGGCAACTTTAAATCACAAATGATGGGGCTTTTTCATGAAATGTCAACTCACTGCCTAGTCACACTATTCATGGTTGCAGATGGAGACGGTGTGGTTAATCAAACCAGTTCCTATAAGACAATGTCTCCCCAAGGCCGTGCTAGTGGTGAGGTTCATAAAGGCATGGAATTCACCCTGGGCGGAACTCTCTGGATGAATAAGATTTCTATCACACCACTGTCCTGAGAGTGACAGCGGCACGGACCAGAATCTATAATACAGATACCAAAGTCAGAATGGAGCAAATAATTGTCATTTTTGCTCCATATCCAAAACCAAATGCGTACAGAGTGGGCAAGACGGTGGGCAAGACGGCGGGCAAGGTGGCGGGCAACGTGGTGGGCAAGATGGCATAGCTGGTGAAGGAAGCCTGGAGACACGACTTTGATTCCTGGGTTCCCGATCAGGGGTAAACAGAGAAAACTGGCTCCACGAATGTGTCCTTGAATCTCCATAGTCACATGCTGCCTTCCATATCAGAACATAATACATATATGCATATATGCATAGTATTCAATACTCTAACATAGAGTGTGTGTGTGTGTGTGTGTGTGTGTATAATATTAGAAAACTATAACAGTCTACAAAGCCAGTATCTGCATGTCCTTCTGGAATAGAACTCAAATCCTGGGTTCCTAATTAAGAACTGACACACAGATTTTCATGGGGATGTCATCCTTTCCCAAACTTGGGTCTAGAGCTCTGTATGGAGAGTGTCATATGTGTTTTCATGGGAAGTCAATGGTAGTATTCAGTTGACTCTGGAAGGTATCTGTAATGATTCTGTTTTACAAAAATACTGTAAGTCAGCTGAACCTGTCTTCCAAAAGCTACTTTGAAGGTCACACCCAAGCTTAGTAGCAGCAAGCTATTCATACAGTATTCAGAGATTCTCTCCTGTACTGAATGGATCTATAAGTTCAGAGACGTAACTGCCCCCAAGGTGGGAAGGTTAAAATAAACAACATACAAGCACGCACCTAACGCTTTGTGGGTTAGTTGTTGGATACCTTAAGGACCAGAAGACTATTTGCTGTAGAGACAGCAAAATAGCAATCTTACCTTCTTGATACCTGCACTTTTATGGCTCGGTTCATAACCAGCTCGTGCCTGGGACAAGGAAATAGAAAAATCTCGAACTCTAGACTGTTTACGTCTTGGAGTGAGTAAAGGCTCATCACTGTGGTTACCTGTTGTGGTTTGAATGTGAAATGTTCCCACACAGCCTCAAATGTAGAACACTGGGTTGCCGACTGGTGAGTTATTTTGGACCGTTCTGTAAACTTCAGTAGCTAGAGAATCTAGTGGGAGGAAATCTCATGTTACTAGAGCAAATTGTTGAAGGCTATTCCTCCCTTTTGATTTTCTTCCTTGTTCTCTGCATCCCAAACACCACGAAATGAAGACCGTTTCCAGCCACATGGCTCCATCATCATGACACCCTGCCCAAAAACGTAGGATCAGGGCACCATGGGCTGGAGCTAAAGAAACCGTGAGCCTGACCTAAGTCCTTCCTCCTTTAAGACTGTTCATCTCAGATGTTTTGGTCTCAGCTTATGCAGGGGTAATTAATTACAGCTACTGCAGGACCTCAAGAATATTAGTTCTGGCTATCACTTGTCTCTACACAATTTTGCTAGCCAAAGGGTCACTTGCTGACCTTGCGTTCCCCAAATTGGCTATATAAGTACAACTTATTTGCCTAAGTGTGGGGCTTAAGCTAAGGAGAAGGAAATAAACACACACACACACACACACACACACACACACACACA
>JANHMN010000019.1:35286017-35288517 GCA_030674055.1 Rhabdomys pumilio
TATGTAGTTTAACTGGAATCCCACCCCATATTGCTTAAGTGAATGGTACTCTTCCTGCGTGCTGCCTAAAAATAGTTTCATTTGTGGTGGGAGCAGAGTTTCACGTTTATACGAGCATCTGGCCTAAGGAATCCAGTACTTCATTCTTTAAATTGCTTCACCCGGTTCTGGAGTCCTGAGCCCTGAAAACGTCTCCCAGCCAAACACTTTGTTTACACAACCCAGTTTAAATATAAACAAGTTCCCCCCTTTGAAGATGCAGAAGAATATTAATTTGGGAATCAATTATGCTTTAGGGTTATCTTTTTGGTGTGTGTGTGTGTGTGTGTGTGTGTGTGTGTGTGTGTGATATAGTGGGGGTGGCCACTGAGACATTTAAGCTGCATCCATTCAGTAAGGTATTTCTGAATTATCTACCGTATTTAAAATTTAGGATTTTCCTGAATTCGATTCGTATACACGTAAGTCATGTGTGAGCCCAGAGTCTCTTCTAGATCATCCTACATACATCCAGTTAAAACTGAAAGTTTTGGGAGCTGAAGAATTCATACCACTACCAATACCCAACAATAATAGAAACATAATCCTATGTCCACTTCGCCTCTCCACCAGAGACGTTTTGGGGCCGGAAATCATTTGGCAGCAGGCAATGAATGTACTTTTGTTAGTCTTAGGGGGGTACTAATGGTTAGTCCTCAGGAAGAAGAACATGAAAGTCACAGATTGAAAGGTAAACATTACAAATAGATGGCTAATGGTTAGCTGTTACAGTCCAAAGGGGCAGGTTTTTTTTTTTTTTTAAATAGCTTTATGACCCTTGCCCAGCCTTTGTTGAAAGATACCGTATAACCACAGTTACACATTTCAGGTCTATACCTCCTTTGAACATCCTTCTTCAAAGATAATAGGAAATAGTCCTACATCATAGAGGGAGAGAGGGTGAAAGAGAAGGGTGGGAAAGAGAGCGAGAAGAAGAGGAAGAAAAGAGAATGCTTTTTCAATTTATATGGGCTTTAATGTCACACTAAAGAAGCAGAAGAGACTTTTTTTTTTTTTGGTTTTTTCAAGACAGGGTTTCTCTGTGTATCCCTGGCTGTCCCGGAACTCACTCTGTAGACCAGGCTGGCCTCGAACTCAGAAATCCGCCTGCCTCTGCCTCCCAAGTGCTGGGATTAAAGGCGTGCGCCACCACCGCCCGGCCAGAAGAGACTTTAAAAGCCTAATTCATGGCCCCACAGCATGAGGTCTAATGATGACACATTAGGAACCTCAGGCTCCCATCTTGACCATCCTGAAAATGAATACAGTTTAATCGCTCTCAGGTTTGTTCAGTCCTTCACTGTTGAAAGGAGGTCTAGATGTATGTCTCTGTGAAGTAAATTGTTTTTATGCACATCGATCAATTTGAAAAGGGGTGGAGCGCCGGGCGGTGGTGGCACACGCCTTTAATCCCAGCACTTGGGAGGCAGAGGCAGGAGGATTTCTGAGTTCGAGGCCAGCCTGGTCTACAGAGTGAGTTCCAGGACAGCCAGGGATACACAGAGAGACCCTGTCTCGAAAAACCAAAATAAATAAATAAAATAAAGAAAGGAAAGAAAGAAGGAAGAAAGAAAGAAAGAAAGAAAGAAAGAAAGAAGGAAAGAAAGAAAAGGGGTGGAGGGAGAAGAGGCAGGCAGGGGTAGAGGAAGAGGGAAAGACAGAGGAGAGAAAGAAGGAGGAGGAAGAAGAGGAGGAGGGCAAGGAGGAGGAAGACGTGTTTTCTGTATGCACAACTAAAATGGCTTTTTGGACTACTCAAGGACTCTAGTTTTACAGCTTACATTAATTTAAGAAACAAACAAAGGCAGTATTTTAATCTTTTAGGAGCATATGAAGAAAAAGTGTATGGTGAGAAGTTGGCCCTTGTAGATTTAACTTTTTTTTTTTTTTTTTTTTTTTTTGGTAAAACGAATATCAGCAGATCTCTGGTCACAAAGCTGTCAACATATGGCTGTGTTTGAAGAAGCAGAATCATTCAGGCTTGTTGTTTTAATTTGTTTGTTTTGTTTTGTTTGTTTTGTGGCCATCATCTCTTAGAGGTCGGCCAGGGGTTGTTTTTTGTGGCCCACCAAAATCAATGCTCCCACTCAACGGGAGTTATGCATATTCTCTGCTAAACGCTGAAATATCTTCATTCAGAGATCATTTCCGTTTTCACCAGCGGAACATTTTTAGATGAAATCTAATCTGGTTCTATATCATCTTTACAAAATGTTTTTCCCTGTTGTGAATATCATCAGTTTGTATTGCAGAAAGGGAAGACAGGGAAAGGGCTAAAAGTCACTCATGGTCCCCAAGCCCAGAGACTAGCAATGTCAAAAGTTTGATTACAGCCAGGCAGTGATGGCGTACGCCTTTAATCCCAGCACTTGGGAGGCAGAGGCAAGCAGATTTCTGAGTTAGAGGCCATCCTGGTCTACAGAGTGAGTTCCCGAGTAGCCAGGGCTATACAGAGAAACCC
>JANHMN010000019.1:35293517-35299254 GCA_030674055.1 Rhabdomys pumilio
TGTGCCAATAGCTTTTATCTAGAATCAACAATTGATGAAAAAGCTCTTACTTAAATTATCTATGAGAACACGGAGGTAAAAAGAACCAGGATTCACTTCCTTTGTAACTGTGCTATAGACTTTAGAGTTAGGCACCGGGCTGGTTTTTGGGTTTTTTTGTTTGTTTGTTTGTTTTGTTTTGTTTTTTAAAAGTATAATGTACATGAGATGGATTCAGGACTGTGGAGGGATGCTAAGGTGAATTTAAATGCTGGAGAATCCCACTCAGAATGGAGTTCCATGCCATGTAAAACACACTGTAATGTGGGCAAAGGAATTGTTCCTACAGATTAAATGCATGTCTATAGAAGGATCATTGTGTCTGCTTCAGATGTAATTTCATGCCTGAAAATTTACACTGAAGGGAAAAATGGTCTGGATCCCATTAGTGAGGGCTCTGTTTTGCTGTCAGTTTAATTAAATGGAAACCATTGGCAAGAGCCACAGAGGTTCGTGGAAGCGTTATGATTTTGTGTGTTGGAACAGGGTACTGCAAGGTCTTCCAGCTTGAAAGAAATTAAAAAAAAAAAAAAATGAGACCTGTGACTCAGTTGTGTTTATAGATTTCCTCCCAGTTTACAAAGGGCTCAGTGATAAGAGGGCTGTAATAATTTATAGGTACTGAAGGGGGACAATGGTGTGACTCCAAGATAGGGAATGCTAATCTCAGGGAGGCCGGAGGACTGATTTAGATGTGACTTTGCTCTAAACAATAGGAGGACGGAGGAACACTTTCTTCAACAAAACTAATTGTTTCCTTTGTTTTATGGATCGGTTGGGGGGGGTAGGGAGGACGTTACAGGACTGCTTTTAAAGTGTGTGTGTGTGTGTGTGTGTGTGTGTGTGTGTGTGTGTGTGTGTGTGTAAAACAAAAGAAAGAAATAAGAGAGGAGTTGCAGGGGGCGGGGAGTAGAGCAGAGACCCTGGGACAGTGATTTATCTGTTAAGTGTGTTTGGCATCCTGCCTTTTGGCTAGAATGTTAGAGAGAACTGTACTCGGCTGTACTTTAATGGGCAAAAGCTCTGAACTTCATTTGTAAGGGAAAAAGACCATGTTTTCCTCTTCTCTTGTTCAGTTCAACTTTATTGCATCTTGACATTCTGTCTTGTAATTGAATAGCAAATCCTGGACCTAGCTAGGAAAGGAAAAAAAAAATTCAAGCTCCTCCTCCCTGTCTTCCCCCTCCTCTTCTTCTTCCTCCTCCTCCTCCTCCTCTTCCTTCTCTCCCTCCTCCTCCTCCCTCTCCCTCTTCCTCCTCCCCTACCCTCCTCTTCCTCCCCATCCTCCTCTTCTTCCTCTTCCTCCCCCCTCCTCTTCTTTCTCCTCTCCCTCTTTCTCTTCCTTCTCTTCCTCCTCCTCTCTTTCTTCTCCCCTCCATCTCTCTTCCTCCTTCTCCTCCTCCTCCTCTTCCTCCTTCCCCACTCTCCCATCCTCCCCTTTCTCTCAAACCCCACATATTGCAGGGAAAGGGAGCCCATCCCCAGGTTTTAACTCATCTACAACTCCTTCCCCCCTTTGAACCGGCATCCAAAAGCAGTGAATGTTTGATTTTGCTGAAACTCCGTGGCTGCCCTTGTACCTTGGACTGTGGCTGAGGGAGCTGATGTGTTTGTGCCTATTCTAATAATTCAGTCGATATGGGTTATTTGAAGAAAAAAAAATTTCAATCTCAGTTTGAAAACAATATGTAAGTAATGAAAATATTGTGTATGATACACACATAGTGCACACACACATAATTATGCTTGTGGCAACATCCATCAAACTGTATGACATAGAAAGCGAACCTCCTGGAAGGTTCAACATCGGTAGAAATGGGATAATGTTATTTTACCAGTGATAATACAAGATGTTTAAAAGGTTTTGTTAAAAAAAAAAAAATACTGTCAGGAAAAAGACCCGATACCAGCAACCCATAAATCTAAATTATTATTTTTCCCTTTAAGTTGGCACAGCATTGTTAGTTTTGTTACAAGCTGAATAGAGCTGAATGTATTCACTGGATTGTTACTCTCTGACAAGGCATGTTGTGTGGGATTTAATCAGCTACAATCCATAAAAGTTGGGCCTCTTACTCAAAACCATGTGACTAAATATTTGAACAGTGAAATATTAGGGAATCTGCTGAAGGGATATCTGCCTCCTTCTTTTGTCCTGTTTTTTTTTTCTTAATTTTGTTTTAACTATACCCATTTCGTCATAATAACAGTAACGACCACTTGTTATGTTAAAAGACATACTGGGACTGAGAAAAAAAGAGTTGAACGTACATCTGGGGGTTCAGGTGTGTCTGCCTATGTGTGAGGCTTTCTTCTAGTATCTTCCCTACTTTCATACCCTCTTTCCACACCCGACAGCACACTTCTGTGGGCAGCATCTTCGAATTTCTGGCTCAGTTGTCTTCACTATGCTGTAATCTAGCTAACAATTCCCATAGATTTGATTTTGTTCGCCCCTCACCGCCATCTTTTGCCATGTAAATTTTAGAGATGCCATTAAATGCATCCTTGTATGTCTTCAGGGAAAATGCCTAGAACGGGGGACTCATAAGTTCAAAGGTCAAAGTAGAATTCTGAAGTGTCTGCTAAGCGGTGGTGGTTAAATACACAACAATATTTTCAGTAGGCACTGTGTGTCCTGAAACCATCCCTAAAGCCAGTGAAACACATGAGTTGGTCTTCAAGTTTCAAAAGAAGCAGAGTGACCGAGAAGTTCGACCATCGTGGGCTGGTGTGTGCTGTGGGGAGTGAACCTGAAGGTAGCCAGGTCCTAGAATTATGTCTCCAAGCCCCACCCCCTTTTAGAGTGATGCCCCGCCCTTTAAAATACTCTAACTCCACACTGTGGGTGTGCGGAGGGAAGGCTCCCACGTTGTCTCTGAGCACTCACGGGTGGACATGGAGCAGAGCTGACCAGTGATAACTTCGGACTCCCGTGGAGGGGTTAATCACTGTCTCAGCCAATGATTGCTTATCTTGATGATGTCACCACAATGACATCAGAGGCTCCATGGTGTTGCTTCTGAAATACTCAGAACTGAAAACATTCATTCGGCTTTTAGCACAGCACTTCAGGTGAGGGTAAAGTGGACTTTCAATAAAATGAAGCCGCTTGTGTTGTTCTGGGGTCCTAAAAAAAAAATGTGTCCTTTTTTTTTAAGCTACAGTTAAATTAATGCACGTATACACGTATACTCCACATATCAAAACGAAACGTAGGGCACAGGAGACTTTTAGTCTTTACTACTGACTTTCTGCATGTACAATTTTGTCCAAAAATGTAATTTATAGGCACAACCTTGTAGTTGTGCTTGTAACGCTGGGACAGGAGGATCACAAATTCTAGGCTAACCTCGGCAACACAATGAGTTATGGTCCAACCTGAACTACGCAAAAAGACCCTGACTCAAAAATAAAACAGCATGATGATGGTGATGATGATGATGATGGTAGAGGAGGAGGAAGAGAAGGAGGAGAGGAGGAGGGATGGGGAGGACTAGGAGGCTGAGGTAGAAAATGTATGTATGAGTTAACAGCCACTATGTGGCTGGACTTTGAGGCTCGTAAAAAGCTTAGGTTGGTCTTTTAAAAATAAAATGAGATATCGAGGCAGCTAGTTCATTTTCATTTCTTTTCTTTTTCCAGTTCGTGTCAGTAGTTCAAATAATTAGGCTGATTTATGAGAACAGATAGCTTTGGAGATGTGGGATGCTTCTGTTGCACAAGGCCAGTTTATTGTATCTGGTCTTATCCAATTATAAAATTGAGTTTGGTCATATAATGTTGCCCTAACTAAAGTATCAATCACTGCAAGCCGACTTTCTCCACATGTATACGGGGAGGACGTTTTGAGCCATCTCCCTTCCAGGCAACCACGCATGTGAATACGGTTACTCAGCTTTCTTCCTTAACATGTAAGAGCATAAGAAACGTTGGCTAAATTTAGTCTCCTGACTCTGACACACATGTTTGGTGACACAGAGAGGGAGGTTCTGAGGACGAGCAGGAAGGGTATGATAGATGAGAGTAATTGTCCCCCCCCAAAATATGAATGTACACTGTTATTTGTACAAATAACATAAAGTGATTATTTGTTATGGAGCAATAAAAGGTTGTATTTAATTTTAAACACCATCCTCCCCACCTCCTCCTCCCCAATCTTCCCTTTTTGGTTTCTAATCCAAAATTGGTTTGTTGTTTTGGTTAGCAACAGCATCTTAAAGGGTAGAAGGGGAGGGGGAAGGGGAGAGAGGGGGGCTGTGGTAGCTCCCTTTCTCCCTCCCCCCACCACAAGAGAGTGTGGGATAGGAATGCTGAAATACTCACTTTGGAATAAGGTTTGTATTTCTCTGTTTTTTTCCCCCCATATTGTTCGCATAACCATTTATTTACACTAATTTGAGTAATCTCAGAGTTCCTCTTAAAGGTTTTTTTTTTGGGGGGGTGGGGGGCGCTGAATAAAGAAGTACAGCTCTAAGATATTTCTCCTAAAATAAATCCGAGACGGTCTCATTTGTAGTCAGCAGGGTTGATTACTTGCAGACATACTGGAAATTTACATGCGCGTTCCTCCAGTATAGAACGCTGATCTGCTCAGATCATTCCGACTAGCGCTTGGCTGATTGCCAAGAGGTCGAAATCTGCCGTTGTAAATCGTGAGCTGAAATAGCAGAAAGTAGATTTGTAACTTAAAAAGTGTAAACAGTTTGGAGAATGAAGTAATTTCGGGGTGTGATTGATTGCCTTCTGATTGTACTTTCAATGAGCCTGGGGTCTCTAGGGCAGATACGTGCTGTAACTGCTTATTATACATTTTCAGTTTTCCAGGCAATAATAGCATTGTTGGTCGACTTTTAAACAATGTATGCATCTCCTGGAGTGACCTTTTAGGAAATGAATAGTTTTATTGTATGTCCATTACTTTGCCTGAAACAACGTCTTTGAGTTATTAATTTGACTAGTTCCATAAATAAAGAATTCAAAACCCAAAGCAGCTGTGCAGCCCAGAGCACAGTGTGCCACGCCTGGGCTTCACAACCACTGTTTGAGATGGAGGACCCCATGAACAAACAGTTTCGTGGGTGATAAATTAGTAATGTTTCTGGAGCCCGTGGTTACCAAAGATTAGCCTTTCAGAGCTGCAAGAGGCTGAGAATTATTATCAAGGACAGCTAATCAGTGGCTTTTCTCAGCACTAGAAGAGCAATTCTGCCTTTGTGAGGCATTTCAGTGTTCTGGACGGCATCCGTAGAGGGACAAGTAATGGGTATGTCGAGGATAGATAGATAGATAGATAGATAGATAGATAGATAGATAGATAGATAGATAGTTAGATAGTTAGATAGATAATAGACAGATCGATAGATGATAGATATATAGATACATACATACATGCATGCATGGATGCATAAATGCATAGATAGATACACACATGGATATATAGATAAATAGATAGATAGATAGATAGATTGATAGATAGATAGATAGATAGATATACAGATAGATGATAGATAGATAGATACATAGATACATAGATAAATATATACATACATTGATCTATGCATAGATACATAGATAAATATACAGATGACAAAGTTGACAGAGAAATAAATAATAAACAAAAAATACATGATTGAGGATAAATACATACAAGATAGATAGATAGATAGATAGATAGATAGATAGATAGATAGATAGA
>JANHMN010000019.1:35299264-35370360 GCA_030674055.1 Rhabdomys pumilio
GATAGATAGATAGATAGATAGATAGATAGATAGATAGATAGATAGATGATAGATGATACAGAAATAAGAGATGTGTTAGTTGTGGTGGGTCTCACCATAGCTCAGTGGGTAAGGTGCTTACTAAGTAAGTATGAGGGTTGAGTTCAGTCCCAGGCATCTCGGTAAACAGATGAATGCAGCAGCGCATGCCGGCACTGCCAGTGCTGGGAAAGTAGATGTAGGGGACGGGACACTAAGTGAATGCATGAGCTCAGGGTCCGTGAAGAGACTCTGACATGAGATGGAAGACAGCAGGCATCCACCTCATCCTCTGCATACACACCCCACCACAGAAAGCATTAGGCTAGGTATCTGTTTCCTGACACATCTGTCGAATCATCCTGGACAAGTCTTTGTATCTTTGGTCCTCTTTCCCCCATCAATAAAATGGGTATAAGGATGATGTTTTGATACATTGTTTTGGGATTCACCAAAAGGTGGGAGGATTTCATGAGTGTAAAGTGCTCTGTTGACTGAGCCTCCTCCTTGCCTTCCCAAGGCTACCGTGTGGTTGCAGCATGGGCTTTGCTCACTGCCCATCTGATCCTGTGAATGGCTCACGGGGGGGGGGGGGGGGCGTGTACTCTGAGAAACAGTCACCCACTTTCACAGCCAGTGGTCCCAGAAATAATTTTTATGCTAACAGTTATATTGTAGTCTTTTTGGTTTTGTGTTTATTTAGTGAAATGGAAACGATTTGCCCAAAAGAGTGCCCCCTTTTGTTCTGTATTTTTTATCCGTTGTTTAACTCAACATTTTTTGGATGCTCGCGTTTTTTGTTTCCAATATTTAGAGAGGAAAAATCGCGGCTCTTAGGCATTTTTTTGGAGCACTCGCTACATTTCAGTTGGAGGCTCCAGGGAACCAGTGGTAAAAGGAGCCCAGTCCTTCACTTTATGGATGTTCTTATGGCATTTGCCCGTAGAATTCTCTCGACTCATGGTTGTCCTGTGGCTGGGCTTTCCAGTTTGATATCCCTACACGCTGTGAAACTCCCGAGGTGTGGAGGCTACTATGACTCAGGAGCTGAACTGTGGATGCTTAGATCTCCTTTGTTTGAATTAATTTAATCAAAATAGACACACACACACACACACACACACACACACACAGCTACGGATATTATGCCATGGTAGTCAGAGAAGTCAAAACACCCTGGTTTAATTACAGGCCGGTACAGTGGGAGATTCTGTGAGTCTCAGGAAGCAAACTGGTGAGGGTTTCTAGTCTCCTCAAGAAATACCATGTCAGGGGCTGGAGAGATGACTCAGCAGTTAAGAGCACTGACTGCTCCTCCAGAGGTCCTGAGTTCAATTCCCAGCAACCACATGGTGGCTCACAACCATCTGTAATGGGAGCCGATGCCCTCTTCTGTGTGTCTGAAGACAGCTACAGTGTACTCATTTAAGTAAATAAATCTTTTTTAAAAAAAGAAAAGAAAGAAAAAGAAATACTATATCAAAATACCAAAAGTTGGTGTTTGGCGATTTATAGTGGGGGAGAAATGGAGGGGTTGCTTTATAATATACTACAATATGTATACGTGTTGTCTAGCAGGGGGTTGGTAGAGATGGACAGACAGACTAGAGATAAATGAATATCATGTTGAAACAGTGTTTCAGCCTGGTAGGCTAGCAATAATGACAGCCCTTTGAAGGCAACCTTCCCCATCTGGCTGGAAGGAAGTCCCTGCCAAACCAGCTTCAGAATGTTCCTTTGGTGAATAGCAGGAGATTCAGGGACATATGTGCCCAGTGGACCCGCTCGATTTGAAGGAGTCTTGATGCAGTTTGAAGCCTTTTCATTTTGAATTGTTCAAATCCACTCATGTCCATGGATTAGAAACTGCCCAGACCTGTCTCAAAAAAAAAAAAAAAGGAAAGAAACCACCCAGAAGTGCTAGGTATGAAAGTGTGCCTATAGTATGCCCATACTGTACCTATAATGTAGCTACAGTGTGCCTATACTGTACCTAGAGTGTACTTACAGTATGCCTATACTGTACCTAGAGTGTGCCTACAGTATCCCTACACTATACCTACAATGTGCCTACAGTATGGCTACAGCGTGCCTATAGTGTATTTATATTGTGTCTATATTGTACCTAGAGTGTGACTATGCTGTATCTAGAGTACGCCTACAGTGTACCTACAATGTGCCTACGGTGTACCTACAATACAGGAGCCCATGAGTCCTCCTGCAACCAGCATGGCTGGGGCCTGGCCCAGGGAGGGCTGCCTTGAACACCTGTAGCAATAAACTAACATTCTAGCCACTGGGCTTCCTGCACTCATGACCTCTTCTCTGGGAGGGGAAAAGCAGCCTTTGGCGCTGCTGCTTAACATTCAAGTGGAAAGAGGCCATAAGACATCATGGAATTCCTATGTATGTATGTATGTATGTATGTATGCATGTATCTATCTATCTATCCGTCTCAGTGAGAGCTTTCCTCTTGACTTTTCCCCTCCACAGGACCCCTCCTCTGGACTGGGACCCAGCCCTTCTAAATGTGCTCTTTCAGTTCCAGGCCCATTGGATACAAGGGTCCCAACCCTTTTTTTCCGGAAGCCCTAGCAGGCACCGTGAGCAACTGAAGCCCACAGGAACTTTAAGGCCCCACCAAACAATGCTTTCCCATCTTTTCAAATCAGGAGAAAATACCATGACCTTTAAGCCAGTAGGGAAAAATTCTAAATATGCACCGTTTTGTTGTTTTTAGTCACTATTTTGTTTTGTTTTTGTTTTGTTTTATTGACGCCTACACTCCAGTGCCTCTTCCTGTTTTTGAAGGTGGGAAGTCAGACAACAGTAGCCACATTGCTGTCTGTTGCAGTTGATGGCCAAGAGAACTCTAGCCCAACCTTTATCCTAAGGTAAAGGATAAAGAGGGGCGTGGCTTTGTCCCCACAGAGGGGCGTGGTTTTGTCCTTGTGAGCCTTATGGAAGCCAGGTTACTCCTCTTCTCATTAGCGATGATGTCACACTTCCCGTTTTCCCTGGGACCGTTGTGGGCTCTCTCTCGCAGGAGATGAGAGCCTACCACTGAGCGGCCCGCGCGTTGCGTCCCATTCTCGTGGTCAGTACGTCCATCTTCTTAGCCTATCCTCTCTGCTGGCTGTGAAGAATTCCTTCTCCATCCTGGATCTTGACCCTGATCACTTTCTACTGTAGCCAAGATTCCCCTTCCGAAGCACTTTATATGCGTGCGTGGAAGTACCTGTATCTCAGAAGTGTTTCAGACACTTGACCGAAGGAAGGACCCACGTTGACCACGACTGTCCCCAGGGCCCCACTGAACTCCACACACCTTACAAATCCGAACAGAATATTTGACGACATGTTTGTTTCGCTACCCAGGCAGGTCTATCATGGGAATGTTAAGATCTTTCTACAGAGGAGAAGAAAAGGAGTGCAAAGGTGACTCTGGGTCACCAGAAGTCACAACGCAGCTGCCCTTCCCAGCTCTACCTCCCTATCTGTGCACACAGCAAGAAACAGGAGTGCACACAGGGCAAGAGCTAGCACATCTCTGCAAAGCCAGTACCCGCCTCATGACTTCTTCTATAGTGCTTCTTCCCGGGGTACCATCTCTATTTCTGTCCCTCTTCTTTGATTATTTTAATTTAGCTTATTATAATATCTTCCAGGTATAACTTGTACTGTGATGGTAGTCACTTCCTCTGGTACTCTCTCCTTCCTCCCCCAACCTTATAGATCCCCCTTCTTCTTCCCAAATAGGCCCTTTTTTCCCTGCTTCACGTCTTAGTTTTGGGTGCATGCTGTGTGTTCGTGATCATATCGAGAAGACAGTATTTCTACTGTCTCCATCCTCTACCTCTTAGGATCTCTCTAACCCTTCCCCCCACTTTTTTGTGATGGCCCCTGAGTTGTAAAGTGGGTGATTGGGACATACTATTTAGGGCTGGGCACTTAACAGTCATTCATTCCCAGCATGTCACCAGCTATGAGTCACTGTATTAATTATTGCCCACTGCAAAAAGAAGCTTCTCCAGCCATGACGGACAGCGGTACTCTACCAGCACCCCCCCTGCTGCTTCTTAAAATGATTTATTCTAGAGCTGCCTTTACCCCAACCATAATGTAATTGCACTTTAATCAATACAAAGAATGTCTGTGGAACCAGGGGAGGACCCAGGAGGAGAGAAGTCAGGAGATGGGAACCGTTGTTTGCTTATCTTCTCTGAAACAATGTTCACGTTAAACCACCTGCAAATGGAATAGGATTGTTACTACACCAGCCTTGGAGAAACAGCTGCTGATTCCATAAATTCATAAATTCCTGTTTCCAGTGGACTCTCTTAAACTCAGAAGCATTTGGTGGGCTCAGTAAATACCTGCTTCCACTTAACTGGCAGCTAAGGAGTTAATCGGGAAACCAGAATGGGCTACCTCCTGTGCCCTTCAAGGTGGATGCTTTTTTTTTTCCTGATACAGCACCAGAAAATTGTGGCTTTCTGGGGTTATGACTCCTGACCTCTGTTCCATACGATCCATGATCCCAAATGTTATCCCTCTATTCTGAGCCACCTTGTACCTTCTTTCTTGGTGTCACCGGTTTTCCTGGCTAGAAGCTTCTCACAGAACCTGTGAGGAGTAGCTACTTTAGTGGTCTGTGGGATCAGATAGTCCTGGGGTTCAGAGTAAGGTCACCTTGAACAAGCTGCATAATCTTTCTCAACCTCAGTTTCCTGGTGCAGGAGTTGGAAGCAGCAAAGGTGGTATCCCTCCCGGGGTTGCTACTGTGATTAAAGACTCACTGAAGGTTTAGCACTTGTCTGTCCAGAGCATATATGTTCAACGAGAGGCATCGTTTTTTTCCTGGCACGACTGTGCTCAATAACTGAACATTCTGGCCAGGCGCCTGGGGTGTGCAATCGTCGTTGTGTCTGTAGGTTTGGCGTCAAGCGTCGTGATGACTGCCATGTGGATAAACACCAGGAAACACGGTTGGCATCTCGAAAACGGGACCGTATCTTACCTGGTGAGGTGTGGGAGATCGCAGGCAATGTTTCTTGAGTCTGTTGCGCTTGAATGTTGTCGGAGATGAAACAGGTCTGTCAAGTTGAAGATCTCAATGCCCGCAGTATACATCCTGCGATCCGGGTCTCTTAACACCTGTCTGTTATCGGATGTTTGATGCATGAAGATGCATTAAGGAAAAGCAGAAACACCTGACCAGGGTGTCATTGAACTCCATTATGCCTCTGTCAGCCGTCCACGGCAGTGGACGCTTCACCCTCCACTAACTAGAATTTCTGAAGGCTTTCGCTACCTGTCTTTTTATCGTCCTTTTTGAAACAAATGGTATTTTATGATTTTTTTTTCCTTTTTGCAGGTTTAGAAATCTCATTTAGACCGACGTAATGAGACACTTTAGACAAAAAAAAATGTAATCATTCTCACTTCTTCCTGTGTTGGGAGACGTACTCACTGTCACGGCTGGGTAGTCGGGCGAACGTTCGGCTTATTTTCACACAAACTCTCCTCCTCCCTGTGTGCTCTGACATGTCCCAGCATTCCACGTAGGTGGGACGGTTTTGTGTCTGTTCTAAGCAAATATATATATAGTAGAAGAAATAAAAGGACTGTTGTTTGATGGGATTTTTAAAAGAAGCAGAAATCTTAGACCAAGCAGGCCAAACAATTCTCAATTCTAGAAAGAATACATGGGGTCCGATGTAAAGAGACCTATCATGATATCATTTACAGTATAGATCTATTTGTATGCTGGTTCTGGATTTTTTTTTTTTTTTGACTTAGCGTTAAGGAATTGGTGAGTGAAGACATGAAGATAGATTGCCTTGTTTCTTGTGGGTGAAGACCGTGGTTCAGTCATGGTTGCCAGAGACGCAGCAACTCTTACGCAGCAGTACTTACAGAAGAACATTCTAACCCAAGCTAACATGGGATGTGCGTGCGTGCGTGCGTGCGTGCGTGCGTGCGTGCGTGCGTGTGTGTGTGTGTGTGTGTGTGACAGGTTATTGAGGTGTTTCACTAGTTTGTGACTGAGAACACTATCTCAGCACACTGTTACAGAAAGGTTTTTGAGAGTCCCGGAGGGGTCGGGGAATCTGCTTGGAAGAATCACTATTGTTTTTCTTTATGCAGATGATTTTAAAGGATGCTTTTAGTAAGGAACCGGCTGAAGTGATAAGTTGCTGATTGATTTAGAAACCATCCCATTTCATAAAAAGAGCAGAGATAACATTGAATAATCAGACGTCTTGCCAGGTGGAAAGACCTCCCTTCCTGGAGACCTAACACCGTTTGCCCTGGCTTCTTCCAACTGTGCTCACAGAGTTCCTGCAACTGTTGTCTCTGAAAGCCCTTGAAGTTTCCAGACTTGTTAATGGAGCAAGGGAAGGGTGTTTGAGGTGTCCTAGTGGGCTTTGATTATGGACCCAAAATCTTAACAGTCAATAACAAAGAGAAATAGTGAAGAGGCATGTTCATTTTAGGAAGGCTCAGACAGAGCCCAGTACCCTTATTCCGTTCTTTTCCCAGGTAGACTAAAGAATGTCAATGAGGTTCTGCAGGTTTGGGGGAGCTAATATAATCTTTTTTTTTTTTTTTGTATAGGAAAAGGGAGACACAAGCACATTTTGGACAGTGTAATATTTGCTGGTGTTTAAGCATACTTTAAGATACCCAGGCTGTTTTATTCAGAGACTATCAGGATCATCTTGATTGTGAATCGTCCCTATAGTATTTCAGCCTTGAAGTATCAGGCTTACGAATGATAACACCCATTATTTAGAAGCCCCGAGTCCACGACCCACCTGAGGGGGTCGGATATCAAACCGGGTTTAAATTTCTGTTGAGGCAGAATATGTTAGTAATATCCTCCGTCATTAAAGGAGACCTTGACTGCTTGCAGGTACCAAGTGTGACGTCTCACCTTGCTGAAGATGTGGCCAGCCATAGGCCAGAAGTAAAAATGAGAAAGGAGGGTTTAGGTTGTTGACAATTCAGTTGATATGTCCTGGTTTTATGAAGATGCTCATAGCATACGTGGCGTATGTGTTTGTATGTGCGTGTGTATGTGTGTTCGGGTTCACATGAGTGTGTTTCTCTGTGTGTGTGTGTGTGTGTGTGTGTGTGTGTGTGTGTGTGTGTGTCTGCATGCTTGCTCTCGTATAAGCACAATGCATGTGGAAGCCGGAGGACAACTTCAGGTGTCATTCTCAGGAACATCACCTACGTCATTGGCCTGGCCCTTATCAGTTAGATGAGCTGGCTGGCCAGTGAACCCCTAGGGGATTCCCTTGTCTCTGTCTCCCCAGAGTTGGGATTGCAAGCATGCACCACCATACCCTCCATTTTTATGTGAGTCCAGGGGATTAAACTCAGGTCTTCTTTCTTACAAGGCAAGTCCTTCACTGGATGAGCCACCAATATTGTCTATTTTACATTACAATGATTGCACTGGCACAACTAGATTGATGAGCTCTGCCTCTCCGCATCTGTGTGGCATCCCAGTCCTTCATAATGAGGCCCAGGCACTCCTCTTGGAGCCACCCATCTCCTCTTTTGGACTCTCTCACTGCCACCCTCCCTTAGTGGGCCCCGCCATGATAAAGGGTGGGTGTCTGTAGCCAGAAAGAGTCTGGCCCTGCTGAGTAGAAACCAAGTAAAGTTTATGGTCTGAAAGACTGAAACCCAAGGCATTGTTCTCGAATACCTATGGGATCTGTTTGTCTTTCCTTCCACGGGTCTTCCTCCTCCAATGCCTGCAATGACCCCATTTGCTCTTAGGAAGACTTGATGTGGGCATGTGGTCCAGGGCCCGGGTAGCTCACTCCTGTTGGGAAGATGAAAAGCGTCTTCTGAGATGAAAGAAGGGACTGAGGTTGGCACCTACCTTTCCTTCAATATGGCCTTGAGGCTTCTTGCCTTCAGGGTTTAACCAAAAAAAAAAAAAAAAAAAGTGACCGTACACCCCTCCTAGGTCCACTGCCATTTGTCCTAGTGCTCAGCCTGGGCCACAGCGACAGCTCTTTGATGTCAGCATCTTCGCTTTCTCATGCCTGTAACTTTCCTCAACATCTTCCTCTTTCCTCCTGAGGTGGCAGCAGCGGCACACCCACGTCCCATCCTTGAGGTCTTTAGGGCAGTGTGACCGCTGATAAGTCTTAGGGCTGCCGAGTTCTGCGTCTGAAAATTGGGGCTCTGGAATAACTTCCCATAGTATATTTTAGAAGAGGGGTGCCAGCTTCGGGGAGCCCATCATCCTGTCCCTTGATTCCTTAGCAGTAGGATTACAAGTGTGTACCATTTGTACCGATTTTGAGTTTTGTAATTCACACGGGTTCTAGGTCTCAAACTCGGGTTTTTATTCTCGTAGAGGAGGTATTTATCTTCCATACCCTTTGCAATGCACTTGTTTCCAGAGTGCTTTAAATTCAAACACTCCAACGCTCTTGTTTCCATCCTTCGAACAGCCCATAATCTGGAAAACAGAGCCCACCTTGAATAAATAAAAATAAGGACAACTGGGTGTTTACAGGGCCACTGTAGTAGCTTTGAAATTAAGCTGGCACCGGTGGTCCAAATACCATTTCTGGAACTAATAATAGAATCACGCGTGAGCGTGCCACAAGCCAGCTGGTGAATATTTTAGATGTGTAAGGCATACAATTGTCTGTCACAACCCCTTACCACTTCCTAACTACACCACTGTGCTGTTGGGACACAGGTGAACACAGACAGGCTAAATAAATGTGCACGGCTGTGTTGCAATAAAACTTTATCCATACACACAAACCTGGCACTGGATTTGGTTCACAGTTTGTTAGCCTTGCACACGTGAGTCATTTCACTGAAAAATCTGAGATAGCTCCAAAACAGCCATCAGAGCCATGGGGACTGTTGATACGGAAGCCACAGAATTGTGACAAGTCCATCTGCACTTGTCTGCTACTTGGTTAGTGCCTCATGATGAGTAAAGGTGAGTTGGTTTGAATATTGGATATTGGGAGCCAAGAGGACATGGAAGAGGAGTGTCTGAGGCTAAAAGATGCTATATAGGTGGTATAAGTGAACCATGGCCACCTCCCTGTCAGACTTCAACTTACCTGGGACTAAACCTGCATGGAGAGGAAGTAGAGTGAAGCCTGTCTGTGTCATCAGGTCCTGGTGACATTCTTCTGCATAGCCTTGAGACTATATTAAAGGTTGATGTGTTTTCCATGGTCAGTCACCTGGCATGGTTTCGTTTTCCAGTGGGTTTTACAAGTATCTTCTTCAGACGATAAACTAATTTTAGTATTGCCATACTCTAGGGAAAAAAAAAGAGAGAGAGAGAGAGATAGAAAAATACCCATTCTGACTGTCTGGTGTTCTTCCCAAGTCATGACAAAAAACAGTAGGTGCTTTGTGGAAATGACACCAGGTCCATTTGCAGTAAGACCCAGAAAAGGGAAGGAATAACACACAGCACAGGGCTCTGGCAGGCTTGATGGTAGCAAGTCTTATAAATAAACAAATACCCAGCACTTGGGAGGCAGAGGCAGGCGGATTTCTGAGTTCGAGGCCAGCCTGGTCTACAGAGTGAGTTCCAGGACAGCCAGGACTACACAGAGAAACCCTGTCTTGAAAAACCAAAAATAAAATAAAATAAATAAACAAATAGATATAATTGTCACATCTTTTATACCAGTGGCTGTAAACCTCTATAACGCTGTGACCCTTTTAATGCACTCTCCCATGTTGCAGTGACCCCCCAAACCGTGAAATTATTTTGTTACTACTTCATAACTGTAATTTTGTTACTGTTGTAAATATCCAATATGCAAAATATTTGATCCCTGTGGGGGTTGTGACCCACTGGTTGAGAACCACTGGATTTTGTAAGAAACAGAAGGTAGCAGAAATTTCTATTAAAATAGCAACAGTGTTGCTATCTCTTGGCTTCTTTTGGGATCTTGGGTATCAGACACCAGTCTGGCCCCTGTACCTCCTTATGCTATAGGCTCTTCTTCCAGCTGTATGTCTGAAGCTCTTGTTTTCTTGGGCTCTAAGACCCAAAGGCATCTTGAGGAGTGTCTTGTCCCCAGGACAGCCCTATTTCCCCGCCATTCCGCTTCAGGGCCAAGTTGTCTACCAGGAAAGTTTTCAAATTTGTACTTTGGGAGACACTTACGTTTTTCTGTCCAACATGGCAGCCACTAGTTATGTGCTCTTATGATTAATCCCTTAAAACTTGACTTGTCTAAATCAAAAGATGCTATGAATATAAAAATATACTCCAGATGTCAGAATTTTGGTATGAAAAGCATAAGCTCTAGCCCAAATCCTTCCGTTTTGATTTATTGAAGTAATATTTTAGATACTTCTAACTAGATAAAATAAACTTAAATTAATTTCACCTTTCTAGTCCTTATCTTTTTAATGTTAATTACACATTTGATGAGTACACATTTGATTGATTTCATTGGATGAGTAGTGATTTGCTAAAGGCTTTTTAAAAACATTCTGTATATTCCTTTTTGCATTTTCAAGTGGTTATATAAAGCGTTGCTTTGTACATGTTGAAAACATTAAACACGAGAGAGAATGAAATAAGACAGTGGTCAACTATAATTAGAATAAACATCGCCAATGATGTGATAAGATTTTATGTTGTAAAGTGTACATTTAGTAAAGCGTAAAGGTTCCCAAATAAATCGTGTACTTTTTTTTTTTTTTTTTAAATTCATCAATTTATCCAATTCATGTCAAAATACTCTGCTAGGCTTGCAGAACGTTCTGGCTACATTTGAAGTGATCAGCATCATTACCCTTTACAGTTCTGACTTTTCTGATTTACAGCGCCCTAACACCAGGCCACCGTGCCCTAAGCACCACCATAGTTTCTGCTTAAGAGAAACATACACGAATTAAAAAATCAGAAGTCTGTGGTTTGAGGTGCTGAGATATCCCTAGCGGGAAACCCTCAGGAGCAGCGCTGGAATTTGAGTCTATCCTCAACCCAGTAGGATGCTGGCTCATCAGGGAGATGAACTGAGGATTAAGATGCAGCCCGAGATGTGCCAGTCGTCCTCTGTGGGTTCCCCTCAAAAACCCTGGTACCCTCCGGTTAGGCATTCACAAGCTCCTGTGCTGATTTCCGATGAGTCACTGGGGCAAGAAAGAGACCTTTGCTCTCCTTTCTGTGTTGTATCTCAGGAGCCTGTGATAACTTGAAAGAACAAACTCAACCATGGTGTTTCCCTTTCCTTAAGTTACAACTCCCAGAAGTCAGTTCGGGAGTCTGGACAAGGCTTACAAGTTGAGGGTGAGAGTCCAAATTTCAAGTGGGGATACAAAGTGAGGCAGAAAGATAGGACGGGGGAGGGGGAGGGAAGGAGGGAGAGAAAGAGAGAGAGAGAGAGAGACAGACAGACAGAGAGAGAGAGACAGAGAGAGAGACAGAGAAACAGAGACAGAGACAGACAGAGAGAGACAGACCCATAGAGATATGAAATAACTGCCTAAATTCATGAGCCTTCCTCTGGACAGGTCTGCAGTCCACAGACAGCTCTGTCTTCCCATTCCTTTACCTCTTTAGGAAGAGCTGTTGATTCAGAGCCCAGGGTGAACTGCCACGTGACTGCTCATCCTCTGATGGGAGGGTCATATGTTTATCTCAAACTGTCCGCTGGTTAATTGAATTTCTTTGCGCTCCCAAAGGTCTGGAGCAAGGAATCAGGACACTGATTCTGAGCCCTGCAGGAGTTTATATTCTACTTATTGATTGAGAGACACATCTTTCTACACACACACACACACACACACACGCACACACACACACACACACACACACACACACACACACACCACCACCAACAACAACAACCAAGAGCATATTCACACTCACCAGAAGTGCCCTTTCTTTATCATTTAAAAGACGCTTAATATAAAATCGGCCATTCTAGCCATTTCAGCTAGAAACGCTAACTGCATCCTTCGTATGTGTTGATCCATACTCTTTATCAGTAGAACCTGTTCGTCTGTCTCTCCAAAGCTCCGAGCAATTAAGCAATGACTCTTCATTCATCCAGCCTTACCTCCAGCCCTTCCCGGGCCTGATGACCTCTGTCCTACTTCCTGTCTCCGTGAATTAACGTGTGATATCTGCCCTTTGGGTTTGGATTATTACTTAGCATGAAGTAACCAAGGTTCATCAGTATTGAGCGTACATCCCATCCTTCTTTCTATGGCTTGCCCACATCCCACCATCCAGTCACATTGTGTGCTCTTAGCCTGTTCTACTGACGGACACCTGGACTGTTCCCATTTTTTTTTGTCTACTGGGAAATGCTGTCATCAATACCAACTTACAAATACCCGGTTTTGTTTTCAATTACCAGGGGTGTGTCCCAAGGAATGGAATTAATTACTGCCTATATAGTAATCGTGAATTTGAAAGAAATGCTCAGAGGCTTCTCTACAATGGACATAATATTTTATACCAATGCAGTTACTAACAAGCTACTAATGCTTGATATTTTTGTTGTTGTGTACAGTAGCCATTCTAATGTGAAAGAATTACTCCCTGTGGTTTTTGAATCATGTTCTTTATAGAGTAATAATGATACTGACCATTTTTCCTTTGTTCTATTTACATATATTCTGGGGTACAACATTAATTAATTTCCTTTTTACATTTTAAGTTAAAGGAAGTTTTTTCTTTTTGTCTTTTTGATATTGACTTTCAAGAGTTTCTCATATATTCTGGCTATGAATGTCTTAAACACACTTATGTATGTATGTATGTATGTATGTATGTATGTATAAATGTATGCATGTATATATGTATGTGTATGTACGTGTATATATGTATATATGTATGTACATATGTGTGTATATGTGTACATGTATTTATATAAGTGTGTATATATGTATATATAAGCGTATATATGTATCTATGTGTGTATATATGCATATATGTATATGTATGTGTATATATGCATATATGTATATGTATGTCTATATATGCATGTGTATATATAAGCATGTATATATGTATGTATGATGCAAGTATGTATGTATGTATAAACTCTGTAGATGTTTTCTCCCATCCCACATCCAAAGCTTTCTGCTCTGTGATAGCGTCTGCAGTGCACAAAAGGTTTAGATTTCATCAAACCTATTTCAGTTGCTGTGCTGACAAATCGGCAAGCGGGCCGAGGTCTTCCAGATCTTTCCATCTGCATTCTTCTAACAACTTTAGAGTTCCAACTCTTACATTTCAGTGCTTAGTCCAGTCATAGTTACCGTGTGAATCCGTGTAAAGTAAAGGTCTTGTGGCTTTCTTTTGCCTGAGTGGATCCAATTTTTTTACTGTTGTTTTTGGAGAGGCGCTCCCTTCCTCATTCAATGGTCTTGGTGGCACTTTAAAAAAAAAAAAATCAGTTGACCGTGGGTATGAATGTATGAATATTCCTTCCAGGCTTCCCATGCCTTGCTATTAATCACATGTTTTCATCTGGATCTCAGCATTATATTCAGTTATTTTATTTACTTGTGTGGAGTGTGTGTGTGTGTGTGTGTGTGTGTGTGTGCATATGCAAGCATGCGTATGCAAAGGCAATGGGAGGACTTTGAGTGTTTTCTCCTGTTTTACTTTTTGAAACAGTGTCTCTCAGAAACCCAGAGCTTGTCATTTCAGTTAGACTAGCTGACCAGAACGCTCCAACGATCCACCAGTCTTGGCATCCTAACACAGAGGTTATACAGACACATGGCCATGTCTGGCTTTTTGCGTGGGTGCGGGAGACTCTAGCTGAACTTCTCTTACTTGCACAGAAGTGCTATTTGCTTTTAATTCGTCTCCACAGCCCCGGTGTTCTCCTAGTACAGTAGTTCTGTGCTAAGTTTCAACTCTGGGAATGCAAGGCTTCCCAACCACTTCTTCTCAAGACAAGTTGTGTCTTTGTTGTCCCTTCAAAATTATAGATATTTAATTATAGACAGATAATAAATAAATACATAGAAATATATGGACACATACATACATACATTTATACATACATAATGTATGCATATATACAAACACACACACATATATATATATACATACACACACATATATATACATATATATGATATATATCATATATATAGATATATATATAAAATATATCATATATATGATGTATCTTATATATATAAATAAATACATCATATATATATGTTCATATATATATATATATATATTCAGTTATTTTATTTACTTGTGTGGAGTGTGTATATATATATATATATATATATATATATATATATATGATGTATTTTAGTCTAATATCATATCCATTCATATAGTTCTAAAAAGGCAAATAACAACTAACAGTCTATTTACATAAAAACTATAATGCTCACCAAAAGTACCTTTTCTTTATCGTGTAAAACATTGCTTAATATAAAATCAGCCATTCTGGCCATTTTAGCTGGAAATGTAAACTGCATTTGTGATGTCAAGGACAGTGACCAGAATCCTCCTACATTGCTATAGTGAATTGAACAAGGGGCCATCACTTTGATATCTGGATAACTCAGAAGGAAACACACAAAATCATCACATCAGCCAAATGTATCCTTCAGAAAAAACACAAGTGTAAATCCGTGGGAAACTTTCATGGAGATGTTGACAACTGCTATCGATCTGTCTGTCCTGAGTGCACCTTGCTTGAGTTTCCTTGGCAGAGTACCCCGATATCAAGGGTCTACCCAAGCTGCCACAGACACAGAACCGTGATCTCTGCAGCGACAGCTGATGTACCCAAATGGGAAAATAAAAACACTGTGTGGCTGGTCCCAGGGGATGTGTGTGTGTCTGCAGTGTGGAACAAGGGAAAAGGTAACAGAAGGTGTCTTCCTTTTGGGTGCTGATTCGGCTAACAACGGTTTGGATTCTTCCTGTACAAGAATGTGGTCTTGGTAACTACAGGTGTGTTGGAGCAGGGTGGATTGGGTCTTGAAGTAGTAGTAGCCCTTTGTAAATCAAGAGAGTTGACTTTAAGTTCAGATGTGATAGGACAGCAGCCTCTCCTGGGTCGCTAGGCAGTAAAGAGATGGCATAAGTTAAGCTCTGGAAACAATTGCCAGCACGACCTTGGACTGGGACAAATTTGTACCCAGAATTTGGAACCTGATGTGCACATTCTATTTCCCTCTTCCATGAGTTCTTCAAACTCACTTATACTAAGAATGAATGACTGTTTGGGGGTCTGAAAAGATGGCTCAGCAGTTAAGAGTACTTGCACCCTTTCAAAGGGACCTGAGTTAGGTTCTCGGCATCCACACTAGGCAGCTCACATCTGCCTACAACTTGAGCCCCAGGCAACCGGATATCCTCTTCTGACCTCCAAAGATACCTGGACATAGGTGCAAATGTGCACACAGACAAGTAAGTGAAAATAGCACAAACTTTTTTTTTATTATTATTAAGAGGTTAATTTGTTGGAAAGGGAGGCAAATTCCAGGTAGGTCAGGCCCCTAGGTTCCAGCAAGATCCAAGCATGTGGTCTCCCAGTACCTGTACTTATTGTATAGTCCCTGTCTTGTATGACATTTCGATTTGGCTGAGATGATCATATGTAAATGAGATGCAAAAATTCTCAAGATGGAATTCAACAAGGCTCCTGAGTTCACAGTGGCCTTTGGGGAGGGACCAAGGAGGTGGAGTTGGCTGGCTCCCCAGTGGCTTCATTTGCTACTTAAGAGTGATGTCTGCATTTGGTTTGAATTTAGCTTTGCGTTGTTTTCTTTCTTGACAGACAAAGCAGTGCCCAGGGTAAAAAAAAACTGATATTCACACAGCAAATCATAATTTTGTGTTCGTGTGTCTGCTTAAGCCACGTCTTTTGATACAGCTGGCTAAAACCCTGGGTTATGTCCGTTAAAATGTCCTTTGTTCCTTTGCAACCATGTATTGATGTGTTTCTCCATGAGGTCTTTTCCTTCTTTCTTTCTTTTCTTTTCTTTCTTTTTCTTTTTTCTTTCTTTTTTTTTTTTTTAAAGTTTTCCAGTGATGTTTTTGCTGCCTACCCTGGGAAGATCTGTTTTTTCCATTTATCAAAACAAATGACAAGCTGGGGACCATTTAAAGTCATTTTCTTAGTTAATAAAGCCAATCTCCTTGTTCTGTTATGTTAAAAGTACATTATCTTTTTATTGCCTGTTCTGTGGGCCTGGGTCTGTTTTCTGTCTTAGTAATCTCAGGCTGCCCCACTCACTCGCTCGCTCACTCACTCACTCACTCAGTGTGTGGAGAATTACAACATGGTTAAGGGCAGGTCAGCTGACTTACAGTACCAGCCATTCTCAAAATAACCACAACAGTCCAAGCCTGATGTACCATTTACGTCACACAGTGTTTTCCTGAAGTCGTTTGTGGCCTTTTCATTTCTATCCCTGATAGAATCTTGTTCTTGGTCCCTTTTAATCAGGCATTTAATTTGTTTTTATTATTAATATTTTCCACTACATGTCTTGGCCTGCCTCCAGTAAAACAGCTTTGGGGTTGGGGGGGGGGGATTTAAAAAAAAAAAAAAACTCTTCCTCCCTTAACCATGGTTTCAATACAAATGTGTTTTCTCCTTTGATGTGTCTGGACTGGGAGAACTAACTCTGAGGCCTTGAGAGAGATTTGAAAACACAGTGAGTATAACTCACATCAACACATAACCACAACCAGGGACTGATAAAGCTGATGGACGACTTTGGAATTTTAAAACGGTTCAACAAATTCAGGCTATTTAGTCACATACCCTGCCTGCATATTTTTCCCCCTTTTACAAATCTCTTTTCTGTATAATGTCTTGTAATTAGAACAGGAAGTCATTGAGTAACTGTAAGATGAATAAAAGCACTTAACACTGAAAGGAAAATTACCTTCCGAGAAATTATATTCTTTTTTTTTTTTTTCCCTCTCCACCCTGCATGCTACAATGTTGGTAATGATAGTAGCAGCTGTAGCTACTCTTATCTGTAGGATTTTTTTTTTTTTTGTGCTTGGGTTTTCTGAAATTAAAAAAAAAGAAGAAAAAGAAAAAAAGAAAAATCATGTTCGGTAATAACCAAAGATGAATGGACAGAAGATAGGAAATGCCTAATTGTGACAAATATTCTGTCACAACAGAACCACAATTAAATGGAAACGGTGTAATTGTCAATTGCAGTAAGGGCTGGATGGCTGCCAGGTACACAAAGTTGAGGGCTTGCCTTTAGTTGGTTGCTAGGAGCAGGCAAAAAGTATAAAGGCTTGAGAAAGGAGTGTGTCCTGTAGGAAAGGTACAGCCTGCATAGATCACTGGGCAAGCACTTCCTATTGTCACAATGTTGCTTAAATTGTTTCAAAAGTAGACATCGGTGGTTTTTTTTTTTTTTTTTTTTTTTTTTTGTAACTCTAGCAAATTCATCTCTGCCTGGGGGAGGGGACTGAAGAAAGGAAACTGTAGGTTGTCTGTGAAGCAAGCCTGAAGGACATTGTGTTTCAAACCGAGGCTCCATACAGATTTGGAATCTTTTTAAGTGAAAAAAAAAAAAAATCTTTAAATGTTTGTTTCTGTTGGCGTCCGGACCCATTTGCCCTAATACGATTATGAGAACCGAAAGGGCGAAATACTTGGCAGAATTTTCAGTTGAGGTAATTAGGCACAGGAAAGGACATGCATATTTTTCCACCAAGCTCTATAAAGTCCTAGTGTGAAGGGTTTTATGAAGATTTTTTTGTTGTTGTTGTTGGTGGTGGTGGTTTCAGGCTTTCTGATGTTTGATGGTGATTTTCAGTAAACATACAGTGGGATGGTTTCCTAAACAGCCCCACCCCCACCCCTACCCCTGCCGGGAGGATAAAATTATGTTTCTGCAATGTTATGTAAGAGATGAAAGCAAATTTCTCCTCTAGAATGGATGTTTTCAGCCTCCTGCACATTTGGCCACCATTAACTGTTTAAAAAAAGAAAGAGAGAGAGAGAGAGAGAGAGAGAGAGAGAGAGAGAGAGAGAGAAGCATTATGGATATTTGAAAGTCTCCGCTCCAGTAATTTATTGTGCTTGCCATTTCATGCATCTCTTTATACAAAGACAATTTGAGCAACTCACAGGATGAATGCTCGCCCCGCCCCCTCCCCACCCCTCCCCCACCCTCTTCTCCACCCCCTTCCCCACCCCACCCGCATCCCCCCCACCCCCACCCACTCCATGGTGTACAGTTACTGTTTGACAAGTCGAGGTGGAGTTTCAGATTATAATTACAGTTTCTCTGTGGAATTCTGTTTGGGAGTTTGAAAAATATATAAATAAGTGAAAAAAAAAAATGACATTGAGAGAGGTTAACAAAACGTGTAATTATGATATAAGTGCAGGATTAGAGCCATTTCGGGGAGCATTACAAGCCCTGTACTTTAGGTTTTAACTTTTAATAGGCCAAGTTAAAGTTCTCTTTATTGAAGTTGAAATGAGGTTTAGTCATTGTGGGACTCTTATTCCCTTTGAATATTTAATTTAAAGCTAAGCAGGTTCACAGTTTTGCTGGGGAGGAGGACTCGAGAAACAGGATGACATTTTAATAGAATCCCATAGCCATTGTTGACAATACCAATCTTAGATACCAATCTTTTCCTTTTTCTTGTTTTTCTTTTGGCTGATTATTTTCTACTAAGTAAAATCAAGTAAAAAGTATATATAACCCAAGGAGCTAGAATGTTCTAGAAAATTACTCTGTACGGTTAGTTCCGAAGTTTCTTGTCTGATGTGGGTGTGGTTGAAACAAAATCATTGTTCCGAGAACACTTTGTTTGTCTTTTGCTAAACAAATGTGCAATTTATCCATTCTTTGTTCGCAGATTTCTCTACTAAAGTCTCTTGTGAAACAGAAAGGGGGGTGGGGGGAGACTGCGTTTATTGGTGGCCCTTGTTTCATGTATCAGAGTATTTATGAGTCTATGAAAGGAGAAAAGAAGAACAGGTCTAGCTGCAGGATTTCTGTAAGAATTCTTGAAGGGGCCATTTGCCTGTATTTGTTTCCCTTTGTGCTGTTGCGAAATAGAACATGCCAGCCCTCGAAGACTTTAATATTCTTATGGCTGTGTCAGAAGGAAGCTGATTTAATGTAGAGGCTTAGGAAGCAGTTAAAGGATCAGAGAACTTAAGATCTGCAAGGCTCTTGCAAAGTCTTACGTCCATACCAGTTCATGCCTCCCTCCTTTCTTCATCTCTCCTCCCTGGCAGTCTCTGTTTAACATCTATAAGGACTGAGGGTCTCCTGGGCTTTCTATGGTTTTTATAAATATGAAAAGCAATTCCTCTGAGAATGGCTAATTACAAGGTTGGAAATTTGCCTTCGTCCAATCGATGCCAAAATTCTGGTCCAAATGGGTGGTTCTGTTCGCGAGCAATGGAGTTAGCATTATTTTGATTTTGGCATCACCCGGGGTTGCCACATTAGATCAGACCCCAGCTGTGTCTTTGGCCTCCTGGTGTAGAGAGAGTTTAATGAGGGAAGAGAAGACAAGAGCATTAGGCTGGCAAATGTAGGACTCAGGCTTCTTCCCATCGACTGGTTAGGACGTTGCCATGTGAAAAATCACACTGATAGTTTAAATGTCTACAGTGAGCATTATAGACCCTGCAATCACACATGAACTTAGCCAGAGTGGAATAATTCTGGCTCATTGGTGGATGAAGTTATCAGTTGTCTGTGAGCAAGAAGTCTCCTGTTTTACCTGACCAAAGCTTGTTATCTTTATCCTAGTACTATAAACTAGTTATTACTTCTCCTACTCCCACTCCTACTAACAATAATAATAACAACTTGAGGCATTTTGTCATACGATAAAAGATTAAAAGGTTGGGCTTCCAGTGACATGGAGATTATCGTGTGGGTCACAATTCATGTTTTGTCACCTCTACATTGGGGAATACTCACAAATTGTAATTGTTGTTTATAGGGTCTCCATGAGGAACAAAAGACTCCTTATCTGAAAAGTTTTTTTTTTTTCTTTAACTGTAATATTTTACTCTTGGTACCAGAAACTGTGTTAGTACTCCTTTGATTTTTGAGCATGTCGACTGTGCCTGCTCCTTTCTGGTTTGAGTGAAGGGTTTGTCTGTTGGCTTGTTTTAATATGGTGTCTTCTGTGATACCTGCCAACAATCACGAAAGAGTGGCAGAGGCAGGCAAACTTCATCCTGGATTGTATTCTAGGCCCTGGTAGATTCTAAAAGAGAAATAAGAATAAAAACATACATATGACTGCTATAAGTATGTATGTAGAATGACTATATATATTAATATATGTGCACTTGTATGTTGGCACACAATTATGTTGTGTGTTATGTAACAAATATACATGTGTACTATTATATAACAAATTTACATATAACGTTAATGTAACCACGTATGTCTTATGCAATGTGCTATCTTGTAATATTGCATGGCATAATACATTTTAAATATGTAGCATATATTATGTATAAGTCATAAATACATATGCAGCATATAAATATGTCTCTAAGTATCACATATAATACAACTCTGCTTTATATGCATGTATTTTAAAACCTAAGCTAAGTAAGTCACTGTAAGTCTATGCAAAACAAGAACCCAAAAAAAAAAAAATCAGACTCAGAATTACTTGCTTGGAAGTCTAGAGTGCATGAACTTGCCTGAGTTCTTATAAAAATATCCAGTTCTGTATTTCAGTCTTAAAGAATCCAAGTCCATCCTTTTGGATGCCACATAGACTTTAACCCCATTTCAAGTATCCCATGAGCTCCTGGATAACGTTCCCAGGACAACCTTTGAGAACATTGTTCTTTGACGAAGTGGAAGTCTGTAGGTCACCTCTCTGTGAAGTGGCAGTAGGACTTGCTCTTCCAAGAATTAAGGGAAGAAGCCGGAAACTGTGAGGAGGGCAGAGTCGGTGTTGGGAGCCCGGATGAGGTACAGAGAGCAGAGGGAGGCCATGTTTGAGCACAGAAGTTTGCCTGAGTGATGACTATATCCCAAACAGGGAATTAGGGGAGATGGCAGAGGGAGCACCATCACGAAAAGGTACTCAAGGGAAGTCGGGAGAATGATGGAAAGAACAGCAATGGGGTAGACCCATGATTCAACACATCTCTCAAGACACCAACTCAGAAGCAGCTTTTCCTTCAGCCTCTGTTTCTGGAAAGCACAGTGCCTTCCATTGGATCTGTACGTTTTTCTTGTCTTCCCAGGAAGTCGAAGGCACTCCTAAAGTAAACTCAGGGACCACGAGGTATTTGCACAGGGTTTTCTGTGTGCAGAAAGTGGTGTAGGTGCCGAGAATCCTCAACAGAGTCAGTTCTAACAGTTTCTGGTTGTAGTCTCTCAAATTCTTGAACAAACGTGGTGCAATGTTAGAAACTAGAGTTGGTACCAGTGGCGCACGGGCTCCTTGGGTTAGCATATACATAGTGTGGGCTTCTGACAGTGTTTCAGTCTTCCTTGGGAATCTCAACTTGCTTACTGGGTCGCACTTTGCAGAATCTCAGGGCTAGCGTTCATTGGTAGACCTCTTTTCCGTTTAGCTACTCTCTTAAGTTTGCCATCTGACAGAGTAGCAGGCCTCTAAGAAGCACAAGGCATGAGAAGACATCATGCTAGAAGCAGCTGAGCATCTCTGTTCGTGGGGAAGCCTCCAGGCTGCAGAGCTAAGTGAGTGTAATTAGAGATACATCTGGGTGTCAGCCTCCTGTGTGCAAAGGTCACAGGCAACACCTTGCATTTCTCCTGGTTATGTTCCATCATCCCGTTCTATCCCAATTCATCTCCCACTGTTTACCAGATGGCCAGGATAGCGTCGGTATCCTTAACAACTGTCTCTCACAGTCCTCCGCAGTACAATAAGGGCTCAAAACATTGAAAGTTTTCTCGTTAGACATACAAATGACAAATCTGGGAGCTGCTGACCATCATGTCGATGGTTTGGGTCATGAAACCCCGAGTTCCATGTGACACAGTTACAGGTGACAGGGCTACCAAAAGGGAGCGCTTGCCATTTCTCAAGCTTAAAATGAAGGAAGGGTTTGTCCATGTTGAATCTGGATTTTGCAGATATTCAGAACACATGGTGGGTTACCATTAACGTCAAGGTCATTTAAGAGGATGACTCCCTACTTTTTTTTTGTTTTAAGTGTTCTGGGTTAAGATGGTCCGGATGGTACTGACTCTCTGAGATGCTCAGGGAGCCTTCTCAGCAAGATTCTCTGAGATGTGCTAGATTACCATGTGGATTTGAGAAATGTTAAAAGACAAGCAGTATGGGTGTGTGGGGAGGTGGAGATGGCAGTATCAATGAAGTTGGTATAAACCATGATGTAATAACAAGTGACCGCCACATTGTATCCTTATAAATGATACAGGCACCATTTCTGCTGTGTTTGCATCTATTTTGGGTCAACTAAGATCCATGCTGTCTTGACTCCAAGACCCAGACTGGCAGAGGAGCCACTATCTGTGCATCACAGATGGTCCCAGTAAAGACAAAGAGACACTGTGGTCCATGGTACACCAGCTCTTAAAACAACCAACACCTCTGTCACATTGGCCAAAACAAAGACCAGAGGATCCTGGACTCCCAAGAGCGGAAAGCACAAACCTTTCTCTGGGCCCATAAAGAGAACACTGAACATTGGCTGCACTCCAGAGCAGGTGGTGATGCCCCTTAGGTCTGTGAATACTGCTGTAGGGTTCCATGACAATTTTGCCAACACACACACACACACACACACACACACACACACACACACACACACTATGTAATCAATCTAAGACCAAGCAGTAATTATATAGAAACTCAATGAAGTTTTCCTATCATGGTGACACCAATGACTAAGAAATACATTGAAGTCTCAAGGAAGGAGTATTTTAGTTTGACTGCTGCCAGGTGACACAGACCTCATTTATTATGCATGTCCATGTGGCCACAGAGCGATCATACTCAGGGGTGGCCTCAGGCTTTGAGGGTTGGGAAGCTGCATTGGGAAGAAGGATTCTGGAAGATTCTGGCATTACCAGACGGTGGTAAAAATAGGGGCTGTGCAGAAGAAGATGTCTCTGTTGCCAAATCCAAAGCAACCATGGAAATTAAGTCATGGCTGTGAATGTTCTCTTTGTTGGTGGGAAGACGGTAATTGATGTGTTTTCTTCTCTGTCTAGGGGAAGATGAGGAGGAAACCAACGTGATTGTTCTCAGCTATCCTCAGTACTGTCGGTACCGGTCCATGCTTAAACGGATCCAGGATAAGCCCTCGTCCATCCTCACAGACCAGTTCGCGTTAGCCCTGGGGGGCATCGCAGTGGTCAGCAGAAACCCCCAGATCCTGTACTGCCGGGATACTTTCGATCACCCCACTCTCATAGAAAACGAGAGTGTGTGTGATGAGTTCGGTGAGTGCTTGTCTTCTGCTCTATTTACGACTCGTTTGAGTGGGTAGCTGTTCTTGGTTCACAGAGTGAGCAGTACTGGGAAGCGGGGCTTAGTGTGACCACCTACCCCAACCCAGACCCCATAGTTTTGCCACATAAGGTGTCTTCCCCACCTTGGTGGCCACTGTTTAGTGCAGGTGAACCATGAATATTTTGTGTTTGTTGTTCAATATATATAATTGGAAGGGACTCGGTTGATCTTGAAGGTGGACTTTGTGATCGGAAGTCATCATGTTCTTTCTTTGAGAGCTTGGGTTATTTAAATATTTTTTTTTTAATTTTCTAAGTTTATAAGGTACTATAAGAATGCATAAATTATAACCATTCAATACCATAAGGCAGAGAGAAATAGTAGATTCATCGATGGATTATTACATACATACATACATACATACATACATACATACACACATGCATAAATACATACACACATACAAACATACATACACACATACATACACATATATACATACATACATACATACATACATACATACATGTATACATACATATATATATACACGAATTGTAGATGTGCTGACTCCTTTAAATTTTCACACATACAGAATTCTGGCCTAGCTGCCTGGTCATGTGTCTTCTCAGCAGGTGGGCTTGTCAGCAGGGTGTATGGGTAAGATACACCATATCTTACCTTTGGAAACCTTGAACTGTACAGTGCAATGTACAATGTGCAGAAGGCAAGTTAACGCTTTATCATCTTATACCATGTCCTCTGAATCCATTTGAGAAGACATTGGATCATGTCAGTGGTTCTCCATCAATGGTATGATGGGACCCTGCTCAAGTCATCATGAGGACCAAGGGAGAGAAGAGGTTAAGACCCCTGTGGCCTGGAAAGTACACACAGACTTTCTTCAAGCTGGTTTACCTCCTGATCCTATTGTCTTGGATTGTCTTACAAGGAAAACTCATTTGCAGAATATTTAAATCCAGATTGTCCCAGGAGCCCTAATGGTTTTGTGAGTCTACTGTGGCCTTTCAGAGTTGACAGTCTGTGCCTTTGGGAGCTCTTTGGCTACTACAAAGGACTTTGTAAGTCTAAGATCTAAGCTTACCTGAGTCCAAAGGCAGGGATGATATGAGCATGTGTGTGGGAGTGTGTATGCTAGCTTTCCTTCTACACAGAAGCAAATATTGCCATGTTTTTAATATTCCAATGGCCTTTTCATTGTGGCAGATCAGTTATTAAATACAATTATTAAATATAAGTGCCAATACAATTATTAAATACCCTTTCCTTTCAGGTGAGCATTTACAATACTTTTCAATACTTAAGAAAAAAAAAATGGTACCCACATTCCTGGTTCTCAAGCTCTGTGACCCAAAGGTCTCTAAATTCCTAACACCGGCTAAATCGGAGTGAATGTTTTCTCCTACTTAAGAGCATTGAAAGTTAGTGTTTAACAATGTAATAAAATGAAGAAAAAAAAATGGTTTAACCTTTTTGGCTAATTTAGGGGTTATTAGTCACTGTGTTTCAAAGCTGTTCTGTATGGAGCTGGAAATAAATGTTCTTATTCAGTGAGGATCATGGTAGTTGTTGGGGGATTCCTAAAGGAGTTTTAAATGTTCTTACAGATATATAAGCATCTCCCAGTGAATGCGGCTCCTTTTAACCCTGTCTTTCTCCTCTAGCCTTTGGAAATAGACAGTGCTTAAACAAACTTCTAGAAGGCAGGTTAAATGAGAAGAACATTGGACAGTTTCAAGTCCCAGTCCTCAAATGGTTCGTTCTTTTGAAAGTAGCCCATGCTAACACATAAACCATGTGGCATATCTTGACCCTGTTAGAACCCTTTTCCTCCATATGTGTCCCCCACCCCCTTGAGTACGCATCCAAAGTTCCAGACAACAACTTTTTAAACCCCGCCCCCCAGCTGGTCGTATGTGCCAGTGACATGGATTAAAGTATTTGTTAAAAATGTGGTATTAGGTTTCTCCAACCAACTAACAGTTGGTGGAAGAACATAGATTTAATTAGTGAGTGGCATTAAACAAATGTTCCTAACAGCAAAGGCTGCCAGATGACTGAAACGCTTCTTTCTGATAACCCAGAGTGCCAGGGGGCACACAGATGAGTCTTCTCTGTTGCACAATCCGTAACTTGAGTAATGGGTCAAATATAATTTAGGTAACCGTATGCCTAGGTTATAAAAATCTGTTTTTATTGGTCATATCACCAGGTTGGACGGATTGTGGAGCTGATGGCAAAGAATTTAGAGCACATAGTAACTATGTCTTTGATACAGGGAATTGCAAATCGCCAAAAATAAAGAACAACGACAAAAAAAATCCCTCCAAATTTCTTCTCCGAAGGACAGTATCTGATTGTCTATGACTGATGATGGTTAATTTATTCAATGATCTACTGCTTTCTTCTGTGACACGGACAATAGAGGGGAACACAACCGAGAAATACAGTCTGGTCCTTGCTTATTTTGAGGATCAAGAATCTAAACGGGGGAGACAGGGTTAACGCGCCTGGAAGCCTACCTATTTTACAAGAAAGTCAGAGATGGGTGTCACAGAAAGCGATTTGGGTAGGAACGTGGTAGTGGCTGAGGGTAGCATTTGGATGCCTGAGATGAGAGTCAGGATGTGAGGTCGAGGGAAGCCTTGCATTAGAACGTGGTCTAGGGTTTTTTTCTGCGTGTGTGTTGGAGGCGGGGGGGGGGGGGGTTGCACGTTTTTATGTAGGGATGCACCTGCGTGTGTGTACAAGCCAACAGATAACCTTGGGTGCCATTTCTAAAATGCCTGCCACGGTTTTGTTTGAGACAGGGTCTCTCATTGGTCCAGAACTTTGCCCAGTAGGCTAGGCTAGCAGGGAGGCAAGCTCCAGGGACTGTCCTGTCTCCGCCCCCTTAGTTAGGATGCATACTCCCCAGCGCTTTGTGCACCATGACCCCCCCCCCCCCCCCCTCCCGGTCCCGTGTGTGCTGCATGTCCACCAACTGAATCCTCTCCCCATCTCCCTTCCTTGGTCTAGTTTTAAAATATGAAGGAGGTCTGACTTTTAGAAACCCGTGTTAGAAACGCGATTGCAGTCGATTCAATCCCTGAGTTATGATTGGCTGGGGTCTACGATTGGTCTCTCTTAAGTCATTCTCTTAAGTCATTCTAAGTTAGTCAACCTCAGTGTGAGTTGTAAGAAAACATGAGTGAGATCTGGTCGCCAGAGTGGGAAGAAACCAGCCAGTAGTTTTGAAACAGGGATGAGCTCTTTGAGACAGAGATGAATCCATGCTTTCTCTGGGGCCCACCAACATGGCTTACCTGAATAATCAAAATATGTCTCTGAGTCTTGGCTTTATGGAGCAGCCTTTCCCGCTGTCAGGCAGCTTTGGCCCCCTCCCTGCTAATTTTAATGTTGTCCACTGAATAAGAGCTTTAATTGAACAATAAAAGTAAGCCCTTTAAATCTACAACCAGACCCTATAAATAAATTCTCTGTGGAATTTTATGAAGCCGCTTAATGAAAAGTTTGATTAGAAACTATTAAAGAAAAATAAAACGGAGGAAATTTCATCATTTAATCCAATGTTACAGTAGCGCCATTTTAATTTTTATTTACATTGAGATATTCGGAACCGAGTAAATATATCCTGGTTTTAATTAACTAGCCTCCTTACTTGGGAAGGTTATTTTAGGCTTGAAGGGTTTTGATAACACGCCATCTGCTTTCTTGTCTGTATTAAGCAAGTCCTTCCTTTGCTTGCGATACTGGGTAATATCTAAACCTATGGCTTGAGCATAAATTGAATCATATTAATAGTTGGTGATTGGACAGCTTCAGCCCCGACATCCTGCCCGTATTCGTCCATCTTGTCAGCAGCATAGCTGCTGCTGCCTTGTGCTTTCTTAGCACAAGATAATTGACTATTTAAAAAAGGAAAAAACGAACACATCAGACTCCGCATTGAAGCATTATGAAAATTCATTGTATCACACATGCAATTAGGAAATGGGGTTTTTAATAACAACGACAGGGATCGTGAGGTGAATAGCATTTTGTTTTTCTCTGAAAAATCTTTACCATAAGCGTGGTCCCTGCTCCCACTGTCCTGTGTCCCTCTCTCGACACAGACATCTTCCCGACAGCTCCCCTTCTGTCTCTTACCTGGTTATGTAATGACTTTTGATAAAAATACACTCTTGTCGTTTGTATTGTGTGTGCTTATAGAGGCAAACCACAGGGTCAGGGGGATGGGGGTGGGCAAACATTTTGTCTGATTTTGCTGTTAGAACCATAAAAGGCCCAGCACTTTGTAATGGACAGTGTTTACAACGCTATCACGCCAATTGATTTCACATGTGTGAAGGGTGGACAAACTAATTTCAAACAGAACAACATGGAGTGAGATGCTATCTTCCAGCAGAGAACTGCAAAGGTAGCCCCGTTTATACCAAGAATATGGAGACAGTATTCAAGAGCAGGTAGGACTGAATGTCTTCGAATGTGGTTCACTTTTAAATAAGATTGTGCATTTGTGTGTGTGTGTGTGTGTGTGTGTGTGTGTGTGTGTGTGTGTGTGTTTTGAGTTGCAGAGACATAAGAAGTAGAAGTCATGCTTTTAAGTGTTTTGGCAGTTGAGGTGTCTGTGTGTTGTGGAGCAAAGTGAAGCATAACTTTGGCCAACTACGTGCAGAGCAAAGAGATGAGTTGGGCTGTCATTAGGTATTTGGTCCTTGTATAGACACCATGAGCTCTGCCTACAGGGAGAAGAACTTGGCTGCGTTTATTCTAAGACAGGCATTCCACTGGGGATGGGGTGTGGAAAGGCTGCAAACTACAGTAAAAAAGGGTGCTAAGCTCACATGCAAAGAGATCACGTGATCAGGGCTCAACCATCTGATTCTCTACAGCAAATGCCTTGAGGCCCCTTACTTATTTTATCCGTAAAATCAGGCATTCACATGGCGGGTTCAGAAAAAGTCACCCCTGTTACACACACACACACACACACACACACACACACACACACACACACCACGGAAGAACTGGCCACTGAAAAACAATAGACCAAAGAGATGACTGTTGGAATGAGGACCACTCTAAGCCTGGACTCGTCGGCTCCGCTGTGTGTGCCTCTGTTGAGTATGGCTTGCTAACACTTCACACATGTGAACTCAACCTGTTTCTGCTGGAGCCTCAGGTCTTAGACAGCGTGTGTTCATAGGAAATCATTGTGCTTGTTGAATCCTAAGGGAATCCAATCCCTGGGGGTCCTGGGGGTTTCCCAAGAGAATGAAGGTGCGTATAAAGTTGTCCGCTGATCACAGGATGTTTTAAAAATGCTCTTCTGAGTCCGAGTTGGCCTTTGCCCTTTCTCATTTCCTGTTAGTTGAAATGATGGCGTTATAGATAAAAGAAGTAAGAGCAAAGGGGAAAGAGAATAGAAAAGGAGACAAAACATTGATTTTTTTTTATTATTATTATTTATTTTTTTCATTTTTATTTTTAAAATTCTTTTAGTTTTTTTTTTTTTTTTTTAATTTTATTTTCTTGAGGCTGTGCTTGAACTTACTCTGTAGACCAGGCTGGCCTCGAACTCAGAAATCCGCCTGCCTCTGCCTCCCAAGTGCTGGGATTAAAGGTGTACACTGCCCCTGTCTGGATGAAACCTTAAATTTTTATGAAAAGCAATTCAAAACATGCAAAGTCATTGTGAGTCATACGCTGCCTCTTCCCCTCTAAGGATCATGTGATCACATCACATGCTTTGCTGGAAATGAAGGGAAGGCAGTTGTTGTCTTAAGGATCATGGAAATTTGCAAGTAAACTGTCCCCACCCCCACCCCCACCCCTCTTAGCAAAGTGGCTTCCATGCTCACAGTGGATTCTGACGATCAAATGTCTTTGCTCCTGGCCCCTGTCCACATTTGGGAGCCTACTGTCCGTGGTGGTCATCAATCTCCCAAAGGACAATAAAGCACTTATTTGTCTTTAATTAAAAGTGATTAGGAAAAGAGCTGGGTCTCATGCATGCAGAAGGCCTCTACCTTCAGGAACCCCACCACGACCTCCTGGAACTTTCCTGAAGTCTTTATCCCTAGACTACAGTTGAAACAAGTCACCCATATGCTCTTTGCTCTCAGACAAGAGACAAAGAAAAGGTTTAAGTTCTGATAGTGAAGCAAATCCATGTAAGTCTGTGGGTAGAGGTGCCTCAGATGCATTCCATGTAAGGATTAACGCGTAGGCTTCACCCACTGGGCCGTGGGTAGGAAGGGGGCTTGAGAGGAGACCATGCTGGTCAGAGGTACTGGTAGCCTGGATCCCGGCCCACTTAGGGATTTAGGAAAAGACGTTTTATCTTGCTGCTATGAATTGATTTAGAGTCAAGACCTAAGGAATGCTGAGAATTAGCGCATGCCTTTTCTTTTGGGAGAACTTGAAAGGATATTTTTAAAACAACTTGGATGCTTTTTGTAGCCGAGAGGACTCAGCGAGTTACTTACCAGTTAGGACTCACGGGTGTGATAAATTCACCTTTACCCCAGAGGGAAGAGACTCTGTCAGTGTTGACTAACCCTTGACCTAGTATTTTATCTAGAAAATAACTAATTCTCCATGACAAAAGCAAGATCCATATATTCCCCACTATAACCAGATATTTTAAATTAAACATACACACACACACACACACACACACACACACACACACGTGTGTTTGTGCTGCAACTTGGTTGGTAGCATGCTTGAAGCTCCAGGTCACTTTTAGTGTCACATAGTCTGGAAGTAGTGATGCTTGCCTCTGATTCCAGCATTTGGAAGCTAGAGACCCAAGGATTAGGAGTTCAAGATCATCCTTGGCTGTGTTGCAAGTTTTAAGGCAGCTTAGGGTATATTATATCTTGTTAATTACATACACACACACACACACACACACACACACACACACACACACACTCATAAGAACTATTGTTAATATATTACTGAAAAGTGAGGGTATTAGAATGAATTTTAATTTAAAGCTATCTTTGCTCTGTTTAAAATTCTTCTTGGAGGGCTGGAGAGACGGCTCTGTGGTTAAGAGCACTGGCTGCTTTTGCAGGGAATCCAGATTCAGTTCCCAGCACCTACAAGGCAGCTTATCTATAATTCCAGTACCAGGGAACCCGACGCCCTTTTTCGGCTTCCATGGCACACAGATAGTATACCTAAATACATGCAGGCAAGACACACCTACACATGAAATAAAAAAAAAAAATTAAATCTGACTTTTAAAATTTATTTTATTTTTAATCATGTGTACAGTTTGTGTCTTTGTATAAGTACATTCGTGTGTATGCAAGTGTTCTTAGGGGCCAGCATTAGTCTCTCCCTGACTTAGGAACTGAAGTCAGATACTCTAAGCGATGCTTTTAACCACTGAACCACCATGCTCAGTCCCCAATAAATAAATCTTTAAACAACAACAACAACAAAACACTTTCTGATCCATGGAGATACTCTCTGATGTAATTCATGGTGTCCTGTCAGGGGAAATTGATTCATTGACTTAAGTTCTCTTGTGGCAGACACTATTTGGTGATGCTTAAATCCTAGCTTCAGCGAGTGACACGCAGCGCAGTCTCATCCACTCATTCAGGGTCTATTACACACCTATTGTTGGTCTTATTCTTATTTTGCCAAGCACAGTTCTGGTTCTGGTAAACAATCAAGACAGAATCCCCCTGGATCTCAAACTAGTCACCCTGTAGTTCATGGACAGGAGAATGACAGGACATAGCACACAGATCTTAGTCATAGCACAGTAGTTATGGACCATGCCTTACGTGAGTAGATTGCTAGATTGTTGTGAAGGTGACCAAGCACTACTGAACTCTTCCTTGTCACTCGAACCTTGTCCCTCTTATATCACCTAGCACAACCATGGCCACTTACTGGAGTCCCGATGAAAAGACCCACAAAATTGTTTTATCTCTGTGGCAGTTTCTTGGGAAAATGAGGTATGAGGTGGCACTAAAGGTCATTCAGTATCCGTTCTAGCCAGAAATACTTGTTTTGGTCTGTTTGGAATGTGTTGTCCCCCCACCCCCGCCCCCAGGCACCGTGAGTCTCCTCCTCGTCATTTAGGCCTCTGACCTACTGTCCTCTCCCCAGAGAGACAGAATCTGGCCATCCCTCTTCCACAAGTCCAGCTCAGTCCCTTCATCCAGAATGTTATTATCTCCCTACAACTCTTCATTATCTGAAATTAGTCCTGTAATTGTTTATTTACCAGTTTACCGGCTGTCTTCCCACTCTCTACGCACACCACGGTAAGCCCTCGCTCAGGGAAACAACATGGTTTCTGTCTTGTTCACAGCTATGTTCTCAAGGACCAGGAGAGTAGTTACATGCAACCGCTGCATAATAATAAAACTCTGGTTAAGTGAGTAAACGAACACACAAGCACTGCGGTCACTGTTCTTCCGCATATTATAAATAAAGACATCAGCGGATAGCAATGGTATGTAGCCAGCAAGTGGGTAGACCAGGATTTGAACCTAGATTGCTTGACTCTGATCCCGTGGTGTGATCTTTTCCTTCCCACCTGACTGCCTATGAGTCCAGACCCTGGTTAGAAACAGTGTGTCAAACCCTTGACACTGGGACAACTGGAAACAGATAACTGACCACCATCTTTCTAGACAAGGGATTTCCAGTGTTGTCCATGACTTTAAGTGCAGAGATTAACAGAAGTGGGAACAGGTAGAAAAAAGAATGATCTGGAAGAGTCAAAACCTGAACAGCATCGATTTAGAATCAAGGAGCCTTGATGCCAACGACCACCCTCCCCTCCTGGTGATTGCCCCTGGCCTTGCCTCAGCCCATGCTATCCTTTGGTCTCTGCAACACATCACCCATTGTTTTCTCTCCCCCATGGAGGCTCAGAACTCCCTTCTCACCCGAGAAACAGCTCTGTAAAGACCCTTTAAGAGATGGAGCTGTTTGCAGTTCAGAGGTTGCAGGCGGAGGAGAGTAAGAGCCCTGTATTGTCCTGGACTCTGAGACCCAGATTGCCAGACTACCAGGGCTTGCCCCACACACTTCTCTGCAATTTTCTGCTTAAAGCACCTTGGCTTTCCGAACTTGGCACTGTTCTTTAATGAAAAAATTATAGGCCTAATTTTTTTTTTTAAAGAAATGTATGCAAGCTTTCTGCTTCCATTGCTTCTTTATTCCTATAGCACATAAATCATTTCCCTTTTTAAAATTAAATTCAGCTTGCCATGATTTGGTAATGGGGATTTTTTTTTGGAAGGAGGCAGAGTCTTCAAGCTTTTGGCACAGGAGCTGCTTGGGTTTGCCTATTCAGGCCACCTTCTCATCGGTGGCTGGCATGGGCCTCAGTGCCTCTAGCTGGGCTCTCAACTCCCTTTAGAAGCTGCATAGAAACAGCCTCCCTAACTGTCTTTTCTCTTATGGGTCCATTGCTTCCCAGTGGTCATCTTGGAGGACAAGGCAAGATGGACAAAAGACCAGGGCATTCTCGTGGTCCTTGTCGCTCATCCATTCCTCACTGAGTACCAAGTATGTTCCAAAGAGAACTCTGGGCGTTGTTGGGATACCCAGGCTCCATTTGTAAAACACTTAAAATTTAGGTTATGTCATGTGAGACACAGAGCAATGGCCCACTGCAAATACCGCTTTGTATCCTCTCTGTAGACTCATGTTCTACCTCTGAGGGGCCTCAGAGAGACTAAGCAATTTTCACGGGGTCACAGACCCAGTACTGAAGTAGCTTTGTTGACCATTCCCAGCCAGCACACAGATTCAGACCTACTGACAGCTAACATGGAGACTCTAGTTCAGTCAACCCCAGTCACACCCACACTCGGGCCTGTTCACCCAGAGTGAGCCCAGTGTTCAACACACACACACACACACACACACACACACACACACACACATCTGCCAACACACTTGGGCTATTGAACAAGAATTGCTGAGAGACTCTTACTTTGAGGGCCAAAGGAGATGACATGAGCAAAGCTTGCTGAGTGGAAACTTTGGACCAGGTAGCAACCTTTGCAGGACATTCTGCTGGATAAATGGAGGACCTTATATTAGGGTTCACAGATACCTGAACACAGGGCCATGGTGTTGGTGAAGCCGCTGGGGAAGACAGAACTCTGATGAAACCTAGAAGGATTCACAGTGGGTGCTGTTGCAGGGAAGGAACTGGAAAAGGGCCTAGACTTAAAGTCGAAAGAGTTTGTTTGCTCTCCTGTTCTTAGCTTTTAGTCTCGACTAAAAGCAGCTCCCACAAGCAAACGTTTCCCCCGATAAAAGATGTCATCTTCCTCCTGAGAAGAACATGTGCCCCCTGAGTCTCTCTCTCTGAGGCCCCACTCTGGTTAAGGCCTCAGAGAGGCCTCTTACAAGAAAACCTGATTTGCCTCTTATTAACTTGGGTCCTTCCTCAGATCTCTAAGAAAGGGCAGAAGGGAGGCTGCTGGGTTAATTGAAGGCTCTCTTGGTGTACTGTCTCCTCGAAGGGAGGATTCCAGGCTGGACAATAACTTCAAAGTAATTATTTATAACATTGTACTCTGTGTCCTCAGTTTCTTGTTACTCAACAGTTTCTCAAAGCTTTTTTTTTTTTTTTTTTAAATTTGAGTGCCTCCACTGTGTGTGCATGAATACAGTCATACCTCTGTGTCTGAAACATGTATGTGTGTATGGAGGCCGGAAGTGAGCCTCAATTGTTCCTCAGGAGCCATGTGCCGTATTTTTGAGACAGGATCTCTTCTTGGGACATAGGTCTCTCACAGTAGGCTAGACTGGTTGACTAGTGAGCTCCAGGGGTCCATCCATCTGTCTACACCCTACTCCCTCAGTTCTAAGATTATAAAAGGACACCATTATCCTTAGCTTCTTACTTGAGTACTGGAGATCAAACAGTGCTTGTGAGCCCACTCCCCTCTTTGTTAAAAATAAAGCATTACGTATTGACTTGTAAGAAAGCAGACACACGCCCCAGCCCAAATGTGTGGTGCTCAGGGGACAACTAGCAAGAACGCTTTTCTCTCTGTACAACGTAGATTCTGGAACCATGTGGAACTGAGGTTGGTAGCAGGTCAAAAACCATGTCAAAAACCATCTCCTTAAGCCACCCACCTCCATTAAACATTTGGCCTGTTAATAAAATCATCAGGCTTACGTGTATTTTTCCCCCATTGGATTCTGAGGTCCTCCAAGGCGTTAGAATCAAGTCTACTCATGTTTGGAACAACATATTTGTTGAAATGATTAGAGGAACCAGGACTGGATTCCAGAAGGTTTCAGGCCCCCATTCATTCTTATCTAAGAAAGGAGTTTTTTAGATAAGTCAAGTATTTATTGACCTCCCTCTTTCAACTTTAGCTCGTGGTGGACTGAATTCTCAAGGGAAAAATGTTAGCTCAAAGGGATTCCTTTCCTCCTCAACATTTATTTATCTTTTCCAAGCCCAGAAGTGTTCTTCATAAGTTGACCACTGTCTTTCACTGAGGATTGTCCATGTGCAATGATGTTTAGAAACCCTGTCCTTTCCCTACACTGGCAGTGTATTCTTGTCTGTTTTGAGAGGGTGTTGCTATGAAACCCAGACGAGCCTCGAACTCATAATTCTCTGGTCTTAGCTTCAGTGCCGAGATTTTACATGTGAGTCACCACATCTGACATCAGCCTGTACTCTAAACGTAACTCCCAGCTCTTGCCTCAGTGCCTCAGTGCCTCAGTGCCTCAGTGCCTCAGGGCTTGAGGGCATGCTGTGGCCTCAAGTGGCCATATCTTATAGAGCCAACCAGAATTTTCCACTAACCAGAACCCCCCCCCCCCTTTCTCTCTCATCTCCATATCACAATAACTTAGGAAAAGAAAAAGAGACGAAAACAGCTCATACACCTTTCAAAATATTTTTCTCACTGTGGAAAATTCTTTCTATTATGAAAAAGAGCTAGCATAATAAAAACAGTAATTGCCTCTATTTTGTGAGTATGCACCATTTGCTGGTCCCTATGCTAAGACTGCTCTCTAAGTATCTGGTGACCTAATCTGTACAGCTTCACTCTAAGGAAACTCCCACTAAGTCCTTTAAAGTGGCAGAAGATGCCAGTTACAAAAAGTTAGTAAGTGGTCAGGCTGGATTCTGACTCATCAAAGCTCCCATGTTCTTGCCTTTATAAATGTCATTTAGATCCCCAACGGTATCTCAATCCCGCTTCCCAAAAGTCATCAGTAGTCTCCAGAGGTCATCATTTGTGTGTAGTGTTTTCTTTTGTTTTGGTTCTTTAGTTAGGGCAGTGGGGGTGGGGGTGGGGCATTGAAGTATTTCCAGTAACTCGAGAACATCCTGTATGCTGTCTTGCCATCTTTAAATTTTCCTTATTATAAAATAAACATTCACCGCGTTAAACACTTTGTGAGTACCATTTTAATGGTCGTTCAATATTGCGTAAAATGAGTTTATTGAAGTTCACGTGACCTTTCTATTTGAAGTTTCGATCCCTTCCTCTGTGGCTTCGGTAGTATTACGATGTGTTATGTGCACTTAACACTGTCCTGATTATCTTTAAGCATAAAAACGTCAACATTGAGATGACTTTCTCAGGAGAAACCCTAAGGATTTCTCTTGCCAGGATTACTTTCCCATAAGCAAAGCCATAGATGTGAGCTACTCAGCCATGGGTTTGGGTTTTGTGTGGCTGTAACCTTGGCAGGAAAATGAGTGCTGACAAAAAGCAATCATGTCTCTTACAGCAGTGGCTCTCAACTTTCCCAACGCTGCAACCCTTGAATGCAGCGCCTCCTGTCGTGCTGACCTCCAACCATGTTTGTCACTGCTTTATAACCAGAATATCTATGTTTTCCAAAGATCTTAGGAGATTCCTGTAAAAAGGCTTCCAGAGGGGTTGTGAACCACAGGTTGAGAACCCCTTGTCCTAGGGCATTCACTAGCCCTGTGGTTCTTGAGAGTCTGTCTCTGATCTCTCAGAGTTTGGATGAGTGATAGTCTTGGTACCCAAATGTTGTATTTGTCAACGGGCGATATATCTGCAATGTATGTGCTGAGAGCAAAGTGCTGTCTTGAAAGTAAGCATTATGGAAGGACTAAAGGCAAATTAACATAGGCATTTTCTTGTACACTTAATTTTTTCATGATGAGAACATAACTATCTGCTCTCATCAAGTTTCAGAACTAAAAGAACAGTCTTCGTAGTCAGTGTGCCTGCGGAGTTCTCTTGGACACGGTCCTCCCATCGGATTGAAATTCTGTTTTGTCCCGTATCTCCTAGCCTCCTGTCATCCATCCTTGGTACCCATCACCCTACTTGGTATTTCTTAGTGTAGTTTTGCTAGATTCCACCAATAAGTGGCAACACCATCTGACTTTCTGGGCTTGGCTTATTTCACTTAGCTCAATATCCTCCAAGTTCATCCATGTTGCTCTGCAAACAAGAGGACTTTCTTGGTTTTTAAAGGCCATTAGTATTCCCATGTTTATGTACACACACCATACTTTTTATTATCCATCCATTGGTTGATCGTCATTGACAGGTATGGCTTATATATTATTGTACATAATGTGACAGTTAGCCTGGGAGTATGGGTCTCTCTTCAACATAATAATTTCTTTTTCTTTGGATAGACCTCGTAATGGGACTGATGGACTCCACGGCAGTCCTGGTTTTTAACGTTTTGAGGAAACTCCCATAGTGTTTTTCATAAGGACTGCATCCTCTGCCCTCTTAAGACCGAGATAGAGCTGTAGAAACACCTAGAGCTGCTCCCTTCATAAAGGGAACAGAGAACGGACCTGACAAAGCCATTTCCTCCTTTCTAACTGGCCCCTGGTCAGAGATGTGGAGGAGGTGCAGTTTTGGTGAGAATGGGCATTGGGTAGAATTCTGCAGTAGAAGCTGGGAGGGTTCATTTAGCTACTACAGGTTCCATGAAATGGTTTTGCCTGGGTATACACTAACAGAGTCATGACCGTGGAGAGTTAGAAGCTATGTTTGTAATCACTGAGAAATGAAGAGAAAACTATAATGGATGTTTATAATACTCAATGTAAACATACCAAGGAAGGAGGAGCCTGATCAACCCCATTTGCTGTTCTAGGTCTCTATAGCTCCTCTGGAGAATGAAATGTTGGACATGTTTTGGAGACCTCTGATCCCTTTGAGACTCTGATAGAAGTTTCAAGCCATCTCCTAAAACTATACATGCCAAAGTAGTCATTACAATAACGGCTTTGAACAAGGTTATTTGTAAATAAATAAATAAATAAATAAATAAATAAATAAAATAACACAACAAGCAAATGTAGACCATCCTGGGTGTACACGTCAAAACTGAAGGAGTGTATGATGCCTGAGATACTAAACCCCGGGTCAGTGACCTTCCAGATGATTCTCTGTCCTCACCCACCTGCTTGCTATTGGTGAAACAACGACAGACATTTCTAATAATTCTCCATAAAAAAAAATCTCAACGCCATTAGATTGAATGGCTCATTTCCTGAGGATTCTGATTACTTAAAACAGAATGATAATAATGACTGTAGCTCATACCTCTTATTGAGAGTTTAACACATGTCAGGGACTGAGTTATATGCTCGATAAAGTTTGTGTGGTGTCTGCCTAAGAAATGGTGTGTATTTAATTAGTTGAACGCATAGCGGAGCCAACTTTACCTAACCTTTAGTGAGTACCTACTGTGGTCATTACCTTTAGTGAGCACCTACTGTGGTCATTACCTTTAGTGAGCACCTACTATGGTCATTACCTTTAGTGAGCACCTACTATGGTCATTACCTCCACTGAGTCTCCCAGTAGTCTTAGAGAGAGGGAACCAAAATGACACTGCTGTTGAAGGAAGTCCTTCCACTTGCTAATTAGCTGGGTGCTGGGATTCATGCTATACTGTTCCGTTTAGTATTCTGTTAACTACTCTAGTTTATTAAACAGTGAGTTCAAGAACATGACTTATACCCAGCATATCTGGGAGTTTTGTGTGGTAGTAAGAGCAGTGCTCCCCTAAAGGGAAGCCAGGGGTGTTTTTCAAATGTACCTGCATCCCTTCTTCTGACTCAAATATAATCGTTCTCCTCCCCTCATCCAACACCTGAGCACCTGCCGAAGGTGAGAGGCCAACTGAGACGGATGTCTTCCAGTCACTGAGATTTCTTCCCTGCGTGCTAAGGGTCAGCACAGGGAGGGCAAACTCTTATTCATGGTCTGGTCCAGCCTGCTTGCAACTTCATATTGAGACATGACCACACTTAAGGGCTTGTGTCTTTTTTTTTTTTTTTTTTTCAATAATGGCTGACTTAGTGTGGCCCATAGCACTGATACTATTTATTCTCTGTTCCATCTTGGGGTTGTAGAGGGATGCATCCGCCCTCTCCTGTAGACCAGCGGAGTATTACGGTTCATCAATCCTAACACCTCTTCCTGTAGAGACATCATTGTTACATGTACCATCTGGCTGATACAATTGCATTGTAATTGTATCATTGCAAATGTAAAGATGAAACCCATTGATCGTTACATCACGGACTCTAGAAACAAAGGGGGGAAATGTGTACTGAAATTCAGTCTCTTGTCCTGTGACCTGCTAGAGGCACTTAAAGGAAAAAAAAAAAAAAGACTGTAAATATAGTTTAAAAAAAATATATCCCAAAGACAATTTTCCACAGTTTGTAAGCCGGTTGACATTTCACCAAGCTTAGGACAGGTCATGTGACAGGACCCAGTGAATTAGAACCATGCTGGATTTTGGCATCTGTCTTCCCAGCAACTGTTACCAATAACATGTAGAAATATTTTGGCATTTTCCTTGATACTATTTTCAACTCCCGTTAGTATAAATATTTAGGGTGTTTTAGTGCGGTGGATTGTATGGCAGGCCCATCGTTAGTTCTTTTATCTCAGGGCTGGACTGTTTGAACAGCATGCCTGTTCTCTGAATGTGTTAAGAGGCTATATACAAAAGGCTTTGTTGAAGTTTGAAATGGGAAGCGTCTTCCCTCAGATGTTCCTCACGGTCAGATTCTCAACAGTCTACAAAGTAAGACTAATTATATACAAAGGCTCTGAGGGGAAAGAGCAAACTCAATATTACAGTAGAAACTTCCTCAAAACAAAAGCAGGACTCCAGGTCAAGGATAGTGGCAATAATGATATAACATAAAACAGCCTGTGTTTCCCGTGTGTATACACGCTGGTTAGTATGTGCGCACACATTTCTAGAAATTCAGAAACTGCCCAGGGCGTGCACATTTGCAAAAGTAAGGCACGCTGTTCAGTTCTTTCCCTGATCCCACCTCCTTTCAAAAATAGAAACTCAGAAGTTCTGAGTCAGGCTACAGATTATTTGGCTAGTTCAACTGTAGAGTAAGTTATTAATGACACCCAGATGTTGTTTTTGGTTGTGAAATAAAATGTGTGTGTGTGTGTGTGTGTGTGTGTGTGTGCTCATGTGTGTTCAGAGTAATGTTTTGTGCTGTGCTCTATAGCATCTGAAGGAAAAGTCCAACGGCAGAAGTGTTTGCATGTCCAATGGCATCGCTGATAAGTGACTCCTTCATTCTTTATTTTTAGCGCTAACTGCTTTTTTCCCAGATGTCTAAAAATAAGTATTTGCAAGCTTTGCATTCTGCTGCTCATTGTAATGCACAAAATATTTGTGCACGGAGCAAAACGCACCGATAATACTCAAGATGAGCTATTTCAAGAAAGTAAGGCTTGTGGTGCTAAGAGGAGATAAAATACATTTTTATGAGTGTAAATGTCAGAGAAAGCCATCCGTTTTATTTTGAAATAGTTTTAAAGGAGTGGCCAGATAGTTGACCTCTGAAATGATTTAAATAGATTCAGTTGGGGGAGGGAGGAATCCATGTCTAAAATAGTATGTTCTGCTATATATTGAATATTGTAAGTCATCTTCCAAAGATGGCGCTTAGTGCCTGGTCATGTGGGACAGAGGCCCCTCCGTGTAGGATCACTCAAGCCGCCAACTTCTTGAAGGCCTCTTCTCCATCCTTTGAGTCTATTCCAGCTCATTAACACCTCCACCCCAAGGCTGGCAGAGAAAAGTAGAGGAAGAGAAAAAAAAAAAAGCATCACTTCTATAGCTCTTAATAGCCCTTGCAAAGGCCAGCTCATGGTTGAGATAGAAGTCAGTGGAGAGAAGAAAACGTAAGATTTTTCTCCTTTCTGTTTTTTTTTCGGCCTTCTTTCCTTCTTCAGCACAGGTAATCAATATTTGACTTAAAGACATTTCAATGAACTTGTCGCTGGAAGGCCTTGCTGACATAACTGTGTATTATGTCTTCCCTTTAAACTCCCAGAAATGGGGTGAGCAGCGGAGAGTTAAATGGTGCCCTGCCTCCATATCTGAGCGAGACTCTCTCCTGGGCGATTGCTCCTAATCAGGGGTTCCACACAGCAGGTGACAACTTTTAATTCACCTTCAGACCTAGCCATCTCTGTGACAACTTCATGATATGATCACGCCTTCCGGCCATGACCTGGTGACATTCGATATTAATGAGATTGGCAGGTCGGGCTGTGTCTGTGTTTACTTCTCTCTGTGTGTTTTACTATGCTTAGAGTTCACCCAAAACAATCTGGGGCCAAGGTTTGCTCTTATCAGGATAGGTGCCTGGTTGACACCACATCTCAGATTCTATTAGAAGGGACAATAGAGTCATTCTTCAGTGTTGGCAGTCCTTTGCCACCCTTGCTGATATGTATTCTTTAAAGCACTCTGGCTATATTACCCTCCCATTTTGGACCAACCACGCAGCTTCGGTAGATTTGAGAGCTTTGTCTTGGAAGCTCATCCATCCATCAGAATTCCAAATTGACATCGTTAAGGTCCCTGGAGGTGTTGAGGGTCTGGATTCAGCAATTATGGTGAATAAAAACCTTGCAGCTAGCTAGGGCGAATGCCAGAATTCCAACTACTAACAGTGGAAAAGGGAAGTGGTTTATGTTAGCCTATGGTCACACTCTTCTGATTAAACCCACTCAGGAAAAAAAAAAAAAAAGACAACACTGTAATATTTTCCAATGACTGTGTATCATGAATTACGTCAGCCTTCATTTAAGTTGCTATTATTTCTCCTTAATGCTTCTCTGGTGCCTACATAATTCACCACACTGGCAGCCTTGGGTCTATGAAATAAGCTTTCACAGTGTCCGTGCATGGCGTGGTTTTTTTTTTTTTTTTCTCGGTTGTTGTTGTTAATTATTATAAAACTCCTTTAACTTTTTACAAAGTGACATAAAATATTGCTGAGGTATTTATGGCTCAAACGACTTTTACATGGATCTATTTTGCTTCTGGCTAGTTCTTAACTAAAGCAATCATTTGTGGTTATTAGGAGCTGCCAGAGATATTATGTCAGAACTAGTTTAAGACTATTATTATGTATCACATGTCAGTACTCGAGGCTGCCCTTAAAAAAAAAAAAAAAAGAAAGGAAGAAAAAAACAAAAGCATAATTTTCATTTGTGTTCTTGCAAGGATCAATGATTTATAAGCTAACTGGAGTTCATTCCACGGTGTAGCCATCATTCGGAAGCTTCTCTCAAACCTCCCATCATCCACTTGGAGTCTCTTTCCTGTGGATCTAAAAAATCTCTCCAAAGCAAACGTTGGCAAACGTTGAGTCCCAAGCGAAGATTTGTTTCTAGGGAGTCACGGAAGTAGCTGGAACTGCTTAATGGCCCATGGCTAGGCCAGTTCTGAGTCCCTGAGTGTGTGGTTTTTCTGTGTTGGTTTCCTAAGCATTGGGACCAATGGTTGTGACCTCCTGAAGGGTGGGAGGGAGAACAGTCCCCACTCACTAATGACCCTGCCTCAGATATTCAAATAGGCTACCCCAGCTCTCGAAAGACAGTTCTTGGGCGAAGGACAGTATATGGAGAAATGCAGAGAACCAGGTTTGCGGTCCCATAATGCTGCCCTTCTAAGCAAACTTTCTATTACGGTGTTGCTTTGCTGAGCTGCAGTGAATACTGAGTGTTCCCCTCCTTGCTTATTTAAAGCAAGAAAGGAAGGGCGTGCCAGAACATTTCACAAAGAACGAAAACACATTAATGACTCATGTGAACAATTACTGATTTTCTTAACATATAATTTCTTAATTACCGTCAACCAAAATAATTTGCATGATAATATCCTCAAACCCCTCCCCACCCCAGTGGTGTTTCACAGTCTTAGGCTTGGGGATCAAAGAGTCTGTTTGATCAATAATCAGGAAAATTTAACTCCTTCCTTCTGACTGGATAGACAGGATGCTGACAGGGTATATCTCCACAATAATCACCACCGACACAATGGGGGAAAAAAATTGAGCTCTCCAGTAAAGTAAACAGTTCTGGAAAGAGCTTGGGGCATTTTCTTTAGCTTGAATTCAAGGAGGAAATGGTGACTTTTGTGAAACTTGCATAAATTTACATGTATCCTGTCAGAGTTTTAAAATTAGACAACATGCCTGAGTGCTCTGGAAATGAGTCTGCCATCCAGATTTAGAGAGCTTTTAGCTTTTTTAATTAAAGACATTTCACAAGCCAACACTAGAGACGAAGAGAATTAAGTATTACATAAGAACACAGCAACCTTGGAGATTTAGTGAGTGAATATTTTGGATTTAGGAAGGAGATAAAAGGTGTGAAAGAAGCAGTTATGGGGGGAATTTTCTGCAATTTTTTTTTTTTATTTTAAGTGTGAAAAAAAATTTTTTTTTTCCACCCGGAGAAGCGCAAAGGCCAAACTGCCATTTGCCGTAGCCCTTGTTCTGGAACTGGTTCAAGCTCACAGAACTGACAGTGGGGTTATGGTAGTTGTTAGTGAGCACTCGTGTCAGTGAGCTGGAGTTAAGGAATTGTTATGAATAGATATATATATGCATATATTTGTATATGTATATGAAATTCATATATATATGCATATATTTGTATATGTATATGAAATTCATATATATGCATATATTTGTATATGTATATGAAACTCATATACATATGCATATATAATGGGATTGAGAAGACGGAAGAAAAGACTCATTACCACAGCAGATAATGAAAGCTTCAAACAATCACTGTGACAACCACATTTATGCACTGCTCAGCCCCATGTCCCACAAACCTCCTTTCTGAAGGCCTTAATAACTGCTGATAATGAAATACTGTTATTGAACATGCTAAACCATTTAAAGAATCTTAGACTAAATACTGTCAGCTCGTGTTTGCTTTCCTGGCATGTTCATTTATTGAGAAACTTGGAATGTTAAACATCTGGGCATAGCTTGGTGCACGCAAAGCCATCTTTAAAATGTGTATATTTCAGAACTGCTTTAGTGTATTTATTTAGGAATCTGCAAGAACTCTGTACACATGTTGGAGGATATGTGTAACATTTGAATATGAAAGAGAAAGTCGGGCGCAATTGAAAAGCTAAATTTCATTTTCTATAAATATTATTCTGTTGGGAAAGATGGCTTCTAAGTTTAGGGGAATCCAGGTTGTGATCAGGGCTGTTAAACAGAGAAATATCTCCCCACGCCTTGCACCATGTGTATGAACCAGAAAAGCCCCCACTCTGGCCCCTTCTGGGTATGAGATATGATGTTTATGTCTTTTAAAAAAAAATAAAGAATTGGTTTATTTCAGCACTTTAAGATATGGTTGGAGTTGCGCTTGCCAGTTGCATAGATAAACTGGAATGCAGCCAGGCCTACACACTGCAGTGCTGACGGCCTTTGGTTCTAGCCGACAATTAACACATATATTTTAAAGCTCTTTCTTCATTTATATTTATATGTGTGCATCTCTCTCTCTCCGTGTGTGTGTGTGTGTGTGTGTGTGTGTGTGTGTGTGTGCGCGCTCCCCATGCAGATATAGATGCCTGTAGAGGCCAGAAGAGGGCATCAGACCTTCTGGGTCTAGATGACCAGTGGCTCTCAGCTGCCCAGTATGGGTGCTAGGAACTGAAGTAGGGTTCTCTTGCTAGTGTTCTTAACTGTTGAAGCCACCCCTCCTTCCCCTAGTCTGTGTGCTTTGTAGCCCAGTCTTTAAGACACCGATCTCATTGACACAATTGTGGTATTCGGGAGATGGTACAGTGTAGAAATCAGAAAGGCAAAGTTGGTAATGCATCACAAATGCCCTCCACTGGGGATGAACATATAGAAATGACCATAATTGCTGAGATCTGGGGTTGAAATTTTCCATTGTGTTTGCATCTCTTTTGGTAGCCCAAAACGGCCCAGAGCTACCTATAGACTCGAAGCTCACTCTGAATTGTTCTTTGTGATGTGGCGAGAGCTTTGCAGTGTAGACCAGGCTGGACTCCAGAAGTTTTAAGATCCTTAAAACAAGGTACAGCTGAGATCTAAAGACCCTGACAATAGGAACAGCCATCTCTTGGGACACAGGGTTTTTATAGTGGAGACAGTTCTGGTCCATGTTGGTTGCCTCAGAGTTAAGGCATTTTTTTTTCTTTCGTTGTAAAATTATAATTACATCATTTTCCTCTTTCCATTTCCTCCCTCCAACCCTTCCTGTGTACCCCCACCCCCATGGCTCTCTCTCAGATTCACGACCTCATGCCTCCTCTCCTGTATCTGTAGGGCCACGTTAACATGGGAGGGGGAGGCGCAGGGAGGCTCCAACCCCAAACAAAGAACTAGAAACAACCAAAGAATACTGAGAGTGGAAAAATTCAGTCTTCTCCAGAGAAGAGCACCATCCCCCACAATTAGTCATCAAACACCAAGTGGTCAGCCCTGAAATTTTACATTCATTTTATTTAAGATTTACTATTATTGGAAGGAGTGTGTGGGCATCATGGCACCTGTGTAGGGGCCAGAGCCCAAGAGTATGGAGTTGGTTCTGTCTTTCCACCTTCACGTGGGTTCCAGGGAGACAACCAGGGTTCAACTTATTTCACCAAACTTCAGTGACAAGCACCTTTCCTCAGTGAGTCGTCCTGCTGGTCCATCACATCATACTGGGTCCCTTGCCCCTTTCCTTGCACACTTACCATTATATAATTAGGAGGCCATCATCAAAAAAGATGGGGCAGATTCCTCCTGGGCTTTCTAAAGAACTGAGACATGATAGGTCTGGAGAGATAGTTTACTGGGTAAATGGGGGTTTTCTTTGCCCAAACTATGGAGATCTGATGTTGGATGTCCAGCATTCATATGAAAGCTCTTGACTTGTCTCAGAAAATGAGGTAGCTGGTCTGTGAGGTGACTAAGGAGGGGAGGGTCTTTACCTCCAAACCTGGCAACCTGAGTTCGGTTTCCAGAACCCATGCCCGAAGAACTGAGAACTGACTCCTGTCCGTCCACATCATGTCATGGCCTACACACATGTATGCGCACACACGTACAGAAGTGCATGTACCTGCACATACATGCACATATACATACATGGACATACATAATAAATAAGTGAATAAATGAATAAGAAAAATTACACACACACACACACACACGCACACGCACACGCACACACACACACACACACACACACACGCACACAGATGGTAAGGGGCCAAGGGAACTGAAATGGCGGAAAATAACTAAGAGTATGGTACCTGGCAAGGAAATTGCTGGTAATGTAAACTAGAAGCAACTGATTTAAAAGGAAAACCACCAGGGGCATAAACCACCAGGATTAAAACTGTAGTTTTGAGGGTCAGTTTGTTCAATTAACTTTTAGAGCCAGAGTGTTACCCCATTGATTGATTGATTGATTGATTGATTGATTGATTAGTTGCAACTTGGGGAGGTTTCTGGAGCACTAAAATACTAGAAAGAAGTCAAAAAGGTGATTCTCTGTTTCTTTCTCTAGTGTGGGCTTCTGCATCCTGAGGTCAGTCTCCTGTCCCTTCCCCGCACATGCCAAGTGAGGCAGAAATACTCAGTGGTTGGAAACTGGTCATTTAGAAAATACTATGTCATAGCCCTTGATGTGGCCAAGTCTTACCTGTTCATTACAGTAGCATCATTCTTCAGATGGCCCAGTGGCTCTCAACTTTCCTAATGCTGAGACCTTCTCAATACCGCTCCTCGTGTTATGATGACCCCCACACACACACACACCATAAAATTATTTTTGTTGCTACTTTATCATAGTAACTTTGCTGCAGCTATGAATCCTAATGTAAATAGTTTTGGAGATAGAGGTTTGCCAAGTGGGGAGGAGAGGTCTTGACCCACAAGTTGAGAACCACTGGGTAATCCTTGTTAGCAAAGGGTCAGGCATTTGAAAGTAACAAATTCTTAGAATTCCATGCCTTTCTTGCTTAACTGTAAGTTTGGGGTGCCCTTCTCGCTATTGCAGCCACCGTCCGTAGCATGCAATTCATGTGCCCCGCAAAGAGAACCCCTCTCTTCAGAGTTGCATGCAGAGTGACAGAGTCCCCTCTACTCCTCTCGTACTAAATAAAAGGCATGTTTAGTGACTTCGTGGACCGGCTACTGCTCATGTGTTAAGTCCTAGTCTGAGATCAGAAGAGTATATCCCTCGACATTGAAGAGGTCTTCCAATTTAAAGTAGATTTGAGACGGTACACAGACCAGGGATTTAACGCGGCTGATGAAGTCAGAAAAACACATCCAGAAAGAGGGAATCAAAGTGTAAATAGCTATCACTCCAAAGATGATAAAATAGGGTATCAGTCAAGTTCCTGAAGGCCCTACCTGTATAATTAAGAAGAGTAATTCTTCTGGAGACAGTGACGTTTATTTCTGGTCTCTCACCATAGCCACAGATATCTAACAAACACAGGCTGTTCCTTGAAGGATGCTCAGACACATTAAAGGATGTAGCCATCTGGGGAGGCTAAGTCAATCTCCGCACTGGTTCCTAATATAAATTTTGCATGTTGATGAATGACAGACATTATGTAGCTGATCAAAGATAATGCCCGTGTCCATACTAGTTAGGGCAGCTTCCCGGAGGTCTTTAGCTTCGAAGAGGACAGGGAAGATTCACACTTAGTAGGTGCATTTGGTTGTGAGTAGCTTTAGCTCTGACAAAACTTTCTCAGAAAGTGCCCTTCATCTTCGCTGGCTATGGGATATCGGCTTCCGAACACTGTGTTCAAACCTTTGGTTGGGGATTATGAAACTCTATGGGCAGTCTTCACTCCAGTGCCCTGCTTCCTGTTCACGTTACCACAGCATCATCTAACTGGCAAGCGTGATCCTCTTTCCTCCAGGACCCTCTTAAATGGTAGGAGGGGAAAACCAAGAGCCCGTTATGATTGGGCACAGAACTGTTGATGGAACTCGCGGAGTTAAATCCCATGGAAGAGTACGGAACACGCTAATACTTTCTTGGAGCACTGGCCCTCTTTGAGCATGGCAAAGAGATGCTGAGTTTGAACTTGCTCGTACTCTTAGAAGCAAGTCTTCCTATCAATGCTGCCATTGTAGACTCAGACAGAGGGGGCACCTGGTTCTGTAATTCACTTCCAGGTTCACAACCATTTGCTCCCCTTCTTTGTGCTGCTATTTCTAAGTTGCTTAACTTTTTCGAGTTCTCTTATCTTTCCCAGAAGCGTCACAACACCTGCTTCCCATGGCCAAGGCAAGGCTGGCCAAGATTATATAGTGTGTGGGAACTCTTGCACGGAGACACCCTTTCGCCCTACGGTCTTTGAAACGAGAGTGTTTCATTTGTGCTCAAAGTCAGAGAGTTCAGACTAGCTCCGTGCTCTCTCCCGTTTCCACCCTTCCGACTCTAGAGTTCAGAGTTTTAGATAAACACGAGATGATTTCTGGCATCCTTTAAAAAATATTTTATACATTTAGACATCTTTTGTTTAAGAGAGGGAAGATACCAATTTAAGTGGCAACCTGACTACACTAATGCTTTACTTCTTAACCTCGGTCCCCTTAGGAGAAGCCCCTCAGTGTGGACTCCCCCCCATCTGTACACCCAAGTCCGTGTGCTTTTTCTATTCGACCAATGTTTAAGGAGAACTTAGTATAGAGAAAATACCTCAGTAGCCCTTAGTTCAACCATACTGAATTCAATAGACTTAAAATCATGAATTCTAGATTTTGTGTATGTGCAGAATAAGCAGGTGTGTGTGTGTGTGTGTGTGTGCACGCATTTGTATGTATGTACATGAGTGTGTACACAAGTATATGCATGTTTTCGGGAGGGTTGGGGGCTGAATGTCTGTTACATGGGTGTGTATGAGTGAGTTTGCAGTGTGTGTGTGTGTGTGTGTGTGTGTGCGCGCGTGCATTTGTATGTATGTACATGAGTGTGTACACAAGTGTATGCATGTTTTCGGGAGGGTTGGGGGCTGGATATCTGTTACATGGGTGTGTATGAGTGAGTTTGCAGTGTGTGTGTGTGTGTGTGTGTGTGTGTGTGTGTGTGTGTGTGTGTTATGTAAAGAGTCTGTGTGGTGTTTTTAGGAGGCGAAGGGTTGAACTACTCTGTTCCACAGTCCAACCCATCTGAGGAGCAAACCACCTGTTGTCTTTGTGGCAAGAGTCGCACATGCTCTGTGACTGGCGTTTAATGGTGACGCCTCGGGTCCTTTTCTTTGTTGAGACTTATTTTAGAAAGCAGGGTAGAAGGAACCTTTCTGTTGAGTTTATAATAGCAATTACAAGCTGATAAGAGCGGGCCATTCATCAGGCGTCCGTACCTCCATACTTTTATCTCTTTGGGTCAAATGTTTCCTGATTGATATTGACTCCCATATCTTAAGCAGTTCTGAACAGATAAGAGGCTAGGGAAGAAATTCCTTTGAAGGAGATTTGACAAAATTATGTTTTCTGATTTTTTTTTCCCCTTTTGAGAGAGAGAGATTAACTTCCCATGGTTCTTATTAAAGAGAACAAAAACCGTTGAATTGAAGAAAATCTAGCAGAGTTTCCATGGGTAGATATTGACTCTGTCCCCACTGCATGCAAATGGGCACCAACTACCTCTCATCTCTTGTTTTGTAATCATTTGGACAGAACTTTTATTTAAAATACTGAGCATGGCCCTGTACCTACGCACTTAGGAATACACAGTGCCTAAAGAACAGACAGACACTTGGTGTAAATAAAAGTCCTGAAGGAAACTGCTGTTGGAACGTTGTTTTAAAGGGCAGGAAGGACAGGTTTTGGCATCCGAGATAACAGCTTTCCATTGAAGTGACCATGGGCCTCCATTCTGAATCAAGTATGTGCACAATTAGACAGTGTATAATTACATTTTGATCAGTAAACACCTTCCGAAAGGGTATAGAAATCAATTCAACGGGCACTATAACAGCCGGTCACATAAAATGATATTGGATAAAATGTGTCATCCAACAGTATTTACCACACATGGGTCTCTCGACTTTACATCTTGTGACCCATTCCTGCTGTGCCCGTTCCTCCAGCCAATCTCGTGGTAAAGGGATCATTTATCATCCCGGTTGAATTCAGTGGCATCGTCCTGTGCAGATTCACATGGGTTTCTTTAAAAGGGGTTCGAAATGGGCGTATTTGGGGTCATTTTTCTAATGGCTCTTTAGGGAAGGGGGAATCCAGATTTGTCCGCCTGCCTTGATTCATTTTCAGTTTCTCCACAAGCTTAGTCATTAGTACTGGTCAATCCCGTTTGTGTTTGGTGCCTAAGATGAGCGAGGTGACCTGCATCGCCGTGTCTCCTCCAACAGCAGCCGGATATTACAACAGAAGAGTAATTAAAAGAACATACCAAAGACAGATGTCTCTCGAGCATGCCACTGCACGTTGCAAAGCGGAGGAACCACACCACAGCTCCCGTATTTACACAAAGCCTTGAAGTTATCTGTCTAAGGAAACAAGCCATCTCATGCAGTCTGACCCTGGGGGCCATCAAAGCTCACGGGAAGTTTATTTGCATTTAAATGGCAAATTGAAAACATTTTTTTTTCCCTAAGATAGTTGATAAACATATTCCAAAATGGCTTTCATTAAATAGAAGCCCAAGATGTGTATTTGCATATATGGTGCTGGCCTTGTAAATTCTCCTGTGTTCCTTAGAAACAGCTGAGAAACAAGTAGGCTCACGAACTTGCTTCTCACTGCCTCAGAGAGGTACAGACACTAGCTGGCTGAGTTACCTCTTGATGCGTCTTTTTTCCATCCCACCCCCCCACCCCCGCCCAACCAAGACTATGGACCACTTGGCCAGGCAGAAGACCAAAGGGAGTGGCCCAAGGCTTTCCTCTCCCTCACGGATTAAACATATGACTTATGAGTCAATACAGGTGACAAGGACAGTTTTGTTTGTCCACTCGCACATAATCCAATTGAGATTTATCAGTTTTCAGCCTTGTCATCGTGTGGAAACGGCAATAACGCAATCAGGAACACAACGTGGCGTTACTGCCAGGCGCTCGCATTCCGGGGTGGGCACTTGTAAATTACAGTAGTAACAGTAAACAAATGCCATCCTGGAGCAAAGTGAATCCTTCCTGTCAGATTCAGCAGACAGAGAATATAGTTTTAATTTTTGGGTTTTTTTTTTTAATTATCCCCTTGCATATTTTTACTGGAATTCACGTAACAGGATCTGGCAATTTTACCCAGTGACTAATCTATTAATCCCACTCTCCCCTTTGCCGTGTGCAAATGTCAGTTGAGTCAGGGTGTAAAAATGGGACTTGGGGAGATTTGCTCTGGATCTGTTGGCTAATATCAATTAAACCCCAGAACATCACACACACATTGAAGATGTCTTTTTCACTCTTCTTAAAGACCCAGAGATGCACCTAGCTAATAACCTGTTTCGCATCCTTAATAAAGAACAGGCTAATTAAAAATCGCTTGCTGCCTGAAAAATGAATAAACGAAGAACCATATATTAAAATCAGCAACTTCCTTTGGCAAGAAGACACTGGATGTGGGCTAGGGGGAATGAAAGAAATAATTGTGTGCTTTTTATCATCCTCGATGACGCATACAAATGAGGGGTTGTGTCACCCTGACAAGGCACAGAAGGAAGGAGACTCCTGTTGGCAGGATGGGCAACCAGGGTTGAGTGTCCACAATACAGAAGCAAAGAGGGCCAGAGTCTGTGTGATATGTTTTAAATCTGAAATGCCCCCTCCCCAGCCGCCAGCCCCAGCCTCATGCTTGGATTAATTGTCCCCACATGGTGGCACTATTCTGCGAGATCTGTGGAGCCCTAGGAAGAAGGACCCTAGCTAGCGGAAGTAGGTCACTGGGGGGTGGGTCTCTGAAGGTTACCACCTTACTCTCTGCTGGCTGCTCTGTCCTGATGTAAATATTTCCGTCCTATAGCCCTATTACAATGAACTAATCTGCTACCAACAGTGATGATGGGTGAGTCCTTCTGAAACAGGGAACCAGGATAAGCCTTTCCTTCCAGAGTAGCCAATGCACTGAGTTTCTTCCTCTCTCTATCCCCACCCCCGTCCCGCCCCCATCCCTGATCTAGGCTGTTCACCAAGTCACATCTTGCTCCATCCCTGACCCGTCATCTTGAGTCTCCCTTCTATAGGCCTGTGATAAGAGCCTCCTCACTAGCTGATGTGTTTGTCTCGCAGTAAGAGGATAGAGGTGCCCCCTCCTTGGATTCTGTACATCACGGAAAGCCGGGACCTCTGTTGAGGTCATGAATATATGTTACCTTCCATTAGGCAAGAACCTGTACATGCACGCTTCCTGAAAAAGAAACTCACCCTTCTGACCCACCAGGCTGGTGGTGACTTCTCCTTTCTCCATGCAGACTTTAATTGGAGCATAGCTCTCCCCAGATCTCTTCCCGATGCCTGAGGTCAGTATCTCTGTGACACTCCAAGAGCCCTTACTGGTCCCTTTATACCACTTACATCTCCTTGGAGATATACTGGAATGTTCTATGTCCTCTGTGTGTAGCTCACCAATCCAAGGTAACAGCGAATAAGCTGAGCTTAGTCTATCTTAAATTTGGAATACTCATTGATAGTATTCACGGAGTAACCATATGGGAAGTATACGCCAGTTACCCCTGAATTCTGCTTTAAATAAGGCCCAGCTTGCTTGCGTATCAAGCCAGGCTGCTGTGTAGAGTCAAGAAGCACAGAGCCAGGGCAGGAGGAAGGGGGAACATATACCTATAATCCCGGCTCTTGTGAGGTAGAGGCAGGAGGATGGCTTTAAGTTTTTGAGGCAAGTTCCAGGCTAGCTTAGGAACATAACAAAACTATGTCTCAAAACCAGAGAAGAATAAAGAAGAAGATAACAGAGCCAAGGCGACGAGCAGTGACTGTGTGTGGGTCTGAGGTGCCTTGTTCACTGACCGTTGCCTCTCACTCCTAGTGTCCGTGTCTCGAGCTTCCCCTCTTTTTAGCATTATTAATCATGGCACTACCCAGCTAAAGAGCACAGCACAAGAGGACTTCAAGATGGCGAACACCTGCAGAGGATTACAACACCTCCCATGTTTGGCATGGCAGTAGATACACAGAGAGATCCAGGGTCTAGCTTTCCATAATATTCCAGAGCTCGGATGCGCTCACCTCCAGTTTTATTCCCTTCCTCCTCTCCTTCCGCCCCAACCCTTACACATACCACACAGACTACTCTCTATTCCAAAGAACCCATGGCCTCTCTCACTCTCCGTGGCTGTCACGAGCAGTAGTGAGATTGAAGCTTATACTTCTTTTATGCGTTATCTTCCCCGATAACTTATAACCAACCGCCTTTCGCATGTCAGGCTTAATTACCTTTGGTTGTTTTTCTCCAAATTAACTTCTGAAGGAAAGACAAAACCAAGACAAGAGAGTAGTCGTGAAAGAGTGTAAATGGGTGTGTAAGGTTTGAGGCCTAAGAGTCAGAAAAGCAACAAGATGGTGAACACTGATGGGAGCCCCCTAATCTCTTATACATGAGGAAATTCACCGTCCATATGAACCCTAGAGTGGAAAGAATAAAAGATTGAGGACTAGTCTCACCAACCCATCATCCACGACCTCGCCACTTACTATTAACAAATGACCAAGATCTGCTTGTCACAGATCCCCAGCCTTGCTCAGTTTTAAATACTTGGCTTTGATTTATATAGAAGGTTTTGTGGCCTTCTATAAGTCATGACGTTGGAATGTCAAAAAAAAAAAAAAAGAAAAAAAAGAAAAAAGTAAGTGTCTGTGGGGGAGGGGTGTGCTGTAAAATCAAATGTGCATTTACTGGTAAGAAGCAGAGCACATTTGGCATCAGCGGAAAAGCTGAGTCTTTGATGTGGAAAATAGAAAAGTTCTTTTTGTTTCCATTCGGGTCGGAGGAAGAGATGATCGCTCTGTGATAAGTTCAGTGGGTTCCGATGCTCAGTGTAACAATTGAAGGAGCCACGAGTTGTCCTGCCCGGAGGATGTGCCACGATGAGACACACATGTGTGGACGAGTGTGGGAAGAGAGGCGCCACACTGCAGGAGAAACAGAGTGGACTCAATAAGAGGAGTCCCCTGGCTTTCTGTGTGAGGCTTTGTTATGTAATAAGGCTACTTACATGTATGAGTGAGGGAGCTCAGGAGAGACACAGCACTGGAGAATGTTGGTTTTTTTTTTTTTTTTTTTTTTTTGACTTCTATTATCTTGTGACAGCCTGTAGCCACCCTATTTTGGATGGGGATCTAAGAAGTAAATGTCCTATTTTAAGTGTGGCAGGGTCCTCGGTTTTAAGCAATTTCTCCCTGTTTGGTTTTGTTTTAATGTGCGCACAATTAATGCCTCTCTCGTGTGTATTCAACAATAGTTGCCTAGCAACCATCAAGCAGTCTATTTAGAAGGCAAAGGGTCTAAAATTGAATGAAGACAGAATATGACTCAAGCTGTTGCAGAAATGAACGAGTTTCTGATACCAGTTTCAAAGCAGAGTCCCCAGAAGCCGAGCCTGGGGCCATCTGGTCTGGCACCTGTAGAGGAGACACACGCAAATGGCCTGCCTGTATATTTTGGACACTTGCAAACAGGAAAATAGACATTACCAGAAGGTTCTCTGAATGTCAGTTGATCGATGTTTCTTCCTTCGAGCAATCTGCCTACGCAATCCCTAATGGATGGGTGTGTGTGCAATTAAAACTGTCACCTCGACAGGGTCTAGAACAGCCTAGGAGATGACCGAGATGATCTTGAAGGTGTTTCTAAATTACGTTAGGTGAGGTGAGAAGACCAACTCGAAATGTGCGTGCATCATGCCATTCCATGGGCTGGGGCTCTGAACTGTATAAAAGGGGAGTATTCATCTCTCTCTCTCTACTTCCTGACTGAGGCTACAATGTGACCAGCTCTGACTAACTCTTGCCACCTGGATAGACTGTAACCTTCAACTGGGACCCGGATGTAAACACTTCCTTGCTTCCTTGAGTTACTTTTGTTGGGTATTTTGTCACTGCAAGGGGAAAAGTCACTAACCAAGGAGCCAAGAATATTCTAGAACTCTCCTCAGATTGATTCCACAGCCTCTCTGGGAGCTAGGTTTAGGATCTTGCAGCCTTGCACTCTCTAGGTAGGGAGCATATGTGAATCAGAGAGTGTCCATCTCTGTAGGAAAGCATCTACAACGACATCTTAAAAACCTAAGATTCTCTAGACCAGCAAGCATAAACTAAGGTGGGCAAAGACACTGTCAGAAGAGGGGGAGGGGAAAGGGGGAGGAAACAGAAAAGTGCTCCTGTCACCAAGCCTGGGTCTTCACCAGGCTTCCTTATTCCCAGGACCCACAAAGTAGAGGGAAAGGATTGATCCTGACAAGTTCTCATCCAATACCCATATTGATACCCATATGGGCCATGGCATGTATGCCCACCCCAGTCAAAAAATAACTAAAATAATTTTAAATTTTTTCTAAAAAGATCATGAATTAAGCTCTGAATGAACATATTTGTAAGATTTTTAGAAAAGCCAGACTAATCTCATAGTGTTCAGTTGGCACTGGCTATGTGTCTGTGTGTGTGTATGGGAGGTATTTGTGTGTATGTGTGTTGTATGTATGGTATGGGGGTTATATTTGTCTGTCTGTCCCTCTGTGTGTCTTTGTGTCTGTCTCTGTTTCTTTGTGTATATGTGTGTCTATGTCTGTGTGTGTGTGTCTATGTCTGTGTGTGTGTCTGTATAGTCCAGCAAGTGAGTGGCCAAAGTGCTTTTCTCTCAACTTTGCTTTTTGAGATGGTGTCTCACTAAAATTGGAGCTCACTCCTTAACTAGACTGACTGGCTTAGCTCAGAGATCTCCTGTCTCCACCCACCTCACCATCGAGCACTAAGGCTGCAGATGTAAGTCTTAGCACCCAGTGCTGGAGATTCACTTGGGTTTCCATGTCTGTATGACAAGGACTTTACCAACCGAATCATTCCCCAGCCCCTCAGACAACACTCTGTTTAATTGTGCAACTCGAATAAGCCCACTAGACATGTTCGGTCAATGAACGAATTCCCTTCTTGTTTAATAAAGTTGTCCCTTCACAGATATCAGAACAGAGGCCTGTGAATAGGGGAATACTTAATCAAAACGAATAAAAGTACCATGGCCTTGAACTACACATACTAATGATGTTCTTTTATCACCAGCCGGAATAGCACAGTCAGCCATAGGCTGGCTGACAATCCAATCTGGTAGACAGTGATTCGATTAAAGTTGGAACTTAGAATTCGAGCGTTGGATTGGTGAGCAGAAATAAAGGCCCCCTCCTTATTTTTTTTTTTGCCGTGTGACTTGTCCTGACTTGTTTTCTACCATAGACAAGTTTATGATGTGACTAATAGGATTGCTCCAGAGAAAGTTCACAGAGAACTTTGACCCTTAACTGGAGTTCAGCCTTCCTGAACGATCTGCCTCAACTAAGACCCTGCAACTAACAGATTGCTCTTCTTGGTCCACTCTATTCAAGCCTGTTCGATTTGTTGTTTGTTTATTGGTCTTCTGCCATACGCAGAGTCTTCTATGTGGTGATTCCTTCCCCAACAGAGTCTTGTTTAGAGGATTCCTCCTCCTCAACACAGTCGTATTAAGGCAGTGCTTACCTACGTGATCACCAAATACATTCAGCCTAGTCATTAGAAGTAAGTAGACACCATGACACGACATTGCAGCCTCCAGGAAGGCCTGCTGATGCTTATATCAAACTATACCATGTCTCTATGTTCTTATTTTTAACTCCTGAGCTCTGCCAGGTGCTCACAGCTGCTGAGGGCTCAGGAGTTGCCAGATCATCCATGCCTCTCCCTTCAGCCAGCTCTTGGCTTCTGATCTGTTCAACTTGATGTATTACTTCTAACGTGTCTCTGCATATCACTGCGATAATAACAGCGTCTGCCATTCACTGGGGCCTTGAGTACATGGCCCGCTGTCTAGTATTGTCTCATTCACATTCTTTCAACATCGTAGTCTGTGAGGATAGAGCAACAAGCCCTCCCTTTTAGCAAATGGGCAAACTTAGCCCAGAGAGAGATGACGACTGTTTGCTCGTGATTGTCGAGTTGCCTGAACTACACAGTGAACACAGAATCACCTGCACCCAAGTTGCCCCTCCTCGCTTTCTTGTGAGACTCGGGTAGCCAATGGTAATCTTCGGAGCATCACCAGTGGGAGATATATGAACAAAAAGATGATTTAATTTCAGAAAAGTGTCCTTGCCCGTGAACGTCCTCAGATGTACTCTCCTCTCCTGAGTGTGTGCGTGTGTTTTCATAAGATAGGTGTAGCAGTTTCTTATTACAAAATTAAGATAGCGTGGAACACAGCTGGGACGGGAGCCAGATGAAGCAAACACTGGACAGTTATATAATGTTTGGGGACTGTATGTGACAGAACACGGGCTCACTGTACTTTCTTTTCTCCGTTGTTTACTGCTTGCTAGTGTTTACTTCTCCATCTGATTGCCTCTCAATTTAATAGTGCTTGTCATCTCAGGCTTTAAAGAGCCATGCCCAACATAATTCCAGTCCCTTCTATGCTAAACACACTGCGTGTGTATAGCCAACCGCAGCCCGACGCGTTTAGCTAATGGGTTACTCGGGAGCTATGCGCTTACATAATTAAGTGATGTATGTAATTTTGTGTTAACACATTTGCGATGTGTGTTTCTCTGGTGATTGCGACGCTTTACTCTGTGTAAAACGTGGCATTTTAATTCCCACTGAACGCTTCTCTACCTTGGTTTGCCTCTCGCGCTCTCTCTCTCTCTCTCTCTCTCTCTCTCTCTCTCTCTCTTTGTGACAGGGGATTATTTTGCAATCAAGATAAAAGCATTATTTAGGAAATTTCTAGACTATGCCATTACTAGGAACTTTTGACTGCAGATTAGTCTCCCATTTTATTGATCACCGTTTTCAGAATTCTTCATTAGAAATTCAATTTCATTTCTATGTTATCAATGTGCCCAGAATGACATCTGCAAGAATGTAGGGTTTTTTTTAATTTATTTTTATTTTTTTTTTAATGCAGCTTTGTAGAGATGGAGGTCTTTAAAACACAAGGTATAACATCTCCCCCATATAAAAACATTTTGTTTTCTCTTCGACGTTCTGGCTTTTCTTGGGCTCCAGGCTCCCTAGACCAATAAGTATCTCTGTAGGTGCTACTCACACTTCCCCCTAATTAATGGTGATCATGATTTGAGGGAAAGTGCCATAGGCACAAAGATATGCAGCCAAGGGTAGCTCAGCCACCTTTCCCTCTTTAGAGGTGTGTGTTTGCCCCAGGGGAGCCAGCAATCTGGGCAATTTAAGAAAGAGGGCTCTATGCTGGGGGGTGGATAGAAAAACGGTTGGGTGGTTAAAAGTACTTACTGCTCTTGTAGCGGACCTGAGTTCTGTTTCTGGTACCTATGACTAACTAACAGTCATCTGTCAGTCCAGCTCCAGAAGATCCTGATGCTTTCTTCTGGCCTATGAGGATACACACACACACACACACACACACACACACACACACACACACCCAGAGGCACACAAAAATAGTAAAAGATTCACTAAGGCTCATATGAAGTGACAGGCACTGGTTTCAAACCTCCATACAGAAGTTCTGTGTTCCATCACCTGCCATCAAGCACCTGCCATCTCTTTAAGAGTCCACTGAGAAAATGTATGGTGGGTACAAGAAACCTGAGAGAGTATCTGTGGACAAAGGCAACCCCTAGCTCCACCACTCCGACCCCACCCCACCCCTCCACCCCACCCTTGCGCAGCTGGAGAAGAGCCTGAAGAAATGCAGGGTAGGTAGGTCATGTCAACAACTAGTACGCCCTGCTTGTTGACTGATTCCTGGAGATCTGAACTCAGGTCTTTGTGCTTGTACAGCAAACCCTTCACAAGCTGAACCGTCTCCCCAGCCCTTTAAGCCATGGAATGGCAGTGCTCTGTTCCAGAAGAACTCAAGAGTCACAGAGCCTTCGATATTCTAACTCCCCACCATGGTCTTCTGTTTCAATCCAGAATCAACACTTCCGCCAAGCGAAGCTCTTCACACTTGATATGAGGAGGTCTCTCACTCTGCGTTTTAGAACAGTGTTTACAAGAACCCTCAAACCTAGAACAAATTGTTCTATTGATCCCAAAGAATGACAGCCCTGGCATGGTTCTGGTTCGAAACCTCTGCCAAGTGTCAGATTCTCAATTTAATCCTAGCCTCTGTGCGAGGAGCCTCTGGATGATCCTAGAATACAGGCAGCCTACATAAACCAAGTCACCCATACCTGGAGCTATGTCGCAAGGAGTGGCACCTAGAAGCTTTGTATTGTGTCCAGGCCCGGCCCCCCACCCTCACTTCCTGGAGCCTGAAGCAATGCTTAATAATGCCAAAGGAATGTTTTCAAATTGTTCTTCTGTTGATCCCAAAGAATGGGAGCCTTCACAGGGTTCTGGTTCAAGACCTGGGCCAGGAGTCAAAGTCTAAATTTAATCGCAGCCTCTGTGAATGCTTTTTTTTTTTTTTTTCTTTTTCTTTCTACAGCCCGCCATTTAATGCTGTTCAGTTTTCCCATCTGCGAAAGCAGCAGACATGTCTGTCTTTCTGCCACACGGGGTTGTTATTCTACTGGGGGCAGCATATCATATTTCCTACCATAATAGGAATTAAACAAAAGCCTTTTGAGAGAGAGTCCTGTGTGTAAACGCCTGTGCTCAAAAGATGTGCATCAGAGGCCAGCAAATACCGCCCCTCCATTATCATTACAATTATTATTATTATTATTATTATTATTATTATTATTATTATTATTATTTTAAAGAGAAACAAGGCTAACTAGAGTTCATTTTGGATTTTTTTTTTTTTGTAAAAGGACATGAAACAAAGGACATGTTCAGCCTGCCCCACAGCACACACAGAAATAAAAGCGGTCATGTTTTGCTAAAGAAGGCACAGCTGTTTAATTTTTTTAGTAGAGTTACTTTAAGGACTTTGTTAATTCAGAGATGAAAAACCAAACAACTGTTGCTTCAAAACTGGAGTCGAGGCCAAGTCGAGATGAACCTGTTCCTAAAACCATCTTGGAATTACAGAACGTTTGGGTTCACGCTGGGCGGAGAAATCGCTTTATTTAAAAAGACTTGGAGAGCCGGTGCCTCTGCTGGGAATTGGAGGAGAGAGGGTTTGCTTTTTGTGTCCCCGGCTCTGCAGTTTTGGATCCTCCCAGCTTCTTGTTTAGCTGCTCGGTTTGTTTTAATATCAAGGTTGTTTGCTTTGTGGGGGACAGGCCCCATTCAGCAGGAAATCGTCTAAAATCACACAGCAGAGATTGGAAATGAAATTTAAAAATCAAATTAAACCCCAAATTGCATAACTGATTATTGAATTTGGAAGAAGCTAGATTTTAGAAATTATTATTATTATTATTATTATTATTATTATTATTATTATTATTATCATTATTATTGAACATGGAATGATACAGCCTATTCCTTTCCTTGGTTGTCTAAATTCCAAGTTTCTCTATATTGCCTATTGTTAGAAACAAATAAACTGGCCCTTTTTGTTTTTAGTGGTTTTTCTTCCATATTAGGGAGTTATTCAAGACATCTTTCCTTGGTTCCTGTAATTCCAAGCCAGTTGGAGTATCAGCCTATTTTTGGTTATGAAGGAACTTTTAAAATGTAGGCATGATTTTTTTTTTTACAGTTATAAAACTAGTTAAAATCAATTGGCTACAAAATGTAACAGCTATGGCCATAATAGATACAGTGACTCTGTTATGTTCCTGGAATACATTGCTCTAAACTTCCATATACAAGCCTCAGCCGCCTCTCCTCACAAAGCCTAACATCATGAAGGCGGGCTACTAAATGCAAATTATAATGCATCTAAAAACATTCTAAAGTTGTGGTTTACAACACCGAGATCAATGCCCTCTACCTGTATTTGAGTAAACTTTCTTAGTTCCTGGGGTTTTTGTGGTCATCCCTGCATATCACCCCAATATACCACAAGAGGGCAATAGAGAGTTTGCTTAAGGCTAACAAAGCCAGAAATGGTTCTAATAACAAGCTAAGTGTTTTTAACTTGCTGAGGATTTATTTCTCGGCCTCTCAGTCGCCACACTAGCAGCCTCTGGGTTTCCTGAACAGCAAATATTCCAAATAAATTTCTTCTGAGAGGAAATACAGAGATACTGGTGCGGACAGGGACTTTTGCCCAAATAAGGAGGCTTTTTATGGCGACCCCATGTGTTAGATAACTGTCTACTGACAGTTGGTCATGAGTTTATAAGGTTGGATGCTGAAATATGTATACCGTGTGCTATAAAATAGCTCAGGGGGGTCGGGGGGGGAGAGACAAAAACCTCTACGGCTATCACTAACAACCCAGAGGCAACACAAGCGGGGCACTTCACTGTGTATAGCTTGAACCCATCAAACAATGTCATTAAAAATGATCACCTTATAAGTATCCTACAGTAAAATATCCATCTTGTGTTTTGTTGATACTGCAGTGGTCTTGTTCATCCCTCAGCATAAAGCCTCAGGTGCTTTAGAGGCAGCTCTCATGATCTAACCTGGATTTCTTTCTGTAGCCACCATTACCGCTCCTGTGTGCAATAATCGGGGTCATTTTAAAATAAGAGGAAGGGGTTCAGTCCAGGAGGGGCGTAGCTTTTGAATTGTTGCTAGCTACTGGTCAGCATGGTCACTGTACTGTCGGAGGAAGCAAAGCTGTGGAGCCAGAGGAAATGGACTCTTATTTCAGACCCCGTGTCTGTGGAAGGGTGAGATACTAGGCCGACCTGGTCTTAGGTAGCCTCTACCAGAACAGTGTCCGATGGTCTTTTCTATATTTATTTTCTATCAAGTGCATGCGTACCCACATGTGCATGATATGTGTTGTGGGTATGAAGACGGAAACCAGAGAACAATTTTGTAGAACTGATTCTCTCCACAGAGCTTGACATGGGTTTCAGGAATCAAATTCCTGTCGCCAGGTGTGCATAGCGAGATTCCTGTTCTGTTACCCCATCTTCTTGCTGGTCCTCTGGATGCTAAGGATGACTGGATAAAGCCCTCATCTCCTCTACAGTTCCCAGAACTGAAACCTCTTTCTTTCTTCCAACTTCTCAAGGCTTCTTGGCAATGTGTCATGTGAAACTGTAGGACCTGAGGCAGCTGGCCCATGCCAAGAAGGTCATGTTCTTGCCTTGCCTTGAGGGCTGACTGTATCTGACCCCCTCTACTTACTTTCAAGTGAGATCTCTAAAAAGGCTAAGGCAGTCAGACTGCAAACTTATGCGGCAATTTGTGGTCAGGAAACTTCTACTTGGGATTGGCCAAACTCATTCAAGTTCCATTTTCTCATATCATGTCTGCAACTGAACGATTACAGCGGCTTACATTACACCCAGCTCGTGTCGTCAACAGATCAAAATAGCTCGGAAAGGAGTCGGAGCTCCTCTCTCCCTCTCCCTCCCTCCCTCTCTCCCTCCCCCAATCTGTTTTCACTTGGTACCTTAGTTAAGAAACTTAATGTGCTAACAACCTCATCAGGGCGTTTGGTAGCCTCGAGTCCATAATTACTAGATTTGAACTTTGCAGATAGCTTAACATCAGCAAATCTGGGGGTACTAACATCTGTCCATGACAGCAGGGGGTACTAACATCTGTCCATGACAGCGAATGTTATAGCAAACAGGACTCTACATTGTATTGGAACTTTTGAGCTGTGATCTCTGCCAACTGTTTTAGCTTCAGACGTCAATCTGTTTTGCCTGCCCTTTGAGTCATGACCAAGGACATCTCTGATCCTAACATTATATTGTTGTCCAAACCAACATCACCCCATACGGAAGATAACACGAGCCATCTGCCGTTTTAAAAAAAGGAAAACGTGGAATTAATTTTAATGATATATTTTATCCAATCCATGATAGCCAAAATATTCTTATCATCTCAATATGTACTTGATTTAAAATGCTATCAGTGAGATCATTTGCTCTCTGTCCCTCGTGTTGAAAAACCAATCTGTGTTTTACACATAAAGTACACCTCACCTCGGACTAGGCATTTCAAGGGTTCTGCAGACTCCTGCGGGTACCACTGACTGTATTGGATGCAGCAACTCTAAACAGGAAAAGAAATGTTTTCTTTTAACTGGTATTATTACTGGTATTGTTATGAGATCCTTCGTATGGTTTCCTCTAACATCTGCCCTGTTCTTCTCCTGTCTCACAAACTCCTGTTTCCAATGACAGAGCCTGGCCCAGTTACAATCACCAGTCCCTAGTTAGTGTATCGCTGTGGGGGGTTAGGGTCTCTGTGGCTGCCTCTGCAAACACATCACACCCGGGCTCTTTTATTCTCTCCTCTGAACCCCCGCATCCTGCAAGTTCTACTCTCTTCTAAACAGTCACTGAGAGCCATGGTACCACAGAAGGGTTTTGAAATGTCTCTGCAGCATGATGGTTTTTGTAACTCCTCAGAGGAAGCTCAGGGAACGTGAGCAAGTTTTATCAAAGCCTTCTCCTGCCTCAGATAGAGAGACTTACCTGAAGAAAACTCAGGATGCAGGACAAGGAAGAGCAGTCACCCTGTGGCAGAGATGTTACGTGCAGGCGTGCGTGCGTGCGTGCGTGCCTGCGTGCGTGCGTGCGTGTTCCGTGCATAGAAACAGGCGTGCATGTGTCCTTGCTAAGACCAAAAGAGAACTTTGTCATCTTCAGGCATTGTCCATCTTAGGGGTGTTAGTTTTTATTTGTTTGCATTCTGAGACTTGGACTTTTCACTGAGACTTGGCTAGGTGATCAACAGCTTGCCTAGGGATCTGCCTGCCTCTGTCCCATCAGTAGTAAACTACATCTGCCCGCCGCTGTGCGAGGTCTTGGATGTTAAGTCTGAGGATTGAACTCAGGCCTCCGTGCTTATGTAGCAAACACTTTATAAACTGAGTCATCGTCCGTCCCCTCCCTTAGTTTAAAAAAAAAAAAGAGTTACATTTTTATTGGTGGGGTCATGTGCCACCAAGCACTTGTGGAAGAAGTCAGAGGCCAATTCTCTCTTTCCACCGAGTGAGTCCTAGGGATTGAATTCAGGTCACTCATCTTGGCAGTGAGCACGGTAGCTCAGGAGAACCCTACGCTCTTACTTTTAAGGAAGGAACAACACTACATGAAAATATTGTTCTTTCAGATGGCAAAAAGAAATTAATAACTGTACTTTCAGCATAAACTCCTTTTGTATATCTTTTTAAATAAATTGGGACCTTACTCTATTTGTTGTTGTTGTTGTGTGGATTTAAGAGCCAAACTGTCTCTCCTAAAGATCCATCCATGTCTGTAATGAGTTAAGCGTCTCCATGTTAGTCCATGTGCGGCACAAGCACCCAAACCAAACCAACCAACCAAACAAACAAAACCATAAAAATCATTTACTTACGTCCAGTGGGAACCATTTTCTTTATCAAATTGGCAAATCAATTGCCTTCAGTGTTAAAAATGGACAATCTCAATTCCAGACCTGGAGAGATGGCGGAACAAAAAAATGTTGTGTTTTAATGTGAGTCTAAATGTGCTCTGTTATTTACTGTTTCCTTCTGAAGCCATCTGATACAAAAATGTAGCTTTCCTTTTGCTTGCAGTTGTGTTCAATAGGGGTACCTCAGCACCTCAGAGGGCATCAATCATGGTCTGGAATGAGCAACTTTATTGGTTGTCACAGAAAAATAAAAGAGAGAGAAAGAGAGAGAGAGACCAAAAAAATTGTTCTCTGTTTATGAGGTCCTGTTTTTATGACCTTCAGAAATTATGGGGATTAAAATATCCTTCAAAAACATGTCCGCAATGGATACTTAAGCAGCCTTAAACAATAAACAGACAATAATGTTAAATTGTAATTCATCCTTGTTAATGGTAACATGCCAAGACAGGCTAAATCTGCATTTGCTTAATGTTTTTCAAAAGATGGGGAAAGAAAGAACTGATTTCTTAGAAAAAGTACAAAGCAGAGTTGAAATAGCATATTTTTCTCACTGTGGTGTGTGTGTGTGTGTGTGTGTGTGTGTGTGTGATTTTCTCCCCTCGGGAACCCAGCCTGTCATAGGCCTGGAAGTGGGTGTGTGTGTGTGTGTGTGTGTGTGTGTGATTTTTCTCCCCTCGGGAACCCAGCCTGTCATAGGCCTGGAAGTGGCCCACCAGGTCCCATGCATCTGGATGGAGAGACAGTTTTGAATACATGTGATCATATAGGTTGAAGCCACTGTGGTACTTTTAGAGAACACTTGTGTCATTGCTGGGTCTGTATGTTTGTGACAGGACTTCAAAGCAGAGGGTGAGATAACAATGAGGAACCAAAGACCCTGTGTTCAACACGAAGGCCTAAGTTATTCTGTCTCTACCCTGGACCCAGCTATGCCTACGTGTGTCCTCTCTGCCATATTGTCTCTCTATAGAGTCTAGGAAATTCTGAGACAATCTTTCCACGGGTTTCTGAACATTGGGAATGGAAGGACTTAGGTTACATCCAGGCTATGGTGAGCTACCTATCCTGTTACCTGAGAGTTGAATGTGTTTCTCAACAACTATGGGACATGCCCATCACCCCTGAGAGTGCCCAAAGAGTCCTCCACCTGGAGGCCAGTTCCCCTCAAGGACCTCTGACTGGCCAATGCAGATCAGAGGGAGGATGTGAGACCATGCAAGGCCTGGCTTGGATTTCAAAAGCCTTTCCTATTTTCTAAAGGGTCTATCCTCTTAACAGCCCTCTACCCAGGTAGATCTCAGAGCTTCTCTGACTTCTTGTAAAGATGGTCAGAAGCTTCCACCATCTCTTTCTTCTTGGACCACATCCTGTGAGCATCTTTCTATAGAGTACTCTCAGGGATTGAAGAATACACACTATGATTTTAAATCATTTCGGAATCGTGTTTGATCATTTCTGTCTCCCAGGGAAACAAGGCTAGAAATCAGCTTATTTCTTATGATAAGCCCTGACTACAGAAAAGGCTTGCTTGTTTTTAATGCAGGAGTACACGGAGTCACATGCTCTCAAACCAATTAGCAATACAGATGAGCTCCAAGCCCTGTTCCATTTATGGGGTGGGGGAAGGGCCAGAGGGAAATAGTCTGTGTTTTTAAGTGTTTCCGAGAAATGAAGACCTCCGGGGCAGAGAGAGAAAGAGAGAGAGGGTGTATCTGGAAAGAGCTATGCAAATCACATGCCTGTGAAATTACTAAGCCCTTGATCAGAGGTATTAACAATGCCCCAGCATTCAGGAGTATGAACCAGGAGTGACTAAGACCGGGCATGTTTTAGATGAGATTGCAAGGGGTGTTTACTTACATGGTTTGTTGAGCAGTCAGTGAAGTCTAGGTCTGTTGGGGACTTGAGCTTTCCGTTCTGGCTAGGTAGATAGAGCATTGTCGTACACTTCTCTCTCATTAGTGATGGGTAACGATCTGAGTGTGTTTTGACAAAGAGCCAAGGTGATCTGGGTCTCATAATATCTAATCTTATCTATCTATCTATTTATTTATTTATTTTATTTATCTATCATCCTCTTTCTAACAAAACAATTGTCCATCCTTTGAGGAAGCAGACAACGTGGATCCTATGAGAACCCGTGGTTCAGTGGAAATGCTAAATTGTAGCAAGTGGTACCAGCAACAGCGAATTGGGGCTTGGGCTACCTCACCTTGGAACTCACAGCCCAGTTCTCCAGGAAATCAGTAATACTTAGTGTGACCACGTGACAATCCATCCTGAGCACATGACCTTCGGTTGTTCTCAGAGATATGATCTTGGTGGCATTTAAAAGTGATAGCTTTTAAAATCCGGCCCTAGAATCTGGGCCCTTTATCTCTGGGTTCCTCTTTCTAATACCTTTATTTGAGAGAATAGATTTTTAAAAGGAATTGTCAGCACAATTACCAAGGCCTGGAACCCTGGCAAACGCTGTTGTGTGACTGTATCTGTTGATCACTGTCCATCAATCAAGTCTAGAATGGTTCCAGGAGACCATGTTGGACCGGTCAATGGCCCTAGCCTCTCATAGATTAAACAGCACATGTGCCTCTCAAGTGTTTTCTGCTGGGTGGGGAGGACTGTTTAGAGAAAAACAGAATAAAAATAAACTCAGAGTCTTAACGTATATAGGAACCATGTTTGGTGAATTCGAAGAGAGCTTCAACCATGTAAATACTCACTGGCTGCAAACATGCCCTCCCCGGACCCATGTAGAGTTTTGAATTTAAAATCTCAGGGAATCATTTATGAATTCTTATGTTAAAATGTTGGCTTGATGGTGAAGCCACCAAGAGGGCTGAGAGCTTTTAGGCTGTTTTTGTTCCCTCCCTCCCCCATCCCCCAAGTATTTAAAAACTGGAATTCTGTAAGAGATTATCTACAAAATGCCTTTCTTTTATTACGCCCATAAATTTTAGGAGTGGCTTTGATCAAGCCTTCTGCCATTCTCGATTTGTAAATCTTTGACTCATACATTAATAACTAAAAACATTCATCCTATTCTTGCTGGACTGAAAGAGGAAGTTTCTAAATAGTCAAAAGGGAAACATTGAAAATAGAGCGTGGTAAATGATAACTAAATTAGGGTAGTTTTTTTCTTCTTTCTTTCTTTCTTTTTTTTCCCTCCAGAAAGAGCAATATTCCATGCTGAAACTTGCCAGGGTATTTTAAGATTATTGTCTGTAAAGAAAAATTCCCAGCACTTCACTATCCTCAGCGGAAAGGCATTACAGAAATGTAACATATCACCAGGAACAAGGGTTTTGCTTTCTGGCTCTTATTTAAAATACACACAGTTTAAAAATTCAACAACTCAATGCTCCTCTCATCTCCTGTACACACACACACACACACACACACACACACACACACACACACACGGTCAATTCTTAAGAAGATGCTGTTTGGTTGTTTTTCCATTTCTCTATTTTCAGGCACTCCCAGCAAGTAAGACCTTGTATCTTATCAGTAGACACAAAGAACTTCTCTAATGTATCTGTGAGCAAGCGTGGACAGCAGGGAGGAAAGACCTCTCCAAAATGGGAAGAATGGGGTTGTTTGCTTGCTGATGCGTCAATCCAGCTTTTAGAGCTCTTTGTAGGATTTCCAAGAGCATGGATGGTATTAAATAAATGAATAAATAAATATGATAGCCATGACAGGAAGAGCACAGCAGAGAGGAAGGTGAAAAAAAAAAAGCAACATTTAAGCCAAAAGCTTGGCCCTTGCCAGTAACTAGTTACGTTTCCTTTGTCGTATTATTATTTCAAGAATCTGGGCTGAGATGAGTTCCCCACACCTGGCCTGCCTGTCGGAGTAACTTGTCTGAACCCATAGCTAAGTGGATCCATACAAACACCTACTTTTTTATTTGAGTAAACAATCCCTTTAAGAAAAAAAAAAAGCGTAACAACAAACGGTGGTCCTCTGCTGTCAAGAAGATAGACTTGATAAGAAAACGTTAACAATAGAAAACAGTGGTCTAAGCTAGCATGAGATGTCAGGGTGTCCTGAACATGGCTGGGAGCGTGCTTCTTAGGGGGTTAACAGCTGCAAAAATAGCAGCTGCCCGGCAAAAGTGAGCAAACGTGAGCACGTGTTAGTTGGCAGAGGAAGACGGACAGATGGACAACTGAAGAGAAAAAAGGTTTTGTTTGTTTGTTTCAACCAGAGAAATCTCTCACTCATCAGCCAGTAGCCCCCCCAACCCCCAATCCCCCACTCCCCCACCCCGCTGTAAAGGAGACACAGCTTTGACCAAGTTTATCTGGCTTTATGGCATCGAGCAGTAGTCCAGTCACCGACTGCTAGGTCTCAACTGAAGGGGAGCCCTGCCATGGTGGGTCCAGGAAAGGCTGTGTGCATGCTAGGCTCACAGAAGTTGATGATCTTTGAGGGTGTTTTAGTTTGGTGGAAGCTCATTGTGGACCGTCAGAGGGGTTGATCTGTGTACTCATCAAGAGGTGAGATGACTCTGTGTGCGGGCATGCATGAGGACCATGGCTAAACCGAAATTGCTGGGGCAGCAATCCTGTTATGTGGTCTGAGACAGCTGACTTTGTTGGCCTCAGTTTGCTGATCTGTAGAACGGGGAGGATAATAACAGTGCTGACCTCCTTGTGTTTTAGTGGAGTTATTACTGGAAGGCAGAGCCGTGGCTGGCACTTAAGAAGTTAAGCACGATTACCGAGGGGCTGGAGGGACAGCGGGTCCGTGGATGAGAGGTCTTGCTGTTCTACCAACTAATCACCCATGTGTGGGTGTGTGAGGGAGCACAAGTGCCCTCCGAGACAAGGAGATGGCATCAGGTGCTCTGGAGCTGGAGTTACAGGAGTGTTAGGCCATTGAATGTGGGTGCTGAGGACTGAACTTAGGTATACGAACTTTTAATTGTTGTGACGTCTTTATAGCAGCAAAATAAAACCGAGGAGGAAGAAGAGGAGGAGGAGGACTTACACACATACTCACACACTAAACTCTGAGGACCCAGGACTACACCGGGTTGTGAGTTTTATGTACAAGTGAAAGAAGCTGTAATCTGTAATCTTTTCAACATCACTTGGTTTTTGCGGGGGTTTTGTTTGTTTATTTGTTTCGTCTTCTTCGTTATTCTTTATTTTATTCTTAATTTCTTTTTCTCTTATCGAAAGTAGGGTTTTTTTTTTCCTTGTGCAATATCTTGATGCTGGTTTCCTCTCCCTCTCCTCCTCCCAGTGCCTCCCTACTTTTTACCTCCTGGTCTGGATCCACACTCCCTTTCCGTCTCTCGTTAGAAAAGAACAGGCTTCTGGGAGATAACAACTGAGCATGAGAAAATAAAACGGAACACGGCAAAGCAAAAACTATTGTATTGAAGTTGGGTGTGGCAACCAAGAGAAGGAAAGGAGTCCCAAGAACAGGCCCAAGAGCCAGAGACTCACTCCTCCTCACAGTCAGGGGCCCAAAAACATACTAAGCTAATAGCTATAATATATATTCAGAGGATCTTGTGCAGACACATGTTTGTCCAGTGCTTGTGGCTTCAGTACGTGTGAGCTCATTTCTACCTTGCTTAGTTGATTCATGGAGAGGTGGGTGGATGGGTAGGGGTATGTTCTTCTGGTGCCCTCCATTCTCTCTGGCTCTCTTTATACCTGCTCTTGGAAGGGATTCCCTAAGCTCTGAGGGGAGAGATCTGATGGAGACCTCTAAGGTAGACTCTGTGCGTGCGTGCGTGCGTGCATGTGATGTCTGGCTGTGGTTCTCTGCTTCTGTTCTCATCTATGGCCAGAGGAAGCCTCTCTGACGGCAGAGTTGTCACTTGTGAGAGCTGAGCCTGGATCTGAGAGATCATTCTTCCCTAATGCAGGAGTCCACCTGCTGGAGGTTGAGACTCAGAGACCTTGGATTTGACCTTTGCTTTCCAGGAGGGAATAGGTATAGTATCCAAGATGGCTGGATGGTGTGAGGATGTTTCTCTTGTGAGAGAATGAACCTCAAAGCCCTACTCCACCCTGACCACTACGCCACAGGACACTCACTTTTTAATCACTGGTATAGAGAAAGATTTGTTTCTCTGCCCCGGAGGAAAGTAGGCATAACCCAGGGGCAGAATATTTGCTATACCCCTGTCCCCTCAGTCACAAAGCTCCACTGAAGGTCTTAGGAGATAGAAAGGTCTCTTGCTGCATTATGGGGGATTGGTTACCAGATCTTCATGGTCACTGCCCCCTGGCATATTGAAGGGCTGTGGTGAAGGCAAAAAGGTTTAACAGTAGTCAGGAAGCCAGTGCTTCCCTTCCGTGTTCCAGGGTTACCTCAAGCTTGTAGTTTAGGTCGCCCAAGCATTGGATGTAATGTCTAAAGGTTCCCAGTGTGACACATGTATCACGTGATCCAGGTTGGCAGGCTCCACTTACAAGGATGTGATGAGTTATGTGGGTATTTCTGTTTCCATTAGTCATTCATTCATTCAACAAATTCAGATGACACAGTCCTACCTCCCTAATGTTATGCAAATGAGAGTCAACAAAGCCAATGGCCCTACCCTCAAAGATGGTCCAGTCATATATAATAATGTTGTTCCTCTCCTTCTGTACAAAGAATACAATGACTATGCTGGGGGCGGGGGAGAGAGAGAGAGAGAGAGAGAGAGAGAGAGAGAGAGAGAGAG
>JANHMN010000019.1:35371889-35390273 GCA_030674055.1 Rhabdomys pumilio
GGGGGGACTTGCATGACTGATTAACTTGAATGTGAAAACCTGGTAAGGGAGCAGTCAGGACACCCCATAAACAACCCGAGATCAGCATCACCTGTGTCGTTTGTAACTATGGCTTTAATCACAAACACACACACACACACACACACACACACACACACACACACACACACACACACGATCAACACCCACAGGAGTCAGGCTAACCCCAGTGTAAGCTTTGGAATTTATTTTAAATAACCCTCCAGATCTTCATAAAAAAATATATTGAGGAGAGAAAGAGAAAGAGAGCCAGCTGCTGACTCAATGTCTTGGGCAGATTTGCTGAGATTTGAGACACGCTGGCTGCAGTATTATTCAGAAAAAACGCATGGAGTGTCAGCTTGTTACTGTGAGCCTCTTTCGCTAAAACTGAGTCTCTCTCTCTCTCACTCTCATCGAGACCCTGATCTGAGAAAATACTGCTGTCTTGAAACTCATCAGAAGTGATGTTTTCAGATGTTGCTTTACTATGATGACATCACAGGCTGGCAGGTCCTTTGGGTTTCTAAAACCAAGATTCCAAACAAACAGGAGTGATCTCCAAGTCTGACCAGGAGTACTTCTATTCTGACAGTGTGCACTGTGGGAGTGGGGGTGGAGGGAGGGAGGGAGGGAGGGTACAGGAGTGGGAGGGAAAGAAGAGGGGTTGTATTTTCCTTATCATTCTCATCTTATTTATATTAATTAGACTTGGGAAAGTCGATACTTTATCTTTGAGAGCCGAGTATAGAAAGTTTCGAATCTACCAAGATTCCTTCAGAGACAGAAGTGTCCGGTGAGAGTTGGTGGCTGACCTGTATGTCTCAGCTATCGGAGCAGAACACAATACATACATAGTAAAGCTTCTGAGTCTTTTTCCCAAAAGAAGTCTGACAATTATTCTCCATTTGTTTTCAGCGCCAAATCTTAAAGGCAGACCTCGCAAAAAGAAAACATGTCCCCAGAGAAGAGATTCCTTCAGTGGCTCAAAGGACCCTAACAATAACTGTGACGGTAAAGCTATCAGCAAGGTAAGGTGGGTTGTCCACTGTGACTCCTCCTGGTTGATTGATTGATATTTCTGTGCAGTTTCCCCTTTGACCTCTCTGATACCTGATGTCTTGGTGACGGTGTTCAAGTCACAATCTGCCTTTGGCTTTTGCAGCTTCTGGACACTTCCCTAGTTGCTGGGGGTGGGGAGAATCTGGTAGGAGGGCCGGCGTTTTGATTAGTCAACAGAAAGACTTCTCACCTCCTAGTTTGGCTTGTTCAGTAAAGGACATGATTAAGTGCGCACGTCACTCAGGGCTGAGATCTTATACCAGATGACACAATGACATAGTTTACTCTGCTCGGATCAAAAAATAGACCAGCTGAACCATCCTCTCTCTGAGTAGACACATTTAAATATGCTTCAGAGATTAACTGGAGATGAAATTAGAAGTGACTAGAATTAATCTTTTTGGTCATGTTTTTTTTCCCTCTCAAAGTCACCTCTAATTCATATTAGAGCAGATTAGAGATACTCGGGAAAGAATATGCATGCAAATAAAGGTGTATGAGTGTTTTTTTAAAGGTCTCTCTGGATGCAGAAAGAGAGCATTTACTTTAGAGGCTTCTTGGCCCATTTTGAATGAGCTTTCTTTGAAATCTTTGCAGTGTGCGCCCGAAGTATTTAGTGTTTCGTATTTTTAGACTTGTCTTTTTGACTCCTGTGAGCCTGGGTCACAGTTCCACATTCTGGCTCTTGGATGTTGGTGTTTGGAGTTTCCTTCTAGGCCAAAGACAGTTCTAATCCACCCAGATCAGAATCAAAGATTAGATTGAATTAAGAAAGCATGTCCAGATCTAAGCGCTGAAGCTCTGAATGTGTGTGGCGGGGAATGGGGGGGGCATGTTGATTATTGATGAAGATTTTGACATAGGAAACAAAATGGCTTGAATCTGTGTGGCCCGCCTGCTGTCATTTGTACTGGGTCCTCTCTCCCCTTGCCAGTGTGTCTAAGTGAACCGTGGATCTTTACATTCTGTGAATCTTATCTTCAAGTATGACTCTCAACCACAAAGTTCCGAAGGCTCTTTTGTTAGGAATTTGTCATGCTCCCAAGATTTCAAAGAGATGTTTTGTTTGTCTGTTTTTGTTTTTTTTTTTTGTTTTGTTTTTTTTTTAATTTTTAAAGCCAGGCTACAGAAGGGTGTGTATTTTTTCAGTTTGCTGGCTAAAGGCAAGCCCAGCATTCTCTGGCATTGCTTAGCCTCTGTTGACTTAACTCTGTGCAAGTGAATTCACACGGATATCATGAAGGGTATTTTCTCATGAGCTGAGCAACTTAGCCCTGGGATCAACCATTACCTAGGGTCTTGGTTTCTATGACCTTGATTGAAGGCAATGGGATCTATTCTTTCCCTCAAGTGCACCCTGAGAGTCCTGCAAGGTAATACAGATGAAGTAAGGTTTTACGATGGTGACATTCAACAGAGAACGAAGAGTCCACGCTGTGTTTCTTCCAGAATATTCTAAATCTGAGTCTGCCGAGATAAAGTGCCAATCCTTGTTATTTGGAATTACTACTAATGTGTGGGAATTACAAAACTCATACTAAGACTCAGAGACCAGAAGACACCAATGGTTACTGAACACATGGACTGTGTTCGATGTTCACAGACTTACTCTTTTTATGAGGGATGACAGCCAACCCTGGGTTCCCTTCACCCCTCCTTTCACTAACGCTACCACTGAAAATGGTCACCGTGGGACACACCATCCTTCCAATGTTCCTGTGCTGTGGTCAGCTCTTCAGGAAGTACTCGAACACCTTAGCTTTTGGAGCCTTGGATTACAGTCTTGCCTCGAATATTTTCTAATGGGTCTGGAGAAACCCACTAACTGGGAAAGATTAGTTTTAAATGTGTGGCGAGTGTATCTGTTGGCACCTATCTGGAAAATCTTACAGGATGAACAAGCCATGCTTGGGACCAGGAGAGCCACTTAAAAAGACATTTGAGTCTTAAAGTGGTCTTTTGCCATGAAATGTTGCAGTAAAGATGTTAAGTCTGTGACCACCTGCTTATTTCAGGAACTTGAACCAGTATTTTACAACACAGTGAGCTGCTTGACTCTCAGACCTGTGTGTGTTTTTGGAGTGCCTCAGACAGACCATTTCTAACCGTGGATCAATGCCAGCCTCCTGCAGCTCTACACTGTAAACCTTCCAAAAGAGATGCATGGAGTTTTCTGTGGTCGTGACGCCACCTTCGAAAGTTTGCAGGCTCTCAGTGTTAGCAGGACAGCATCTTTGTAACACACTGTTTTCCCCGGAGAGAGAATTCCCTGGCTTTCTGAAGTCAGCACGTGTCTCACGAAGAGGAAAAGTACCCAGCTCTAGGAAGGGATTGGAAATAAGATCAATTCCAATCTCATCGCTTGATGGGGCTATTTACAGTAGCAGGTCCATGACTGTGGCTTGGTCAACAATATTAGAGGGGTCTTCTTGGCTTAAGTCTTTAGTGATGGAAAGTAAACGATTGTGTGTGTGTGTGTGTGTGTGTGTGTGTGTGTGTGCATGCATGTGTGTGTGAGCATATGCATGTGTTTAGTATCTTCTAAAAACTAGACATGCAACAGTTGGCTTCCATGTTGAAAGAAACATCAAAAGGCAAAGCATGCTATGCTGGGTATTCTCTTATGTCAGATTATTGTGTAGAACGTGTGTCGCAAGTGTGGAGCTTGCATTAGTTTCGATACCATTCATCTCATTCGGCCCTCTGAACTATCCAGGAATTCTCACTCTTGCTTTACCAAGAAGCCGAGGGTCTCGTCTCAAGTTGTTGACTATGTCTGGATTAGAAAGTCTAGCCTGTTTGTTGCTGGTTCAGCCCAGCTGGCTTGCCCTGCTGATAGAGAAGTGGTTCTAACTCAATTGTGTAGAGGAATGTGATTAGTGTCAAATAGGCATGCAGCTTCATTGAGAACATGAAACATTGTTTCTCTAATTAGCAGGCTGTCAGTCACTCTGAAAACCTCAGAGCTCATAGTGAGTTCATCAGGTGTGTATCGCTCAGGTCAGGAACCTAACTGCCACCCTTAAAAGGTCGTGCTTTCTCAAGGTCAACATGAGCCCCAGATGCTATGGCCATTTTAACACTCGAATTACAGTAATTCGGTAGATTAATTTGAGTAGATGTGGGCAAAACACGCAGACAATAACCTGACTGAGTCTTACTGGGAACAGAGAGCTTTCTAGTCTGAGAAACCACCACCCACTTGTTAACGTCTTGCAAAGCATCCTTCATCCTCTTAAAGGAACTCCAGGGATGCAGGATGGAGTTCAGCAGGTGGCAGCATGGTCTTACTTGGAGCCTCAGTTCTAAACCAAGTGGGTGAGCTACTTTAGCCTTGGCTTCCACCCCATGTGCTTTCCTTCCATTTCCAGTATTTCTCTTCTCTCTCACACACAAGCAGAGGGTTACATATCTATCTGCCTGCAAATCCCGGAGTCCCCTGACCGAGATGCCTCTGTCCGAATAACAGCGATAATTTATACACAGCTTTTAGCTCTTCTCCCCTGCACACGATTGAAGTTTGGAGGCAGGTAGACCTGAGCTCCAGACTTAGGTGTTTGCATATCAGTAGTCATGCATCAAGATCTCCAGCCTCAGTGGGCTTCAGTTTTTTTCTCCTACAAAACGGGTCTAATCGGCTATCTTTTGCATTTCCTGTAGACAGTGTAGCAAAGGTGAAGCATATAAGGTTACATAGTTCATTGAACACCCCATAGGTATAAGGTTCTGTCTCTTGATTGGCTGGATGCCCAATAGAAGAAAAGAAGCCCTTTAGATTTGTAAACCACCTAGTTTGGGTTTTTATCAGACTTGATAAATCATATTTCTTAGTAGACGATGTTGTCATGCCTAGATTCCATATACACGCGATAAATTGTATTTCTCAGCTTTGGATGTTGTCATGCCTGGAAATTAGATGTGTCTTGTACTTGAAACTTTGTTTCGACTACTGGCTTTAACATTTCTATTGAGTTCATCTTCCACATTTAAACATGTTATTCCTTCTGCCTGTGCCTCGGTTTCTATGTTCTTATGACAGTAATAACCTACTTCATGAGAGGCATGTGCATAAAGTTTGGGGAGACAGCTCAGGTGTTTAAAATGCTTGTCCTGCAAGCATGCACACCTCAGTTCAATCTAGAGAATGCATGCGAAAACAAAACAAAACAAAACAAAACAAAACAAAACAAAACACCAGAAAGCTCTTGTGGTTGCATTTGCTTGTAACCTCAGTGCTGGGGAGGTGGAGAAAGACAAGCGATTTCTTGGAATTTGCTGGCAGGCCTGCTAACGTATCCTAATCTGCAAGGTTGGCCAGCCAGAGAATGAAACGACCCGTTAGCCAGTGAGCGCTACAATAGCACCTGGGTACCAATGTAAACAAATAAAGCCGTACAGATGAAAACTAGGATGCTTACATGATTTCAGAAGCCAATAAATTATGACGTGCATAAGTGTAGGCTCAACAACCTAAAGCTTGGCTGTGAAAATTGATGATGACGTACACAGGATGTCTGTTTTCCTATGATGTCACAGAGTGTAAAAGTTTGAGGATATTGTCAGTAAAAATTCTATGTGGAAAGACGTCTTCACCCACCCCATTTCCACAGCCCCTTAAAAATTAGAGTCAGCTCTGGTGGCCCCACTGAGTTGCCCAGAAAGTATTATTTTTGTGAGGCCAGTCTGAAGAAATTAAAGCAGCATGCTCATTTGACAGAATGAGCGGTAACGGAGCTCTCTTAGAGAGGATGTGTTCTCCTTCAATAAATAAACAAATCTTTTCATGTGCTTAGAGCTCAGAAGGATCTGCGGAGGCTGAAAACTCTGAATCTGAGAACAGTGTAGAATCTGTGGGACATTTTTATTCTCAACGTTCCCCGGCCCTTGCCCTCTTCCTGCCCGACATCAGCCAGGAGATGTAAAGAATATTGGAATGTACACATTCCCCAGGGGTGCATTTGAACTTGGAGTCTGACCCTTTGTACTTCCCCCTTTTACAATTAAAATAACTCAGCAACTTAGCGTTATATTTAACAGTCATCAAAGGCCGCTGTACAACATGGCCGCGAGCAGGGAACATTAGGTTACCCAAACACCAAAGCCTGCCCATGGCATAGAAGGAAGAACCATGGAGTATCTGCCTCCATTTATGTCTTAGTTTGCAGGGGTGGGGGTGAGGGGTAGGGGTGGGGTGGGGAGGTCCGTTTGTTCTACGTGGGGTTTTAGCAACTCTCTACTCTTTCTTTTCTGGCAAGGAAACATTTCCTATCCCATTCTAAGCTGATGGAAAAGCTACCAAGTCCTCATTAAAGAGGTTTCTTTGTTGCTGGGTTTTTTTTGTTGTTGTTGTTTTGTTTTTTTTTTTTGGTGTACCGCTCACGGTTATGTGTGGCCAACAACCTCAGATGACACATGATAATGACCTTGCTGGTATATCCCAGCATGGAGAGCTCTTCTAGGTGTCTAGGAAGAGGATAAATTTACACAAAGAAATAAATCTTTCTCTTTTATATAATATATACAGTACCGGGCTATTGTTAGGAAAGCAAGGTTTCATCAACCACATTAATGATGGTGCCCTTTGGGGAGATAAAATGTATCAAGAGGAGAAACAGTCTTCTTATTGGATATCAACACTGTTTTTTTTTTTTTTTTTTTTTTCTGGTTTGACATGAATGTACTATAAAGGATACAAAGGACATTGGTACAACCTGGCCAACTGTGGCCCGCTGGACACCTGTTTGTCAATAAAGTTTTATTGACATTCAGGTCACGCCCTTTCTAGACTTGAGTACTTGCCATCCAGTCCACAGGGCACAAAAGCTTACTGTGTGCTCCTTTATAAAGCTTTGTTCCCATTGTCTAGTAACATTCTTACTCAAGGCTGTCTTCTGCAGAAAGCAAAGCATCATTTAGATATATCTTTGCATGCCTTCCAAGGCTGGACTTGATTTGTTATACCGTTATTATTATTTTTTTTTTCCAGGTGAAAGGAGAGGCCAGGTCAGCCTTGACCAAGCCGAAGAACAACCACAATAACTGTAAAAAAACCTCAAATGAAGAAAAGCCAAAGTTGTCCATTGGCGAAGAGTGCAGGGCAGATGAACAAGCCTTCTTAGTGGCCCTGTATAAATACATGAAAGAAAGAAAAACGCCCATTGAGCGAATTCCCTACTTGGGTTTCAAACAGAGTAAGTATACTTGTTTTTGTTTCTGAAATATCAAAATTGCTCAAATTCTTTGAAATTGCAAGGCGTTGGGCGGGGGTGAAGGGGGAGTGGAAAAAATGTTTTTTTTTTTTCTTTTCTACTAGTGATTATGTTGAAACCCTAATCTAGGCAGGGTGTTTTCTGTTTATAGTAGATCCACAAATTGTCTAAGCCAAGAATTTTCTCCCTGCCTCTTTCCGCTGCATTGTTGTCTTCTGGGACAATTGCAGAGATATTTATAGGCAGGAGTCCGAGGACGGTGACTGGTGACTGGAAATAGACGTGCTGAAAGCTTCTCGTTTTCTGTTTTGTCAATCTGGAGTGTCTGCAACTCCTTTCTTATGAGATAATGATGATGATGTCGCCTTATCAGGCACAGATGTTGCCTGTCCAGAGATAGCTTCTAAAAGAAAGATGTTTTAAAAGTGGACCAAACAGCCATAAAGGGGGGGGGGGGGTCCCTTTAGTCCCAAACCTGTTGGTTTTTATAACTCTGAATTCACAGCAAATATGAAATAAAAACTTGAAGGGAAATTCCAGTTTGGAGCAACTTTGAGCTGGATATACATCTAGGTGTCTTCATGTATAGACAAGGAAACTCATAGCTTGAGCAAAATTCCACTGAAAAAGAAAAGAAAACCTAGATCTTGCCCCTGAGTTCACAGCCAAGTGTATATTTTGTTCTTGTCTGGATTTACTGGTGCACAAAGCCATGGGCCCCTCCGGCTTGAAATAGTATTTTCTCCAATTGCATCTTCCTAGATTAAAGCCATGTGTCATTCTGATGAAGAGAGTCAAACCTGTATGTTTTACATAACAATTTACATAGCTAATAGCAGATGGCACTGATTATAAGAGATCACTCGCAGTCATTATAAACTTATATAACGGCAGATGATTACAATGTTTGTCTAGAAAACTGGCTGCTGGGAAAAAAAATAGAAGTAAAATCAATGTTCTGTGAAGAGTTCTGTCCCGTTATCAATGTTTCAGTAGAGAGCAAGGCCAAGGCTTTTTTAGCCTTGAAACAGTACAAGGTTCACTATGGCTTCGCAAGCATGTTGTGTCCAAGAGCCTTTTGACAGTTTAATTCCCCATTTGGTTCGTTTCCCTCACCAAAGGATTACGTGAGGCCCAATATTCTCACATTCCAAGGTATCTGGTACAAAATGAACAACCAAAAATATCTCAAGACTAGTTGAGCCAAGCTTGTTTGGCAGCATAACCATGCAAATCCTATACTCGAGATCTGTTCTGTTTTTTTTTTTTTAAGTTACAATTTTTCCTAACATCAGAGCTATCTCAGGCACAGTTAGGGAGCTAAGTGGACTCATGACTTCATTTCTTTGTGAACGACTATCTCCCCTTACTTTGTGTCTCAGGCTTGGCATGTGACCTGCCTGTTTTCTACTCTCACGTGTCAGCCACATGTTGGCAAAAATACAGTCTGATTCTTTAATATGGCCTCGTTATCAAACAGTCTAAGAAGGTAATCATATATTAAAGTGACTGTTTACTGATCACAGAGAAATCTTATCTGGAGGAGGCATGGCCAACCCATAAAGGCCTTCTTTCCAAGAACCAAGAAAGACCCACACCCCTTTCTGAATTCCCACGAATTCCCCAAGGTCTTTTCAATGACTTCTCTTTCTTTAAAGTTGATAAGACAAACAAGACTATGCTGTTTGTCCTTAAAGTCCAACAGGTGCTGTGGTGTTGTGACCATCTCTCAAGAAATACTTTTTAAGGGTTGAACATAGTATTTCCTATAATGTTGAACTCTCCTCGAGTGAATTATTTCCTAGAAATTTAGCTCTCTGGGGTGCAGGTGATTGGTTTTTGTTGTTGTTTTTGTTATTATTATTATTGATAGAAGTGAATGGGGTTTTTTTAGTTATTTTTTCTTTCTCTTTCTCATTGAAAAACAAAATGTTTGAATTGACATTTCTTGGAAGTGTGTTAATGCAATGCTTATCTAAATACTTATTGTCCCTCTAACAGTTAACCTTTGGACTATGTTTCAAGCTGCTCAAAAACTGGGAGGATATGAAACAGTAAGTGTTTAATCAACTTAAATGAAATGATTTCACAATCTGACTCCCTCCCCCACCCCCTCCATCTCCTCTGTCTCTGGCCAAAATGGAGGAAAATTGAAAAGCAAGCACACCATCATTGGCTGCCTTTCCCAATGGCTCTTACACTTTGGGGGGTTTATGGGGCCAGTTTTGGAAATGGTCCCAATTAGTTCCAGGTTTGGCAAAACTGTAAACTTGTCGTAAAACACTACAAGTGGAAAACATATGTAACTCTCCCCTGTCAGGGAAATTAGTTGGGTCTGTAATTTTTTTCCCATGTTGAGAAAGGTCTATGATTGTCCGACAAGCCAAGATTGCATAAAAGAAATCTCCCTTGGCAACCTACCTGACATCTGTTCATGTCTAATATGGGAAATGTATTAAAGGCTTTCAGAAGTCATCAGGATTGGCCATTAAGGAATAGAATAGAGCACAGCCTCCCCTCATTCTAGGGCGAAGAAGCTTTATTAGACAAGGGTCACTGCTACATAAACAGGAAGTTATCAAATTTATTCAGAACAGGCTCTGACATTCTTTATCAGCTAATTCTAACTGACAGGGGTGAGTTATTTTTAGCCCACGGGAAATTTTGATGGCCATGGATTTTTACAGCGTGTATTTCTGAGCCAATAAAATATCAGAGGGACAAACGGAGATTAAGATCTTGAAATACGAAGGGAGGGGGAAAAGATCTGCATTAATGTAGCACAGAGAGACGACATCTGTAATAAAATTAATTGACATAGGAAGATGGCGTCACTAGGAATGTTTTTCTCTCCCACACAATAATCAGATTAAGTTGTATAGTTCCTCTGGCAATTGAGTGGGAAATTATTTCTTTTCTTCCTTTAAGAAGTAATCTGAGAGGCCTCTGTACTGTAGTAAAATGAAAGCAACAGACACAAAGTCAAGAATATTATATTTATTTTACCCCAACCCCACAAACCAGTGGTCCTTGCCATATAATGTATCTTGTTCCAGAAACTAATAGAATGTTTTGATGTAGGAGTCTAGGCACAGGAAACCATAGAAAGTGCTATTTGAGTCAAATAATCTGATATTTACCATCAAGATATCTGCTAAGAATTCTGACTGAAAAAGTGTTTGAAGTGCATCTGTGAGCTTATAAACTGCTTAATATATGGGAACATATGTGTTTATAAAGAAACCTAGAACACGAACACATGTAAAATATTCATTTCATCGATGCAAGTTTATTTGAGAGATTTGTTTTATAAAAGTACCCTGTGCAAAAATAAATAATTTTTTTTTAACTTGGCTAAATCTGTTGATGGATTAGAATACGGACTCCCAGCCACAGTTACAGCTCATGGTTCTGCAAAATCTTGAGCTAATTATAGGTCTCCTCTGTGTGAAAAGATGGAAACTTAGTCTCCTGAGCTCAACAGTCAGTCTCTCGGCCTCCACTTGTAAGCTGAGATCTTACAACGCGGAGAATATGAGGCTGCACTTTGGTGAACTGTGGTTGGTTACATGATATTTGCACAGCATTATAAAATCTAGTTTTTAAACTCCAGAGCTTCATGCCCTGAACTGATAGGAAGAGGCCAGCAGATTTCCCAGAATCAGTGTTTCCTGCTTCCATATCTCTGTGTCTTTACAAGATACCAAGTTGGTGTGGAACAAATAGAAGAAACTTCTGATAAATTTGGGTGGGCATTTGCAGTACATTTGGACTGGTAGAAGTGATTCCTTTGTTGAATGAATAAGTGACCATAAGTCAGCAGATTGCCTGACCATATATTTATTGGCCATCGTATGCATATGGGACATATGTTAGACACCATGGAAGAAAGGAAAGATCTAGGTTAGCCATTCTGATCCTTAAGAGAGTTACTTTAAGGAGAGTCAGTCATTAAACTATGGGTTAAAAAAATTAAAAGACCATCGCCCTATAGAAACAAAGAGCTTTCCCCTGTAGAAATGAGGGAAGGAGCCTTCGAGGCTCAGATGTGCTGACTCAACCTGCAGGATAGGTGTGTTGGATTAAAGATGCTCTGAGATGACATCTTCAGGTGAAAGTGAGGGATTGGATCCAGATACAAATTTTCATGACTTTCTTAGGGACATTTCTTAGGAACATTCTCACATGGAGGTAGGATAAACTTGAGTACAGCAAGGTCAGGCAACATAGAGTGACTAGCGTCTGGGACATGAGGCTGAGAAGAGGGTTTTTAATAGATAAAGGCAAGAAAACGAGGCCAGGAGAGAATGGGTATTGGATTCAGAGTTCCAGATCTGTTTTGTAGGCAGAGGAAGGGAACGAGTATAAATGATGTCACCTCATTTAAAAATGAGTTTCTCTTCTCTCTCTTACTATGAAAGTTACCTTTTCCGTGGGCCATCTGCACCAATGACCCAGGTGAATAAGGATGAATGGGGACTCTTGTAATTTGTTCTCAATTGCCTTTGGCTCAAATCCTTATGCCCAAGTAGCATGTGTGGAAAAATGCATATTCTGGGGGATATATGAGGGACCCAATGGGTATCTCCCTCTATCAACTTAGGAATGGAATTTTTAAAGAAATCTCCCTCCCTCCCTTCCTCCCTCTCTTCCTAGCTTCCTGTTTCCAACTTCCTGTGGCCCTGTTGGCACCTAACTATGTTTCTACTATCTAGATCTAAGCTTGTGGTCCTCCTAGGTACACAATACATTTTTTTTTTCTTGGAGTATTTTGAATCGGATTTTCAGATGATAGATCACAGGTTTTTAGTTTTGCAGTCTAGAATATCCTAGAATATCAGTCTTCCCTTGGCTCAAGAAGAGCACGGTGTTTCTGGAATTTTCTTTTCATGCTGTGAAAAGTTCCTGTAAATCTGGATGCAGCTCAGAGCTATTTCCATTTTGAGTAAAGGAAATTGTGGCATTTTGACAGATTAATTTTCTATAGTTTATGTCCTTCATCATACAAACAAGGAAACTAAGGATTGGTTTCTAAGACCATCATGGCGGTATTCAGGTTCTAGTTTGCTGGTAATCCCCATCGTATTTTTCAGATTTGAGTTCACTGGCATTCCCCATCACGATATTCTTCATATTCTTGCTTGCTGGAAATCCCCAGTAGATGTCTCTGCCTCTGTAGTAGTATTGTTGAGCGGGGAGACACATAAATTACTGTCTCTTGTGCCTTCCATTCCTGGCAGTTTCTCATAATATCTAGGATATTTTCTTCATGTTAGGAGTGATGTTGAGAGGAAAGACTCACCTTGCTTTGTTGGCATCATCTTTCAGCCCATGCATACCACGTGTAGTATTGTCCCCCACGGGACCTGTCTTCAATTTTGTCCTTTATCAAAATCACATATCAAAGACAAAAAATTTGTCCTTAAGCCAGTTTTTGTTGTTTGCTTGTTTTTGTTTGTTTGCATTGTGGCTTAGGAATCCAGGCACGTACCGTAGTACTGAGATACATCCCCAGCCCTTTCAAGCTATTACCTAATACACATGTCAGAATACTCATGTTTCCTAGTAACGAACCAGTTACAACCTGAGACGATGTCTTGTTCTTAAGGGGGAAAAAAATGTAAGAATTTAGGAGAAATGTTTAAATAGATAGATATGGTAGATACTAGCTATGTAAGTATTAGATAATACGAGGAGTCAGGACCAGTCCAAAACTCTAGCGTCAAGTTTGCGGATGTGTTACTGTGTGTCTGTCCAGAGGCAGCTCTCTGGAATTCCCTCTAGTTATGAATAAGAACATCTTAATTGGCTTGTTTTTGTTTGTGGTTATAAACTATTCCAAACCTTCTGGTTTGAATTGTGGATTACGAATTGTTTCACTTTGTTTCTTCTTGATCCTCTCATTTAAATTTAAAAGAGAATGAGAGAGAGAAAGAGAGAGAGAGAGAGAGAGAAGCGGAAGTTTCATTTTAAGTCTGTAATGTTGACCGACCACTGTACAATTCTCTCAGCCTCTTCTGCCTTTACTGAAAATATAGCAGGTGTCTCTCTCTGCTTTGAGGTTTAGAGATCATAAATATATCTAACAGATCTGAGTCCCCAAAACACTGTCTCTTGAGTGTTTTTGATTGGCTGCGACGACTGGCTCGCTCTTTGCAGACTTCCAGCTAGACAGTTCTCTACTCAGTCCTTTCTTTCCAATCCAGAAGAGGATGATGGTTTGCTCTTGAGCTAGGGTCCTTCCTATGCATCTAGGGAAGCAGTAACTGCCAGGAGAGTCCCTGGAGCATGAGGGACACCTCAGCTATAGTTTTTATTAAGATGATTTCACTTCCCTGACCACCTGATGGAGAGCCCCATGCAGTAACGCAATGGGTACCGAGAGAAACTTATCAAAGCACAAGAAGGTGGTAGGTACCAGCAGCATAGTGCCCTCCAGCCCCTTCTAGTCTCACCAATGAGGCGGCACTATGATGCATTCATTTGGGAGAAGTCACTTGGCTTCCTGCCGGATTATGCTCTGACATCAGACTCTGGCTCTGACATCAATTTGAAGACATCCTCGGACTCTATCCCCAGCATTCTGGACATACAAAGTGTTTGGCTTACTTCGGAGTAGTCCAGGCCAATGATGATGTCATGTAGTTTTGAGCGGCTTCAGTTCCTGGAGTACTACCAGGAATAAAAAAGTCATCTTCCTTGAATTCAGCCCGCCCTCAAGGTGTCCAGACAAAGCTCTGTTTCCCAGGCAGACTGAGCCATGCCAGGCTCAAGCACATGCATCCTTTTGACTTTGTGCTGACTTCCCATTCCTAAGCTACTGGAAAATCTCAAGTCCACGAAAGCCCCTGGTTTCATCTACTTCCCTAGACCCCTCAGATACCAGCGTGATTTCATCCTTGTAACCTAAAAGGTAGAGAAAGTAAAGGCTCCAGGCTTTAAAGGGGCTGTCCTGAAATTGCGTGTGCGTACACGTGTATCCTCAGGTGTCCTACACCTTACTTTTCAAGAGAACATTGTCTATTGACTCTCCCACAGACCCATACATGTAAACGATGAGTCATGATTTATCCACCCCCCAACTTTAGCTTCCAGTTCCTGCAAGGCACCCCCAATTCTCTACTTCCCACAGGTACCCCCCAACATGCCTCTCTCTCTACATCACGTCTTCTGTTTTGTGTTTTATTTTGGCTTGGCTTGCTTTGTTCTGCTGGTGGTGGATTTTGTCTTGTACCTCCTGGAGTACTACCAGGAATAAAAGAGTCATCTTCCTTGAATTCAGTGAGTCCAGTAAGCTGTCTATGGGAATGCTGGCCAATCTTGCCAGCTTCTGCTGGTCTTATGTCAGAACCAGAGCTGCTGTGAGCTCCTGGGTGAGAGCAATGGCCACGTTCATGGCCAGATGAACTGGTTGGTTTGTCCTTGAGTGTTCTGAGGGATCTCGTTATGTTGTATTGGAGACATAGCCTCTCGTTGGCCTGTGTATCACCAAGTAAGTTAGACTGGCTAGCCATTGAGCCCCCAGAAAGCCACAAACCACTACCTGTGGCTTTTCCATGAAAGTTCTGGAGATAGAACTTGGGCCCTCATGTCCATAAGCAAGTGTCCGACCGACTGAGCTATATCTCTGAATACCACCACCTTCCTAAATTACTTTTGAAACAACTGTATAGTTTCCTCAATGAAATTACGGAGGGAATATGTTTCTATCTACTCCTTAGTCCTGTTTTCTCATAGGAACAGCAGTATAGACAACTCATTTCAGTGCACCTCATCTAAACTCTAAAGGTCACTTGGAAAAAACCCTGTGCTTGAAAGCTGAGAAGGCACGTGCGTGCTGGATCTAATGGGCGTGGTGTGGGTTTTGGATACCCTTTGATTTTACCTCTCCTAGGCAAGAAGTGATTCTCAGTGGTCTTCAGAGTGAGCTTGTCACATGTATCCAGATTGGTTCTTGCACCTGAGTATAGTCTGCTCAGTCTTTGTGCTTGGCTGGAGCCATGATGTTCATTAAGCTAGGAACCTTGAAAGCCTTATCTGTCTCAATCTCATCTTCCCTCTGACCTCCTCCTCCTTCCCACCTCCATCACTCTCTGTACCCAACTCTGTCCTAAAATGAGATGAAGTGTAGGTAGGTGGCCATGGCCATAGTCCAAATTTCTAACATCTTACATGAGTTCCTAGAAATGGTGGCAGGGAGATACAACCCAAGAAAAGGGACTCTGTAATGAACAGCAGATCTCATCTGTTCCAGAGAGAGAGAGACAAAGGGTCAGCACGGAAGAACCCTTTAGCTTCAGAATGTGAGAGAGTGACAAATGGGAAAGCACTTTTCACTTTACTTGCTGGCCCAAACCCAAAGGCTGAGAACTCAGGAAAAAAAAAAGCTTTCATGCTCAGCATGGCCTGTATTTTCAGATCAATCCGATTGGGAGGTAGCTTTGATAACAGCCCAAAGACCTCAGCTCTGGGTACTGGAAGGCAACTGTGTAGATATGGGTTTACTCCTACTGTGCTCTGTGTCCTTAGACAAGTGGTGGGTCCTTCCTGAGTCTCGCTCCCTTCACTTGTGATTGAGAGCCCAACACGTGTCTGTCTCCTGAGAGATCAGAAGTCAGCCGGAAGTACAAGCTGTGTAGTATTACATGGGTCATGCTGTTTGTGCAGATGACCAGAGTGGGAACTGAAGTGATTACAGGGATTTGCATAGGCTGTTGTTGTAGTCCTACTGTGCACCTTGTGCCCTCCCCTTGTCTAAATGAAGACCCTGCTGGGAGATGTCTAAAGGGGCCTTGGTAGCTGGTGTTTTTGAAGAAAGAAATTGCTCATTTTTTTTGATTGACTGCCCAATAATAGATTGACCTAAGTTAGTACCATCTACAAACTGGATGAAGACTACAAGTATACCCATGATAACTACTGTATTTGCCGGGCAGTGGTGGCGCACGCCCTTAATCCCAGCACTTGGGAGGCAGAGGCAGGTGGATTTCTGAGTTCAAGGCCAGCCTGGTCTACAGAGTGAGTTCCAGGACAGCCAGGGCTATACAGAAAAACCCTGTCTTGAAAAAAAAAAAGAAAAAAAGAAAGAAAGAAAGAATAATTACTGTATTTGTAGTGTCCTGAGTTTGAGTCTTAATGTATATAAGGATTGTATGTTAAAGAGACCACGCTGGCTGTACAGAGCAGGATATTGCTTGTTGTTTGGATATTACACCATCCAACCCAAATGATGTACACAGTGAGCATTCCACCTTGGGAATGTGTGTGTTTCCATGGGATTCGACTCCTAGCCCATCTCCCTGCTGTATGTGAATAGAAACAAACAGATCTGATAGACACACGGCTAACTCAGGCTTTGTTTAAGAGATGATAGAATGTCAGGACAGCTGTAAATTCTTCTACCGTTTATCACTTTTCCTTAACCTATATATAGTCAGTTTATTAGTGTCTTGCTTGCTCTGTTTAAAAGCAGGAAACACGTTGTATGACTCAAAGGATCAGAAGATGCATAAACATGTTTGAGGGGGGAAAAAATCTTTTCTTTAAGTAGTGTGGCTGGCCACTCATCTCCTCCTGCTTCAGGTAGCCAGTGTTGAGTGTGATGTTTTTAAGCCAGGAAACTAGCATACAGTTCAGTGGAAATGTGATTTCATTCTGTATTGTATCGTATAACATAGAAGGAGCGGGATGTGTGTTTGGGACCTCGGGTGGGGGCGGGGTGGGGGGGAAATATCTGTATGAATAGCTAAGGAGGTGGTTCCTTAGATGAAGTTAGCCAAGGATAGACAGCATCAGAAGTCAGAAGCCATGTTTTATTGTGAAATGAGAGATCTTGTGTTAGGTCTTGTGTTACCTAACTCCCTTTAACTCACTGGAGCCTCTGTTTCCGGGTGTCCAGAGTGGTCTGTTCTCTTCTGAATGTTACGTAGAATGAATGACCCTGGCATTGCAGCTCGCTCACGATGCTAGATTGAATCTCTCGTTGCCATCTTTTCAGATAACAGCCCGCCGTCAGTGGAAACATATTTATGACGAGTTAGGTGGTAATCCTGGGAGCACCAGTGCGGCCACCTGTACTCGCAGACACTACGAAAGGTAAGAAGCCATCTCCTGCAAAAAAAAAAAAAATTCCTTGCTTAATTAAACTGTGTTTATGCTGGGCAGTGGTGGCACACGCCTTTAATCCCAGCACTTGGGAGGCAGAGGCAGGCGGATTTCTGAGTTCGAGGCCAGCCTGGTCTACAGAGTGAATTCCAGGACAGCCAGGGCTACACAGAGAAACCCTTCTTGAAAACCAAAACAACAACAATAACAACAACAACAACAAAACTGTGTTTAATTGAAAGATGATTCTGGATAAAGACAAGATAGGGGAAATCTAAAGGACCATTGGGAAGACAAAATATCCCCACTCACTCTCCAACCCTCTTGTTCCCCCATTCCCACCCATCCCCCAACTTCCACTCCCCCCCACACACACACCCCTGGCGCCCACACACACACCCAGTATTCTCCTTTACATAGCGTGCTCTCTGGTTACCCAGACTAAAATTAGATGTGCCTTTACTTAGGTTTTGTCTTGTGGCCACCTGTCTGGCAATGCCCTTCCCCCAACAAGTGTAGATTCCTCGGGATGGTTCTCAGGAGTCTCATTTACCATGAGGTCTTTGGGCTTCTGGAAAACAAAGATGGGAAATGTTGTCATGAGATTAACATGTGACCAAGCCCTGGAAATCAGGCATTCCTCAGCGCAATAGCACTGCCTCGGACTACGTCTGTGTGTTATTCTTTTTCCATACCTTGTGGGGATTTCTTCTCCTGTAGATATACTTTCTTTCAGTCAAGGAAATCTCGAGTCAAATTCTGCATGGCTTGATTTTTCTAATAAGCTTCACCTGTTTCAGGAAAGTATTGATGATATAACCAAGAAAGAATACATTAGAGCCTCTGGAGCAGGCTCTGTGGACAGGAGTCTTGTCCCGTCCCATCTGTCCCATCTGCCCACTTGCTGGGCACCTCCCCCCACGTTGTGTTAAGGATCACATATCTACACTGACTGTGTGCCTACACTGACTGACTGTGTGCTTACACTGAC
>JANHMN010000019.1:35390283-35418312 GCA_030674055.1 Rhabdomys pumilio
ACTGACTGTGTGCCTACACTGACTGACTGTGTGCTTACACTGACTGTATGCCTACACTGACTGACTGTATGCCTACACTGACTGACTGTGTGCTTACACTGACTGTGTGCCTACATTGACTGACTGTGTGCTTACACTGTGTGCTGCTGAGAAATGGCAGCAAATTCATGAGTGGTGTGTGCTTTGAGTCCATACATAATGTTTAGGTTGTACCAGCTTCTTTACAGACAGTACTGCCCTAGAGAAGTGGAGAGGGGGTTAGTAATGGTATGTGTACATGCCTGTGTGTGCACATGCCTGTGTGCATCAAGAGTACATATGCTCACATGTACATCGTTGGTGTGAAATCCAGAGGCCGGTTCAGAATTCATCCTTTACTGCACTTAGTTTTTGTTCTCGTTGCTGTGATAAAGTATCCTGACCAAAGAATGTGAGAAAAAGTGTATCTGACTCGTAAAGTATGGCGGCTTCAAATCCAGGGCTGGAGAGTTCAAAGAGAAAGAGGAAAGAGAGAGACAGAGACAGAGACAGTCAGAGACAGACAGAGAAAGAAACAGAGGGGGGGGGAAGCAACACACAGAGAGAAACAGAGAGAGAGAAAAAATTATATGTGTGCGTGCTTTTGCATGTGCATGTGTGTGTGCATGCATGCATATGTTTTAATAGTGTTCATGCACACGCTGAAATCAAGATACACCTAGTTAGTGGAACAGAGTATGCTGGTTAAAAAAAAAAGTTAAAATGCTAATATTCAATTTACTGATTTCTTTTCTCATAGTCGATTGGTAATCCAGCTTTGACCTACATTCACGACACCCACTGTGGGTCATATGCAGCATCCTTTGTAACCCTTCTTGACACAGTAGGTCTTCATTGTGTTCCCTTGAAGGCCAAGGGCGTGTTCATCGGTGTCTCATTGCTAACTACATGGCCAGTTAACAAAAGTTCGAGTGTTTCTCTTAGAATAATTGAAGTAAATTGAGTTTGGTTTAGTACCTCATGAAAAATTCCCATGGAGTATTCCCAAGAGATTTCCCCGGCCCTATTGTAATCCAGAAGGATTCTTAAACACCAGGAATAGATGTTCAAATGACCGCTCTTGGCAGCGCTGTTTTATATATGTATAACTGTGATTTCTCTCAGTACTTAACATCAAAGCTCATGCGTTCTTGTTACCCACTGTACTGGGCAGCTGACCCCCAATACAAGTGTGTCCCGGCTGAGGGCTCTGCCCACAGTGCTGGAGGCTACCACAACCTACTTATCTTTGGCTTAGGAGCCTCTAATCAAATCCTGGCATGAGAGACATAAAAACATACTCTCTCTTTTTCAAAAGTTCTCAGCACCCGAACCATTAATCTTAAGGGGACCCAGTGACAAATAAAACTGGCAAAAGGAGTCACATAGCTACAGCTAGCCTACTTCCTTGACCACATGGGCACAGCCATTAGGTATGTTTTACAAAGCATCAGATGATCAAGAGCAAGTAAGGACTGAGTTAGAGAGAAAAATTGAATATATATATATTCATATGTATATATATATATATATATATATATAGAGAGAGAGAGAGTGTGTGTGTGTGTGTGTGTGTGTGTGTGTGTTTTGTTTCGTTTTTCTTTAATGAGGTGCATGAATATTTTGCATCTTATATGTGTGAGGAGCCTACAGAGACCAGAAGATGGAGTTGGATCCCTAGAACAGGACTTATGGATAGTTAAAAGTCACCACGTGAGTGCTGGGAACTGAACAACTTCTGGAAGAACAAGTGGTGTTCTTAAATGCTGCGCCGTGTCTCCAGCCCCTGGGTGTGTTTTCCTCAAGAGGTCATGTGAGTGACACAGCTGTGACTGGAATGGCCAGATACTTTTCACGGACCTCACTGAATGATGTACCTTTTCTAAGAAGTAGAAGGTTCCCAAGCGATGTCAAACTGTCCGTTTGAAAAGCCCTGGCAACCACAACCCATTATAAAAGGCTTTAAATTTTTCTTTTCAATTTCTGAATTTGTAGGCTCACACTAGACATTCTGTAAGATTTTGGTCTCCCATTGGATTACATTTTTTTCCCCTGAGGGGTATGAAACACTATTCCTGTTCTGGAACTTCTTTGGTCGGCATTTGAGTAGTAGGTAGTAGACTGGACGCCATGTTAAATTGTCAGTAGGGAGAATAGTCTTGAGCAGAAGGGGATGGCTTCAAGTGCTGGTATGAAGCACTGAGGAACACTGAAGTTGATCTGTGCAGATTTTCTGGCTTGAGATGAGAAAGAGGTCCTTGGGATTCTGCCCCCAAGTTGCAGGAGTGCCCCCCCCCAAAAGTTGGGAGTTTGAGCCATTTAAACAGTACAGCAGTGCTATTATTTTACCTCAGGGTGTCATTCTGGGGGGCTGGTCAAGATTGACTCTGTGCTCACAGGCTTCTGGGACAGCTGAAAGAAACGGGAGCCTAGAACCAATGGTTCTGCTACTGTCCAGTGACACTGCGTCTGGTCACACCAGCAGGTATGCGCAGAGCCTGAAGCCCGGGGTAGTTCTGCACTGATAATAAGCCCTCGGCCTTTCTTCAGTAGCCGAGTTTTGCTATCTAGACTGCTTCAGCCTTCCGATCAGAATGCTATGAACAATTAGTAATTAATAATCATTAGCTACCAAAATTGGAAGATCATGGTTTTATTACTATTTTTTAATGTAGACTGTGCATATATTCATATCAGTCTCTTTTAAACCAATCGTGATTGTATTGGTTGATTTATTTATTTATTTATTTATTTATTTATTTATTTTGACAATTTAACACAGATTTGGTATCTGGAGGAAAGGGGATCTCTTTTGAAGAATTACCCTCAGTAGATTGTCTGTGGGAGTATCTATAGGGCATTTTCTTTATTAATGACTGAGGTGGAGGACCCAGGCCACAAGGGCTTGCTCACCTCTGAGGAAGAAGCCCCAGGCTGTATTTAAAAAAAAAAATGCAAAGGAATAAACTGCACAGTAAGCCGTTCACACCTCCATGCCTCTGTTTCAGTTCCTGCTTCCAAATTCCTTCCTTGAGTTTCCTACCTTGGCTTCCCTGGATGATAGACTATGATCAAAATTTGTAAGACAAATAGACCCCTTTTCTCCCCAGGTTGCTTTTAATCAGGACTTTTTAACCACAGCAATAGAAAGCAAACTATGACAATGTTAAGGAATCACCAAACAATCCCAAGGGCCATAGTATGGCAAAGAGGCGGGGTCATAGTTCTTTGAATGCCTGCTCTTTCACCGGTTCTCCCAGAGGACAGAGGACACTCTGAGCAGTTCAGGGACTTTAACTAAAGAAGAGGCTGGCCTCTTGCCAAAGCCATACCTTCAGGTTCATTCATTCCATATTAAAAATGGCTGGCTGCTTTGGTGAACATGCACTGTTTTCAAAAAGCTTGGAAAGGAGAGAGAGAGAGAGAGCACTCAGAACTTTGTGGTGATTTTTCTAAAGCCTTTCAGAGATGAGTCAGAACCACTGAAACCCTTCCTCCTCTGAGGCTGCGACGTCCTCTCGTTTCTCATTTGTGCGTGTGTGCGTGCGTGTTGCATGCACATGCATGAGTGCATGCACGTCTGCATGCACACTTGTGCAAATACAACATGTGTGTATGAAGCTCAGAGGATAATGTTTGGGGTTGAACTCAGGTCATCAGGGTTGATAGCAAGCTGTGGCCTTACCCACTGAGCCATCTCCCTGGCCCCTACATTATTCTTTGAGGTAGGGTCTTTTTATCCATCTGGCTCATCTGACTTGCCATCTCCAAGGATCTGACTGTCTCTGACCCACAGTATTAAGATCAATAGTGTGCTGCTACTATGAGGTTTTGCATGGGTGCTGGGTTTCGAACTCAGGTTGTGGTGCTTGCTGAGCCATCTCCCCAGCTACTTCCCTGTAGAAAGAATAGTATTCTTTCCCTACTAATATAGGAAGTACTGTTTTCCCACTTTCCTCCCTCCCACTTTGCTAGGGCCTCTACATCACATTATCTACTGCTGATGTATTTTTTATGCAGTGCGGTTCATGGTTCCAGTAAATGTTTTTGTTTTACTACAAGAAAGGGGGAGAAAAAAGAAACATCGCCAGTTCCTCATTAAATGTTACTTGTATATTATTAGTTGGGCACTTTGGGTTTATTAATGAGTGCAATAATAAAAGTAGGAGCCGTGGAAATGAATCAATGGGTGTTTTTATTTAAGGCAGAGCAGAGGCCATACAGTGGTTGTGAATGCCTCGCTGTCGCTGAGGGCCCTACTCGTCCAAACCTGTCACTGATTGGTTTAAATAAAATAGGTCCAAGCACTTCATAAAAATGTCTTTGTCAGCCTGGTTTTGCTTCTAAACCGATTCATCTCTGTCAGTGTTTAATATTAGTGCCAGGCTCTTGGCCATAGTCCATTAGTACTGTATTTAATTGTTCATGTTACAGATGATTACCAATATAAAAAGGCTTCGTGTTTTCCCAGCGCGGGGCTGTTGCTATGTCGATGTCTCTAACTCAGCAAAGCTTATGAAATAGGGCTGCTTTCAACATTTCTTGCTGAGATTTATAGATTAAGTTACTGTTGATGAGGACGCCAGGAAATGTCTGTGTTCTCTCGGGCAAAGGCTCTTCTGAGGACCACATTTTCTTTCTTGTCCAACCCTGAAGATGCCCTAAATTGCTTTTTTTTTTTTTTTGTTAAAAAAAATCGGGTAAGGAACAAAAACAAAATGGCTACTTCTGTGGACTTTTTTTTTTAATAGCTTGATTTTTTTTTTTTTTTCTGGACTAGTATTTCATTTTAAAGGCTTTGTTTTCATATGCAAATTTTTTTTTTTTAATGTTTTTGAAGCCCAAGAAGGGGGATCTTTACACAAAATACTAGATTACTGGTTTTAATTTTCTTGAATAAATTACATGCTCTGTTTGTGTGGAACACATGAAATTGTTATTAGGGATTTTAAAAAGGAGCATCATGAAGGCTAAAGCACTTTGTGGTGTGCTTTTCTCAGTACTTAGGAAATCAAAATCTGAAGCAAATGTGTTTGTTTGTGAGGGAGATGGGCATTTACCCTTCATCTTCTTGCATGCATAACGTCCCATTGCAAATTCTAACCTTCTGCTTTTTCCGGAAGAGTTCCTTTGGCCAAGGAAGGTTACTCCAAGTGGCTCAAACTGCTTACTGCAGAGTGGCTTAGGGTGAGCCACACCTAACCCAGAGGCAGGGACCAGAAACTGAATGGCAAGAGAAGCCCATAGGATCTGCAGTGCTTTTCAGAAGGTGGTGGGCAAGGAAGGGGAGGCTTTGTGCTCTGAGTAAGATAAGTACTGTGCTCAGAATCGGACCCCCCAAATCTTTCAGGTTCTAAAAATACCTCAGCTAATCATAACTGGGCAAAAAAAAAAAAAAAAAAAAAAAAAGCCCAAGAGAAAGGAAGTCAAGGTGAGTTCCCATGTCTTTCATGTCTAGAATACTAGTCTATGAATCCTTGACATCCTTCAAGCTTATAAACACACAGTTGAGAAAGTCACAGACAGGACCCCAGAACTACACCTACACACACACACACACACACACACACGTTTCTAAGCCTCTCCTAAGTTGCCCTAATGTGTGACCCCCGATGTGAATTATTTGTTATCACCCCATAAAAAAAGCGTAGTGAACCAGGACAGCTACAGGTAAGCTTTGTGAACTCACTTTGGATCGGAGCAGGGTAATTTTATTTTCACTGAAAGTAATAAAAAAAAGAAAGAAGAAAGAAAGAAAAAGAAAAAAATCAGGGCTTTGCATTGCATACATCTTTTGAACTTCTCTTTTTTCCTTAATAACTCATTTTTAGTATATTTTACCAAAGTGGCAGAAGGGAACACATTGGGCGATTAGAAGAGTCGCCCTTTCCTCTGGTCGTTGGGTATGTGTTGTTTCCCAGCGTGGTCACAGACTCGGGTGGCTTTGATACATTTGTGCGTCGGGAGCAGAGATTGCTGAGGAAGGAAGCACGGGTTTCCTGAAACCCAGGCACAGCCCTCTGATCCTTCACTGGATAGCAGCCTCCGGTAACCACTGATGGTTCATTAAAGTTGCAGAAACTTCAGGTTTATCTAATGCATCAAGAGGTCTGACTCACGGGCCAGGGAAGACTCTTAGATAGTTGAGGCTTTAGAAATCAGATGTATAATAGATAGAGAGGCAAAGAGGCAGCAGAGGTGGGAGGTTTCCACCCAAGGTGGTGAGGTATCTTCCTGAAGGATCTAGAACTTGAGCTGGTCTTAAAGAGGTAGGGTTAGGTCTTGAGTCCATCATCAATGGGAAAACTAAACTGTTTTTAGGAGAAGGACCGTGTGACATCACCTCCCTCGAAATTTCCCATAATTCCCAACTCTGCACAATGGATATGATGATAAAATGAATTTAAATATTATAGAAAAGACGGTCCCTTTTAGAACATGCCTGTAAAGGAGTGGAGAACGAGGTTATGATTTCTAAGGCCTGGTTGCCTAAGCCTGTGACTCAGAGGCAGGTAATAATGCTTTGTCCTTGCACTCGCCAGAGATTTGATCCAACAGGTAGATCATTCCATTCTTCACCCAGAGTGGAGTTGCCAGTCAGAGGACTTGTATCTGCCTCCTGGCCACCATCTTGCCACATGGGAATCCATGTGGGCAGACTCCTTCTTTTCCTCTCTCTCCAACACTGCCACCAAGCAAGCTCTCCTTGTCCCCTCAATACTAGAGATCCAGATGGCTCTTACTGACACACAGTAGCCGGAAGAGCCAAACTCAACTCGATGCTGTGTTAGCAATAGCTGTTCTTGGCCTACCTGTATCCCCCTCCTCCACCCCCAAGGCTTGATCCCTGGACAGATCAGAATCTGGTCAGTGTCCACCTTCCTCTCTGAAGTGACCTTTTATCATCTAAAGAATTTCTCCACACCGGCCAGTCAGGTAATTTCATCCCAAGAGCCTCACTCTTCAGATCGCTAAGCATGCCTAAAATGTTCTGGGAACTTCCCAATGCCTGAATATTTCAAAAAACTCAAGACTCTAGCCAGATCTCATAGTTTAAAAAAATTTTTTTTTTTGGGGTAAGCATAAGAATTCTATTTAAAAATTCTTAAATTTGCCTCTGGGTTTGAGCTGTAATGAATAGAAGTTGAAGTTTACACTGTTGAGTGTAGAAACAGCCTGAGGCACACACTCTTCGAGCTAGTCGGTCTGCTGTGCTGGAAGCCATAGCGAGTTCTTTTTCTGCTCTCTTCCTCTGGAAAAGCTTGCCAAATGGCACTTTCTCTATGCCCAAGTCTTTTGTCTCCTTTCTGAACATTTATTGTCTCCTTTACCCATCTACCTCCCTGCCGTCTGGACTTCAAATAATAAAACTTGAGAAACTCTATGGGTCCACCCAGACTTTCCTGATAGCTCTCATCAAGGATGAATTTAAATTTGAGAATAGATTATGTCTCTTAGCCCCTTTCCTCTTTTTGATAAACAAGAGGCTTATGATTTCTCTCTCCTCCGGGTTTTATCATTAAGATTAAGGAGCCGTATTCTCAAGCTTGCCACTGTACAAACATCTTTTCAATTTTGAGAGGAACAGACACATGCCTTCACAAAGGCCCTATTGAAAATTCGGAAAGCATGTTTCCAAGAGAGAACGCTGGGGAGTGTTGGGGGGTGAGGGTGGGGCTGAGGGAAAAGGCTCAGATGACAAAAAGAACTTAATTGTTTACCATTAAAATATATCTTTAGCTTGGCCACTGAAAATCTCTTGGAACACTGTGTTTTGGTATAAGTTTGTTACTAAGTTTGTCCAAAGTCACGAGTGCTGGAGAAACGGCTGAAGGTTTCAGAAGCCCTGGTACAGGTGGTAGCTTCTGGTGTGTCTGAGGGTTCGTGTGATAGCCACATGGATTCTGTCTCCTATCACTTGTGAGATGTATATAATGGTGAGAAGCCCAGTGATGCTTATAGTCTCATGACATGGCGTCCCCTGCCCGTGAAATGGATCCATGCCACTCCAGTCAGAGCTAGTCATCAAGAAGAATCATTACTACCATCTTTTCTGTTGTCTGGCACTGTGGAGGGTTGGGGACTCTTTATAGTTGGTTCATTTCTGTCATGAGCCTGTATTATAATCTCTGGGGCATCGAGTCAGCCACTTGAAGCAAGCCCATTCTAGGTTTCTTCAGTGTGGTCTTCATTTTGACAGTCATGACATCAGCCTAGACAGATAGATCCTCAGAAACCAAGCTGAAAAGAGCTCCATTAGAGAGACCATGGGAATTATGAACCTATACACCCCCCCACCCCCCCACTCCCCCACCCCACTAACGTTAAGTCACGGAGGGAAAATTTTCACGCAGAAGCCATTCTTCAGTCTCTCTAACTGTTTATAGCAGACTGGGCCTCATAAACAAGATCAACCCGTCCTGGAGCATCCTGGCATGCCTGTAGTGGCATATGTCAGAGAAGGAATATGTCCTTCTCTCAAGCTGTGGGGGGTTGCCTCTGATGTGAGCTGTTGACCCCTTGTTGGATGACCTTGTGGATTCCATGGTCCTGTTGCCTCTGAGAAGAGAAGGCTCACCCTGATCTCTCAGACAATCTCATAGAAGCCTAGAACTTTCTTAACTTGGGCAGGTGCAATCAATTAGGATATCTCCTAATGAGATTATGTCTCAGTCTTTGAAGATGGCCACCTGAATGCTGAGGCAGGAAGCTCTCCCTAGCAGACCTGTGTTGAATTCAAATTCCAGGACTCAATAGCTGTGTGCCACTGTCTGGTTGAGGGATGTCCAACCAATGACGGCACAACACACCACGGTCATCTACAAGTGTGTTGGGCCACATTCTTAGTTATCCAGGGATGTGTTATTGCCCAGGACCCCACAGGTCAGATACCTTGGTTCAGTTCTGATCTTCATTTTTACCACCCATAAAATGAAGGCAAAAATAATATATGTGTGGCTAGCTCTCTTTATAAGGGTTGAAGGGAAGACATGCAAACTCCTGGTATTAATAGGGACTTAATATGATGGTTACTGTTGCTATTATAATGCCTAAGCAAATATAATGATAACCTGTGCCTGGGTATAACTCAGCGGTACAGCACTTACTGGTATGGACTAGATCCTGGGTTCCACAGATACACAGGATAACTGATCTTCTGTCTGCCTTTCCAACCTGCCTCTGCCTGTTCCAACTCCTTATAACCCCACTTCAGAGGGCCCACCCTCTTTCCCTGCCTCTTCCACTCTGGTTCATCTTGACAGGCGCCAAGCCATCCTCTTGCTGGGTCTCTGAATGACACAACCTTTTACCTTCTGCTCACTCTGGCTCACAGGCACTCTAAGACGATGCTACGGGTAGTATCGTAAATAACAGGCTCAACAGGACAAAGATCTCTCACTGTTCCAGGAGAGACCGGAGGGAACCAACGAGTCCCAGCAAGCCCTCTCATTCTGGTCTTTCTCAGGAAAAAGACCCTTTCTGACAAACGCTAATGTTTTGTTTGGAAAGATAATAGACTGTGTATCTTTGATAGTGTCTTAGCAGCGGAGCACAGTCTGGTTATTTTTTTATGGACTTCCCTTTTAGCCAGTGCGGCACTATTGAGTATTACTCAGTATTATTGAGTAATACTCAGTATTACTCAGTAACTATTCACAATCTCCCTCAGGTACTCTGTGAGAGTACCTGAGATTCCCAACATTCATGTCCCCACTCAGTTAAGTTCTACCAGGGACTGAATCTCATCCTCAACCACAGCATGGTGCCTCATTCCACTCTTTTGATGCTCAGTTTGTATCATTTGCCTTTTCTGGTGCTTACCGGGGTGTCTCCCCTAGGTCAGAGGTTTCTGCTGTTTCATTCCTAACCGCCCCCCACCCCCACCACATACACATTAACTTTTTTTCTTTCTTACCAAACTTAACACCATAATATGAAAATCCTGGTCAGGACCTGATCGTTCTTCAAGCGTGTTGTCCCCATTGAAGGGACAATCTCCAATTCTCCACAAGGTCATAGAGCGCATGTGTATACACTCGCTTTCTGGTCTGTTTCTCTGGTGCCTAAATTGCTGTTTTGGGCATTTTTCAAAGGTGGGCAGAGTGTGTGGTCAGCTCTTCTGTGTTCATTTGTGCCTTAGCTAGTGTGTACCCTCTCTTTTCCCAAATCGAAAAAGGCAATTCTCCCGGTCCATATTTGATGAACGATTGCTTCCCATACTTCATAGTGAAGTTATATTTTCAATTTCTGGCACAGAAGGGAAATGTCTAGCCAAGGCTTAGAATGTATCAAGTCCGGAATCAACTCAGAGATGTAATGAAGCCATTTGGGGTCAGATCGGGTCCAAAGCCCAAGTGAAACAAACATGTTATTTCTTTTCTACTGCCTCAAAGAAACCCTGTAAGAATAACGGTAATGTCTTTAACCTACCATACACACCAGCCTTATTATCTCTGCCCCTTACCTGTTCTGTTCCAACACTTATAGCAAATCATTTATACTTGAATTTTTTTTAAAAAAAAAATGGTTTAATAATGTGAGCATGCTGGGGTAATTCTCTGAGCCGGCTGGGGTAAGTTTGAGATCCAGACACATCCTAAAGACTCCCTGCTCCCTTCCTTAATTCTCAAAATTGAATCAGTTCCGGACATTATTATAATATCCTGCTCAGAGCTCTCTATAAATAGACAGATCATCATTTATTTCTCCTCTTAAGCGCCATTTGCTAAATGTTTTGCCCCAAAAGTTCAGCCCTTCTATACAAATATGCACCGATTCAGGGGACATCATGGCTACTCGTTAGGATGAGACAGGGCATGCATTATTTTTTTCCCTCTGCCGACAGGGAAGGGAGGGCGTGTCACTTAATAAATATGAGGGCCTTTTTTTTCTTTTGTGTAAAGGATAAATGACAAGGCCTTCAGTATATACTTCCCTGATGCCAGCCTGCTGCTTTCCATCTTGAGAAAAAGAGGCAAGGCCCCGGAGGATTGCAAACTTGGTAAAAATAAAATTATCTACCTCAGTGTTTAAAAAATAATAATGATAAAAGAGAGAGAGAGTTGGCGAGTGGCCAGATTCCTTACATTACAGTAATAGATTTGCTGACCCCTGACTTGTAGAGAAATGTCTTGAATATTTTATAATATCAGACGAGGCACATCTAAAAACCTAGTGTGCTGATCACCGTTATTCAACCTGAGATTTAGTGAAGCCACAGTATTTTCCAGCCGGCAATTTCTTGTATGATGATAATTTACCGGCTCAGACATTAATAAATCAAGGTTATAATGCCATTGATTTGTTAATTTTAACTTGAGTTGATTTTTAAGCCTCCCTTATTTTTTTTTTTTCTTTTAAAGGAAGAAGAAAAAGGGGGGGGGGGGGGGGGTGGGAATCTGTCTTTTCACAGTGACTGAATTTAATAAGGATCTCAGTGATAGCAAAAGGCTCCCCCACTGTTTCTGCTTTGAGGTGGAAAAATGTTATTCTTGTATTATTCCTGGGGAAAAATAAAATCTCACGCTGCTCCAAATCTTATGCCTAGGAAAAGCTGTTATTCCCTCCCCCCCCAAGCCCCCTCCTTAATACCTGATGGTTTACCTAGTTCATGTCTATTAATGGCATCATAAATAAACAGTTTGCTAATCTGAAATAGGAAATCTGAACAAGAAGACTCATTTATCTCCTCAGGTTTCAATCTCTAACCTCAGTGCAGATGGGAGGAGAGGTTTTTTTCAGATTTACTAATGAGTATATTTCTTCTCTTTCTCCCTGTTTCTACCCACCCAAGACTCGGCCTCTATTCTTTGAGTTGCGGTACAATGAAAATATTTCTTCTGTGTAATAGATACATTTTTCAGCGGGGTTGGGGGGGGAAGAGGGGGTGAGTACATGTTTGCTTTTTATCTGTACCGTTTTGGGGCTGATTAAATCTCTGCTGTCCGACAAATATTTGAAAAATGATCCTCTGAGAGGCACAGGCATGTTGCATTACACTGCATCCTTTTATAGGATACAGGCCTACACGGCTTCCTGTATTGGGCAACGCTGATCTCAGAGAAGCTAATCTGTTTTTAATGATTACATGTATGCGTGGAACATTTAAAAAAAATGCGTTCAGAAACCTATCGTAGCTTTTGTCCTCTGGTGCTATAGAGAAAACTTCTAATAATCAGACGATAGAGATCACATCCTGTGGGGTAATTGTGCTGTACCGTGACAGAAGAACTTACCAAAAAAACACTGGAGGAAGTCACAACAAGCGGAAGTCACTGTACGAAGAGGGGGGGAGGGGGTTGTTGATGTACTGTGTAGGAATGGACCCTGTTCCTCAGAGGCTTCTATTTCAATTATTTTTCTGTTTGACTGTTGTCTTCCTTGTTTTATTTTGGGGACCTTTTTCTTTCTCCTTCTGAGCAATTCTAATTATATTTCAATGATTTAGAAGTGGGGAAAAAAAAACATGCATTCAGTTCACAGACAGACACACACACACACACACACACACACACACCCCTCTGGAAGCCTTGAACAAACAGAGCTTGGATTGAGTTTTACCCTTAGTCATGCCTCTTCCCAGATACAAGAAACATTTAATTCCTGATTTCCTGCCTTCTGGCTTCAGGCCTCTCTGACCAGCAAAGTGAAGATCTATTTTGTACTGCTGGAGACTTGCCGGCTGCTAAGTTGAGTCAAAATGAGAAAAGATGATGGGGTGGGGTTCTGGGGGGGGTGTAGAGGAGGAAAATACTGCCCAGCCTCACGAACTTAACAAAATTCTAAGATAAAATCAAGTTCTCCCTTGGTGTACACTAGAGAGCTGAGTTAGCACGAGACTGTCAGGGCCCAGAGTGAGGGTCTTCCTGGGCTCCCTGGGTGACTCCCCAACCTGTTCTCTTCCTTCCTTCCTTCCTTCCTTCCTTCCTTCCTCCCTCCCTTCCTTCCTTCCCTCCCTTCTTCCTCTTCTTCCTTCTCCTGCTTCTCACACTCTGTACCGCCATCCTCAAGAAAGAGAGTCTTTCGTGATGTCACCATCTCCATTAGACAAGGGAAGTGGGGGGAAGGGAGGTACCACAAATGGCAAACGTTGGAATACCAGGGCTTCTGAGCTCCTTGGTTCCCATGGCAACAAAACAAAAGCACAACAAACCTATCTGTCCCAACAATAAAATGTGTTTTCATTAAAATCAATTTAAAATATTTTTCCAGCTCAAAATATTCAATGCATTTTGCTCCTGGTTGGGGAAAAAAAAAAAAAAAAAAAACCCTTACTTTCCAATATTGAAAAAGGGATCAAGCCTCACGCCGAACAATGCAGAAGAGAGAGGAATTGGTGTGTGTTGGGGTGGGGGGGGGAGGCGATCGGAGACTTTAGAGATGAGACAGAATAGATTCAAGTATGAACAAGACTGCTTTTTTCCTCTCTTCTGCACAGTTATGCTTTTCATTATATAAACACGCACTGTAATATTATGGTGGGAAGCAGGTATTTGGCAACCGTATATTATTTTAGTAAGTCTACATGAAGAGAGCCCTTTCCAGTTTTACCAGCTGTAACATGTGTAAACTCGGGCTGTAATGGGATCCGAAGATAACTATCCCCCATGGGTTGTGTTGATCTTCGTGGCTGGCCCTCTGCCAGACAGAGGTCTCCAAAGTATTACCCATGCCTCTTTGCACATACCTTGTCTGTGCATGCTCGGTCAACAGATCTGGGTCCTAAAATACCATAAATCCACATTTGACTTTTTCCTACAACGGGCTTGCTTTCTTTTGTCGGTGTCTCAGATGTCCCCGAGTCTTTACTGAGAAACCCAGAAGAGCGGTGTATATTTAAGTAGCTAATAGACAAATTGCGTAATCAGAAACCAATTTTAAGATACTCAACAAATATTCCGAATAAGGATTCCTGGGGGGGGGGGGGGGGGGGGGGGGGGGGGGTCGGGTGTCTTAGTTTCAAAATAAAGGATTCCCGATATTTGAACAGACTGCTGTCGCTTCTAAGCCAAGTACATTTTCTTCATTGAGTCAACTTGTCGTATTTAAAACAAATTATGTTTGCCGTATTAAGGTTCATATTTTGAAGGCCAAGCCTTGTATTAATCCCCATGGTGAGTCATTAATCATCCCGAATGCATTAGAAAAACTTTAATCACTGGATTGTAATGTAACCCTTGCCTTTTAATTACATCAGCTCTTTCCCAGCTCGGATCAAGAGCTGCGCTGCAAAAGGGAACAGATTAAAAACAGAACTGTTTGATGTCTCTCTTTTTAGAGCAATTTTATGCACTTTGTTTTTAAAAAGTTATGTAATTAAAATGTTCGGAATTTTTCAGCCCTCTGATTTCCCTTGCTTTGGCGGTTAACTGGCTTCCTTCTGGCTAAGGCCCTTTCTAACTCAATACCCACTCCCAAAAAACAGACCTTCTCCTGGATGGGATTACCTGCCCCTTCAGGGCCAGAGAATACATCTGTCTTGGCCAAACTAAGCATGCCTCCTCTTGACCTTTGACCTCAAGTGCTGGTCTTCAAGGTGTGGCAGTGGAGAGGTGTCAAAGCCAGTATTTTATATTGTATTTCGCCCCCGCCCCCCAGTGGTATATATTTATTGAACCTGGGGTTGGGTTTCATGAAAGCCATTCCTTTCTACTGAGTAGTGGCAAGTCTCCATGTTGAGGTAAAGAAAAAAATGAAAACTCTGACCAGAGATGCAAGCACATTCAAGTTCCAGGTCTAACAGATGCCGTGATCCATCCTTAGGCTCACCGCTTAATCTTGGGAAAGTGGTGGTGAGGATGATGATGATGGTGATGAGGGTGATGAGGGTGATGATGATGGTGATGATGGTGATGAGGGTGATGATGACAATAATCCGAGGAGGTGTGGTGTAGATATTATGGAACGATTTTTACCATGTACCTAGCCTGTCTTAGAATAGAAGCTGAGTGAGGTCAGAGGCTCAGAATATTTGGTTCGTGGCTATATTTCAGTATCTGGAGCAGTGCCTGGCACCGAGTGGCAAATCCTTGATAAGGATTTGACTTAACTGTAAATGAAAACCAGCTGTCACTGTTTTCCTGATGTCGTTGTCATCGGCCATCAGCCAAGTGCTAGGGGCCATTGTGACAATATCAACCTTGGCTCCCTCCATTGGTGTTCTTGGCGAGTCAGCTCGCAGAACCAAAAGGATAGACTTCTTTTAGAGAAGTATCTAGGAGACCAGACAACCAAACTTCACTAATAGATTACATCTATAGTGAGTCTCGAGGGTGTGTTCAAGGCCCAGAGATGAGACCACTCAACGAGTTACTTCTGCATGCATGGCTTTGCATGACCTGGTTTCAGCTACCCATGGTCAGCCATCACTGAGAAACAATATTCATCTTGACTTGTTGGAGAGAGTTACGCGTATACAACTTTTAATATTACAGTAGGTTGTTCTAATTGTTCTACTTTATTAATGATAGCTACTAATCTCTTCTACTTAATTTATAAATTAACCTTCATCAGGTATTTAAGCATAGGGAAAGCATAGGATATAGAGAGAGCTTGGTACTAAGCACAGTCAACATCCACCAGGAGTCATGCATCACTATAGATCGGGGGCGGGGCTACTACGTAGGAGGAAACAAGCTCCATAGAGATGATGTCACTAAGCTCCATAGAAATGATGTCACTAAGCTCCATAGAGATGATGTCACTAAGCTCCATAGAGATGATGTCACTAAGCTCCACAGAGATGATGTCACTGAGTTCCATATCGATGATGTCACTAAAATTGGCCAACCGATGACGCATCTCTTCTGCCTTCCGTGTAGGTTAATCCTGCCATACGAAAGATTTATTAAGGGGGAAGAAGATAAACCTCTGCCGCCCATCAAACCTCGAAAACAGGAAAACAATACACAGGAAAATGAAAATAAAACAAGAGTCTCGGGGAACAAACGCATCAAACAGGAAACGGCCAAAAACAAGAAGGAAAAAGAGAACACCCCAAAGCCCCAAGATACATCTGAGGTGAGTCGTTGTGCCCCTGGGTGATGCCAGCCCTGGGGAAAACACTTGTTGGTGATTTCATAGCCAGATTATTTGAGGTATGACTTGAGGGAACAGGGGAGAGGGGAGGGAGCAGGTATCAGAGAACAAGGGTTAATAAAATCTCTCTGGGTGTCTCCTTGGGGTTTTTCTCCAAAATTTTAGGGGCATTCACTTCTCACTCAACAGCCTTGGGCTGAGATCAATTTATCAACATCTTTCATCTATATTGGTTATGGGGAAATTACAAAGTGATTCCACCGAAACCGTTAATATCTCTCATATTAATAGATAAGTTTCTGGACCTTCTAAATGAAGCCTCAACCCCTGTTTTTCAGTAGAAAGCATGCCCGTGGTAACATCCAGCCAACCAAGGAGGCTGATGTAGGCTCTGTGTCAACATGAATAATCAAAAATCCAGCTGCCCATTTAAAAAAAAAAACCACACAAAAAAAACAGTAGTTACATTCAGAGACAGCATGTTCAAGTATTCAACCCCTGAGGGAATTTGGGTATTGATCTTTAACAGTCTCTAAAAATCAGGCTTACAATGAAAATGTAAGACACAGCTTTATTAAATATCAGTTTAAAACACAGTCATACACATACAGGGAGACACACAAACTCCCAGATGATTCCGTCTTTACTGGAGACTGGACCTTGAACCTTGGGTTTTGCACATACTAGTGAAGTGTTCTACCGGCGAGCTACAATCCTGCAGAGTTGTTCACTTTTTGGTCAGAGACGGGTTGCTGAACCTGGGCTTGAACTCGTTCTGTAGCACAGGGAGGACTTGAACTCACATCCTTCCGTCTCTCAGCCTGAGCCAGGCCAAACTTTCTTAAATTTCACGATTTTTAATCTCTAGCAACTCTAAAAGGAATGAAAATACGAGACGTTGCAGACTTGCAAACATTTGCAAGTTTGCGACAGAAAATGGCCCAAAGCAAGGAAATTCCAAGTTAAGACTTACATTCCATTCCTTCTTGATTCTGGTGATTTATCACAGGGCTTTGGATTGGTCGGTTCTATTAGATACCAGATGCAGCACACAACCAAGGCACCAGCGGATGCTTGGAAAATCATGAGGCCGGCTGATCTCTGAATGGCTCCAACTGGGTGGGCAAACTGTAAAACTTAGTTTGTGAACTGTGGCAAGGATCCTTAGTCCACGCGAGGAGCCCCCTTAGCTCAGGAGGTGACAATTTTCGAGAGCAGAGTGAGCAGCCTGGCTACAAAGAGTCCCTCAGACCTCTGAGAGCTGTGGCTCTTCCTTGTTCTCCATAAGGAAATTATTCCAGTGTCAGTGATCCCCTTTTGTGACATGGGCTCTGGGCATCTGGAGCATCCAAGTCTGTCATGTGAAGTCTTGACATCTCCACCTCTTTGAAAATATACGTTTCATAAGAACCAGGCCCACCAACTCCACAGAACTACGTTACAAACCCGGCATACCTGTGAGCCAGGTTTGGGAGTTGCATATAATATCATATAGCAGACCTTGATGTTTTCTGAAGACAGTGGAGAGGAGGGAAGGAGTCTAGTCAAATCCACTCTCCTCGGGGATTACAAGGTACAGAGTAAGACCCAGGTAGTTCAGAAAGCACAGTCTTTGGGGGAAAGAAACAAATGCTTTTTTGTTGTTGTTGTTGTTGTTGTTGGCCTAACTTACAAATCCCTCCCTAACCGGGTTTGTAGACAGACATGCCAGACTCCCAACATAGCTAAAGGCCAAGGTCACAGAAACTTTGAAGAATGGAGCGCATTTTCCCTTTTGCGGTCTCCTAATTTTTATGTCTCTTAATGTATAAGCTTAAGAACGGAATCTCTACTTTAAAAGCTAGTTAGTTTGCAAGAAGAGGGTCTGACTGTTGGGTATCACATATGCCTGGTAAAGCAGGGTTACCTTCATGTAAATTTGAGAAAAAAAAAAACATCCACAAAATGGGTATGACTCCTTGAAAGTACTTTTCCTAACTATCCCCCAAACCAATATTTTTAAATGTACCCCAAAGGTATGATTTAGTTGGTGGTTCTGTCACAGCAGAAAAAAGGTCTAGTGATGTGACTGGGCCAAAGGAGAGGGGTCTAACTCAATTCAGATGTTTCATGACATTATTATTATGCAAAGGCTTGTCCATCAGCTGTATCACTACACTTATAAAGTCATTGATTTTAGGATTCCATAGTAAATGGCTTAAATTGTGCCCACACCTACTACAAGTAGGAAGTATCCATCCTATTGACTGCAATTTATTTCAATAAATAGAAAAGCTGTATCGAAGGCGACACATCTACCTGAATTATATTCATTTCATTTGTGGCTTTGATAGCAAGGAGTTTGATGTGCCACTAATTAGAATATTCCCTAACTGTGTATGCACACATTTCCATCTGCATATTGGGTATTTAAACAAGACCGATACATTGTATTGTCCTAAGAAACAATGTATAACTGTAGCTGGTTTCCAATGGATCCCACTGAACTCCTTAGGAAGAGATGGTTCTCAAGGAAAGGCCAGGAGTAAACCTGCTTGTTATTGATATGGGGTTGGTTCAATTTTTGAATGAGAAATGTTAAAAAAAAAAAAACTTTCTTGGAAGCATCATAAAATGCAACCTGTAATTTAAAACCTATTTGGATAATTGACTGATTTGACAAGAAGACAACCTTAGAATTAAACTAAGTATCAGAATGGAGTGATCTGATGTGTCAAGGACGTCACTCTGCTGTTTTGATAGGTGTCTCATAAGGGGCTGAAGCGAACACACTTATTTCCCCGAACGTCTCTGTAATTTAGATTTCTTTGTTTAGATCTGTGATTGGGGAGTAATAAAACCTTACAGAAACTTGGTGGATTGATTGACAAGCCTGGCTTCAAGGATTACTGCTATGTGTGACACTTTGTTTCCTAATGAGGTGTGTCAGTGTGCATGGTCCTCTTCTAACTGTCGCCTATGGTGTTTTCCCAGGTTTCATCAGAGCAAAAGAAGGAAGAAGAGACGTTAAGCCAGAAAAGCATCCCAGAGCCTCTCCCTGCTCCAGAAGTAAAGAGAAAACCAGAAGGGCACAAGGACCTTGTAGTGAGGGCCCCAGTATCCAGAGCAGACCCAGAGAAGAACAATGAAACTGACCAAGGTCCCAACAGTGAGAAAGAAGCTGAGGAGGTGAGAGATAAGGGCCTTGCCCCTCTGCTCCCAAGCCCTCCCTTGCCTCCGGAAAAAGATTCAGCTCCTACGCCTGGGGCTGGCAAACAGCCTCTTACCTCTCCCAGTACCCAGATGGACTCAAACCAAGAAGCCAAACCCTGCTGCTTTCCAGACAGCCCTGAGAATGACCTCCAAGGAGCATCCTTCTCCAGCTTCCCTGCCACCAAGCCAACGCTGGCAAGCCAGAACGAGGCAGAGGAAGAGAAGCTTCCTGCCATGGCCAATTACATTGCCAACTGCACTGTGAAGGTGGACCAGCTAGGCAGTGACGACATCCACACTGCCCTCAAGCAGACCCCGAAGGTCCTTGTGGTCCAATCATTTGACATGTTCAAAGACAAAGACTTGACTGGCCCAATGAATGAGAACCATGGACTTAACTATACACCCTTGCTTTACTCCCGGGGCAACCCCGGGATCATGTCCCCGCTGGCCAAGAAAAAGCTTTTGTCTCAGGTGAGTGGGGCCAGCCTCTCCAGCAGCTATCCCTATGGCTCCCCACCCCCCTTGATCAGCAAAAAGAAACTGATTGCCAGGGACGACCTGTGCTCGGGTTTGTCCCAGGCCCACCACAACCAAAGCTCTGATCACATGGCCATCAGCCGGCCTTCCGTAATCCAACATGTCCAGAGCTTCAAAAACAAGGCCTCTGAAGACAGAAAGAGCATCAACGATATCTTCAAGCACGACAAACTGAGTCGGTCCGATGCTCACCGCTGCGGCTTCCCCAAACACCAGCTCGGCTCCCTGGCAGACTCCTACATCCTGAAACAAGAGACACAGGAGGGCAAGGATAAACTATTAGAGAAAAGAGCCGTCTCCCACGCCCACGTGCCCAGTTTCTTGGCTGACTTCTACTCATCACCGCATCTCCACAGCCTCTACCGGCACACAGAACATCATCTTCATAATGAACAGCCCTCCAAGTACGCCGCTAGGGACACGTACCAGGAATCGGAAAACAACGCCTTTCTTTCTCACAAGCACCCGGAGAAGATCCACGTCAATTATCTCACATCTCTCCACCTGCAAGATAAGAAGCTGGCTGCGGCAGAAGGCTCTACAGATGATCAACCAACTGACCTGAGCCTTCCCAAGAACCCACATAAACTAACCAGCAAGGTCCTGAGCCTGGCCCACTCAGCCTCAGGGTCCCAGGAGATCAAAGGCACCTCCCAGTTCCAAGTCACCAGCAGCCAGAGTCGAGACTGCCATCCCAAAGCCTGCCGGGTATCACCCATGACCATGTCGGCTCCTAAAAAATACCCGGAGTCGCTTGCAAGGTCAGGAAAGCCTCACCACGTGAGATTGGAGAACTTCCGGAAAATGGAAGGCATGGTCCATCCCATCCTGCACCGGAAGGTAAGCCCGCAGAACATTGGAGCTGCTCGCCCCATAAAGCGCAGCCTGGAGGATTTAGATCTTGTGATCGCCGGGAAAAAGGCCAGGGCTGTGTCTCCCTTGGACCCAGCCAAGGAGGCTTCTGGGAAAGAAAAGGCCTCCGAACAGGAAAGCGAGGGCAACAAAGGAGCCTACAGTGGGCATTCTGGGGCCGCATCGGAAGGGCACAAGCTCCCTCTCTCATCCCCTATCTTCCCAGGTTTGTATTCTGGTAGCCTGTGTAACTCAGGCCTCAACTCCAGGCTCCCGGCTGGGTACTCCCATTCTCTGCAGTACTTGAAGAACCAGACGGTGCTTTCTCCTCTCATGCAGCCCCTGGCTTTCCACTCGCTCGTGATGCAAAGAGGAATTTTTACATCGCCGACAAATTCTCAGCAGCTGTACAGACACTTGGCCACAGCCACCCCAGTAGGAAGTTCCTACGGGGACCTGTTGCACAATAGCATCTACCCATTAGCTGCTATCAACCCTCAGGCTGCCTTCCCGTCTTCTCCACTGTCCTCCGTACACCCCAGCACAAAACTGTAAGCCTCCCTGTGCCCAGCATCCCCCCCAACGGTGTGGTCCATGCACCAACCCTGGAGGGCTGGCTTGCAAAGATGGAAGTCAGTATTCCTTCTAATCTGGTTTCGTCCCAGCCATAGAGGTGAACGTACCTACCTTTTCGGGGACAACCCTAGCCTGACTGGCCAGTTGTGACCTCCCTTCCAACACAGATGGCCCAGGGCCTCTAGGGCATTGTCTTATCACGTTGGTCTTGTGACGGTATCTGTGGTCTATCCTAAAAGAATGCAGAGGACCCCATCTGAGTTTGGATGGTAAGGAAGCAACTTGAACATTAAGTTGGGGGTAGGGCGGGGGAGGGGCAGGCTTTTCAAAGGCAAGGGCAAGAAAGACTGGCAAGTTATAGCCAGGGGACACCATTCTTTTTCATCAAACTCACCAAGTTCAATCAATGCAATGTATAGTAAAACTTAAAGAGACCTTTCATTCTGACACTATTAAACAATCCAGAGAAGGAAACACTGTTAAACTGTATATACTCGCTTCTTAAAGCTACCCGTATCACTGTTCGCTCACCTAATTTATATACAGGTAGTTGTGTTTTCTCCCGGTTCCTTCTTGTTCCTGCCCTGGGGTATTTTTGGTTTGTGTATCTGTTTGTTTGTTTATCTGTTTGTTTTTTTTTTTTAATTAAACAGTATCCCTTCTGTTTGCAGGTCTTCTGTTTTGTTTTGATCTGTTCTGTTGTAAGGCTTGTAAGACTCTTCTAGTTGTCCCGTGTGTATTTTATCAACCCACCCCCACCCTCACCCCCACCCCCGCCCACCACCACATCTTCTTTTGAGCAGCTTTGGGTGGTCAAGTTATTGTTTACAAATTGAAGCAACTGATTTTAAGTGGAACAGACTGTAAGGAAGCCCTGGAGAACACAAGCTAGCTTGAAGCCTTGTGCCTTTGTGGGTCTGCACCTCGAGGATTCCGTCCCTCACAAGTGGGATGGATAGTCGGCCAAATGCTTTGCTTTGAAGTATTGGATTATGTGAAAATTTTAAGCATTGCACTCACCTTATCTAGGCTGTGAACCCCGTCCTACATACCAGAGAATTCATAAAACAAAAACCTTGTTGGTGAAAAGCCACTGAGTGGACCCACTTATGGGCTGAGGAGAGGTTTTAGGAATTTCAAAACTTAGGACAAGAGCCAGGGTGTCTCATGCCGGTGCTGAAACTGCACCTTTGAAATGGTCTGCAGTAAGGGGACTTGGGAAAGGGTAGTGTATGGGTCTCCAGCAGAGGGGGAGCTCCCCAAGGTCTGACCATTGGGCATCCCAGCCAGGCAGGCCTTAGCCCGTCAAGGGACAGGGTAATTGTCATCATCAGCTGGTTTCTTGGGTTTCCTAGCAAGATTCTTTCAAGTAACATCTTTGAGGAATAATTGGATGACCTGTTTCCGAAAGAAAGCCATCCTCCTTGGGTGTCTGGGCCCTGGGTTTGATGAGTGTTTGTACCCATAAGGTGGTTTGTTTCAAGTTTTTCACCACGTGGCTGTACTGCCTGCTTTGGAGGTCTTTTGACTGGCACTCTTTGACAACTGATTCCATTTGCTCCCAGAGCACAAAATCTGCTACCAGTAGCAGGTGGATCCTTAGAGTGGATTCTCGTTCCCATCCGCACCCGACCCTGCCGAAAGCTTCTTTGATGAAGTCCCCAGCCCTCTACCCTCTTTGTCCCCAACACCAGTAGACTATAGGACCATAGTTAATCAACTCTCTCTCTCTCTCTTTTTTTTTTTAACCTCTGACATATTTAAGTCTATGAAACTTGATGACGGTTTTCAACATCTCTGAATAGGTAACTGAACTACAAAAATAATCAAAACCAGTGACCGTGAATCTACGGCTCTTACGCAAAGCCATGCATGCCATTCGTTCATATTGAGATGTCCTCATGATATGAAGCCAAATAGTCCATGTAGTAACATGCTATCCAAAGGTGGAAACAAAAGAATGTAGCGACCCAGTGTTAAGAGTTCCATTCGCTTCAATTAATTATTTACCTTCCTGTGGAATAATATATATAAATATATATTATATATTTAATAGGACCATAGATAGATTAGTATAACTTAGCTCATAAACGTGCACGTGCAGATTATTCTGCTGTTGCACAAGAAAGGGTGTGTGTGTGTGTGTGTGTGTGTGTGTGTGTGTGTGTGTGTGTGTGTGTTGGGGGTGGGTCTCAGTTCCAGCCAGCATGATACTGGCCAGGACACAGTTTGAGAAAGTTCCACTAGATTGAATAGCCACAGAATCAGAAAAGGAGAAAAGGGAGTCAGGGACTCTGTAGCAGGCATGGGCTGGATCCATACATGGTCCCTGTGAGTTCATTTCTCCGTGCACAACGGTGGTGTCTGTCCCCACACAAAAACACCCCACCACCACAAGCTCACCCATTTGCAAGATGGAGCAATTGTTTTCCTCAGTGCGACGATTTGCGATGTGTTCATCGAGTAGGAATTCTACCACACCATTTTCAAACAATGTTAATATCGTCTAGCTATTGTTTTTTTTTTTTTTCTCATCTCTTCCGAGAGGAGACTCGCTATTTCTGTTGAAGGGAGCTCGGACCCTCTGCGAAACATCAGGACAAAGACCTGGGGGCAGGGGTTACTTTCCCAGGAGAAGTGGTGTGTTATTTGTTTTAAAACTCCAAACGGAGATCTTGGAAATCTTTCAAAAAGACCATTGAATTTCTCATTGGCTGAGAAGGACATTTTTTTTAAAAGTCTTCAATCTGGCTTTGTTTGCATTGTTTGAGTTCAAGGGGCCTTATTATTGAATGGCATTGCACAAGCCTTTCTTTTTTGCAAGCAAACTATTGTTATTAGTTGTTCTGTAAAGGAAATTGTGGAATCCAATTGGCACCGGAGTCATAAATCCATTTACCAAGTGTGGCTTCCGAGAAATGTAGCAATTTAAAAAATGCACCAAGCCCTTGAATTGTTGGTGATTTGGAGATTCAAAATAATATTTAAAAAGAGGTCATGTCTAAGCAACTCTGGGGGTCTCACTTTTGGAAATCCAACTTAAAAATAAAATAGAAAGTAAAAATAACAATACCACCACAGCCCAACCTAGCTTTAGGTTTAACGTATTTTTTCTTAGTTGACTGACTCAAACATGTCATATTTGCCACAGGACAGACTGGTTTATTTCCTAGCTAGAAGTTCCCAGTTTTCCCAGTTTTACTTACTCATCAGGGCATCTGTAGAAGGGTTTGTCTCAGTGTTGAATTCGCACAGCTTCGCGACCTGGTGCATGACCTCTTAGGTACTGTATTTCACTGTGTTGGTGTGTCTGATGGAAGTTTCAAGGTGGTCCCACAAAATATATTTTATGTAGTGTGCCTTCAAAGAGAACCATTTATCTCTCTTCTCGTGTTGTCCCACTAAGTCACATTTGGTGGTGACCAGCCAAGTCCCGTGTGGTCTAGTCTGACTCGTTATCCGGAGCTGAGAAAGGAACGGGAATGGTTTTGCCCCCCGGTGAGACCCACACACCGCTGGAGTAGGGACTTTGAGCACCTCTGCTCTGGTGTTGACTGTTGATGTATTTGATATTCTGCTTGTCTCCCCATGGCGGAAAGAACTCTGAAAAGAAAAAAAAATAGCAGCGTAATCTCTTGGCTGTTTATACTTTTTTAAACTTCCTTGTGTTGTAAATATTGTACACTTTGAGTCACCCCAGCTATGTAACCTTGATGCTCTGTAAGGTGATACTTGTATATAACAACCTGGCCCAGTGATGTTATATAATTTCCCAATGGAGAGGTTATTGAGTAACCTTGGCTTTAGTTTTAAACACTACCGGAAGAATGCTGAGCCAACTATAAACACTCAATTTTGTATGTTTTCCAAATTGTACTTATTACTGCTTTTGATACTGTATTCTGTGCCAATAGTTTCCCAATCACATAGCAGGCAAGAGATATTTTGTACTTTTTGATCCACTGTAATATTTAATAAAAAATGTTACTATCTGTTTCCTTTGGGAGTGTCTGTCTCTTATTCCTGGGGAGTTTTGTGGACTCAGCAGAGGACTTCCAGTCTCTGGTCTCCAAATTGGAGACGGTGACTGATGTGTTTATAAAAAGATAAAGAGAAAAGGAATATGTTCTATGGGTGTGTAGTGAGGTATGGGGCAAGGGGATGTCTCAGCGGGCCCAAGCCAAGGCATCCCTTTCCCATGAGGGACCAGCCACAAGACAGAATGGAATCGAGTTTATTCAGGACATCGGAGGGGAGTTAAGAGGGCAGTAGAGGCAGAGAAAAGCAGGAGGTGGGGAGTAGAGAAGTAGAGGAATGTAGGCAGGCCATGACCACGTGGAGAGAAAGGAGGGAAGGAAAGAGCCCAAGAGAGCAAGAAAGGTACAAGAGAACAAGCGAGGGAGGAGGGCCAAGCAGCCCCTTTTGTATTGGGCCAGGCCTACCTGACTGTTGCCGGGTAACCGTGGGGAGGAGCATACCTGGCTGTTGCTGGGTTACTGGAGTTGGAGTTTAGATAGAATACTAACAGCGATACTGATAATGAGCTTGGCTTATTGGGAACTTACTAGATGCTTCCTTCGCCTACGAATGGTTATGGCTGATTTACTAATGAGAAAACTATCGTTTAGAAAGGCCTTCACTTGCCAAAGAGTATGGCGGAGTCAAAGTCACCATTTCCCAAGCTGGCAGGCCACATCAAGTTCCTGTTTGTTGATTTAGTCTACAAATGGGTCTTGGTACCTCTATTGCCGGGGGCTTGCTGTTTGAGAACTGGGAACACAATGGAAATGGAGCCTAAAAGTCTCACTGGAAAAAAGTCACTTACCCTTATAAGGGTAACAGCCTGAGGTGACCTCATTCTGGGGGAGGAGTCTGATGACTAAGAGGAGACTGGGACAGGATAATTTAAGCATCAGGGACCCACGTATGCAGTGGCCCCAAGGCAGGACCGAGTTAAACTTAGAGTAATTGAACAGGGTCTGGGCATAATTACAGATAGCACTGCAGGAATGTAGTTAGGTGAGGTTAAAGTATGGCGGAGACCATCTAAGTAGGCCGGATTGAGCCTCTGGTCATTGTCCTGACCAAAAGAGGTTTAAGCAGGAGGCCACCGGGTTAGGTTGTCCCCACTGACGTCATTCTCAAAGAGCTGCTGTGTGGAGCCAGGCGGAGTGCAGCCTAACATGGAAGCAGCAGCCGTTTTGCCTAGGGTGGTACACTGGATGGCCTCATCCCCGAGGGACTTGGAAGAAAGAACACAGGGTTTGAAAATGCAGGAAAACAGATTCTGAGCTAGGGATCCTTTTTTTTTTTTTTTTTTTTTTTAATTTTTTTTCTTTTTCTTTTCTTTTTTTTTTTTTACATCCATTGGGTAGAGATGATAGATAAAGATGTCGGGTCCTTCTCTGGAAGTCTGTGGACTCGCCCCTGGCCCTCCTCAGCTTACCAGCAGTCGCAATGAGGCATCTGTGAGACAGACCTACGGATTCCTTTCCTGAGGAGATAACTCAGGAGGATCAGGAATGGGGTCAGGGAGGACTCTGGTGACAGTTTAGGCTTGAGACCACATCACGTCATCGGAATGGGTTTGAGGAAACGGGAGAGAGCAATTTGGAGCCAAGCATGCCAAGACAACTCTGGACTCTTGGGGTGGGGGACAGGGAGAAGCGTTCATTTAGATAAAAAGACAATACCTAGGAGCCCTTTTCTCCTTAGAATGAACTCTCCAATTGTTTACAGGGCCAGCAAAAGTTGTGACAACATGTGTTCCCCACACTATCCTCGCTGGCTGCCATCCCTTTTCTAATGTGAAGGACTCCTAGATCCACGATCCCTCTGACCCACGCCTATCTCATCATGTACTGTGGCCTGGTTGCATACAGCAAAAAAAAAAAAAAAAGCATCTATCCTTCCATGCTGGGCCTTTGTAGATGAGATTTAAGCACAACAGGAAACGTCATGATAAGTTATCTATTTTTTTTTTTTTTTAAACCAGGCTTACTTGGTAAATGTTATCAGAACAACGGGACAATACCTTCGGTAAAGATTCACTTGGGGCACAAGAGCAATGAAAATACCTAATGATAAATTCCAGGAAAATGGCCAAAGAGAACAAATGTTTTACAGCTGATAGCGATCAGGGTCTGAGTGGTTATTTACAGTAAGCGTAAGTGGAGGGGAACAGTTGGGAATGAGCAATGGTCAGGAGTCGGGTGAGAGAAGTCGATCTATAAAAATAAAAATTAAAAATAAATAAATGGCATTATTTTGTGCTACATGGATTCAGAATTCCTGAGTTTGAGGACCTCTGGGCAAGTTACCAGAATTAACATTGCGAAGCATTTGTTGAAATAGAAGACTATTTTTAATCATGTTTTCCCAGGGCCACAGGCAGCCAGCCAGCTGCCTCGTGTACAGGTCAGAACCACAGGCATTCAGCCAGCCACCTCGTGGTCACTCAGGTCTCTTCCCAGAATCCCCACCGCATCCATTGTTATTGACTCGCTCGCTGTGGGATGCAACTGTCCAGTAGGACTTCCGGGGGAGGGGGGTGTAGAAATGTTTATGGAAGTCTTTTCCGATATCATGTCTCACGGCCAGTGTAGCCACTGAGTTCCTAAAATGTGCCCGCTGTGACAAGGGAGCTGAGTGCTGAATTCTATCCATTCTATTTGAGAAGCCACATGTAGCGGGATATCATGGGGCAACGAGGATCTAGAAAAGCTAGGTGGCTACCCTGCAAGAAGGATCTAGAAAAGCCAGTTGACCAATCTGTCTTTGGCTAGACTAACTACAGATATTCCGTGTCTGCCC
>JANHMN010000019.1:35423312-35466223 GCA_030674055.1 Rhabdomys pumilio
TCTCTCTCTCTCTCTCTCTCTCTCTCTCTCTCTCTCTCTCTCTGTGTGTGTGTGTGTGTGTGTGTGTGTGTGTGTGTGTGTAGGGTGTTTACATGCGAATGCCAGTACCCACAGAGGGCAGAATCCGGTTCCCCTGGCGTTGGAGTCACAGGTTGTGAGCTACCTGACTCGGGTATTGGGAAGGAACCTCAGATCCTCTGTAAACCCAAGTGTTCTTAACTGTTGAGCCATCTTACCAGCTCATCTAAATTACCTGTATCAAATATAATATAATGCTATATAAAATAACTATTATGCTGAGTTGCTTAGGGAAAAATATAAAATAATAATAATAATAATAATAATAATAATAATAATATAATCTTTTCATGTCTGGTAGAGGCTCATTAATTTTCTTTGCAAATACTTTAATCCCATTCGTTAAAACCACACATTCATAAAAATAAAACCAGACCTTTTTTTTTTAGGATGCTTAGAAATGAAGAAACAAAGTGAGTATTTTTTGAATAACATGATCACTCATCTGAAAAAAAAAATGCAAAAGTATTTGCAGTTAAATTACTGTAAGGAACAGGAGGGCTCAGTACACTTGAGTAATTTAAGATTAAAATGTCTGTAATACTTTTAGCTGCCAACCACAGCTAAAGTGATATATATATTTTTTCCATTAAGGACAGCAATAAGACCAAAATGTTTCTATGAATTAAATCTAACAAAATGAGGTTGAAAGTAATTTGGCAAAATGGAGTGCAGATGTGCTTTGTGTGTCTGGAATCTGAGAAAGAACACGTTTGGGTCCCGCTGAGCCCCCACACTCCTGAGGACTATGTGTATGGAAATTGGTTGCAGTATATGGCTCTCCACACCGGGGAGCGTGGACAGAGAATAACAAAAAAGCTTCTCAGTGTGCAGTGGAAAACTTAGCAAGTGCAGTAACAGGCCATAGGCAAATATTTAAAATATCCCTGAGAAACTGTCAAAAAAAAGTTAGTGTGCATTGAAAAAAAAAGATACGTTGGTGCAACATTCACAGAGCGTCGGTAATAATTCAGAACACAGGGCTAAGTGAGCTTGCAGTGAAAGCAAGAGGACCTGAGTTCAAATCCCCAGCACCTTTATAAAAAGACAGGCACGGCCACAGGCGCCTGTAACACCGTGGGTGGGAAGGAAACGAGCAAGGTTCAGTGAGAGAATCCGTCTCGAAGGAATGATGTGGAGGGTGGCAGAGGAAGACACGCAAAATCGTCGTCTGGCCTCTACGTCTGCATATATGGATAGATACATGTGCATAAGCACACAGACATTTAAAACAGAGAGATTAAAAACAAAGTAATAAGATACACACTAATTAATATACTACTGTCTGGATATGTTTAAGGAAAATATAAAAACAAAAATACAAAGACATGGTAGTCTAGTTCAAAAGGAAAAAGGAGATTCTTGTGGAAGAGAAGATGATATATATACAAATAGATGGATATTTATACACATCTGTATATAATTTATATATACACATATATGTATGTATATGCACACATATATACACATATTCATATACACATATATTCACATATATATATGAATATGTATGGATATGTGGATGTATACACTTGCATGTGCGCATGCGCGCGCGCGCACACACACACACACACACACACACACACACACACACAGTAACTGACTTCCATTTACACTCCTGAGAAGTGGGACCTAAATGTGTTTTTTTTCTAAGATTCCAACCACACGAAGCACATCTGCACTCCATTTTGCCAAATTACTTTCAAAATTATTTTGTTAGATTTAATTTACAGATACATTTTAGTCTTCCTGAGGTCCTTAATGGAAAAAAATTAAAATAGCACTTTAGCTATGGTGGGCAGCTGAAAGCATTACCGTCATCAGTATTTTAATCTTAATATTTAATATTTACTGTTAATATTTAATTTAATCTTAATATTTAATATTTATATGTGGATATATAAATATATAGCTAATACTTTAATTTTTCTTATGTGTATGGGTATTTTGCCTATTTATATATCCTGGATTCTGAAGTCTAAAGGGTATGAGCATGTCCAAAGGGTACAGTCAATGAGGGGCAGTCACACAGAGCAGGGAGAGACCACCATGTCAACCAGGGCTCAGGGAAGGCTCTTTGAAAGATGTGACTGTTCCGCAGAGACTAGGAAAATGATGACTAGGCAAAGAAGATCCATGAAATCCCACAGACAAGATAAAGTGTGATGTTCTAGTAAGGGAGAGCCCAGAGGGCTGTGGTCCGGAAGGAGGAGCAAGGCTTTCAGAAGATATACAGACTTGCTGGGCAAAAAGCAATGACTCAACAAATCTCACCCTTACAGAATCATTGAACGGAGTGTGCTAGGCCCAGGAGATGCAAGAGCTCCTCAAGACAGGCGGTAAGGAGCAATCAGAGCACTGAAAGAGGAGACAAATTGGAAAAATACACACACACAAGTGCACATGCACACACACACACATGCATACACATACACACACATACACATACGTGCACATACACAAACACACATACACAGATACATACAAACACACACATATTCACACATACACACATGCATACACACATAAACACGCACTCACACACTTAAACATGCACTCACACACTTAAACACGCACTCACACACACACATAAACACACACATATACACACATAGATACATACATAGATACATACACATTCACATACACATGCACACACGAATACACAAATACACATGCACACACATACACACATACACATACATACACAAATACACACATACACATATACATACATACATACACATACATATATACACATATGCACATACACACACATACACTCTTATACACACACACACACACACACACACACACACGCACACACAGATAAACGGCTTTCTTAAATCACAAAACTGTGCAAAAGGTCTCACTCAAAATACCAACCAAAAGAATCCAGGTTGCAGAGCACTCATTATAAAGACTTTTATAAAGTATAAACAGAGCCCTGAATGCCTCCAGTTGAAGGACAAACTGCAGCCCGATGGGGAAGCACCATTTCCCCATAAATTAATGTTTAAGTTGAATGAAATTCCAATAGAAATAGTAATTTTTCACATTTTGGTGTGAGTTAAAATAATATTAAGTTCATTTATAAAACCAATTATGAAGATTAATCTGGAACATTCTTGAAAATGAAATGTAATATAAAGAATTATCCCAGCTTGACAGCTAAGGCCAGTTTAAAGCTCCAATCATGAAAATAGTTTAGACTAGGAAAAAAGTAGACCGAGAAATAAGAATAAAGACTCCATTTAATGAAACCAGGTCCACCTGAGGATTAATATTAAAAAGGGAGACATTTTAAAACAGTAGGAAAAGGAGATTCCTCAGTTAATGAGGCTGGATCAATAACTCATTAGGAGAGGAAAAATTAAGTTGGATTTCTGCTTCATTCAATACACTCACATTGATTCCCAGTGGATCAAAGATTTAAATACAAAAAGCAGTGAAGGAATCAAAAAAATAAAAAATAAAAAAGAGCCCTAGAAATTCAGTCCTCAGCAGCACACACCAAAAAAAGTATTTAAAAAAAAAATCACAGAAGTTTGGAAAAGTGAATTGGCTGTTTTTATGCTCCTAGAATAAGGAATGGTTTTTTAGGAAGGGCTGGACACATAGACACCACAAAGACAAAGATCAATACTCTATTACATTAAAAACCACTCTTGGAGTTGAGATCCATGTGCCCTAAACCAAGAGAAAGGAAAAGAGATTGGCTGAGAAACTTCATAAGTCATGTGACAGGAGAGGGGGCAGATTGTCTTTCTCTTTTAAAAAAAAAATGCATGCAAATAACATAGAGAATTGGTCATAAGTTCAACATGGAAGAAGGGAGGAAGCAAACAGACAGCAGATTGCTAAACAGTAAAAATAAAAAGCAATCGTAATTACAGAAGCCAGTGAACAGCAAGCAGACACTTCAAAACAAAACAAAACAAAACAACAACAACAACAACAACAAAAACCCAGACTTCAAGAAACTAAACGGCAGGCCGTTTTCTTAATCAGTTATGAAGAACAATTAGACTTGGCTGAGGCCAAAGTGGCAGAGGGTGTCATTGCTGGAAGGAAATCAGAGCAAGTTCATCTAATTTTAAAGGTACCCATTTCCACAGCGCTTACTCTGCTGGGAACTTTCCTATATAGATACTGATGCTGATCGAGGGATATGTACCTACATGGTGACTCCAGTTCCAGGGAACCCGACACCCTCTTCTGACCTCCTCTGGGCACCAGGCAAAGTCATGAAGCACAGACATGCACGCACGCAAAACGTTCATATCCATAAAAAAATCTTTAAAACAGATTTTTCAAGTGTTAACTATTCAGACAGGAAAAAGAATGAAGTGTTTTTGTGCAGAGAGATGGGAAGAAGAAGAGTGTGACTGTGCATATGAACTCCTCTCTTCCCAGTCAGTATTATAGGAAACAGTAGACAGATATTCACACTACTCACACTGGGATAGGTAGGTCAATCACGAAAGCTATCAGTGGGTTCCTTTGGGCACAGAGCTGGGGACTGTCATTTTTGTATATGTTATAGCCTTTTTTTCTATTGTTGGATATTTTGCTAATATTTTTAATGAATGTGTAGGAGTGTTTTACCTGCATGTAGTTATGGGCACCGTGTGTGTTTGGTGCCCTTGAAGGTCAGAGGAAGGAGTTAGAGCTCCCAGAATCTGCAGCTACAGATACTGTGGGCAGCAGCTGGCTGCTGGGGACCAAACCCACATCTTGTGCAAGGGAATCAAACCTACATCTTGTGCAACTGGTTAGCAATCTCTCAGTCTCCATTATCTGACACTTTTGAGTGTATAAATTCATCACTTCTTGAAACATGAGAATGGATAGGGCCGCCGAAGAGATGTCTCAGTGAGGAAAGCACCTGCCGTGCAAGCCGAGGACCTGAGTTCATATCCTTGACACGGGTGTAAGTGCTGACCGGGCACGGCCACCAGCCTGTAATCCCAGCACTTGAGAAGCAGAGAAGGAAGGTCCCTGAGAATCTGGCTAGCTCCATTAGCCAACTTGTCAAGTTCAGGGTTCAACTCCAGGGCCCTGCCTCAATATTTAAGGAAGACTTGCAAGAAGACCCTTGGGGTCAAGTCTGGCTCCACACATACAGACACATATATGCTCACACACTCATGCATACAGATGAGTTCATACACATGCAAGCATGCACATGCACAGGCACAAATACACACACACACACACACACACACACACACACACACATACACACACACACGAGCCATAAACATGCAAACATGCATTCATGGTTGCACATATACATACACACACACACAAGTCCATAAACATGTAAACATGCATGCATGCTCATACACACACAGACACACACACACACACACACACACACACCATACACATGCACAAACACACAGATACACATATCATAAACACATACATGTGCAAAAGAAACACATAAAAAAATTGCCTAGATAGTGAGGTGATTGTACTTTCTTTAAATAAATCCCTATAGCTTTTAAAGAGTTGAGGTGAGAGGCTGGAGAGATGGCTTGACAATACAAAGTGTGTACTGCTCTTTCAGAGGACCCAAGCTTGATTCCCAGCACCTATATGCTACTCCAGCTTCTTCTGACCTCCAGAGGCACCTACATTCACACATTCACACACACACACACACACACACACACACACACACACACACACGTGACTCCACACACATGCAAGCATGCGTGTGCATGTGTGGCGTGTGAGCATACATGCTCTCTCTCTCTCTCTCTCTCTCTCTCTCTCTCTCTCTCACACACACACACACACACACACACACTATTTTTAAAGAGATAACAGAAATATATTGACTAGGAGAAATAACATTGAAATAGCCCTGAGGGCCTTTCCAGGGTCCCTCAGATATTTCTAGAGCAGGAGACTTTCTTGAATTTTATAGATTTCCCCACATGCCTCCTGAAAGATGCTCCCCACCCCCCTTGCCCATACACAGCAATCAGAGAACATGGCTTCAGCAACAGGAGAGTTAAAACAAACAAAAGGAAATCAGGCTCTAAAAAGAGTATCGTGACAGTTTGTACACGCATTTCCTCTCCACAGATAAAACTGACGGAGATGACAAAGCCAGATACAGGCTCACCTCCTGCCTTCTTCCCCATCTGTTGATCTGGACTGACTGAGATGGCTCATACTACCCCATTCTTCCTCCACTCAGGCAAGCTCCAGGGTCCTAAACACCTCAGGCTTTGGGCTGGATGCCAGATCACCGGGTATGTGTCTTATGGTCCTGCCTGGGTCTTCTCCCCTCTGTTACCTGTATCACAGACTTTCTTTGTTACTTCCAGGGAATGTTGTTCTGTCCATACTGGGCCATGCTCCTGTACCAGTTGAGTGTACTACGTGGAGTACGACACAGTCGCTATGCCTGGAGACACTGCCAACTGTTTCCAGGACCCTCAGACAACAATTAAGCAACTACATGAAAAGAGGAAGCAGAAGGAAAAACATTCAACCAAGAATTTGAGAAGGAACGGATGCTGATGTCCAGACCCTTTATCACATAGCAAAGCACATCCCTGCATATGTCCAACTCCCCAGCTCTGGTACTGTAAGTGTGCCTGGCATCTTCCCTTAACTTTCATGAGTGTCTGTCTTCATGAGTAAAAATAGTGGTCCTCACATCTTCTCCCACATACAGTTGAGCTCTAGAGAAAAGAAGAGTGACTGTAAATAGGAATTCCCCCAAACTCCATGGCCCTCTAAGAACCTTTCATTGAGAATGTAGAAGATGCCGGGCGATGGTGGCACATGCCTTTAATCCCAGCACTTGGGAGGCAGAGGCAGGCGGATTTCTGAGTTCGAGGCTAGCCTGGTCTACAGAGTGAGTTCCAGGACAGCCAGGGCTACACAGAGAAACCCTGTCTCGAAAAAACAAAAAAAACAAAAACAAAAACAACAACAAAAAAAAAAAAAAAAAAAAAAAAAAAAAACAAAAAACTTGGGCCAAATTGGATGGGCCTAGGTAAGTAGGGGAAGAATGTCCCCACCTGAGACAGTAGAACTTCTAGAAAATTCCCAACATGGAAAAGGAAAGAACCAACCTCATTAACACTTTCCTTCCTCCCCAGCTTCCTTTCTCCCCAGCTTCCTTTCAAAACTCTAGAGAGCAGCCATAATTTGGCCTGACTGAGAGCATGTGGGTACTAGGGCCTGCTTTCTCAAGGATCTCATCTATGGAACCTGGGAAGAAAATATCTGCATACTTCCTTCCCCTCCAGAATGGTAAAAGTATCCTAGTGTAAGCAATGGATATCTAGAATTCAGGAGCCCTTGGTTGAGCCTGAGACCGACTCAAGGACAGTCTCCTAATGTCTTAGTTTGTTTTCCTGATGCCGTGATAAAAGACCCTGAGCAAAGCAACTTAATGGAAGAAATGGCTATTTCCATCACAGCAATGGGGACTTGAGGGAGCTGGTCACAACACATCCACAATCAGCAACAGAGAGCAAAGACTAGATGAAGACCTGTTAGATCTTGACTTCCTCTCTTCATTGAATACAGCACAGGACCCAACACACACCCTGAGAATGGTCCACCCACAATGAAGATGGGTCTTCCCATGTCGATGAACGCAGTCAAGACAGTCCTTCACAGGCATTCACAGGGGATAGCCTTAGTGCACGTTATCCCTCACAGGTAGTGTTCTAAGACCCACTTCCTAGGTATCCGGCAGACAATATTAACCACCACACTAACCTCTCCACACTCCAGTTTTCTCATTTTTAATGCCAGACTGAGTGGGGAGGGGCAGGAGGTAGGAGGGGAGAGACTTACACGTGTTTGTGTGGCACAGGGAGGGTCTGTGGAGACTCTCCCTGCACAAAGCGAGGGCTTAATCACTCACTGGTATTATCATCATGATTGAAACAGAGGACATTGGACTTCCTGAAAAGGGAGTCTGACAATAGGTGAGAAAAGTAGCAGACAATTTTAGAAAACTAGAGAGGGTGTGGCTAAGAAGCCATCAGTAGGTCAAAGAGTAGAGTCCAAAGGGAGAAAACTAACTGAAAGAATGAAGTGAGATGCCCTGCATAGGAGGAGCTCTGTCTTCAGCAGAACAGAGGGACCAGCTTCTGCAGCTGCTTCCCCTCTGAGCAGGACTCTTGTCTAGGCCCATATCTGGGACCTCAGACTCAACAATGATGCAAACATAGTTCTTAAAATCACTTGGCTACCACCCGAACCCCTAGACCCACGAGGCCATCATGATGGACCCACACTCTGGGTCTCCTGGGCCCATGGAAACCATCAGGGTAGCAGATGCTGTCAAGTCTAGGAAAGAAGGGTCCAGAGAGACTGGCATCTGGACAAGCCAATTCAGGAGAAATGTTGGGGCAGCCTGTGCTCAATCTCACAATCTCACCTATTTCTGATTTTTTCCAGTGTGTGTGTGTGTGTGTGTGTGTGTGTGTGTGTGTGTGTATTTGGGGGTGGGGGTGTTCCTCAGAACAAAAATGACCCATGGATGAACTAACAACAATGGTAAACAGCAAATTTGCTTAGCTCTTAAACATAGTTTGAAGTTCACCATGTATGAGTTTTTTTAACATCCACAATAAATCCTCAGCACATGCTGATGTCACCCCATTTTCCAGAGGGAAGAACACAGGCACAATCCAGAGAATGATCTGGCCTCGAGTAGGGTGGCAGAGATGGAGGCAGGCAGTGCTGCGTGACTTTTCATGAAAATCATTTGTTTGTTCTTAAGATTCATTGTGGTTCCTCAGAGGTTCAAGTCCAAAGGTTTATAGATAGACAGAGATGATAGAAAAATGACCAAGGTTCTGGAGGTGAATGATGAGGGTGCCTAAGATAATGTCACTGGGCTGAAGACTTAAAAATACAAATTGCAGAGACATAATTTTATCACTAACATTGTCTAACCAATTTAAATTTTTAAAAAGTTTTCTTTGTTACCATTATTGTTGTTGTTTGAGAAGGGGAGTTGCTTTGTTACCAGGCTGGTCTCAAATGTTCCTCTTCTCTCAGCTTCCAGAGAAGCTGGGGCTACCTGAGTGTCTTAGTTAGGGTTTTAATGCTGTAGAGAGACACCAATATCCATGGCAATGTCTTACAAAGGAAAGCATTCAGTTGGGGCCGGCTTAGAGTTCAGAGGTTCAGTGCATTATCGTCATAGCGGGAAGCAGGACAGCATCCAGGCAGACACGGTGCTGGAAAAGAGCCAAGAGTTCTACATCTGGATCCGCAGGCAGCAGGAAAAGAGAGTGAGCCACAGGGCCTGGCTTGAGCATCTGAAACCTCAAAGCCCAATCCTAGTGACACACTTCCTCCAATATGGCCACACCTACTCCAACAAGGCCACACCTCCTAGTAGTTCCACTCCCTCTAAGCCTATAGGGGACATTTTCATTCAAACCACCACAGTAAGCATACTGCCACACCTGTCTCACCCAACTGTTTAAGAAATTCAGTGGAAGATGAGAAGGATTTTCTCACAGTCTAGAGAATACGGACCAAGAGTCTGTTCCTCTTGCTGAGAACTCTCCTGTCTCTTAGATGGGTTTCTTTAGACATACCATCTGGAGATTAAAATACCTTTTCCCTTTGTGTCCCTTCTATCCAGAAGACCAAAAGTACACTAGTTATTGATTCACTGAACATTTTTCTTGCGTAGTTCAGAAATGGCCCAGATAAGACCTACACATCTGTCTCCTTACAACTATTACAGAAGGTAACAAATAACAGATTCAGAATTCTTCTTGACACATTGAAATTAAATGTGTCAATTCAATTTGCAATTGAAAGACAAGCAAATAAGTACTGCACAAGTCACCATGTGCTTAGCCATCACCAGGGATGGGGGATTTTTAGAGTTTGCAAAAAGCCAGCACTAACATTGTACTGAAACCAGATGCAGCTTTGGTATCAAGAGTTGTGAAATGCTAAAGGAGGAGGGATTGTGGCTGACAGTTTACTGTGTCCAGTGAGTAAGGATTGCCCATGTGGGCAACACAGTCATTTTCTCCTAATGGAAAAATTACCCACTTGAGGAAGGGCATGAACTCTTGTAACTCACAGGACCCAGGAAGTGCAGACACTTACAAGGTGCGCAGGCCCCTCCTGGAGGTTACAAATGCATTGAGAATAGGTTCAGGGACAATGCAGCTTCTGTAAGCTATCACCCAGGCTGGGTTAGGGGTTTTGATGATGCAGCTGCCTTATTTTGAGTCACCCATCTTGTCTTAGTTAGAGTTTTATTTCTGTGAAGAGACACCATGACCAAGGCAACTCTTATAAAGAAAAGCATTTAATTGGGGCTGGCTTAAAGTTTCAGAGGGATTCAGTCTATTATCATCATGGCAGAAAGCATGGCAGCATCCAGGCAGATGCACTGCTAAAGAAGTGTGCCCTTCCCCCAGGCCTGAGCAGGCCTGCAAGTCATTGACCACAACAAGACCAAACAACAATAGGACCTAGAAGGAGGCATTGCCTTGCCAGTCTTGGCGCCCTGAGGTCTGCTACCAAGCTAAGAAGAATAGACTGCCTGCTGAGCTAGCCTTGACACCTTCAGGACTGCTATCTCCTTACCCAGCCCCTGGGCTGAACCGAGAAGAAACTCTGGGGGTGGGGCTTCCCCTTTATTTGTGAAAGCAAATTATTAAACTTTGGGCCTTGATCAGAATACTTTGTCTTGGCCCCACGGAAATCCTAGGCTTCGTCTCAGGAGAACCTGGTGATTGGGGCTGCAGGCAGCTACAAAGAAGGAGCTGAGAGTTCTCCATCTTGATTGACAGGGGGCAGCAGGAAAGTTTGTGCCACACTGGGAATAGCTTGAGCATAGAAGACCTGAAGACTCATCTCCACAATGACACACTTCCTCTAAAAAGACCAAGCATTCAAACACACGAGTCTATGGGGACCATTCCTATTCAATCTGTGAGTAACCCCAACAAACTTACTGGTTTATTGTGGAGAGCTTTTTGGGGCCAACTGGCAGGAATCTGACATTGGCCAAGGACAAGGAAGTAAGTTCAGGCAGGAATCTAAGTTTAGGCTAAAACAGGGAAGTAATTTCAGTCAGGAATCTAAATCTTAGGCTAGAACAAAGAAGTGGGCTTCAGGCGTGAATATGACTTTGGGCTAGGATAGGGAAGTAGGCTCAGATAATTTGGTTATCCTGATAAGCCCTTAGAAACAGTGATTCAGGAGTGATCAAGGACTTTGCTTATTTCCTTGCTTGTTCTTTGACTATTTGTGTTTATTGTATTTCTAGTTCCTCAATTTAGAACTGACCTAAATACTTGCATGTAATTAAAATGGTATAAAAGCAGATTGGGAAAAAAATAAACCTGTCCTCAGTTTCAGAACTGGCTGGGATCACACTACAATGTTGTCTAATTGTCTTTTTTCTTTTTAATCCTCACTCCTGCTCTGGAGAACCTGTTGACTGGGCTGGCCTGGTCAATTTATCAAGGAAGACTTGGGTAGAATAATTTCTTTTGTTGGCAGTTGGTGCTCTGTCTGGGGTGAATAAATATTTTCTTCCTGTCTTCCTGGGGGAAAAAAGTCACACAACAACGGCCATATAAAAATTCAATGGCAGGTTGAGCCATAGCCAGATCTCTCAGTTTCAAGCACCAATCAATCAATGAAGATGGGAATACTCAACACAAACTGTTTTTTCTGCCCTAGTTTGTGTGAGATTCAATAAGGTTCAAGGGAGATACACAACATCTTGTGTCCCTGCTGTGTGCTGGTATGAGCCTCCCTGGGTTTCTCTTGGGTTACCACTCAGGTGGAAGGCAGTATATAGCTTTCATCTTCATTGTGACTAAGCTCACCCTCTTTTCCAGTCTGATTCTGCAGTCCACATTACATCTCCTCTTCCTTGCATCTCACCTTACTGAGAACTTTCTAGAACACCCTCTTCCTTTGCTCATGCTGCTTCTGGTTCTCTGTTGTCTCTGGCTCCCAACCCTGTGGTAGAAACCTCTCACAGTAAACAGGTCTATGTAGATGCTGGTTTCTATGATCCTTTGAGGTGCAACTTCCTGATCTCTGAGTCTATCTGGAGAGTTCATGTTTAAAAAAAACAATACAACTAAGATCTCTTGTCTCTTCTCTGGCTAAATCCTTTAAATATGTAACCCTTTTTCACCGTCTTATTAAACCTCTAAAGTAGATAATACTAAATCTATTATATAAATGAAGAAATAATCTCAAGTATCCAACCTGAACTCACCCGGTGTCTCAGTTACTTTTCTATGGTTGTGCAGGGACACCATGACCAAGGCAACTTCTAAAATTAAATGCTTATATCATGCAGGCAGGCACGGTGCTGGAGCAGTTGCAGAGCTTACATCTTATCCACAAGCAGGAGGCAGAGAGATAGAGTCTGAACTTAGTGTGGGCTTATGAAATTTCAAGGCCCCTCTCTAGGGAACATACCTCTTCCCCAAAGAACACACCTTCCAATCCTTTTCAAACACAGTTTGACCAGCTAGAGACTGTGGTGAGAATTTTGGTTTCTTTAAAAACCCAGTGATGTTATATAAATATGTTTCTGTTTTAATCCCAGGTGTGGGACATGGGGTTGCTTCAGTTTGCCCACAGCCGCTAACCATGTCTCACAATCTAAGAGGGGTGTGATTTTTGCCAGCTGCAGATAGTTTCTGTTTGGAATTCTAGGGACTCTTGAGAGGGTACAAATGGGAGATGCCTGAAAGGGCCTGTGGCAGCTGCTGTTTTTTTTGTTTTTTGTTTTTTTTTTTTTTTTTTTCTATTGCTGGAGATATCCTGACAATGGAGATTGGACTTGCCCCCAAAGAACCTGGCATCCTTAATCAGCAGAAAGCAGTCTAAAACGATCTACTTCCCATTTCCCCCCTAACCTTCTTTCTCTCTTACCTAGTGTGGGGGGTGGGGTTGGAGGGCATTGGAGTGGAATAAAGGTTGGTAGGGTGACAGATAATGGAACCCAATAAAACAGCCCCAAAAGTATGCCAACAATGGATCAGACATTCAAATATATGAGCCTATGGGGGCTCATTCTCAATCAAATCACCACACCCAGCAAGTACGTAGCAGATCTCTGAAACCTGTGCCCTAGAACCTCTGCCTGGTTCCCCTGGCTGATTCGACTTGACTGATTTCTGTAGTTCTTCAAGGGGTTCTGATTTCAAAGAAAAAGAGTTTAATGTTGATGTTTCTGGTCAAAGACCATACAGCTCTTAGCTACTCAGGAGACATCTCCTTGGAGATGTTTGGATCCAGACATTCTGAGTTAATACAGTGTAAGATGAGGAGCCCAGTAGTGATCTGAGCACCAACATTCATCTCTTCTTTGCCTCCAGACAACAGATACAATGTGACCAGCCCCTGCCACCAAGCTTTCTCCGCCATGATGAACTGCACCCTTGAACCGTGAGCCAGAATAAACCCTTCCTTCTTCAAGTTGCTGTTGTCAGATATGCTCCGTAGCAATGAAACAAAGTAACTGAAAACAGAGGTCACAATTGTTGCCAGGGCAAAAGAATGAGGCCTCACCCCACACCCCCTTCCTACGTAAGCATTAACCAAAGATGGTCAAGACCCAAATGCACAACCCAACTTTATGTTATGAAACTCTTAGAGAAAAATAGAAGGAACTATCCAGAAGTTTAAAAGCCAATTTAGAGGTAGAGAAATTGCTGACAATCCAAACTATCTAACTCACATGTGGTATGTAAAACACATAAATCCTAAAACCCATCAATAAATAGGCAAATCAAGTCGAAAGCGAACAAAGAGTTTGTACAGATATTTACTCAAAGGACACACGCAGTTGGGAAGTGCTTGATATCTCTGGTCGTTAGGCAAATGTAACTCAGTACCACAGAGTGAGAGACCATTTCATACCCACAAACATGGCTAGAGTTTGTTGAAGCCAGGCAGTGGTGGGGCATGCCTTTAATCCCAGCACTTGGGGAGGCAGAGGCAGGCGGATTTCTGAGTTCGAGGCCAGCCTGGTCTACAGAGTGAGTTCCAGGACAGCCAGGGCTACACTGAGAAATCCTGTCTCAAAACAAACAAAAACAAGTGTGTTGGAAGTTGGAAAGAACCTTGGGGAAATGGGAAGTCACATGTACTGCAGGCCCTGGTAATGTCTAGCTGTGCAGCCATCTTGGAAACCAGTTCATCCATTCTTTACAAAGGGTAGCAACAGATTAACTGTGCAGCTCAATTCCACTGCTGAGTTGATCTACTACAGAAATGAGAGGCATTTAAATAAAAACGTATAGGCAGATGTTTTTAGCATTCATTATTTATAACACCCAAAGGGTGCACAGGATCAGATGAAGAGCGTCTGATGACCAGAGAAATGAGGCACGGTCTGTGTGTGCCCTCTTTATTCAGCCATAAAGAGGAATAAAGTACTGATAGCTGGCACTTTTCAGAACCTTGCAAGTATCATGCTTGGTGAAACCAGCCTGACATGAAAGACCACAGAACTGAGATTTTTAATTTATATAAAATATGCAGAATGGATTAAAACTTGGATGATAGATGCAATAGGTTGGGGACAGAGGGAAGTGAGGAGACACTGATCTGATGATAGATTATCATCTTTCAGTGTGATAAGAGTGTTTTGAAAGTGTGGATTGGTGATGGTTTCACAACCCCATGAAATAAGAACCCTTCATAAGCCCTCTTAAAGGTTGAGTTTCTTAGCATATGGATTGAGTCTAAATAAAAGGTAAATAAAAAATAATCCCTCCTCAGTATTAAGGAAAGCAAAAGGGACCAGAGAGATGGCTCAGGGGTTAAGAGTACTTATTTATCTTCCAGAGGACCTGAGTCCCCAGTTCCCACATTGGGCAGGTCCAGAATGCACGCACGCACGTGCGCAGGCACGCGCGCGTGTACGTACACATGCATGCACGTACCAATTTTTTTTTTAAATAAAATACACTTTGAAAATAAAATGAAGAAATGTTGAGTAAGGTTTTCTTTTTTATCCATTTAAAGTCTTGTGGGATAAGAAATAACCACCCCATGACTAAACCAGCGACAGTATTGAGTATTAGGGTACTCAAGAAAAGACTTTCTCCAGGGAACGCAATTGTCTTAGCATGCCCCCACCCCCCAAACTTAGATCCTAGGATAAGCACTGAAAGTACAAAGGAATTCTTTGGAAGGTGAAGGAAATACCAGCCAGGGGACAGTGCAGTAAGTCACAGGAGTCCTACACAACGCTGATCCCCAAGGAGCTTCTCTAGGGTCACGGGAACCGGAACCACTTGGAGCCAGGGACAATGCTCTTCAGAGTGGCGCTTATCCCCCTACCCAGAGCATGGTCAGTTCATACTCCAACTCCGGGCCCTATTTGCATTCATCGAGAGTTAGCGCCTTCACAACAGGAGTAAACCACTATCCAGAGGCCAAAGCTAGTAGTTAGAAGCCAAGTGAGAGGTGTTGGGGGTGGGGGCTAAGGGGGAGGACTCCATCACTGAGATGGAAAGCCCCAAAGAGGAGGTCTCTGCTCATAGCTGGCAACAGCTCAGGAGAGCCTGCTTGGGCGGTTAGAGGTCATAAATTCTGAAATAAAAGAGGAACTAGATTGGAATTTTGATGTCACCATTTAGAGGGCAAGGTATTCTACCGGAAGGTTGATTTCTTTATATGCAAATTAGGGGAGGGATGGGGTAAATAAATGTCCACAAGTCATTTTAGGAAACATTCTGGGAAGGGATGGTGGGAAGGTCTCGATCTGTCCCCTTCAGTCGGAAGTGGGAGGAGCCTGAGAACGCTGGAGCCTGCAGCTGGTGTCTGGTGTCATGAGGGTTTTGTGCGTAATTGGTTTCAGAAACACAAAACAGGTATGTTCACGTGAAAGCTCATGAATGTCATGCAAGGGGCCCCTTTAGCTATAGTAAACTTCCTGTTTCCAATCTCACTTTTCCTGAAATGAACGCATCTACTGCAGATTTGGGGGCAGGGGGTGGGGTGGATTATTATTATTAATGGTCTATCTTGCTCAATTCTGCTCTTTGTATAAAAAAATATTTTATGAGTGTTTCTCTGTGTGTATGTACGAGTACCACCTATATGCTTGTCGTCCTCAGAAACCAGAAGAAAGCACTGAATCCCCTGAAACTGGGGCGGTAGAGGATTACAAGCTACCATGTGAGTGCTAGGAACCGAACCCAGACCCTGGGCAAGAACAGCAAGTGATCATGGGTCACAAAAGAGGGAGTTCTTTTGCTATTTTAACATGTACCTGCGTGTTTTTAAATCTGAAAGAAAGTGAGGTTCTTGATGACAGCATACAGCTCTCCGGGTCTTATTTCTTATTCACCCTGTGAATCTCTGGCGTTTTTATTTTGCATTTAGACTAACGACATTTAAAGTGGCTATTGACATAGTTGGATTGATAGCTACCATATTTCTAACTGTTTTCTATTACTGCCCTTTTCCTTCTGACTTATTTGTTTTGTTTTCCAGTCTCTTTCTCTCTCTCTCTCTCTCTTTTTTTTTTCTATCTTCTCTGGTTTTAATTGAGCATTTCATATTATTCCATTTTCTTCTGTCTTGGCTATTGATTGTATTCCCAAATATGTTTAATTAACTAGGCACACATCTGTCATCCTGGTTACTCGGAAAACTGGAGCAGAAGGATTGGTCCCGTCTAGGAGTTGGCGTCAGCCTGGGCAGTATTGAAATACCCCATCTACAGAGTGTGAGCTCTGTCTCTGTCTCTGTCTCTGTCTCTGTCTCTGTCTCTCTCTCTGTCTCTCTCTGTCTCTCTCTGTCTCTCTCTGTCTCTCCTCTCTGTCTCTCTCTCTCTCTCTCTCTCTCTCTCTCTCTCTCTCTGTCTCTCTGTCTCTGTCACCATGTGTTTGTTTCAGCAGCAACTCCGGTTTTTCGGAAAAAGATTAAATCGGTCGAGTCGCTGAGAAGTTCAGACTTTTACTTTTCTTACCTTGGCAGCAGAGGGAAGGCCCTTGAAGGTATTTCAAGAACCCGACCATGGATGTGAGGAGACGGTTGGAGCACATGATCCAGTAGATGGTCTGACATCTATCTCCAACAAGTGGAAGTTGGGTGAAGGCTTTTTCACGCATTCCCAGCCTGTAAATCAGTCACAGCAGAAAGAGCAGAGACCTGCCCCTCCCCCCACCCCCAGTCCTGTCCTCACACCTGCTACAGCTCAGAGCTAATTCCTGTTCTCACACCTGCTACAGCTCAGAGCTAATCGCAAAGAACTCCATGATACTGTAACCAAGTTCACTAGATGACAATCCCCATTCAAATTCTGGCCCAACGCTTGCTACCTGAATAACCCTTTTAAAAAAATTCACTTAACCTCTTGGTGGCTCCATTTTCCTGGACGTAGAAGGCAATCTGAAAACGTCGGGCTAGCAGTGTGGATAAGAGCTGCACCAGGTGTTTGAGAAGGGTGAATCCAATCTTCTTCCCATATCCTGCCAGGGTCAATCAGTGAGGCTCACTTACTTGAGTTACTGCTATGATTCTCTGGCTTGGGAAACGGAATCCCCGACCAACAAATCCCTAAAGTTCACATCGTGAGACCGTCACATTAAAAGACCTTTTTCTTGGTACTGGGTGAAGACACCCATCTTGCTAAGATGAACAGAGGCCTGGAAAGTTGAAAGGCATGTTCAAAACCCAATGTTTTAACCCTGGTTAATCACCCATACTTTTGAAGTTCATGTTTACCTGTCCTGGTAAGTGGGTCACCAACTACACGGCCGATGTCTCTACTTGGGGTCAGCCCAGGGCATCAGCTGTTCCAGAGGGCAAGGCAGTGAGTGAGTCAAGATCCTCAGGGGTCATGCTGATGCTTGGCTACTGGCCAGGGTCCCCAAAGATGGCCACTCTGAATGTACATGTGCCCTGGCCGAAATGAGAAGCCAAAAGACAGTCTCTCAGGAGCAAGGACAGTTCTGTCAGGCTCTGTCAAAGACACAGAGATGCAGAGTAAGAAGGCCTGACTCTGAGTCCTCAGGCATTTTAGAAAACCTCCATCTTGTCTGCATGTTTGTTGTTTCTGTACTGGAGCCTCACTGATGGGGAGGATAGTCCATGACTGTACCTCAGAAACAAAGCTTATGCAGAGGCCCATCAGTGAGGAGGGGGGTCGGACAGCTCCCAGGAGAGCTATCCTCATAGTGTCAGATCGAGTTAGTCTCACCAAGGAGGGCAGGAGAGTCATGATAAGCACATTAGGGACATGGGTATCCCCTAGTACATCACGACAGCTGGTACCAGGCTGCTACACCACCCATGGACCCCAGAGTAGCTTTGGAGGATGTATAAGAATCTGAAGGTGGCTAAGGAGGTGACAGACACATACTGCAGTCTTGTCGGAGGTGGGAACAGAACCTAAGGATGGAAAAATTCTCCAGAGACATAAGGAGTTGCCCTCACATACACACATATACATGTACATGTATACACATGCACATGTACATATATATATATATGCATATACACACATACACACATATATATTTATATATGGATATCAGACATTCATGTGGTACACTTAGATATGTGCAGGCAAAAGAAAGTTTTTTTTAAAAAATATCCAATTTTTAGGTAACAATGAATACTTTTTAGTATTTGCTGTTACAGGATACTGGGGGTATACTCTTTAAGAACTAATGTTATTTATCTGAAATTCAAATTTAAGTGGGCATACTCTTCCACTACCACCCCACCCTCGAACAGGAAAGCGACATCTTAAAATACGATGCTAAAAAAGCCATACATCTAGTGTCAAACATATAGAGAAGTATGAAACATAGAAATAAAACCCAGCCATCATTTTGCCACCCACAGTGAACAAGTGTTAATGTTTCTGACCCTTGCCAGTCAGTGTGTTTATTCTCTCTCTCTGAAAGTATGTATGTGAGTTTGTTTTAGTAAGAGTCATACGTTTATAAACGTATACTTTTGCAAACATATAGCTTCATATTATATTTTCATCTGTAACATACATACATATATGCATATAAATATATAAGCACATATAAGCATAAAAGCACATATAAACATATAAGCGCATAAGCACACATGTACACATGTACACATGCGTGCAAGCTTGCACACGTACATGCACACACATAGACACATATACATATACACACATATACATGTACATATATATACATACACATGTACATATACATATATGCATATACACACATACACATATATATATATATATATATTTATATATGGCTATCAGACATTCATGTGGTACACTTAGATAAGTGCAGGCAAAAGAAAGTTTTAAAAAAATATGTGCTGCATATAAGAGGACACAGGCTATCAAAGAAACAAACAAAACCACCAGAAACTAGACCCACAAAATCTTATTATCCTCCTACCCTTGACACCTCCACCCACAAGACGCTTCTAGGATTCCGATTACTGTAGTCAGCAATAACCTCGCCTCTTTGTAATCACCTGTGTAGCAGCCGTCCTTAAATTGCCGTAAACCCAAACTGGGGCTGTCCAACCCACCGTGATAAACCCGGTCTGGGAGGGAGTGTTGATGTTTTCAGCTGGACTGCATTTATCCAATGGGATGGTAACAAGTGATACAATGTGAGCTGAGAGCTGGATAAAGACCCGAAACTGAAATTCCTTTTCTGTATGATGGGGACAAAGATGTCCAGGTTGGGGCTAGTGAGTGGATAAAAGGGTTTGTTGCCAAGGCAATTGACCCAGGACCCACGGGGTAGAAGGAGAGACTCAGCTGCTTCAGGTTGCCTTCTGACTCCTCCACACAAACACAAACAAGTAAGTAACTTTAATCTTTGAATTTTAAACACTGTGTCCAGACCTGAGATGGCCAAGGAAAGACGGAGAGTAAGGCCATGAGGACCACGGAGGTGGGAATAAATATTGTCAGAAGGTTCAGTTCACTGTAGACCCACATAAGGAGTTTATAGTTTATGCTTAGTGTGATGTAAAAAACTAGATGATAAGCGGAGAATCAAGATCCCTCTCCTTAGGAGAAGATGAAGTAGATGAGAAGCTAGGTAATGAGAGAGAGAAAGAGAGAGGGGGCATGGAGGCAGAAGTTCACGTGTCTCCACCAGTCAAAGATAGTTTACATATCTAGGTTGGGTACTGGGTTACACTTCTGATTGAGCATTACCATACTTATAAAGCCTTTGATTAACATTTAAAACAAATTGTATAAAAGCAAAATGGAAAAGGGGGCACGGGATGGGGGTTTTCTGGGTGGGGAGGGAAGTGAAGAAAGGGGATGGCATCTGAAATGTAAATAAAATATCCAATAATAAAAAAAGAGAAATGTTTAACTGGGAAGGAGGATAACATTTGAAATGTAAATAAATAAAATAACTATTTTTGAAATAAAAATTATTTCAAAAAAAAAAAAAAAAAGAAGCCCCGCCCACTACCGGAAGCATGGAAAGAGAAGCAGGGCCATCTCTTGCCACACAACCCCTAGCTCTGTCTTGCTGTGTGTGGCTCTGGCTTCGACACTTCAAATATGTAGTGTTCCCGGTGGTGTTTGCATCTTGGAGGTCCATAGGCTACAGGAGCAGCCTCCCCGGGAGCTCTTCACTGCCAGGGACGACTTCTCTAATTGGGTTTGTCCAGAGAACCTCACCGTTAACCCATTCCGAGGCAGAGGGCATCTAGTGAATGTTAGAGCAATTCGTCTGTTCTTTAGTTATTTATACTCCGAGTGGCTCCAAAATGGTTTGGTGTTGCATACATAGCTACATACCTTTTTAAAAATAAAATAAAGCCGGGCAGCGGTGGCACACGCCTTTAACCCCAGCACTTGGGAGGCAGAGGCAGGCGGATTTCTGAGTTCGAGGCCAGCCTGGTCTACAGAGTGAGTTCCAGGACAGCCAGGGCCACACAGAGAAACCCTGTCTCAAAAAACTAACTAACTAACTAACTAACTAACTAACTAAATAAATAAATAAATAAATAAATAAATAAGAAATTCCATCAAGAAAATGTGAAACCACGATAACCCCAGGCTTTAAGATGTTGGGTAAAATACTCAATTAGGGCCAGACAGATGGCTCAGCAGTTAAGGGCACTTGTCACTTTTACAGAGGTCTCAGGTTCAGTTCCCAGAGCCCACATAGTGGCTCACAATCATCTGAAGCTCTTGTTCCAGGGGATTCCATGTCTTCTTTTGACCTCTGTGGCCCGCAGGCACAAACAAACCTATAGGCAAAATACTTGTAACTTGTGAAATAGGATAAACAAATCTAGACCAGACACTCAATGAGTGGTTGTCATATCAGGTAAAATACAAAGTCTCCTAATTCCCAGTGAAAACAGAAAAAGGTCATTTGCTAGGTTCTCAGAAAAAAACAAAACAAACAAAAATAAAACACAAAACCAACCCAAAATAGCAAAAAGCCAGTGGCTCAGAAAAAAACCTAGGTCTTTCTAATACTACGTCAAAGACTTTGTCTTTAATAGTCCTATAAAAGGATTGTCTGTGAGACAGTAAATAACAATATCCCTAAATTAATGCAGCCACAGCTTTCAAGTGGCTGTTTCTTGACACACCCTCCCAAGAGCCCTAGCCAGGTCCATCTGAGCATCATTCCTTCAAGGTGACTGGGCCAAGATGAGGATGCATTCTGCCCAAGAGCTTACTGATGATGGTAGCTCACAAGTGGAGAGGGACCAAAGGGATCCCGGGCAAGAGGGGGCTGACAGGCATCTGGTAATGTGTGAGCATCATGGAAGCCATGTGCATCTGCATCCAACATACCTTTGAAAGGAAGCAGCTTTCTCCTGATGTGACAACTTGCTTAGAGCAACCTCAGACCCTCCCAGAGCTGGGTGAGGGGGACTCAGAGAGGACCGTCTGTAGAGGGAGAGTCTTCATGAAGTGCTATAGTCAACAATTTGTATTTTAAGCCTGAGAAGAAAGCATCTCATGGCAGGCAGCCTTACCAAATGCGTGCAGGCTCTGGTGGAGTCATCCCAAGACTGTTTGGGATACCCCATTTCCAACGAAACTGTAAAATATCACCTCTGACTGACATGACAGTTCACAAAAGAGATGACAGGCAAAGCAATCATCTTCTTTGCCTCTGTGTGTGTGTGTGTGTGTGTGTGTGTGTGTGTGTGTCCCCGTTTACAACACCTCCTGAGTGAGCGTGGAAGAATGACCAGATAGCTATCGAATCATTGTGTGGTCTCCAAATGGCTCCCTCATGAAGAACAAGGCTTGGAAAAGAAGTTCATGGTGAGTTCAATAACCAAAAATATAAAATACAACAAAACAAAACAAAAATCCAACAACAACCAAGAAACAAAAAAGAAACAAAACCAAAAAACTAACATCTCTTTTTCATCATCATTTCACTGAATAATTTTTAGTGTTATTTCAATGCCCCAGATTTTCCACCTAGATCTGTGTCTGTAAACATTTCCTGTCCTACTCTCAAATGATGCCCAGCGTGTTAGATGACACATTTGTCCCGTGCTAAGCGCCCTGTCTTGGCTGTCCTGGAAACATGCTCTATAGACCAGGCTGGCTTCGAACTCACAGAGATCCACCTGCCTCTGCCTCCCAGAGTGCCAGGGATTAAAGGTGTGCGTCACTGCCGAGTGGAGTGGCATGGCTGGTCTTTAAAGCCACATGAAGTTGCTTCTGAGGCCTGGTTTCTTAATTCCTACTCGATAGCAGATAGCATCGTCCTCATATGTGTCCCGAGAGTGCCCACAGGGAACTGAAGGGTGAAGTAGGGTGGAGCCAGGGGCATCCAGGGGAGAAACAGACTCAGACCCTGGAAGGATTGTGCAAACCACAGGCTCTATATTCTGATGGAGGATGGAAGCCCATATCTTCTGAGATAATCAGGCCAAATAAATAAATTATTTGTGCGGCAATGGGATAGTGATGGGGTTGAATTGTCGAGTGATGGGTTCCGAGACAGACTGACCCAACCCGGCAGGAAAACTGACAGCATGTCCTGCTTAGCACACTCCAGATGGCTACTTTCCGTGCACTAGGTATAGTTCCAGAATACACTTTGATGTCCTACTGTGTGCATGGGTTTGTTTTAGGGGAGGGGAAGAAGGCGTGTGAGGGTGGGGCAGTAAGACACAGAGCCAGAAGTCCTGATCCTAAAGATTGTTCTTCCGCTGCGGGCGTTTGTCTCTGTCTCTTTGTCTCTCTGTCTTTATGTCTCTTTTACTGTCTATCTCTCTGTCTCTCTGTCCCCACTACCACCGTGTGTGTGTGTGTGTGTGTGTGTGTGTGTGTGTGTGTGTGTGTGTAGCTCAGAGGACAACTTCATGGAGTCTGTTCTCTTTCTACCTTTACTTGAGTTCTAGGAATTGAACTGAAGGGGTCAGCCTTTGGCTGCAAGTGCTATTACAGGCTGAGCCAACTTACTAGCTCTATAGCCATGTCCTTAACAACAGAAAAGGAAAACAAAACAAAACAACAACAAAAAAAACCCCAATTATCTACAATCTATAGGGGACTTGAGGCAAACTCGAAGACGGAAATAATTGTAAACTGATTGGTGCCCCACATGCAGAAAAGGAAACCAAGGTTTCCTGCCTTCTAGTAACATCTTGTCTGGATGGGAGTGGGCTGTTCCTGGACATTTGCATATATGCAAATTCAGATCCTGGAGTTGTCTGCTGGTTCTCCCACTATGAGTACCTCCAATCTATGGGATCGTTCTTCCCCGCTTATGCCTAACGGTCACATCGATTCAAGATGCTAATGAAGTAAATACCCAAGCATCCGTGTTCATGAGCTATTACCTCCATATTGATTGTAGCCTTAATTGACAATTACTTGAATGGGCTGGGCTACGCTGAGCTTTTATTAATTTTCCATTGTGATGCTTGTTACTAAACTTCATTACAATTGTGTAACAATGCAAACTCCCCACTGTGGCTAATTGAAGTGGAAAATTCCACTGACCGGGTCCCCAAATCTATTTATTCTGGAAAATAAAGAATCTGGTATTATTAAATTTGATATCAAGATTCTAAGGCTCGATTCTGCGGGAAGAGAATCGTGACTTTGGCTGTGAAAAATAAATAGAATTTGCTAAATTGTTTTCCCTCTGCCGTTATTTCATGGGACGTGTGGTATCGAGACTAGATTTTCTACTTCACTGCCTAAAGAAACAGGAGCTTCCTGCTCCTGCCAAATTATGTTCATCTCCCCCCATTGCCTCGCTTAAAAAAAAAATTACTTATTTATTTTGTTAGTAAGTCGGGTTAATTTTAATTAGGAGAGAGAAACTGACGGAGAGATTTAGAATCAACTTTAGAATTTCCATCAGCTAAACCCTGTAAACAGAACGTTTGTTTGCTCCCGTTGTTTTCCCACTGCAAACCAAACGCTTTGCTTTTAAACCATTCTTAAATAAGCAAACAGCCAAACGCCAAGAGGCTGCGGCTGGAAATGGAAGTTGCTACTTTGTCACAGACGAGTTTTAGTAAAAGAAAACAAAATTGCTGCTTATAGAACCACCAGGGACAGGGACATCTTGTCCCTTTCCAATCTGGCCAGCGTCAGGGTGGGGCCTCCTTTGTCATTTAAAGTGCCCCTGATGGTGGGTGATTATATTGGAGATGTAAATGAACGAGGTCAGCTGAATCACAGCCATTCTTGGAAAATAGGAAAATATAATTACGGGGTCAGTCCATCTGATCTGTGCTTAGGACAGGCTGCACTTGGGGATAAGATTATTCTTACTGATTCTGGCTCACTGGTTTATATGTACAAAGCCTCCCCCACCTTACACGTGTGTGCTTTTAATAAATTTCAAATTTCATTTTTATTGTCACTCATTAAAAAAAAAAAACCATTAAAAGTATATTTGTGTTGTCTTGATCGATGTCTTCTGAAGAAAAGTTTTCTAAGGGACCCAGAGCTTTACTGGTTACAGGAAGTGAAATTCCAGTTTCTGTTTTTATTTATAGCAACTGGAAGTTCCACTAGAATGAGTCTAAAAAGACTTAAAATCAAATATTAATGATAGCAGAATAAAATTTTGTGGGATAAGAAAAAGTGAAACCTGAGATCGTGAAGAAAAAGAACTAAAAGCAGGGAGTGTCAAATATGATATTTTTCCTTATGTATCTATCTATATTGAAATGATTGATTCACCATCAATCATTAAATTGCTATGGGTATAAATTTTGTTATTGCAGCACAAAGTTTCATGACTTAGAGGGATTTAATTCCATTTTTATTTTATGTGTACACCACAGGTCAGAAGAGGACTTCAGACCTCCTGGGAATTGAACCCAGGTCCTCTGGAAGAATAGCCAGTGCTGTCAACTGCTGAGCCATCTCTACTTTTAAATGTCACTACTGACTGCACAGCGTGTGGGGGGTGCTGCCTAGTGGCTGCTGTGGGTAGTATCATCTTCACAGATGAGGTCTTAGACCTCTTGGATTTGGGTTGGAGAAATGGTTCAGTGGTTAAGAGCACTGACTGCTCTTCCAGAGGTCCTGAGTTCAATTCCCAGCAACCACATGATGACTCACAACCATCTTTAATGGAATCTGATGCCCTATTCTGGTGTGTCTGAAGACAGTTACAGTATACTGTATATATATATATAGTTATATAACTGTATATATAACTGTGTAATGTATACAGTTATATACAGTTATATATACAGTTACAGTATATATACTATATATATTATATATACAGTATATATACACACACAATAAATATGTATATTATATACATATATAAAATAAATAATTCTTTAAGGTAGGGGGGACTCTTGGCTTCCCTAGAGCTCCCAAATAGAGAGATGGGATTTCTTCTGCAGCTCCTTCAAGATAAAGACCATGGATGGATAGTGGGATGACAGAGACTGCTGATTCAAATGTCCCCTGAGGATTAAGAGCTCCTTGACTGCCCCTCCCCCACCTGCTCACCTAGACGACTAAACTCCGCCTTCTCCATATCACTGACCACTTTGTCTCCCTGAACAATACTAGCACGACACTTGTACCCACTCTCCCTGGTGGCTTCCCCCTGCCACTGGGTTCAGCTTCTTTGCTCTTGGTTGGGAGTTTTGGAGAAAAACAAAGCATGCTTTGAACTCAGTCTAAAAGTAACCTAGAAGACCGGCATCACAGGGGCCCTGCCTGGTCCTCAGTTCTCCATTTCTGTTTGAAGTAATATTTTATTGGAAGCCATTGGCCACAATATAGGTCAAATCCACCATCACAAGAATGGCCGCCACCCAACTCATAAGTGCCTAGGCGAGGAGTTAATACAAGGGGTCTGTCCTTTCCAGACAGGTCTGCTAAGTGCCATGACCAAAGCCAACTTGGAAAGGGGTTATTTCACTGCACTAGTATAGTTCATCATAAAAGCATTTAATTAAAAGAACAGGGCAGGGGTGGAGACGTGGCTCAGTGATGAAGAGTACTGGCTGAGCTTCTAAAAGACCCAGGTTCAATCCCCAGCATTCACATGGCAGCTCAGAACTGTCCGTAACCCCAGTTCCAGGGCTTCTGGTGCCCTCACAGAGACATACATGTAGGCTAAACACCAACAGACATGAAAAATACAGCTTAAAAACAAAAAGCAGTACAGAAACGCAGGCAGGAACCTGGAGGCAGGAACTAAAAGCAGAGGCCATGGAGGGGTGCTGCTTACTGGCTTGCTCCTCATTGCTTGCTCACTGCTTTCCCAGGAGAAGTGGGCTGAATCCATTCACATCAGTCATCAACCAAGGAAAGTCCCCCAAAGGCTTGCCTACGAGCAATCTTATGGGGACGGGGACACTTTCTGAGCTGAGTTCCCTCTTCTCAGATGACTCTAGCTTGTGTCAAGTTGACAAAAACCAATCAGCCAACCAACCAACCAACCAAACAAACAAACAGAAACCTAACCAGCACAGTTCAGCATTCTTGGTTTTTTTTGTTTGTTTGTGTTGTGAGACAGGGTCTCCCCCTTCAGCCAGAGTGACCTAGAAACTCACAGTGTAGCCCAGGCTGGCCTCACTATCAGCAGACTCCTCCTGTAAGTTGATTTGGTAGAGATCCAAAAATGTCCTATGTTCTACTAAATACTCCTGAAACAACATCTTGCTGCATCTGCATGCTCCTTGTTCACTTCATTCATTCATTCATTCATTCATTCATTCATTTAGTCATTCCTCTTAAGATGATTTCGTGTCTTGTTTTTAAATGAGCTAGGAACTATTTTCAGTTTAGAAAAACTAGCCAGAGAATCAATCTTGACTCAGTTGCTAGGATACTATGTCTTTGGAGCAGAAGTAAAGAATCAATTTCCCTGAGCCTTAAAGAACATGTATTTAAGTAAATTACTTCCCTAGAAATATTGATTCATTTCAAAAAAAAGCATTAAATAATACGGAAGCAAGAGGATTTTTTTTTTCTGTGAAAGCTACATCTTGACAGTGAAGAGGATATGTGCTTAAATAAAATATATTGACAAGGATAATCTCGACCTCGCTTGAGAGAGAGCATAAACATTAATGCAGTGGCTGGACTAGTCACACAGTGAGCCCTCACGGGCCGCTACATAAATAATGGCCACCAAAGTGCCTGAGTGGTTTTATGTGTGAACTGGCTTTGTGAATTTCCCAAAGAACTCGGTCCTGGAATGGTGAGGTCCAAGGCTGAATTTGTTCAAACAAATGAAGTATTCTCAAGACATGCTCTAATGGAGACATCACAACGAAACCCACATTGTCTTCCAAACTGTGCCTTAAAAATGCTTGAGCTTCTCAGTGGGCTCTGTGTACTGGGAAAGGTTCCGAAGGCCTGCAACTTGGCCTTGCAGACATCCTTGGACACCAGCAAGCCCTGCTCCGGGGAGGAAAGCCAGCCAGCCTGCAAAAATGTTTCAGCAGGAACTTTTGGCTGTCTTAAGTGCCTAGAGCAAATGTTTGTTTGATTCGGAACAGGGAATCAAATGCCTTTGTGTGAAAACATTTGCTCGAGAAACAAATGTTTGTTTTCGTAATCGACATTTGGACTGTTGGAACATTACCACCTCAAATATTGGTTGGAGAAATATACATTTAATATGAGAAACCAGAGTAGGAACGAGCACCAATCAGGACACAGATGAAGGCAGCAAGAGAATGAGGTCGAAACTGAACCCTGTCAGAGCTAAGGAGGAGAGCCGGGCCTTGTTTTACGTGTTTCTGCTTGTTTCCCAGCAACGGTATAAATGAAGAATGATTTACTTCCTCCTAGAAGCATATGACTTATAAATTATCAAGGACAGAAGCAAGAGTGTATTTATCTAGTATTAATATTTAAATGCCATTTTCCTATTGAATATGCACGCTCTGTATTAATCTGTTACGTCAGGCTTAGTACAGATTCATGTTTCCTAACTGGAGGATTTCTTTTCAAGGCTCAGGTTTGATTATCTGTGCTTGGTCGTGGGAGGACAGATACTCCCCAAACAGCAGGGGATGCAGAAATAAGCCCTGGCTTTTGAGTGCATTAAATTTTTTAGCAGCAGAGAGAAACTAATTACATTTTAAGAGAGAGAGATATTTGCAAGCATGGCAAGAGTCGTTTATATATTGAATATATTATATTCGGCCACAGTTAATCCATAAATAAAAGGCTCAGTTACACTGAGTTCGAGAATGAAGACAAAAACAAAACATCTTTTAAATTAAAACAGGTTTTTTTTTCATGTGCAGTTTGAATAATATTTTTAGTGTGATGAAAACCAGAAGTGTATGCAAATATGTCGGCTTTTACAATGTCAGACTGGAGTTTTCGTGGGTATGAAAAGAAATTGTACCATCCAGGTTCATCGGGACATTTATGAGCTGAAATCTGGAATCAGATTACTATATACTTTAAAATACAATAAAATTATAGTTCAAATTTCTTTGCTGCTAGCCTTAGGCCTATTGAATCTTCAGCTGATGTGTATATTATATTATACGCTGCAATAGGAAAGCAAGCCAGTGTCGGTTTGGAAATGCCAAATGGAAGAATTATTCATTAGAACTTCAAGGAACAGACTTTGTATCTAAAAATCCACCCATTACTAACTGTTTCCATTTGTAAATTTCATGAGCAAGATAAGTGATATAATGCATGTCTATTTGAAGTGCTGTAGCTTCCAGAACTCAATAATTCAAAGTATTACAGTAAATTCCCATTTCTCCTGAATCCAAACTACCAGCGAGCAGAAATAATGAGAATTTTTTTTTTTTTTGGTGCGATTTATAAAATGGTAATGTCCCTGGGGGATTACAAGATCCTAAATTCTCTTGAACAGTCACAGAAAGATTAAATTTTGTTTAGCATAATTTTGTGGTAGGGATGTCTGATAGTATTGTAATTCTTTGAAGATAGTAATTAATCTGTGTGTAGCCCATGGTAATTCTTCTTTTTTCAGCTTCAACATAAATATAGCATCTTGCATTTTCTGGAAACACGGGTTTATATTTTTAGTTTAATCTGACCCTAACGTGTATAGCATAGCATAACCCTTACTGCATTTGACAACGGGCTGTACGTGTCCCATTTTAGTAGCTATTGGTAATTCTGAATGGGTACCCACCATTAGCTATAGAGGATTCCAATGGAGACCCACTATAGCTGATAGTACCAGGCCCTTACTTAGAACGCATATTTGGGAGCTGAAAAGATGGCTCAGCGGTTAAGACCACTGACTGTTCTTCCAGAGGTCCTGAGTTCAATTCCCAGCAATCACATGGTGGCTCACAACCATCTGCATTGGAGTTTGATGCCCTCAAGGATGTGAGATCTCTGGGATGCTAGTGGTGTGTGTTTTCTCTCTGCCTCTTGGAGCTCCCCTTAGCATATCTGCTTTTTTTCTCTTCTCATCTGAAAACCAACATTTACTCCTTGCTCTCTCTGATAGCTGGGATGTTGGACAATTTCTGGTACACATGGAATAACAGCATTCTTCCTTCGGCTCTATTTGAATCGAAAGAGGAAAACAGGTAAGCCTCAGTGGAGTCAAAATCCACTTCCTAAACTCCAACAACCCTTCAGCCCCTCAACACATCCACCTAAGAAGCAAAGACCATGGTCTAGGAAAATAAAAACCACCATGGACAAAAGGGCTGATGGTAATCAGGGAAGCAGACTCAGGGTGTCTGGGAAATGGGAAACAGCAGCTCCTTAAAACACTGTTTTCAGGATCCCTTTGAGGACCCCCAGGGAACATTTGTTCATTTGTATAGCTGTCAACGATCTATCATACTAGAAACGGAAACAGAGAGATCTAAAATTAATTTTTAAAAGTTATTTGTTTATTTTATATATATGAGTACACTGCAGCTGTCTTCAGACATACCAGAAGAGGGCATCAGATCCCAATACAGACGGTTGTGAGCCACCATGTGGTTACTGGGAATTGAACTCAGGACCTCTGGAAGAGCAGTCAGTGCTCTTAACTGCTGAGCCATCTTTCCAGACAAAAAAAATTAATTTTTTAATTCATAAAAAGAATAAAAATAGTTCCCCTTGAGACTAGAGAGATGGCTCGGCAGTTAGGAGGTCTCACTGTTCTTGCAAAGAATCAGAATTTAGTTTCCAGCACCCACTTCAGACAGTTCACAATTTCCTGTAACTCCAAAAGAGATCTGGTGCCACCCTCTGGCCACCATAGGTACTGCACCCATGTGCACATACCCATACATGGACAAGGACAAACATACTTAAAAATAAAGCAAATCTGTTTTTTTTTTTAAAAAAAACAAAAACAAAAACAAAGCCCTATGCTCTGTTAATGTTGCTACTATGTCTTAAAATTAAAATGAAATTCCAAGACAATAAATCAGAAATATGTGAGAAAAAAATATATAATTTTATGTCTTTCTGTATTTTATAAACCTTTTTAATATATGGCTTGATTAAAAATAAACAACAGGCAGATTGTCAGCGTCTGACTTAGCACTTAATCTGTTGTGGTAAGCTGACTTGGCTGAAATACATGTAGAACAGGGGCCTTACCCAGCTTTGCACTTAAAAAAGGGAGAGAGTTCTTTAGTAGCCTTGTCTTGTGACCTGACTATTGCTTTTGGTTGTATTCCAAAAGCTGACAAGGGATGGATATTGCAGGACAGTTATGTTCATGGACACTTTGTACTTTTACAATAGTAACCAAGACTCTCCCTTGAACTTTCACATCAGGTAGGATTTTGTAACTTCAGTACCCGAGATCTGGAGTATGCAATTGGCTGACACGAGTTTCGCAAACACTGGAACATTTCGTCACACAATACAAAGAATCACAGTTTGCAATATCACGGCCATTCACTGGAAGAGTTGTAAACACCGGGAAGCCTATCAAGGCAGGTGACAGAGTAGGCTTTCCAAAGTTCTTTTCCCTGCAAGGCTTCCGGGGAAAACTCAGTTGTGTGCCTCACACTGACAGGTTGACCCTGTTCAATTTTGGGAAAATCGTAGGCTAAACCTTCGAGCTGTTTATTCACATGAAAATAAAAGCAAGAGGCTAGCCGGGCCGGAAGCTCAAACAACTGTGTAACCACTTTCCCTGAGCATAGTCACTTTGCTTCGGTTTATGCAGGGAGCGTTGTACAACTCCTATTTTATCACACAGACGTTACAGAACATTGTAGTGATTAGGGGCCAATGCTTAATAAAATTGATAATTGCTACCTGCTCCCTAGGGACATTAAAGGAGTCAAAACCTCTCCCTTCTCCCCCATCCGCTATCTCCCCTCTCTTTCCCTTCCTTTCTCTTTTTCCCTCTCCTCTCCTTCTCCCCTCATTTCTGTCTCTCCCCCTCCTAATGCCTTTCCTCTCCTTTAAATGATCTGTTAAGAAACACAGTGCCAGTAAGAAAGACTGGTGCCCACTAAGCCAACAACAGTTGTGTCCCACACCTACCCGCCCCCTTGAGGACAAATGTCACCCCGGTGATGAAGCAGGATATCTTTTTAGCGTTCCTGTTAACTCATTTTGCCTACACATAGTGTCAAAGGGTCACACCCACCACCACTAAACGCTGAGACTCACCTTGATAGTCACTCATTAAAAAAATAGTCACACAAACTAAAATGATCCATAACCCAAGTCTGATTACTTAGTCTGATAGCTTCTTGTCGAAAGAAAGCAATAATACATCATAAAAAATAAAAAATATCAGATTTAAAAAAATTTTTTGAATAAATTACATCTTGCTAATAAAAGTTGGGGGGGGGGGAAGTCTTAAAACCCAGAAAACCTGAAAGATGGCAGAGTTAAATATAACGTCTAATGGAGGAATATTTACAACAGTAAATGCTGTGGTTTCTTATTGACCAATGAATTTGCAGGAACTGGGGGCTACTCCCTGAGCTGTGGAGGTCTAACGAGTTTCCAAATCATAGAGGACTAAAAATGCAAGGGTCTTCATGATGCTTAAGTGACTGCAGACAGGGAAAACAGTAACAATAAAAGCAGTAACAAGAGCTTACATTCTCAGACGAGGTAGTTACAACATGTAACCCTGACTTCAAATCACTAACCCAACGGCAGGTACCCTAGCTTTAGAGGGAGGGTCATCCCGGCTTCCTCCTGGATCAGCTGTGTGATTACGAACAGCAATAAACAAAACAAAGGCTAGAAAACATCTTGACATGGAAGACAGGGTGTGTCATAGTAAGTCCCATGGTTACTGCCTCTCTAAACCCTCGGTTTCACACGTGTGCTGTGGGATTGGTGCTCCATACTTCACGAGGCTTTGTATCACATGCTACACAACTGTATCACATAAGCCACTGTAGTGAAGGTGTTGAACCCAGCACATTGGGTATAATCAAAAAAGTGTCCTTCCTCTAACCGGTTTAGGAGGCTGTAATACAGCAGACACGCTTTACTGTTTATGTATTAAAATAGCTTTTATTACACACCCAGGTGAGTTATTACAACACAAGGTTCCAGCTTAAATATCATAAAGGTGATTCAATGAATAATGTTTAACAACTTGGCTAATTGTCAGGAAAGCAGAGCAGAGGAGGGAACAAGGAGACCAAAAGGAAGCTGATAGCTGCATGATGGATTTAAACCTAGTCACGCCAGTTATCACGGTTATCACATGAACATAAAGACTTTGAACAAAAGGGCCTGGTAGCTCACACCTATAATCTCAACAGTCGGGAGAGAGGACTGGCAGAGCTTTGTGGTTAGCCTGGTCTGAAATAGCAAGTTATATTCTAGTTACAGCTATACAGCAAATCAATCGAAAGATTGAAACAGCCTAATTTAAACCTGACCCCGGAGACTGAATAAGACGGCTAGGAAGTCAAGAATTCTTACTGTGCTTGTAAAGGATCTGAGTTTGGTTCCCAGCACTCAGTAGGATGACTCCCAACTGTCTGTTACTCCTGCTCCAGGGGAGCTGACACCTTCTTCTGGTTTCCACGGGCATCTGCATACATGCCAGTACACACAGAGATGTGCATACCTGTAGATAAATAAAAGTAAAAGAAACCTTTGAAATGCGGACTTCAGACTCTATGAAGCAGCATGAGCTTACTAGTGCCACAAGAAACTTGCTTTAGATGCACACAATACATGGGGTTAACAGGAAAAGAAGAAACGAGATACATCATATGAACGCTAACCAAAAGAAAGTTTGCAAGACACAGATGAAATGAAACCTAAGGCAAAGAAGAGGGACCAGGGAGAAGGAATGCCATTTTAGAAGCAGAGTAAGATCAATTTATCCACAATCCCAAAATCTCTAAATATTCACAACTTTCAAAATATTTGTCATGAATACTGATAGGATTGTAAGAAGGAAATAAGCAAAGCCATAGATCTAGTTAGGATTTTAACACCAGCCCCACCCCAGTATCAGATTGAGAGCCTGGATAAAATTCACTAGGCTTACAGGAGATTACAAACTGGATCTTACTGATAATTACAGAACATTTCCCTCCCGCTCTGAGAACAGCAGAACAGACTCTTTTTCGAGTGAGCTTGGAAGACGTAGAAAGACAGATCACACTCCAAGCCACGAACCAAATCTCAATACACAAGAAGGATTCAGATCACAAAAAGTCTGCCCTCTGATATAATATTAAATAGAAACTAGTAATGAGGTGGGAGGGGTAGTGGGGGAAAATCTCCAAACATTTAAAAAACAAAACGCATTCTCAAGGGAGTCACAATAGGAGATGGCAACAGAGGAGCTGGAAAATACTTCAAACTGAAAGAAAATGGAGTATGGGTATGTCTAAATGTGATGAGCCACGCCAAGCGCTATGCTAGGAACTCATGCACTAGCCTCTTATGTAGGAGGAGCTAAGGTGGGAGGAGTAAGGAGAGGAAGAGGAGGAGTAAGGAGAGGAAGAGGAGGAGCTAGGAGAGGAAGAGGAGGAGCTAGGAGACGAAGAGGAGGAGCTAGGAGATGGGAGAGGAGACAAGAGAGGGAAACACGGAGGTGGATGTGCATGTGTCTCTGGCAGTCAAAGGTAGCTTGTATATCTAGGTTGGGTATTGGGTTATACCTCTGATTGTGTGGGCATCTTGTTATTGAGCTTTATCAAACATATAAAGCCTTTGGATAATCTAAGCATTAGAGTCTCATTTGTACCAAGCCCGCCTTGTGGAGACAGCATGGAAGAGCCATCTCCCATGCTGGCATCTTGTGGGTGGCAGGGCTGGTGTCTCTGGCTGGCCGTTTTTAGCTGCAGCGTGCACATGGCCTCTGGCCAGGGAACATGGTGGTTGAGCTGGGCAGAGCCACCACAGCTTAGATAGTTGGCTTGACCGGTGGTCATTTTTAAATAATTACTTCAGCATCTTATAGTAGCTGAGAATAGTTCTCAATCTTGACTGAGGAGGCGACTCAGAGAGTAAAAGCATTCACGGCAGCAAGTGTGACAACCTGTATCCAGATTTCAGAACCTGTGTAAAAGCTGGATGTGTGATGTGAGTGTTTGTAAATCCAGAACTCCCACAGCAAGATGGGACCTGGAGACTGGAGAACCCCCAGAAATTCCCCAGGGACCAACTAGCCAGCTCCTACTGCATGTTCATATTATGGGATGGATAAACAATAGCTTTGGTTGTAAATGGTTCACCTAGCTGTTCTCATTGGTCGTAGTATGCCTAAAATCCTTAGCTGTTTGCTGTCCTTTCTCCTTATTTTAGATGTCAGTGGGCAGCCTGCCCTAGGACAGGAGGTCTTGAAGGACACTTGAAATACATGTTCTAGAGTCTGGGATAGGAGAGCTCTCCTCACTCCCAGAGTCTGTTTTCAATGAGCTTAGACAGCACATGACAATTTACCAATCAGACACATTACAAAGGGGTAGAAAGACTGGAAGCTCCAGGAGCTAGGGAGAAAGGTTGCGAGGTGCCATCTTCTGAGGAGGATAGAACCATTGTAACCACCAACTCACAACAGCCAAAGTTGCCTGTACCGGGCCCTCATGAGATCGGTTCCTCAACAGTCAGTCATGCATTGGGAAAGGGTATATAGGATCCCACTCCTTTCCACTGAGATATTGGCTACTGATAGATTTTGAGGGAAGGGGAGTCACTGTCTTTAGTTGTGGGTCTATGGTTGAGCTCAACGGGCTCCAATAGATGTTTTAAGAGCCATGGTCATACAGACGGCCCTGGTTAATTCAGTGGGTCATAAAATAAATCAAAAAGTTACAAGAGTTACAAAAGGGCTTTGCAGGGAGGTAGGGTCAACAGGAATGGTTAGAGGAGGAAGAGTTGGGAAGGGGAAGCGGGATACATTATACGCATACATGTATGAGCATGTCCAAGAACTGATATAATTGACAAAATAACTCAAAACAATCAAACAAAAAAACCTCTATGATAATTATTGTGCTTAATTTATTATAAGACCAATGTAAAGCCCCAAAATATAAAATTTTTAGAAGAAAACATATAATTCGTGGGGGCTGGACACAACCTTCTTTAATATGATGCCCTGAACCATGTTCTGTGAAATTTGAAAAAAGAACCAGAGAGAGAGAGAGAGAGAGAGAGAGAGAGAGAGAGAGAGAGAGAGATTAATTTAATTTCATCAAAAGGCAGTCATCACTTGGGAGAAAAGTCATTATAAACCACCAATCTGACAGAAGACTTGAATCCAGAGAAAGAAAAGGTTTTGAAAATGTACCAAACAAATACCATGTACGAGGTGCAGAGACATAAGGCAGTGAGCAGATCACGTGATAAGAATGTCATTGTGATGACGTCGGCTTTCTTTCTGAACTGAGCCCAGTGTGCTGCAGAATGAGCACAGAAGGTATCCAGTGTGGACTGTGCTCACAGGAAACCTCTGGGAACCACCCTGAGTGCAGAAGACAGCAAGGAAGCAAAGGGGAAGCAGGGAGACCCGCCACCTCTGCAGTAACTCAAACAAGAGATGCCCACAGCCTGAATGAAGGATAAAGCAATGCAGATGTCACGTGTGGCTGGGCTCTGTGTGTATTTGAAATGTGTGCCCATCAAGGTTTGCCAATAAACAGTAAATAGCAGTTCATGAAGAGAAGAACCAAAGGCACATTCTGATACGAGCAATGGGAAGGGTGGAGTTGGTATTTATTAGGTGGAGAAAACTATGAGAAGCTAAGTGGTGACGGTGCACACCTTTGATACCAGGACTCAGGAGGCAGAGGCAGAGGCAGGCGGATCTCTGTGAGTTCAAGGCCAGCCTGGTCTACAGAGCAAGTTCCAGAATAGCCAGGGCTATACAGAGAAACACTGTCTTTAAAAACCCAATGGGGGGAAAAAAAAGAGAGAAAGGAATTAAAAGGTAAAAGACAATAACACAGTTGGGCCAGGCTGGGAAAGAAAGAGTAAGAAAAAAAAAATCACTTAAAGTTGAAAATGACCTTTCAGATTTGCAAGGGTAATTGGCTAAATGGATGTCTGAACATGTGACTTCAGTTTGACTGGCACATGCTTTTAAACATACAGGAAAACAGTCAGAAACAGACCCTAAAATCTTAGCAGTGGTTGAGGTCTCTGAAAGGTGGTGCTGGGAACTGAGGAGGACAATGTATACATGCTACGTGTTTGTGCTTGCCTACTTCTGCAGGTGTACGTGTGTGCATGCTTGCAGGAGCTGCAGGCTTGTACCATCTACCTTTGTGTGTGTGTGTTTGTTGTTTTTATTTATTTATTTATTTATTTACTTATTTATTTAAAATCAGGAGCTCTCGATGGCCTCAAATATGCCAACTCAGCCAGAGGCACCCCTGACATCCTTCCGGCATGTCTCTACCTCCCCAGTGCTGAGATTACAAGCGTGTCTTGGCACATCTGTCTTTTTGATGTGGGTTCTGGGGAAACAAACTCAGGTCTTTCAAGGCAAGCACCTTACCCTAGCGAGTCATCTCCCCTGCCCTCAATATATACATTTTGATTCTGAATTTAACTGTCTTCTGTATCATTTAAATACATCACATATGTATGTATGTATGCATGCATGCATGCATGCATGCATGCATGTGTGCAGTATGCATATGTAACGTTTAGAATATCTGCGATGGAATGGGTCAAGGGAACACAAGCAAGCCTTGTGGAATCCATGATGGACAGATCCATCGCGTCCTCCTAGGCTATGACACAGATCTCATTTCATTCCTTCTTCACTTTTCTCCATTAATTCATCTATTTATTTTACATCCTGATTGCAGCCCCCATCCCCTTCTCCTCAGAAAAGGGGGAGGCAACCCCCTAGGTATCAATCCGCCTTGGCACATCAAGTCACTGTGGGACCAGATGCATCCTTTCCCACTGAGGTCAGACAAGGGAGCCTAGTTAGGAGAACAGGACCCACAGGCAGGCAACAGAGTCAGGAACAGCCCCCCCTCTCCAGTTGCTGGCGGACCCACATGAAGACAAGTTGGACATCTGCTATATGTATACAGGGGTCGGGGATAGGTCCAGCTCTTTGGTTGGTGGTTCAGTCTTTACGAGTCTCCAAAGGTTCAGGTTAGTTGGGTTTGTTTGGTCTTCTTGTAGAATTCCTATCCCCTCTGGGCCCCTTAATTCTTCTCTCAGCTCTTCTACAAGACTCCCTGAGTTCCATCTAATGTTTGGCTGTGGGTCTCTGCATCTGATTCAGTCATCTGCTGGGTGGAGCCTCACAGAGGGTAGATACTGTGTGCAAGCATAACAGTATCATTTAGAGTGTCAGGGATTGGCTCTTGTCCACAGGATGGGTCTCAAGTTGAGTCAGTCATTGGCCAGCCATTCTATCAATCAGATGTGACCTTCCCTCACCCACCCCATTCTCCTCTCCCACACTTGCTACTCTGTGTTCATATTGGCCTCATCTGTGATCACCAGAAACTGGAAACAATCCAGGTGCCCCTCAACTAAAAGAATGGATAAAGAAAATGTGGTTCATTTACACAATGGAATACTACTCAGCTATTAAAAACAAGGACATAAGCCAGGCAGTGGTGGCTCACGCCTTTTATCCCAGCACTTGGGAGGCAGAGGCAGGTGGATTTCTGAGTTCGAGGCCAGTCTGGTCTACAGAGTGAGTTCCAGGACAGTCAGAGCGATACAGAGAAACCCTATCTCAAAAAACAAAACAAAGCAAAAAACAAAACAAAAACCCAAGCCAAACCAACTAACCAACCAACCAATCAACCAACCAATCAAACAAACAAACAAAAAAACCCAAGGACTTGCCTGCAAATGATGGCACTAAAAAATATCATCCTGAGTGAGGTGACCCAGACACCAAAGGACATGCATGGTATGTATTCACTTATAAGTGGGTATTAGCCATAAAGTACAGGATAACCACCCTACAATCCACAGACCCAAATAAGCTAAGTAACAAGGAGGGGCCAAGGGAGGATGTGTAAATCTCACTTAGAAGGGGAAATAAAATAGACATTTCTTCTTTTCTTAAGGCAACCTCTCATTCTGTACCCAGACTGGTCTGGAAATTACTAGTTCAGGCTAGCCTTGAACATGCAGCAATCATCCTCCTGTCTCAGTCCCTTGAGTGCTGGGGTTACAGGTACACCACCACACACAACTCTACTTTCTTGTTTTATTTCGAGACAGGGTCTCACTATAGAACTCTGCCTGTCCTGGAACTCACTGTGTAGACCAGGCTGGATTCGAACTCACACAGACCCATGTGCCTCTGTCTCTGGAGTGCATGGGCCTGAAGCTTTACTTCACTAAAGTAGGCACTCATCGCTGTTCCACTTCTAGGAGCCTTCTGTGAAATAGGGAGTGTGTGGACAGCCTCTCATTCACTTGACTCACGTTGAAAACTATACTGAGCTCTCTCAGTGCCTACCCAGCACACAGGAAGTTTGGGGAGGGGCGTGAGATCAAATAATCTGAGTTACCATAAAAGCGGGTAAACGTGGGCCCAATACCATGAGTGTTGGAATAGTAAAAGGTGTGGTAACAAAGGCCTGGTTCTTTTCCTCGGCAGGAGGCAGTTCCATCCGTCACTCTTCATTAAGTATGCCGTGGAATGAGTATTTCTCCCCCCCAAACAGCCTTAATTTTAGCATTCCTGCCCGTGTCTCTTGTCAAATGAGATTTCTGTAACCTTTGATTTGTATCAAGATTTACTTGACTTCCGTCTTCAAAGCATTCAATTTAAAGTTCACCCTATCAGTGGGTGGATTAGCTGGCTGGGTATCTGAAATATCACTGTTGAATGCCATAATGGTTTGTTATAATGTTATAATCTCTCTCTCTCTCTCTCTCTCTCTCTCTCTCTCTCTCTCTCTCTCTCTCTCCATGGCCAAGATACTTAGCAGGGCCACTGGCTAATGAGCCACAGAAGAACTGCCCAAATAACACCGGAACTTTAAAAAAAGAGTCTCTGGCAAACACCGAATAGAAAATCTACCACACTCTAGTAATGCTGTTTCATGAATTCAGAATGGAAAGCCTTGTAGCGTTTAAGGTGCTACTTATGGGCAGTGCTTAAGAAGTGTCTAAAGCAGTGGTGGCACACACGCCTTTAGTCCCAGCACTTGGGAGGCAGAGGCAGGTGGATTTCTGAGTTTGAGGCCAGCCTGGTCTACAGAGTGAGTTCCAGGACAGCCAGGGCTACACAGAGAAACCCTGTCTTGAAAAACAAAAAACAAAAAACAAACAAACAAACAAAAAGTGTCTAGAGATACCAGTTTCTGGAAATAATATAGTTTACTACTGTACTGGCTAGTTTTATGTCAAGTTAGAGTCATCAGAGAGGAGGTAGCCTCAATCGAGAAAATGCCTCCCTTAGATTGGGTTGTAGGCGAGCCTGTAACGCATTTGCTCAAATAGTGATTCCTTTGATAGAGCCCAGCCCATTGTGGGTGGGATCATCCCTAGGTTCTATAGAAAAGCAGGCTGAGCAAGATTTGAGGAGCAAGCCAGTAAGCAGCATCCCTCCATGGCCTCTGCATCAGCTCCTGTCTCCAGGTCCCTGACTTTGATGGAATTGTGAGTGAATAAACCTTCCCTTCCCCTCCCTGCCAAGTTGCTTTTGGTCATGCCATCTCATCGCAGCCATAGTAACCCTAACTAAGACAACTGCGATTATGAAAACATTGCCTGTAGACTCATAAAGATGAGGGGAAGCCCAGGAATCCAGCCAGTCAAGAGAAACAAAGGTTGCTGCTGCCTTCAAGAAAACTAGCTAGGCAAGGAAACCTCTTAGAACTGAAACTTACAAGAAACAGAGTTGAAATTTCTATAAAAATAAAATCTTAAATAAATCAAAGATGGTTCAGTTGGTAAACTCCCTACCACGGAAGCATGGGGACCAGAATTTGAATCACGGAAGCCACATAAAAGCTGCCCATGACTGTCCACACCTGTAATCCTAGCCTAGTGCTTACCTGTGGAGACAGGAGGATTCCTGGAGCCTGCTTGTCAGCCAGGCTACCTGAATTGGTGAGCTCTCAGTTCTATGAGAGAGCATGTTTTTCAGAAAACTAAGGTGGAGAGTAACAGTAGAGGACCCTTGACATCAACCTCTGGCCACACTCATGCACACACATGCGCACACACACAAACATGTGCACATACATACCACACATAAAACCTAAACAAAGAACATGTCCATCAGAGGCTAGCTAATCCTGGGCTAGGGTGTGACTTTCGCCTGTGAGAGAAATTGGATTACTTTTGAGGTCCATTGTTTGTCCGAGGACTACAATTAAGGACTTAAAAATTTTCTCCATGGAAAGACGGCTCAATAACCAAGTGGACCACGATGCTAATATTTTACTCAGATTTTATGATTATTTTACAATGATCTCAAACAAGAGCCGAGTTAGGAGAGCAAAGCAAGCCTTTGGATGACTGGAGAGAAAAAGTCTTGCTTTCTGGAGATGTTCTTTTGGCTAATGCTCTTTTAGGAAGCTGACCACTCCAGGGGCTGAAAAGAGATGGCTTGCTTTGCAATTAAAAGCATTTGCTGTGCCGGGCAGTGGTGGCGCACGCCTTTAATCCCAGCACTTGGGAGGCAGAGGCAGGCGGATTTCTGAGTTCGAGGCCAGCCTGGTCTACAGAGTGAGTTCCAGGACAGCCCGGACTACACAGAGAAACCCTGTCTCGAAAAACAAAACAAAACAAAACAACAAAACAAAAAAAGCATTTGCTGCTCCTGCAGAAGTCCCAAACTCAGTTCCCAGATTGCACGAGATGACTGAAGCCCTGTGAGCACTGCACACATGCACACATGCACTTAAGCACACAATGCACATGTGCGCACACTTGCACGCTTACACACACACACACATGCACACATGCACTTAAGCACACACACACACAAATCATAAAAAGTAACCTCAGCACTCTCGGGTAGAATATGTTTCCAACTTAACAGGTAACCACAGGTAACCAATGGTTAGCTGCTAGGCAGTCACCCCTCCATCAATTCCATGAAACACTGTTAAAATCTCACTCACTGTCTGCCTTCCCATCCATCTGACATGTTTATCATGTCAGTTCTGGGTACCAGCGACTTTCGCCTTACCTTTCTATAGTTAACCCGTTTCTCTGCAATGTTTCAAAGACATTGTCAAAGACAGTGAGATTCACTTCCAAATTGGCCTTTTTGGTACCATATGATCCGGGTCTTAACAGACTTAAGTGGACCAGCTGATAGCCATCGGGTGGAGGATGCATGACACCTACTGTACGCTCACTCGCTTGCTCACCTATAAAATGTGCTGAGCATGCCCAAGGCTGTCAGTCACCCTCCTGAACCCCGCCCTCACAACTCTCTCTCTCTCTCCTGCTTTTAACACATATACTGTAATCTTTTACTGCTTTGCATTTGTGAATTTTCTACAATCCATTTCGAGATTTCACTGAATGTGGCCAGTTGTACAGCGAGGAGTTGAAAGACAGGCTCCTGTCTCCATAACCCAGGTAACGGTCGTTATAGTAACTGCGCATCTGCGGTTCCTGCTTGCTCTCTGTCTTACGGGTAAGACGAAGAATGGGCATTGAGACCGGTAAAGGAAACTCTTGATCTTTGGAAGGAGTGACTGTGGAGGGCAACAGAGACCGACTCTGCCTTCCACGGAGAAGCGGAGGGCGGGGGTGGGGGAGAACGGGACTGAAGGAATCGCTACAGCCATGGCTCGCAGTCCCATGTGTCACTGGGGCTGACCACTAGGGAATGAAACCACCTGGCTACTCCTAATACTCTAGATTTTGGTGCTTTCCCTTGTAAGCCCTTCATAACTAAAAACAACACAAGCTCTTTCAGAGGATCCAAGTTCAACTCCCAGCACCCTCATGGTAGCTCACAACCATCTATAACTCCAGTTCCTGGGAATTGGACACCCTC
>JANHMN010000019.1:35466233-35480117 GCA_030674055.1 Rhabdomys pumilio
TTTTTATTTTGACACCGAAACTGAACTCCACGATTAATCAATCCAACTAATTTGCAATTCCATGAAGTTAGACATTGGCTTCCATCTCTAGATGCCCAGGCAGCTAGCAGGGGTGTGGTGCTGAGTCACTTTCAGAAAATCCATGGTGGAAAACTTAAAGTCATTCCATTAATACTAGGAAGGCTTATGATAAATCTGCTCCAACACCCTATGGCTCCTGAGTGGCTGCTTGGGGCTGGTATCAGTCTAAAGGGGGGATGGGAAATCCCATCTTTATGGTTTATAGAATGTTAATTCTGGGCTGCTGCTCTCTGTGTGATGATGGCCCAGCATAGTTCAAGGATAGCCCACGACTTCTACTTCTCCCAAAGAAGTGTGGGCTAAGCTTGCTTTCTCACAGTAGACTCCTTAAGAAAGACATTGGCATGAGGGTATGTGAATAGAAGAGAGGGAAGGATGGAGGGAGAGAGAGAGAGAGAGAGAGAGAGAGAGAGAGAGAGAGAGATATCTGAGGTCTTCCCTAGGTCCCCACCCTTTGGTCTCTTCAATCAGCTTCTTCCCTTTTACAAACCTTCAGGCCTTTCCTAGAAAGTAATCACTTCAGTCCTGCTGAGGTATCTGATATGGGTACAACTTAATGCTTCACTCTCATTTGTAAAAAATAAAAAATAAAAAATAAATAAATAAAATAAAAGCAGGCACAGGGCTAGTGAGACCACTCAGAGAGCAAAGACACTTGCCACCAAGTCTGATGATCTCAGTTTGATCCACTGGACCCACGTGGCAGAAGGAAGGTATTGTAGCAGGATACTTATTCTGCTACATTGTATTCTCAGTGGAGCTCAGTGATTAGGCAGTAGAAGAGGAGGTGGAGCTGGGAGAAAAAGAGGAAGGGGAGGAGGAGGAAGAGGAGGAGGAAGAGGAGGAAGAGGAGGAAGAAGAATAGGAGGAAGAGGAGGAAGAGGAGGAGAGGAGGAAGAGGAGGAGAGAAGGAGGAGAAGGAGGAGGAGGAAGAAGGGGAGGAGGAGGAGGCTATCAGCCATGGAGAACCACAGATGGGTCGAAAGCTGTCCTGGGTAGCAACTTCTATCAAAAGGTTAGATATTGGGTAACAACTCTAATTGTGTGGGCATCTTCTTGATTGAGCAGTTCTAAATATATAAATCCTTTAGATAATCATTAAGCTTTAAGAGTCTCATTTCTACCGGGTACTCTGGGGATGGCAGATATTGTCTGGGGTTCATTTACTAAATTTCACCCCTACAAGGTATGACATGTTGGACTACATGAAGAATCTGGATGTTGGTTCTAGAAAATAAGTCAAGCTATAGGAAAAGCTGGCATCACCACCCTCATGGCAGAGTCCATGGAAAGAGCTATCCCTGTTTGACTGGAGGAAACCAGACTGTAGCTCCACATGGCCTCAGACAAGCTACTTATTTACTTTCTCAGCTTCCTAATAGATGAGACACCAGCAATGGCTGCTGATATCTCTCTCTGATCTGGAGAACCCACAGCACCCAGCTTGATGTTCTTGGGGCAGGGTTCGGCAAGTGAGCCTCTGATAGTCCCCAATACAGCAGAATGGCCCAGGTTCATTATTGCACCTTTCCTTTATGGGGTGGTGGACAGTCACCCTCGCATTTACAGAGGACCCCCTTGAGGTCTAGGACAGCTACAACTAGGGCAGGATTTGAACACCACCAGTCACTTTACTTCTCTCCCACACACCAATATCCACAGCATACGTGGATACGTGGCAGCAACACAAACTTCCTCAGCAAGCCCTCTGGACACATCTCTAAACTCCTTCCCACAGTAATGTGGCCATCTAAAGCCTGGACTCAAAAATCCAGGCACAGGAAGCTCTGCCCAGTGCTGTCACAGGGAGGCTTCGGATAGAACTGACTTGACCACAAGGCTCCCGAAAACATCACCTAGCAATTGTGAACAGAAGGTCTACTCTCTCCAGCAGCATCTTGGAGGATAGACAGGAAGAAGTGATGTTTAAACCGAATCCTATAGTGTGACATAGCATTCATTTACTTTGGATAGAAACCAACAGATGGAACTGAAGAAGCCAGAGAGGAAAACTGAATGGCTAATTTATTGAGAACCTGTTGGATCCACTCACAGGATTGAAGGATGGCCTTAATGAGCTCAGACCAGGCAACTGCTATTGAAAGTCTTAAATGTCCTTTCCTAGTTTGCAAGAACATAGTGTTGAAGGAGAGAACTTGGAAAGCTAAGAGCATGCGCTGCCTCTGCAGGGGACATGACCATGAGTTCAGCTTCAAGCAACCACACAGTAGCTCTCAACCACCTGCGACTCCATCCCCAGGAGATCCCATGGCCTCTTCTGGCCTTAAGTGTATGTGTATTCATGTATGTGCTCAGACACTGTCTTAGGGTTTTATTGCTGTGAACAGACACCATGACCAAGGCAACTCTTATAAGGACAACATTTAATTGAGGCTGGCTTACAGGTTCAGAGGTTCAGTTCATTATCATCAAGGCGGGAGCATGGCAGCATCCAGGCAGGGATGGTGCAGGAGGAGCTGAGAGTTCTCCATCTTCATCTGAAGGCTGCTAGCAGAATACTGGCTTCCAGGCAGCTAGGATGAGGGTCTTATAGCCCATGCCCACAGTGACACACCTACTCTAACAAGTCCACACCCTCTAATAGTGCCACTCCCTGGGATGAGCATATATAAACCATCATAGACACTACACTCATATACAGAATTAAAAAAATAATAATGACTGAGGGACATAAAATCAATCACAGAATATAACTGTCCAATCCTAGGGTTCTTACCTATACAGGACTGCATTTCATAAACACAATTCGTTGGTTTTAATACTTGAGTTTAGACTGATCATTCTCAAGACTTTTTCTTCCTTTGAGGTCAACTTCCTAAGTTAAAAATATGTTTTTATTCAGATAACCAAGCTCTATAAGGTGTATTCATTCACAAACACCAAAGGGAAACTTGTTCTCCCCCCCCCCTCTCTCTCTCTCTCGTATGTGTGTGTGTGACATCTGCTCACTAGGAGGCTAGAGCATGATGTCCTGTCTTCTACTGCTCCCTGCCCTACTCCCTTGAGACTGAGTCTCTACTGAGCCGGAAGCTTAGGTTTGGACCAGTGAGTTCTGAGGATCATCTTGTCTCTGGTCCCAAATGTTAGGGTGACAGGTACACATGGCTGGCTATGTTCAGCCATTTATGTGAGTCCCATGGATTAAACTCAGGTCTTCATGCCTACTGACCCAGCTCCTCAGCCCCGTTTATTCAGAGCCCAGTTTGTTTTCTGTTCTGTAGATATTGTGATATAAAGACAACTCTTCCACGTTTAAAGGAATATATTTTGGTATTCTGAAACATATTTGTGGCCTGGCATAATTACAGATACACTCTGTCTTTTCAAGTGACCTCTCCTTTAGTAGTCTAGGTAAAAGATGACCATGTTTCCCCAAAGTAAATTGCTACCCGTTGAAAACATATTTTTCTGCATGATCTTGCCTAATTGTTAAGCATACCAGGATCAGCCCCTCCCACTATACTCACAGAAGAAGAAAAAAAAAATGCTTTCAAACATTTCTGTAACAATTTTCTTTTCCTTAACTCACTCAACTTTAAGGTGTTTTACTTTATCTACACCACTGACTGGTTATCCTCTCTCCTGAGAGAAATGGAAAATTTTCTTTCAGAAAGAATGTAAAATACTTACAACACTCTTATAAATAAAATCAGGACATGAGAGACTCAAGGAAGGGTTGCCCACTTCTCTCCCTCTCTCTCCCTGACTCCAAGAGAATAAATTAAGTCTGAGGGAGGAGAATTAATTCAGGGTGTGTCCTTGTGGCCAGTGACTCACAGGCAAGGGAAAGCCTGGCTTGATAACCTAAAAACAGGGTACCCTTAGAGACTTTTTGGGGTACACAGACTGCCTAGAATTTCACACAAATGCTCAACCATTAAGGACTCCAAGGTGCCTGGATGTTGAGTTTCCTAGCATCTAATGATTTTTCCTCTGAAGCTAACTGTCCATCTGTGGGGAGCCGACAGAAGTCGGCTATCATCCTTGCAGCCATCTTGAGCCATAAACCCTGACAAGAGACTTGATTGCATTAGCCTACAACAGCTGAGCACACTCTGATAACATCTTGTATTAGATACCCAGGATTTTCCCTTGTGTGTATGAGACTTAAAGGTATGATTTAGAGGGAGACTTAAGGGTGTGACTTAGAGATCAGATTTAGAGATAAGTCCTAAGGGCGTGACTTAAGGGCGTGACTTAGAAGTGAGACATATAAAAGGCGAGAGGCAGACAGAAGAATACAGTACAACTTGAAGTTAGTTATTAGGCACTTGACACTTGGAAGAAGAACTTGGAATTAGACATTAAGTATTGGGCACTTGGAAGGGAGCTTGGAAAGAAGCTTGGAACTTGGAGGCACTAGGGACTAGGAACTCAAGACTTGGGACTTAGACTAAGAAGAGAGACTGAAGAATAAACGGGATTGAATCACACTTTGTCTGGTCTCCATTCTTTGAGTTCGTCCTCACTTTCTCTCTTGCTGAACCCCTGACCCGCAGACTGGAGCTGCTTGGGGCAGTGCGGGCTAACAAGTTAGTCCCCAAGGTTTTTGGCAGTGTGGGTTCCAACACTGATAGAGCGATCCCTGACATTTTTGGCCCCCAAGCATGGGGCAGCTTAGGCCGCAACATCCATCCATCCATCTCTACAAGATCATCCCAGAAGGAGAACCCCAGGGAACATGCTAGAAACTGTTTTCACGAACCAAGTCCTTTAATTACTATGTAAGTTTTACTTAGATTTCCTTCAAGTACCTTTGATCATACATAAAAAAGTCTGATAGAATTAATATTTTTGAATCCAGACATTTGATCCACATGTAGTTAGAGGAACCCTGCTAATTGTGTCAACCTGTTAGAAAATAATGCAATCTGCTTTCAAATGAAATTCTGCCGTTTAAAAAGTCAAAGGTGGGGGCTAGCTAGATGGCTCCGTGGATAAAGGTGCTTGCCACTAAACTCAATTGACTTGAGTTCAGTTCGAAGGACCCACTTGATAGAAGGGGAGACCTGACTTCCACAGGTTGTCACCTGACTTCCTATGTGGGACTATGGCACATACAGTCTATACATAAACAAACACACCAAATAAGTAAACAAGCAAACAAGTAAAATTTTTAAAAGGAAAAAAAAAAGTCCTTAAAAAAAAAAAAAAAAAAAAAACCTCAGAAGTGGTATTAGTGGTATTTTCTCCCCTCCCCCCAGGATTAATTGGGGAAATATATAATCTATAACAACAGTGTTCATGGAACTATTATTAGCAATATAGTAGTTAACATATATATTTCAGGCTGCATAGTGGTGTTGCTCCTGCAAAATTCTTTTGCATCGATATTGAGAGAGGCTTACCTGTGATTCAGTTCAACGAGGTCCAAGGACCTCTTCTGCCCTCCACGGGCGCACACATTTGCAAGGGTGTGTATATGCACGCGCACGCGCAACCCCCCACTCCCCCACGAGTCAATGCTTTTTTGGGGCGGGGGGCTCTTCAAGACAGGGTTTATTGGTGTAGCTGTCCTGGAACCCACTCCATAGAGCAGTCAGAGATCTGCCTGCCTCTGTCTCCCCAGTACTGAGATTAAAGGGAAGCACCCTCTATCTGTCTAGAAAGGCTGTTGAAACGTAACAGACAGAAAATTTCGACAACTGCCAGAATGTGAATGGTCATTAATTGCACCTTAACTGCTACCCACCAACCCACTCTTGAATGTACCAATGAGTTCCGGAAAGTTCTGGCCGGGAGATACAATTCACTTCAAGAAGCCTCTTTCTTCCTCCTTGCTTTCCGCATCTGCTGCATCTCTAACATGGCTGTCCCTGCTGAGTTGCACAGGCGATTGCATTTAAATGGCATTGAACACAAACTACACCAAACGCCTCTATAATTTCATTTTGGACTGAATTAATTAACTTCACAGTAGGTGGCCAAGGTACCTTAAGGGAAGACTTGCCGACATCGCCTACCTACCTTGCAGCGGCGGTCTCTAAGCCGAGACGGTTCCTATTGGTTTTTAATGAACAGTGCTAACTGAGGGACATTTGCTCCTAAAAGGCAGAGACAAATATTGATAAGGAATGTGTAATTTTCCACACACAGCTATATCTGTTTGAAAGTTGTGTATGGAGCAGCGCAGAGAGTTAAGAATCCGTGCAATTGGCATTCGTGGCCATGCTTGGTGTTTTAGATGGATTTAAACTTGAGAAATGTGTATTTACGCTTAAAAGGGTGTTCTTTCTCGTCGAAAGATGTCAAAATAAGGAAATTGCTGTTTGTCATTTATAGCACGGACCCTGAGGTGTAGATGCAACTGCCCGAGACGTTATCTCTCCGTCATCGCAAGCGCCATAATGTGAAATATATGGGATTTTTTTTTCTATTAAGTTTCTCCAATTATAATGTTATCAAGATCTGATAGCAAAGAGATGAATCGGAAGGACTCTTGAGGACCAGCTCACACAAAGCTGCCACACCTTTCCTATCACGTGACACATCCCTCCGCCAGCGTTCTAGTTCAGCAAATGGGGGGAACACGTCTTAAAAATTTCATGGCAGCTTTTAAGTCAGTATCTCTGGATATTTTTAAGTTGTGAAGGAATGAGAGAAGAGAGGGAAGGAAGGTAGAAAGAGTTAGGTAGAAGGAGTAAGAGAGAGAAGGACAAATCTGTCCTAACTTCTCTTTTGTTGTGTGGGGTGGGCGTGCCCTAACATTTAATGAGGAGCAGGGTGGTACAGACAGGACTGCCAAAAATTGGTGGGGGTTGGGCAGAGCTTCACCCACCATGAGGATCTGGGAAGGAGGCTGGTTTCAGACCTGGTTCAAAGCTGCCCTCTGAGAACTTCACTCCTCCAGAATATCTCCAGGAAAACACACACACACATACACACACACACACACACACACACACACTCACTCACACACAAAGGCTAAATTCCTCCAGCTGTAACTTGTACAAGAAATCGGAAGGTGACTAGTGTATTTAAATCCCAGCTTGTAATAGAGGAATGCAGTAAGAAAGGGGCGGTGGGTGGGGCACTTTGGCGCCAGGGATCAGAAGCAGCATCTTCTAACTAAAAAAAAAAAAAGAGGTTGCATCAACAGTTCATGGGAATTGTTGAAGACGTCAGTAAGGGCTAACAGAGGCAGTTTCAAGCAATAATATAATGTATGATGTATAGTGTATTGAAATGGCAATTACTGGGGCTGGAGAGATGGCTCAGTGGCTAAGAGCACTGTCTACTCTTCCAGAGGTGTTGAGTTCAATTCCCAGCAACCACATGGTGGCTCACAACCATCTGTAATGGGATCCGATGCCCTCTATATTCATAAAATAAATAAGTATTTTTAAAAAGAGAAAGAAATGGCAATTACCACCAAAACTTCTGAGGCCCTTTCAGTTAGATTAAAACAAAAAAACAAAACCACGCCCATCTATTCTTCAGAAAACCACGCCCACCCATTCTTTAGGTTTCCATGGGTGTAGAAGTCTTCATAGCTTCTACCTTCACCGAGGGCTGTGTGTCACTGCTTCCGGGTTCCCCTTTTTTACTGGGATTTCCTGGGCAAGCAATAGTGTATTTATTACCTGGCAGTTATAGCAGCACTATGTAGAAATGAAAGACAAAACCAAGACAAAACGGACAAACTATCCCCCTCTGCTATTTAAAAAAAAAAAAAAACCACGATGAACAGTTGCTTCTATGAATGCCTTTGTTGGCCATGTTACGTGGATGTAGTTCCCACCCGCATCGACACAGCTCTACAATGTGGTGTCTACTTCCCTCTTTATGATGGTTTATGGTGCCCGTTAGGGCTTGGGAGGTCCTGGACTTTTCAGGACTGGTGTTAACGCCCTTTGGGAAGTTTTGCTTGGAAATTCTGATGACATTTTAAAACCGTTCCGCTGTTCTTGTTTACAAAAGGGGTTATTATAAAAAGTGGATTTTTCTTTTTGTCCATTTAAGATATTCATCCTCTTGCTAGTTATCCCCCCATTCAATTTTATAATCCTGTTTGGGTCACTGTGATTAGTTGCTATGGAAATTACCTCCTATGGAAATGGCGCCAATGTGATTACTGAATGAATATGACTTTTAACGGGCAATATCAATAACAGACATCAGCCCTTACTCAAAAAAAGAGAGAAAGAAAGAAAGAAAGAAAGAAAGAAAAAAATCTAATTAAAAAATTGAAAAAGGATTAATTCTGAAAATTACTGCGGTCAACCTTCCTGATAATTTTTGAATCTGCCATCTGCTTTTAAAACAAGCATTAAGTAAAAATTTAAGGCATTAATCAGCTACTTGTCTCCCTGAATTCCAGAGGCCACAATAGAGATTAACACCATACAGCAAGCCGGGCGGTAGGGGGCATTTCATACCACTTCACTCTCTAATAATCGTGGGCCTCGCTGATGAGCGGCAAAGTCAACAGGGTTTCAGGGCTCATCAAGGAAATGGCTTGGAACAGCAGATTACAAATCCCCTTTCAAGACAATGAGTTTAATATTCGAAAATTTATCCCAGGAATTTAAAAGGTCAACCCTATAGACTATCCAGCTAAACAACAGAGAGGAGTCAGAGGACCGTTAGATTCGAATTCCAGAAAGCTGAAGGGGAACATTTCCTTGGGCGGATTCTGCAATTTGTGGTTTGAACAAAACCTTTGAAACATTCCATTAAGTATTAAAATTTTCACAGTGAGAATACAGCTTGTATTGAACACATTCTATGTTACCAGACTCTCTCCAAAAAAAAAAATTAATGCTTTCTTCTGCTTGCTGCCTGTTCGCTGCCTGCTACTAAATTAGGAATAAATTAATCCTTCTAAAAAAATAGGATGCTGTCTAGAAACTGCCTCTTTTGCTCTGTGGGGAAAAATCATTTATATTCTGGAAAGAAGTAAAGGAGAAATCTAATTCTCTATTTAAAGGTGCTTTTCTGTACCTAATAGCTTATTAATGGCTTCTGCAAACAGCTCTGGTTTTTACCCATACAATTACATAACATTACACATATAATACCTCTGACCATAGCCTTACAGCTGGATTTACACAGTACAGGGTTTCTATACTTGTGCTTGGAGCCATGATCGAGGGTCCAGAATGCCTCTGATCAATTTCTGCCTTGGAGTTGGCACTGGCTTCGCGTCAAAACTGGTTTTAGCGTCTGGGTGTCCACCGTCCGCTGAACTGTTTTTCCTGGCAGGGAGAAGTTTGCGAGGGGCAGCTACGGGTTTCTGGAGATGATGCATAGGCGGTGATAGTCTGGGATCCGTAGGTGAGGCTCCAGAGACACCGACCTGGGCCCCGCTGCCCTGTGTCATTATGCTGAAGGGAAGCTGATCGGTAGGAGGGAGTGGAGCCCGCCTCTTTTTCCTTTTCCCATCGGAGGCTGGTTTGCCTGTTGGGGACAACACTTTCTTCTGGATGGCCATTTCGTGATTGCCATCAAAGACTGCGGCCCACGGGGGTGCTGTGGAGTCGTCATCCCGACCCATGAGGAACTGTCCGTTGGTCTCTCCGATTTTTTTTTGTATTATGTCCATTACGCTTTCAAGTTTCACGGGTGAGTCGATGCCTGTAATAATTTCAAGAAGAAATTTCATGGGAGGGGGGGCGGATCTAACGGTCGTATGTACTTTATCCAAGTAAATTCTTATTTTCCAAAACAATATTCCACCTATAATGAGCATTAAAAACTTGGAAGGCGGATGCGTAATAAAAACATTGATTTATGAAAGTACGTTTATCAAGAGGGCCCCCCCCCCCCCCCGCCCCAACCAAGGATCTCATGTACCACAGCTATACATTAGATGTCATATATACAATGTACACGGTACAGGGAAAATGCTTAGAATTCACACTGGCAAACACATCCTATCGATTTGTGAACTCTGTAGCATAATTATTTATTATATAGTAACTTTTTCTAGACTCAACAGTAACTTTTTCTAGATTCAAACCCTTATTTTGCCTACTAGAAGCTCTCTTTATAAAGGACATGGCAGTCACGAGTCAGCAGGTTTTCCTACAGTCCCTTGAAGTCTCCGCTGTGGGTAAAAGCCAAAGTGAAAGCAAACAGACAAAATCCTCCCCAAACCAACGCCCCAGGGCACGAGTTCCAGAATCCTTACACTAACTTCTGTGATTAGGATGCTGGGTAAAATTTCCCTTGGGGAAAAAAGTCAGAAAACTGAGATCAACGTTTACTGATTTGTGTCTCTGACATTTTAAAGGCACCACTTGGGATCTAAGATTGTAAATATGTATATTTATACTCATACACACACACATCCTTGCAAGTGTACTGGCAAATACTGTCCAGCACAACCTGTCCAGATAGTCGCAGTTTCATCCGGGAGGCCACCCCGCAGGAGTAACACCTTTCGAGGCGTGGGAAAGTGAAATGGAAACTCAAGAAGGATTAGTTTTAGACTTAACTAGTTAATTTTTTGACCAGAGGTGGGTGCTTCCATTCATTAATATTTCCTTATGGGTCATACAAGCCAACAACAGCAAAACCCACTGGATAAAACAGAGAAAACTATAAACATGATTACATCTTAGAGTCTGTATGTTCATATTCTCTGAATCCTGACTTTATTCTTCGAAGCCTGGAGTTTTTGTTTGATCGGGAGCATTATGCACTCATTAATTTTGTATCAATTCATCTATTAAACATGAGCTCCTCAGTCTAGACTCATAGTCTTTTTAAATCTATTCAATTTGACTGTGCCCTGAGAACTTTGGCATTTTAATGTCAACAGAATAAGCGGCTGGGGTGTGGACAATGTTGCTTTTCTGTCGCTCTACGGCTCTCGGAAGAGGCAAGCCCCACCCACTTACTCATATCATGATACACTGAGGTCGCATCCTTTGCCAGGAACAAAGGTGGTTTCCGTGGTGACATAATCTCAATTCTCATAAATTCTTCACAACAGTGCTTCCACTGGCCTGAGAGAGCAAGGAAGGAGAAGGCTAGTTTGAAAGATAAACGGGAAGCTATGTATTTCGTTTTTTACCAATATCGGTACTTTGTGTGTGTACGCAAAAGAAAAGAATAGTTTATCAATAAAGCCTAGCTTTCAAGAAGCTTGTATAAAAACCCAGTACAAACCAGTTTCTGAGACTAATTCTTCATGAGTGACTCATTTAAAAAAACAAACAAAAAAAAAAAAAACAACCAAAAAACCAGTTCTGGGTAGATACTGAGATCCCGAGGTCAGTACAGCACCACACAAAACCATCAACAATCACATTAAATGTCATATTCACGTCGAAAGAAAGTGTGCACGGCTTCTCTTCTCCACTGTAGATAAAGACATCCACTATTCCAGACACTTGAAAGACAGATCCCCACTGAAATCCCGCTGTCAGACGGAGGAAGAAATACAGAATTAAAGTCTTCAGACATATCTCTGATTTGAGTTAGATTTCCAATTAAGAAATGAAAACTGTTTAACAGTCATCACGGTGTGTGTCACTATTTAAACCTTAAGGTTTGGGGACTTACATCTCTATGGCTAAAAAAGACTGGTATTTGCTGAGTTGCTTCCCTGTTTACCATGTGTCTATCCAATGACATCACAAAAATTTCGTAGGGCCCACAGCCCGGCATCTCACATCACTAGAAAAGTGGGGACGACAGACCAGACGCCTTCTAAGGTTAACACTTCTTTCCCTCTTTTTTTTTTTTTTAGTAGTCTGTGCATATTCAATCTGTCCAACGTGGTAGTTTAAAATTTTTAAGACGTTTTGTGTTTATTACATATTTGTTTTGTTGTCACATGGTGACAAATGCCTGCATTTTGAATTCATTACCATAACTAGTTAAGACACATCAAAAGCCTTTCAGGGTATTTTATCATGATGCTGATTACTACACAGCAAACCAACAGGAAATAAACCCTCAGGCCGCAGCTGCACAGGTCCCCCCTAGGGTCTGAATCCAGAAGCTGGAGCTGGCATCTTACCCCTCCCCCTTTTTGATTTTAGATAAATATGTAAAAGCTTTTTTTTTTTTTTTTTTTTTTTTTTGCCTTCTTTATTGCAGCGGTGGAAACATAGTCATTAACGAAAAATAACAACTCGTTATAAATGGGCCAGTACCTTCTCTTTCAGGTTCCAGGACGGACCATGCAGTGAAGAGATGATGATTTCTGCATGGGGGATCTTAAGATAAAGTGGTTCGTGGCTGCACTACAGACAGCATATTAACCAAGCTCAGGTTGGGAACACAAGCCTGTATCGTCCATGTGTTCCTGATGTCAGAGGTGATTTACAACAGAAGCATTCTGCAGTGACTAGGTCTGTTTACACAGAAATACATGACAGCTGATATGCTAACGTAAGGTTAATATCAAGTAGGATATACTGTGTTCACACAACCTGCTCTCTATTAAAGATGTTTCCCATAATGCTGCTACTATTAGACTGTGTGTGTGTGTGTGTGTGTGTGCGCGCACGCGTGCGCGCGCGTGAGCACATATAATCATGTGCACACTCTGGCACTACTGTGGGGGACAGGGGCACAGCCTGCAGAAGTTGGTTCTCCTTCCTCCACAGGGCCCCTCAGAACGGAACTGAGGTTTTCAGGCTTGTGAGTGTTGCTACCCACTGTCATCTGACTGACTCCATCACAATGTTTATTGTCTGTGGTCCCTAGCACGATCTATTACGCTAAGCTCGTCATGTAACTCCGTATTTGAGGTAAATATTTGGGAACAAAAAACTTATAATGATCCAAGTTTGTTTAAACATTCTCTCTTTGCTCTACCACTCCTAGCCACTGACTATAGGGCAGGGGTCACGCCTCCTTTATTGACTCTCACATACTAAGACAGCAATCCTTTTTGCCCCTAGCCTCCAGACCACGCTATTCTGGCTAAGTATACCTGTGTTTATTAACACTTCCTCATGAACTCTGACGAGCTTACTCTCCTAGTCTTCCCTTCTTAAGTTGCGCTGAAGAACTGAAATCTGACCCAGATATTAAATTATTCTTATGTTATTCCATTCTTGATCATCTTCTTCTACTTTGTTCTATACTCAACCAAGACAAGGAAGGCATGCTTGCCACTAAGAAAAGTAGATGGAGATAGCTCAGTGGCAAGGGGCTCAATGCTGAACCCACATGGGGGAAGAAGAGGGCTGACTCCCACAGGCTGTGCTCTGACCTACACACATGTGCTGTACCCTACACATACCTATACACACACACACACACAAACACACCAGACAGACACACTCATACATATACCCATACACACAGACACAGTTGGGCAGACACACATACACATACACAGACACACACAGATCAGACAGACACACTACACATATACCCATACAGACACAGATGGACAGACACACACATATACAGATCAGACAGACACACTACCCATACACACAGATAGATACACTCATACATATACCCATGCACACAGACATAGACAGACAGATAGACATATATATATACATATATACACACACATATAGATCAGACAGACACATACACACACATACCCATATGCACACACAGACAGGCGGACAGACAGACAGACACACAGAGACACATATAGGCACAAACTGATAGTTAATTAAAAAAATGACAAGAACTGCCAGGCAGTGGTGGCGCACGCCTTTAATCCCAGCACTTGGGATGCAGGGACGCAGAGGCAGGCGGATTTCTGAGTTCGAGGCCAGCCTGGTCCACAGAGTGAGTTCCAGGACAGCCAGGACTACACAGAGAAACCCTGTCTCGAAAAACCAAAAAAAAAAAAAAAAA
>JANHMN010000019.1:35483082-35543917 GCA_030674055.1 Rhabdomys pumilio
TATCAGTTTGAAATAGTTACCTTCAATTTCTGTCGATAGCGTCCGTCAGATGTAAACGCCCAGAGGAAAGCGCTACTGAATAACAGTTGTTGCAGCTATATTTAATAAGGGACAACTGTGTAGCTGACAGGCTTTCGATATCAAAATGACTACCATGAATGGGGAAACGTGCCATGCGATCTGTGGTTACTGGGCTTTCTAAATGACCTTGATAAATTTAATAGTTAAAAGAAAGCATGTTCGTGGCAATTCAATAAAACCTATCACACCGAGTGGAGTTATTGATTGGTTCGGCACAGATCCATTATTGAAATAACTGATGTCTAGTATGTAAATCGAAACGGATTGCTGATATCGAAGACTCCAGCCTCTTTCCCACCCCACCAGCCACGGATAAAGCTTCGGCTAATAAAATACTTTCTGGGGTGCACGGAGACCGTTGTCAAGGGCCCCACCATTGAGTGTCTGACCCAAACAACATCAAGAATGAAGTTTTTTTGGAGTTGAAGCAATCATTTTGAAGTAAATCACCCTTTCAAATTTAGATTGAAAGTACATGGGGAAATAGCTTTTAGGTTTTTCTTAATGTGACCATTTCCACAGATGGCTCCCTATGAAAATTAATGGACCGACTTGGCCTTACAAGAAATGTCATTTAGCAGGACAAGAATTACAGTCAGAGAGCAGACCCCATCTCCCTGCAATCCAAGCAGAGAACTATATCGGACATGTCATAGCTTAGTGGTTACCAAACTTAGCTGCTCACATGGCCTTTGTGGTGGCAAAACAAAAAAACAAAACAAAAAACAAAAACTAAAAAACAAAAAAAACCCACCAACTATTATTTGAACATCACAAGAAAAGGCCATCAAGAAAATCTACTATGTATTTTAAAGCCAAATATTTAGACAGATACAAAAATGTATGCGTTTATTACACAGTAAGAGAAAATAGGAAGGGGGCAGAGAAATGGCCGGTCTATGGGGAACCACAGTGCAGTCCCCGGGCCAGCATGGTACCAGCAAGATGCTCACACCTCGCTTGGGGAAGGGAAGCTAATCGGGATAGTTCTGCATTAAAAACTCAAGTCAAAGCAGACATTTTGGGCAACGCAGGGGTAATTTAAAGATGGACTGACTATATATACATACATATTATATAATATGTATGTATATATAGTCATATATACATATAGTCCTCACTGTTACATTTCTCAGCTGTTACAACAAAGGCGTGAAAGAGCTGTTTCACAAGTTGTGTTCCTCAGGGAGGTGCGTCAACCTCATCTTCAAACACATCAGCAAAGAAATGACACCAGAAGAGAGGCAGAGAAACACCGCGGGCCTGTCTAGGCACTGGCTGCGAGGCCGATTATTGTGTTTCTTCCTACTTTCTTGCACATCTGGCTCACTTTCGGAACTGAGGAAAATGGAATAAGCAATGACATAACCATATTTTAGGGAGTGACAATATGCCTGGGACAGTGTGGCAGATCGGAATACCTAGATTGATGATGCTTACTGTGAATGGAAAGTTGTCAGGTGCATGGGAGGGTTGGGGGGGGCTCAACTGGGGGGGTAGAGGGAGGGCTTAGAAGAGGGAGGAGGAGGGCTCAGAAGAGGGAGGAGGAGGGCTCAGAAGAGGGAGGGGGAGGGCTCAGAAGAGGGAGGGGGAGGGCTCAGCAGAGGGAGGGGGAGGGCTCAACTGAGGAAAGTTGAGGGCTGCAAAGGAGAGCGCCTTCAGAGAATCAAGTCCCAGTTGTACACACACACACACACACACACACACACACACACACATATCAGTGATTTTATCTTTTTCTACCTTCTTGGAAAAGAGTGCGTCACCTCCTATTCCTGCTAGTTTGACAAGTTTGACCCAATGGCAATGTCCGCTTCTTTGCTTGTCAAACAGAAACAATACACCTGAGATGGGAGAATGTCAGCCCTACCGTCTTGCTGAGATGAGGTGAGCTGTGACCTGTATGATATCTTCTCTAGAATAAAGCAGATGAGTTTGAAAGTGTCACTTCTGGGGCTAGGAGGACGGTTCAGCATCAGGAGAATGCTTAGCATACAGTCACGAGGACAGGAATCCAGTCACGTTTCACAGCTGTGTATCCTGTAAATGCCCGGAACTCCAGCCCCACGGGATCTGGATGATACTTTCTTAGCCACCACATTTGCTAGAGCCTACTGTGTCAGCGACGTGTTTGCACGTTTCAGGGGCATACACCTGATCAAACATGGGTGCACATGTTCAAGTGTGTGTGTATGTGTGTGGGGGGTACTCATATACCACCCCCCAACACATACACACTAAAGTTTTAAAGCCTACCATTTATCTAGGCTACATTTTATCTTAGTTTATGCCACCACATTCTGTGGTAAAAAATAAAAGGAAACTTTGGCAGGTTTCCAGTTTTACCACCCAACTATTGAATACAAACCAACCTAGGCAGGTAATCATACCCAGTTTATTTCTAGTGATCTGAATATGACGAACCCATCAGTCACCTACACTTCCCCCTCAGACATGACCTGAACTTAAAAAAAAAAAAAAAAAAAAAGGCAGTGTCACCAAAGGAAAACAAAGGCAGGCTGGGGCATGATTAGGTAATGAGAGCAAAGAACTTGGGTGCCTAGGGGGTCTTGGAGCAAAGCAATCAATCAAGAAAGTTAGCGGTATTAGGGAGGCTGGGGCAATCCCTCTCTATGCAGTAATACTGAGTCAGCAACAGACTTCCTGTAGGTGATAATGTTACAGTTATGTACAAAGTATCCTTCCTGTTAGTAGAAACATGCTGTTTGCAACTGATTTTCCAATGACCCAGAAAGAGAAATAACCAGGAGAGAGAAAGCCATTAACAACAGCAGAAGGCCGGATGGCCAGACTCCCGGGAAGTCCTGTCTGCTCATGGGTGACTGGCTTTGTATTTCACCCTTTTTGTACACTTGAATTTTTCAAAGCAGGAAGAGACTAAAGAGATTTCAACCTGAACAAAACAAAATACAAAGTTGGCAAACGATGAGAAAGTATATGGATTTTTCATTAACAAAATCACATACTCCATAAACCCATTTTTCTAAACCAAGATAAATTCGTTATATTTTAATATGGAGGTATTATTTATTTATATGTTTAAAGAATAACTCTAAACTTTTTTTTTAATTAAAACCTTATCATGATGAACTTGAAAATAAAAACATTAAGTTAACTGGACTTAAACTACGAGATTAAAAAGTCTTGCTACAGAATTTCCTTTGGGTAAGGAGGAAAAAAAAATCTAAAAATGAGATAGATAAAAGTATCGCTGGAAAAGATGGCGGAAGTAAATTCAAGTCTAGACAGATCAGAAAAAAACATGGGTCCCATGTTTTCTGGAGTACGACTTTTATGTAAAATCACACGTGACTTTACGTCACTCTTCAGAGTAGAAGGGTAGACCGCATACAGCTAAAGAAGGCATTGCTTCCTATCCAATCACGTGGTCCAGATAGACCTCTCCACAGGAAATAGCTAACAAACAATTAGGATTTGGCTCCAGAAACATCACTGAAAGTATTTTGGGAAGGATTTTGTCAGAGGCGGGCGGGGATGCAATACACATTACACTTAGCAAGAGAGGCAAAATCAAGACTGTCCTGAAAGAAACTCGGTCCCGTCCTGGGCAGACGCACTCACTTCCCTACAGAATTTTACGTGAAAAGCTTGTTAATTAGATGGCGATTCTGCTTCCTTGTGTCAAATCCGGATAAAGACCCTTGGCGGACTCTCGGGTGGGACGGTGTAGGTGCAGCCTGTGCCCTCGCCTGTTCGAAGTGCAGGGCCAGGCTTTCCTGTGCTGGCAGAGGTTTGGCCAAGGGCCCGTTCATCCCACGAGGAAGAAGGTCTTTTAAAGAACTCCTTTGAATATTAACAAGAAAGAACATCTCCAGGGCGGACGATTTATGTTTATCGCATCCCTTAAAACTCATGAAAAGATATAAGTAGCTTTTTAAAAAGACTTTTACAGCTGTTTATTTTTTTATGCATTTGTCTCTGTGAGTGCGTATGTTATGTGTATGCACGTGCCCTCAGAGGCCAGAAGAGGGTATCGGATCCCTTGGGGTTGGAGTTAAATCACTTTAATGGCATGATGTGGGTGCTGGGAACCGAATTCGGGTCCTCTGCAAGAGCGGGAAACCATCTTAACCAACGCGCCACGTCTCCAGTTCCCACAAATATCTCATCAAGGTGGGGGTCATACCCTGGGTTTTAAGACCTGTCTGTTAGCACCCACTTTCACCCATTATTATGTGTTTTTAGGGACTAGATGATGCCTCCTCCCATCAATAGCCTCTCCGTGCAGAGAAGAAGAACATTCAGATAATAGCTTATCTCCACAGTCCTTGGCTCCTTTATGACCTCAAGGATGTCAAGGATATACATGAACACAAACTTTGGGAGCCACCATGTCCTTGTTAATATAGCGTCTCAAAGGGCTGGGTCTACGGTTCAGTGGCTCAGTGCTCACCCCGGAACTGCATGCCGCTCACCTTGTCCACAGGAACTACCAAAGCCGGCTCCACGTTAGCTTCGATTTCTTCTGGACCGTAAAAACAGCGGAGTTTACCCCCTCTCAGGGCACAGTAGAGCCTTCTCCAGCCAACCAGCCCTTTTCCTGTTTGCTGGACGCAAAAAGTCAAACAACTATCAATTATCAGTTTAAGTCCCTACTACCGTAACTCTAAACCCAGCTCGGTATTTGCGTCATCAGTAAAGGTTTTAGAACTTTAAAAATGGGATGGAATTAGCTACGCAGCGGCTGTACAGTTGAGTCTGAGCACCTCAAACCCAAGAGCGGAGAAGGCGCCTGGAATTCTCAGAAGCATTAAGTAAAATGAAGGTAATTATTACCATACAATTTTACACACAGAAAATCATAAATCAACACAGATTTGGGAAAGGTAGTCTATTAGACTCTAGTGCTTAGAATTCCACGGCAATTCATCAAAAGACTCGGGGAAATTATAAAAATAACTCTCTCCACATTGAAAATAATTTCCTTTCCTTTTTTTTTTTTTTTTTTCCCAGAACACTAGAAGATGTTGACTACCTGGTAAGAATGCAGATTTTCTTTCCTTCTAATGGAATCTTTTAGGGGGAAAAAAAAAGCTATTGATTCATTGAAGCCCACAATTAATTATTTACTGAATATAAATAACCATGGCTATGAATAAATCAGGAGGAGGTGGCACAGAGGCAGCTTTGGAAGCCCAGAGGCTCAAACTGTGCCAAACGCTGTCTGCCAGAGGCCTTTCTGTGAAAGGCACTGGACAGCCAGGTCAGTTTCCATAAGAGAACCGTGGCCAGGATCCTGTGCTTGTGGGATGAGGAAACAGAGAGAACTGGAGAGGCAACCCCACAGTCACCCAGACCTTCCCCCAACCCCCGCCATAGCCACGCCCCCTTCACATCCCGCAATATTAAAAAACAAAACAAAAAACCAAAAAAACAAACTAACACTTCCAGAAAGGCCCCTGGAGCAAACGCCTGCACCGTGAGAGGATTGGCACTCCACGGCCGAGGGACATGCGACATATTCTACCTGTTCATTGAGGAATCCAGCAAACGCATCTTCAGCCATGCAAGCTGGCTGGGCTACCAGCCTGCAGCACAGGTTACCATACAAGGGAAGCCAAAAGGAACACTCTTCTGTTTAAAGAAGAAAGGGAGGAAAACGGAAGTTATGAATATATGTTTAAGGTTGTTACACGTTCTAGAATTTTTCTTTTTCCCCTTATTTGTGATTTTTTTTGTTTTGTTTTGTTTTTCGAGACCGGGTTTCTCTGTGTAGCCCTGGCTGTCCTGGAACTCACTCTGTAGACCAGGCTGGTCTCGAACTCAGAAATCCGCCTGCCTCTGCCTCCCAAGTGCTGGGATTAAAGATGTGTGCCACCACCGCCTGGCTTATTTTACATATTTTAACATTCATCTTACATACAAGCTCATCTACCTGAATGCTAATGGCATACACAAGCATTCGAGGGGGGTCAGGGCAGGTCCAGACCAACACTGTGGTCAGCTGGAAGAGGGGCAGCCTTTAGATTCTTGACTTTAGAAGTAATCATTCAAGGGGATTGTTCAGCGTTTCATATAAAGTAGTCTACTGAAGTGATTTGTGGTCACCAGATTTCCCTTCTTGTTCTAGTTTTCATTAGAATAATTAGTAAGGTGAGCCTCTAAGTGGAACATTATTTTACCCGTGTTAAGACACTTGAACACCTTTGCCCTACTCCTTCCCCTTCTGTTGAACAAGTACTCAGGAGCTATGAGGGGCAGCCTTGAGAGTGAGCCACTGAGAGAGTAGAAAAAAAAACTGAGGATTGCACTGGGTGATGACATCAAGCAAGAGATAGGAGGAGGGGAGGGAGGATGGGGAGTGGGGAGAGGAAGAGGAAGAGGAGGAGAGAGAGGAGGAAGAGGCAGGAGAGGAAGAGGGAGAGTGGGGAGAAGAGAAAGGGAAGGAGGAGGGAGAGTGAGAAGAGGGAGAGTGGAAAGAGGAGAGGGGGAGTGGGGAGAAGAAGGAGAGGGGGAGGGGAGGGAGAGGAGGAGGGAGAAGAGGACTACCAGCATAAGGCGTCAGAGCTTCAGTGAGCCAGCCAAGGGGTGTTCATACCAAGGCAGAGCTTACACAGCAGCTGTATAGCCTAGAAAGATTAGAATGAGCAGGGTGTGCAGGCCTGGAGGGAAGGCCTGGAGTGAAGGCATGAAGGGCAGCCTACTGTGAAGAGTCACAACCAAGCAGAGGAAAAGAAAAAAGAGTGGCCATGTTGGTTGGGCGGTCCCAGAGTTCCCCCCGCCCCCCACACACTCCGGCAATGAGAAGACACCATGACATGGTGATTCACCAGTGCACTAAGAAAAAGGAGCAGAAACCAGGGGCCCTCTTTCCCCATCAGAAATGAGCACAATGGGCTGGACCATCTTAGTATTCCAAGGAGGTAAGAAGTGCTCCAGTGGGGCCTTGAAAGGGCTCAAGCCTCTTGAATGTCTCCCCGCTGCCTCCTCTACAGCATGCGCAACCTCAAAGAGAACAAGGACACTGGCACGTTGTGGTGCTCCAACCACAGAAGGCGTGTGCGTAACGAGGGAATGGGAAGATAACCCTAACAGTCTGAAACTTGGCAGTGGCCACTTTAACCCCCAATAGGCAAAGAGCAATGGCCATGGAGATATATTCAAGTCACACAATGGGCCAACGTCCAGCAACCACAAAGGAGGGCCTCCTACCAAATCACCAGAAATTCTCTCTATAAGATGCCAAGTATGTGAGAGTCAAGAGGGAGACTTAGGAATGGACGTGGGGGCCTGCGTTCTTTCAATGGAGCTGGACCAGGAAGGGAAACATGGCGTCTACATTAGAAAGGGCCTTGCTTGCTGAGGCGGGAGGTGGGGGTCAACACGGTACTTAATAGGTTCCTGGGTTTGTGAAACATGCTGTAAGCAACTTAGAATTGTGTGTGTGTGTGTGTGTGTGTGTGTGTGTGTAGGGAAGACCTTGGCAATAAACTTGTAAGTCTTCTGTAAATTGGAGATTATTTTGAAAAGTTCTCTCAAAAAACCCCACAAAACCCCCCAAACACTCAAAAAACAAACAAACAAACAAACAAACAACACACCCAACATGTTGGCATTCCTCTGAGGCAGAACAGCAGTAGATATAGATTCCTCCTACCCACATAGAAGGAAAGCACCGGAAAATGTAATCTGTGTATAGGGTATACACAAATTTCCAGTACATGCCCTCACCTCAGGCTATCCCACGTAGAAAAGATTCTTTGAATGTTCACTGCATCCAGATAACTAGCTGTTGGCTGTAATTATTATTTACTTAAAGCCTTAGGGATATTGGAAAAAAAATACTGCTTTTGGGTAAAAAAAAAAATACCGTTTCTTTGCAAATCTAGTTTGCTTTCTGTTGCTGTGATGAACATGGGTGACCAAAAGCAATTCAGAGAGAAGAGGTTTGGTTCAGCTTACACTTCCAAGATTGAGGGAAGCCAGGGGAGGGAACTCAAGGCAGGAACCTGGAGGAATGTTAATTACCAGCTTGCTCTCTGGCTTCTGCTCAGTTAGGCTTCTAATACAGCCCAGACCCACCTGCCTAGGGATGGTACCGCCCACAGTGGGCCAGGCCTTCCTCTATCAGTTAGCAAGCAAGAAAATACTCCACAGACATGCCCACAGGCCAACTGGATGAAGGAAATTCTTTGAAGGGGTTCTTCCTAGGCCTGTCAGGATGATATCAGAAACTAACCAGGATACTTCGTGTACACGCAGACATACAGTAGTATATAAATAACCAAAACTTAGTTATCAGTCAAGGAAGGAGCCAGCCTAAATAAAGAGATAAGATAAAACTACAGAGATTTAACAACTTCCCCCATGCATCAGCCTACTTCAGGATACCACATCACCATACCTTCTGGGACTAATGGAATGTGTTTTTTTTTTTATCCAGGTCTTGGTAAAGGTGACCTGGTAGGATCCACGCATCTACACAAAACACACGGTGATTCCAAAGTACAGACACAAAGCAGTAAGTGGGAGTCACCTTTTCTGCAACGAGCATTAAACAAAATAAAAACTCCCCACAGTCCAGCGTCTGAGTGACACATAAATTTCTTTTATACAGGACTCTCCAAATTTATGAATGGCTTAGCGTTGTAAATATCTGTGAGTTGCTTATTTTTTAAGTTAGAATGTAATTCCCCAAGACGCAGCATCATGAATGATTAGATTCGCAGGCAAGTCCATAAAGTTCGCGCAATCAATAATGTATTTGAATCTAACACACCACATCTAATAATGTGCATCTCATAAAATGAGCTCAGATTTCATGTAAGGAAAGAAAAAAAAAACTTCCTTCCTGCAGCATCCTTGAATGGAGATACTGGATGCAGAATCCCCTCCTGTAGCATCCTTGAGAGGGGATGCTGGATACAGAATCCTCTCCTGCAGCATCCCTGAATGAAGATGTTGGATCCATTCCTGCATTACCCTTGAGAAGGGGATGCAGGTGTAGAATCCCTTCCTGTCATATTCTTGAGGGCACGTATAGCAGCATCCTTGAGAGATGCTGGGTCCCTAGCTCCACAGAGCAGTTGTCATATACTCTGCTTCCACCTGCCACCTCTCACCTGGGTTTTCCTGCATCCTCAGACTACTGAGGAACAAAACAGCCACAGTTTGTCTGTGCTTCTCTCAAGAAGGACGGCCTCTAGGACACACTTAACCTGAGTATCAACCTCTACACTTACAAAACACCACCTGTCTTAGGCAGGATTCCTATGTACACAGTCTGTGTATGGCATTGTCCACGCTCCTGACACCTGGCCAGCTCCCTCTCTGGTCACATCCCCAGGGCAGCCTCACTGCCCCAGTCACTCTGTCCGTGTCTCATGGCCATGCTCAACCCTTGTACCTGACACATCTCAAAATGCTTAACCATTCCTTCTGAACAAAGGGACACACAAGGACAGGATGGACAGAAAATGGAAGTACCAAGTATATCCTATGAAAGTGCCTTTCAAAGTACCAGGACCGCCCCCCCCACACCAAAAAATCCTTTCTAACAGAAACTCTAAGGGTTGTTTTTAGAAAAAAAATGGAATCCCAAGTTCAAGATCTAGAAGTCAAGTTGTACCCTATGAACACTTACAACACGGGGCAGGGCAGGTGGAGCTCAAAGCACCCTGTGAAACCTAAAAACCAACAATTATATTCTATAGCGAGAGTGCACAGATTAGGGAGACGCAGTCTAACCGGTCTATAGTTTTCATGATGTCTTAGAAAAGGTGAAAGCAATCTCTTACCGTTTATTTTAGCGATTAAAATTTAAGAGTAATTTCTAAGGTATTAACAGCATAATGCATAGTTTTACCAACAGAGGCAAGTTCAAATGATAAAAGTGATTACCCTTTGTTAGAAGAGAGAGGCCTATTTTATATATATATATATGTGTGTGTGTGTGTGTGTGTGTGTGCGCGCGTCTGTGTGTGCGTGCACATGTGTATGCAATATATATGTAAATATAACATATATAAATGTGAATATATATACATGTGTATATATGTATGTATATATACATATATATGTATATATGTGTATGTATGTATATATATGTGTGTGTGTGTGTGTGTATATATATATATATATATATATATATATATATATATATATAAAACCAACAATAAAAACACTATTTAGAAATTACGTGCACTAAATAGCAGGCTGAAATTATACAAAGCAAAACAGAACAACCATGAAAACCGGAACACAAAACTAGATTTGTTCACACTTCCTGCCACAGAGACTTTGCAAATCCACCACTGTCTCTAACAAATAGTTCACATGCTAGAGGGCAAGGCTGCTGGGCCTGTTTTGGGGATAAGTCTTAAAACCAAGAGGAAAAGAAGTCTGTGGGAGAAGCAGACTGGGGGCTGACAATACCGCAAGAGCAGTGTGACATATGGCAGTGAGGAGGGATTCCGAGGTTATAAAGCTCACACTCAGCCCGAGTCCACGCAGACCTATGAAGATGCTTTCTGGATCAGACTCAAGACACAGGAAAGCAGAGAGAGAAAAAACAATGCAGTGTAGCAGTGCAGCAGGAAGAGCAAATGCTCGCCACTAAAGACGGTTTAACACCTCCATCCCCACACAGTTCAAACCACGGCATGCTGGGAAGGACAAATGGAGGGCAGAGCCATGAGAGATTATCATGGAATCGAATGTCACAGAAGTCGGGACACCTACATCCAGAGTCCCGAGGGGGCCTGGTATCAGTGAGTAGTAGCTATAGGTGCTTGTTAAATGTTCATGTGTTTTACAACCCACCATCCTCTCTCTGTTCTTAGTAAAATTTCTTATATGCAGTGGAAAACTAAGAGTTCTTCAGAGAGTCAGTTATGTCGGATGGTGTTTTCTTGGGGCAAACACGTGAAGGAGTGTTTTCCTGAAGCAGACACAGGTGAAAGGATGTTCTGCTAAAGCAAGCATGTGAAAGGACATGTGATGAAGGATTCTTCACTAATGAGACACACACACACACACACACACACACACACACAGACATATTGGTCTACCTTGCACTGTGTTGTTGAGTGCCATTCATTGGGACTCCGCAGAGAGAAACACACCAAAAAACTTCTGGTGGTGTGCTGCGGCTTCTTGACAAGTCCTTGGACTCGGGTTGATTGGCAGAGTGACGTCAGGTGATACAGACTCACATAGAATTCTGCTACGACAGACCCAGGTACTGAGGCAGGACCCATGGATGACACACAATGTTTGGAGGGAGTATAAATAGAACTCAACAGACTACGAGAAGGGATTGCTTATGGAGCTAGCTTTGTGACAATTCTCTGTCTGATGCCTTTATTGGTCTTTGCTTCATTGAGAGAGGCACAGCAAAGAACTTCTCTCCTGATGGTTCTAGTCCCATTGACTCCTGGCAATTCAGCTGAGGTCTGGCTATTCCTGCTAGGTCATACCACCATTGTTGCTATCCCAATATTACTAAACTGGACTGCTGGTAGATCCATAAAATGTCTGCCAGTGGATCGAGCTACCACTGCTGACCCGTGAACTGAACTACTGATTTCCTGTTAACGCAGATGGGATTTGCTCCAAAGAACCATTTCTAAACAGGTCCACTTCCCACATATCCTAAGAACCTTTCTTTTCCACTACCTATGGTGAGCGGTGTGCTAGAAGGGAGTTTAAAACATTTAAGAACCATCATTAAAAATAGGGTTTGAGAAATCAAGGACCACATGGAAAAGTCACCATGAAATCACCCATCCTGTTAGCACTGGGGCCTCCGAGCTTTACAGCAGGAAGCAGGAAGCAGTGGCCATCAGCCTGCACACATTCCATACATTTCCCCCCGGAAACTAGTGTGTGTGTGTAACTCAGTTCCCAAGGCTGAGCTTCTAGCCCCACATTACCTTCCATCCACCTGAGCTTCTTAGACACATTGCCATAGATTTCTTTTAGGGGGGGAGATGGAAAGAGAGAAACTACTACTATTAGTTTGGAGAAATGTCAGGTTTTATAAATAAATGTATTATTCAGGAAGAAAGTAATTAAAATTAACATAACCCTGCTTCCTTCATACCCTCTGCTTTCTATCAGAAAGGGGTGGCTGACTTGACCATTAACTTTAAAACCTGACACGTCTAACGTTCCAGCTAGCGGTGTAGGGAAACATCGTCTCAGAGCAGCAGATAAGGACACAGAAGACTTCAGTTCTTTCTTTCTAAGTCAGAGAAGCATGCTGGGAAAAAACCAGAGTCATCCATGAGTACAACTTTCAAGCCAATATCTCCTCCAGGGGGAAGGAACATGCTAAGATTAAGAATTCCTGTCACTACATGTGCTTACTTAATATCCACAATAAATGGTACACAGAGCACTCACCGTCTCCGTGGATAGACAGGTTATGGGTCTTGAAGCAGTCTCCGGCATTTTCCAAGGTCAGGGTGGTATGAGCCAGCAAATGGTACTTTGCACCCCTGAGAAGGAGAGAGGAGGCATCTTTAGATATCCTCACGTGGAGTTATCTATGCGGCCAACTATTCAAATGTTCAACAAAATAAAAACAACAACTCCATCTTAAAAAGTAGGGCAAACGGCCCAAACTTGACATTTCTCCAAAAAAACATTCAAGAGGCCCAAAAAGGTGACAAAGTTCGTAGAACATGTAAATTGACCACAAAGTGCCCTCTAATTAAAATCTACTACTAGGAAAAATGGCCACCACTAAAAACAAATCCGGGCTCGGGGTACAGAACATAAGGAATCTGGTTTTGGGGTACAGGACATAAGGAATCTGGTTTTGGGGTATAGGACATAAGGAATGCTAGCTGGGATGTGGAGAGTCAGGAGCCTTGTGTAACTGCAGGCCAGAGCCATGAGGCAGCCGCTGTGGGAAAAATCACAGGGTAATTCAGCAGTTCTGCTTCTGAACACACCCCCACAAGAATGTAAAACAAGGATGGAAATGTTTGTGTGTGTGTGTGTGTGTGTGTGTGTGTGTGTGTGTGTGTGCGCGCGCGCGTGCGCTGTTTACAGAGGTGTTATTTATAAGACCCATAGAGCTGAAAAACTCAAGTGTCTATCAGGCATAAATGGATAAATCATGATACGTATTTACCTATCAATCCTTCTATTTACCAATCACTTTCTATCTATCTATCTATCTATCTATCTATCTATCCATCCATCCATTCATCCAGTATAAAGAATTATCTAACTTCAAAAGGAAGAGAATTCTGACACATTCTATACACAATATGGATGACTTGAAAGATGTTATGTTAAATAAAAAAAATTTCTGCCACAAAAGAACAAATCTCATATCATCTCACCGGTTACAAGCATCTACAAGAGTCCAACCCTTAGGATGCATGACAACAGTTGTGGAAGGCCGAGTGGGGGAGGGGAGGAGAGGATCCAGTTCTGAGCCTGGACTCCAAAGTGAGACCCTATCTCGATGTTTCCCCATCCCCAAGTTGATACAAGGATGACAGATTTGTGGTCAGTACAAGTTATTAACCAATTTATCAACAATCTCTAGTGGTCATCAAACTTTTTCTATGAAAGAAACAACGTGGTTGAGAAATATCATGGCTGAGAAAGTCAGTTAGAGAGAGGGTATCCCTGAGGAGTGGCACTTGTGCAGTTATAAAGAGATCTCCGGACTGGCGAGATGGCTCAAGTAGGTAAACGACTTGGCTCGCCATCATGGGGACCCAAGTCCAAAAGCCGCGTAAACGCCAATCAGCACACATCTGTACTCTTAGCAACGGGTGGTAGAGATGGGTGGATCTCTGGAGGTCACTGGCCAGCCACGCTAACTAAATGGATGAGCTCCAGGTTGACAGGTGAAGAGTGACCAAGCGAGACACGCACTGTTGACCTTTGACTTCCACGGGCACGCCTAGCACACACAAACACTCCAGATCCGGCCGACAAGATGATTTCAAGAAACTCTGGGGGAGACACAGCCTATGCAGGGAGAGCTGGGTAAACAACTCCAAAGCAAAAATGGAAGCAGACGCGCGGCTGGTACACACCGGGCAGCCCGAGGCTGAAAACGCACATGGATATCAGCTAACGCTGGGCTCTGTGAGCCCTAGAAGAAGGGTGGGAGTTTCTGTGGAAGGGGAAATCGTGGCAAGGTGAGAGGTGGGTGAAGAGACCCAGAGCTACGCAGACATCCCTGGGCAAGATCTGATGAAGACCCACCCACCTTGACCAAACCCTTGCCAGGCATCTCTGAGCCCTCTACAGTGCTGGGCCTCAACCTTGCAGAATGCCGTGTCAGTGTTTGAAGATCTCAAGGTCTGAGGCTGAGAAAACTTATGGCTGCACGAAGAACTCCACATGGTTCCAGCCCAGTTCTGAAGACGCGGCCCTGACTCCCAGTCTGTTTGGATGGATTAACTCACTGCTGCTGGTAAGACCAGGTAAGCTGCACCCACACCCGTTCAAGTCTCTCTTGTGGCCCCTCGATGTTTCTACTTCCTTTTTTTTTCTTCCTAGTCTTCCTTTAAAATACCTCAACATCGTCCTTGCCAGCCTCAGCTCCCTATGAGAGAGCACACTGTTAGCATCTGTCTTCCCCAGGTTCACTCCTGTCTAGCTGTCTGACAAATGCAATCTCCTTCCGGTTATGGACTTAAAGGCCTGGAGCTTTTACCGGCACTATAGGTGAGGGAGGCCGTTGAGCCTCCTCACTGTGGTCCTGTTTGGTGTTCATGTTAACACGGCACTCTTGACGGAATTCTTAAGGCATTCTGGAGATGAAATGTGAAATGTGTACCCTGGTAGTGAATGGTTAGAAACACTGCATTTGGGGCTGGGCTCAGTGGTAAAGGGTTTGCCTAGTATGGGTGAGGCCCTAAATTCAATTGCCAGAACAGGACAAAAAGATGATTTTTCTGTTCACAAATATCAAGTATATTTTCCATGCAGGTAATCTTCATTTTATGAGTCTTCATGGTTTTATTGTTTTCCTGAACAGTAGAATCTTAAACCATCCTGGAGCATGTTAAAGGAACATGTGTGCACACACACAGACACAGGCCAACTCTGGGGAAGAGACAGGTCTGAGAGAAATGTTATTCACTGTGCCAGGTGTTGTTTTACAAACTTACCTCCTACTAAATCTTGAATGAGATCTCTGTAATAAAAACAGGCACACAGCAAGCACACAGGTATTCTTCCATGGGATCGCTACAATAAAAAACTCTGCAGAGCAAGCCTTCAGGGACACGTATATCTCCTCTAAAATAAAAGGATGTAAAGTCTCTTTTTTTAAAAAAAAAATTACGTTTTATAAGTTTCTTGTGTATGAGCATTCTGTCTGCGTGTATGTCCCAGTACCATGTGCATGCTTTATGCCCATGAAGGTCAGAAGAGGGCATCAGATCTCCTTGAGCTGGAGTTATAAATGGTGGTGGGTTGCCATGGGAGTGCTAGGCACTGAACCCAGGTCCTCTGGAAGGGAACCCAGTGCTCAGAACCATTGAGCCCTTGCTCCAGCCCAGTCTTTTGGTTTTTAATTGTGTAATCCTTACTGACCGGAATAGCTTTCAACACACAGTGCTGAAATGGTTAATGTTTACGAATGCCTCATGCTCTATGTGAGTTACTCTCTGCTAGCATTGCCTGTTCCATGTGGGCTACCCTCTGCTAGCACTGCCTGTTTCATATGGGCTACCCTCTGCTAGCACTGCCTGTTCCATTTGGGCTACCCTCAGCTAGAACTGCCTGCTCCACATGGGCTAACCTTGGCTAGCACTAACACACACACACACACACACACACACACACACAGTGCATGTTTCCACAGAGCCTTTTGCAATTAAGCTTTTATTTCCCCCTAACATCTATATGCATTCCCACGCCCCTGCAAAACTGAGGAAGTGTTGGAGAAAACGGCGTTCTACAAGTACAAGGAGCGTCTGAACAGGACACGGAGCTGCCTGTTAACACGATGCCAGCTGTGTGGTAACAAGGTATAATATTGGAAGCACCCTCCCCAGATGCTCATTTGCTTTATGGAACTACATTTTTGAGAACTATTAAGTGTTTTAAATTGATAAAAGCAATATCGTTTTTCCCTTATGAAAGAAGATGAAACAGACTTCCTATTTATGACTGGATGCAGAATATGTTATCTTTTGGAAAAAGATTACTGACAGTGAGTTGCCTGCGTGTGTCACTGAGGCTACAATAAGCAACGAAGGGTAGAGGGGTGCTCTCTTTCAAGGAAAAAAATCGAAAAAAATGTCTAATTATAATAAGTACGTGAGGCTAGGTAAGGCCCAGAAGGAGGATTAAGGAGGAAAGAGGCTATTTCAGACAGGCAAAGAAAAGGAAGCCCCACGTACACAAATGATATTTGTGTGGAGACCTGAGCAGAGAAGAGACAGCTCAGCTAAAGGAAAGTTCACAAAAACCATGGGAGCTCAGGCCTGGTGCGTGGCTCAGCTGCCCATGGGGTGTCTGGTTGGACTGTAGTGAGGGAGAAGGGAGGTGACGCTGCATGTCCAACTGGCCAGCAGGGGGCGGACTCGCAGTGATGCTGGATACCTAGCTGGCCAGCAGGGGGCGGACTCTCAGTGATGCTGGATGTCCAATTGGCCAGCAGGGGGCGGACTCTCGGTGATGCTGGATGTCCAATTGGCCAGCAGGGGGCGGACTCGCGGAAACTACGCACAGTACTAACTGGTGAGAGAAAGATACTGGATCTTTCTCTGAGTGACACCTGGAGCGAGCTCAGTGGGTTGGTGGGTTTTGGGTAGAGGCAGCTGCTAAGGTCTGAGCCCTACCAGAAGGAATCGGTTCCTGTGGCTTGTGTGTGTGTGACAGACTTAGGGGGGGGTGTCTAAAGTGCAAACAGAAATATCAACTAGGGCAGATGCAGGCCTGGGGCAGTGTGGAAGGAGGTGACATATTAACACCTTCTTTCTCAAAGCTGACTCAGTGTGAACATAGCTTGGGAATAATCACTTACGGATTCCAAGTCGAGGGAGTGAGGGGGTGAAAGAGGATTACACATGGACTCAGGTTTGGAGCAATTCCATTTAATTGTCCATTAGTGGGCAGGAAGGTAGGTGTTGAGCCAGAAGACAATGAATATCTAAATTTGAGAGCTTCAGGTACAGAGGTGAAATTTAATGAAAAAGTTAAGTGTGGTACTGAATAGGCTTGGCCCGTGGGAAATAGCACTGTTTGGAGGTGTGGCTTTATTAGAGGAAGTGCGTCACTGTGGAGGCGGGGCTTTGAGGTCATATATATATTCCAGTTTGGCTAGTGAAATCAGACTCCCCTCATGGCTGCCTGCAGAAGACAGTCCCTTTCGCTGCCTGCAGATCAAGATGTAGAACTCTGGGTTCCTCTAGTACTGTCTGCCTGGATGCTGCCGTGCTTCCTGCCCTGATGATAATGGCCTGAACCTCTGAAACTATAAGCCAGTCCCAAGTGAATGCTTCCCTTTATAAAGTTTATAGAGTTGCCTTGGTCATGGTGGCTCTCGGCAATTAAAGCCTAAGACCAAGTAAAGGTCGGGGACCAAATGCGACAAGTTGGAGTCAGTTGGAAAGCCATGAGCAAAGGAGGCAGACGAGAAACAGTAATTAAGGTAGAGGGGGGGAAAAAAAAAAAAAAAAAAAAACCAAGAACGTGACGTCCAAGAAGACAAGTCAAAGAGCTACCTCATGGAGAGTGACCCTCTGGGTTTATCGGGAAAGAGGACACCAATGAGCCAAACACCAAGTGTGACAGAGTGTGGATGCCTCTGATCAAACAGGACTTCCTGTGGGTTGTGATTCGGGAGACAGGAAGGTCAACTTAAACGATCCAAGAGAGCAAGAGGAGAAAAAGGTGAGACAGGGCTGGCAACCATTTCCTGATTCGGAGAGCTATGGAGGTCCTTCAGTTGGCTGATGTATTTGGAAGATGATCAAGGAGAAGAGAAGCCTATGACCCAGGGAAGCAGGAAGTGGGAAGGAATCCATCTCAATCACTGAGAAGACAGGTCCAGTGGGATCTAATACTCAAGCAGATGAGGCCTAGACACACAGAGGCAAGTGAGCTGGTGGACTCCATGGAAGGCCGGCATGTGAAGTCCCTGACGATTTAATCAAGAATGTCAACGGCACCCTAAACACAAGGATCAGCAGAGAGAGGAATGGAGAGACCTTGGGGTTTGAGGAAGAAAAAACAAAATCATGCCTAATCCTTTAACAGGAAAAGTCAAAGACCACAGAAACTAAAGCGATGCCCGGTTGTGCCAAGAGCTGTCACAGTCAGTGGTTATCTGACTCAAAGAAAGGACAAATTATTTTTTTCTTACCCCTTCAGGAGTGCAGGTGTCAAAGTGATAAAAAAACAAAAACAAAACAACAATAACAAAGTATTTGACCAAGCCTAGTGCTCACCTGTCTTAGGGTTTTACTGCTGTGAACAGACACCATGACCAAAGTAAGTCTTATAAAGGACATTTAACTGGGGCTGGCTTACAGGTTCAGAGGTTCAGTCCATTATCATCAAGGTGGGAACATGGCAGCATCCAGGCAGGCATGGTGCAGGAGGAGCTGAGAGTTCTACATCTTCATCTGAAGGCTGCTGGTGGTGAAAGATTCACTTCCAGGCAGCTAGGATGAGGGTCTTAAGCCCACATCCACAGTGACATACCTACAGCAACAAGGGCACACCTACTCCAACAAGGCCACACCTCCTAATAGTGCCACTCCCTGGGCCAAGCATATACAAACCATCACACCACCCAAGGCAAGGGCAGGAGACAGACACTGAGTGGCGGGAAGAGAGGTGATGGAGGATAAAGGATCTTTGCTCTAAAGATGACTGATGGATGTGGTCCATGGTGATAAGACCTTGGGAACAACCAAAAAGTAGAAGGCTGAAGAGCATGGGAAGACTCTGATGTTGTAGACCAGGCCAAGGTCCGAGGAGCTCAAGAGAGCAGGCAAGTCCTCTCTGTGTACATTAACTATAGGAGGGAAAACATCCAAGAGAGGGAGGAAGAAAGAAAGCAAAAACAAAAAAAAAAAAACCCAAAAATAAACGAATATGCCAGGGGTGTATATAGACACACACTATATATAAGAAATTATAGTATCTTACATATTCCTTATATACTTTTCTTAATATAATATTATTATAATATATATTACATATTTATACATATATATGTATATATATACACATATATGTAATATATGTATATATTATATATACATATATATGTATATATATGTGTGTGTATATATGTATATATGTATACATGTGTATATATGTATATGTAATATATGTATGTATACATATATGTATACATATGTATATATGTATATGTAATATATGTATATATGTGTAATATATGTATATATGTATATAATATATGTATATATAATATATGTATATACATACATATATATGTAATAATATATACATATATATTATATATTTCTGGAGATACACTGTAATTTATTCTTACTGACCACTACACACATATCACTTGAGATCAGTCATTCCAACACAGCAAAGCTTCATGCGCTTGCTGTGCACAGAATAAAAGCTACAGGGACCGTATGCATCTGTGTTCTTGGAGCACTGGAGAAAAGGTATGTTATTTGTGTGGCCAATTAGGGTAAAAAGTATGCGAAGACCGAATTACAGGTTTGAAGGTTTTTCTTCGGCTTTGTGTTAGGCTGCTTCTCCGGTCGCTGTGATGAACGCCGTGACGAAACGCAACTTGGAGAGGAAAGAGTTTACATCATCCTACAGCTTACTGTCAGTCATGAATGGAAGTCAAAATAGGAACATGGAGGCAGGAACTGAGGGAGGGGCTTTGGAAGAAAGGCTATTTACTGGCTTAATCCTCGAGGCTTGCTCAGCCTGCTTTCTTATATACCCAAGCATCACTTTCCCAGGGGATGGCACCACCCACAGTGGGCTGGGCCCTCTCACATTAATCATGCCCCAAACAGCTGAAACTGGATCCCACCAACAACCCCTTACCCAGTGCCTCCCTCACCTCCCAGCTTCTCGGCTCTAGATTCTAGTCCTGAAATTGATGTCGCTTTCCTAGTGACCTGGGTGATGTGGTTAAGCGGTGGTGGCTGAAAACCACCTCTGAAAGTCAGTGGTTGACAGAGAACCGTGACTACTTGCTTTCCTTTCGGGTACTCGAGAGGCAGCATCTCCCGGGTCCAGGTGAGCAGAGGGGCAGGGACTTCCGGCTCACCTTTGCAAAGGAAGAGTATGAATTTCAGAGTATGGCAACTGGCTTGCTGGTGGGTAGCGAGAGGGCCCGTCTCATTTAACAACGAGCTTAAAATTAAGAGGCTCTTTTCCAGGAAAACAAACACAGTAGTAACCACTTTTTTTTTTTTTTTTACAAGAATCCTGACTAGCGACCTCTGAAGCTCCGGGAATCTCAGGACTTCCTTGCTGCTGCGGGATCCTTTCCAAGGCCAGAGTTGTACGGGGGAGCTGAGTGACCCCTTAGTTAACTACTTTAGCTTCTGCACCCTCAAACCTTTTGATAGTATTGTTTCAAAGCACAGATGCTTCACTTAACTGGAGATGGGTTAGGAGACTTGTTTTCTACCTTCATTGTAATTTAAGATGTAGCATGGGGGATGCTTGGGAGATTCGTTTTTTATTTGATGGGTACGTGTTTTGCCTGCATGGATATCTGTGCAACAAACATTCTCATGCAAGACGCTCCGAGGCCAGAAGAGGATCTCAGGTGCCCTGGTACAGCGTTCACAGACAGAAGACCAACGCTCTTAACCGCTCAGCTGGTTCTCCACCCAGTAGCCTGTTTGTTGTGCTTTTAAATTCAGTTTGTCTTTTAGTCAACTAAAATATCACAAATGGTACTACATACAGGTTTTGACAGAATTTTTTTTTTTAAACTATGTTTGAACAATTGAAAAACACTGTCCTAGTCACCAAAATGTACAAAAGCAGTTGATTCAGCTGTTAAGTGTGTGTGTGGGGGAAACTGGCAAGATCTAGCTGAAGAGATTTCGGTAAGCCTACATTCCACAGATAAGAGAAGGAAATGAGTCACGTCAGGGAACATACTGAAAAAATCGCCAAAAATGTTCACTGTCTTCTTTAAGCCCAACAAAACCAATTTATGATGGTATCTGAAGTTGCTTCATTTTTAGCCCGTGACTAATTACATGGGCATCTTCCAAACCAACAATGACTTCACTTGAGAAGCATTCTGGCCAGGATTAACAACTTGTCTCTAAAACGTTACTCTCACTCCTTTACCGAGTTCCCCCAAGTTTAATGAGCTACACTTTTTTTCTATCAAGTAGACTGATTGCTATAATATTGGGGGGTGGGAGAGGAATCAAGGGCTATGGAAAAATGGGGAAAAAAAGACTATTTAGATGATAGTCAGAAAAAAAAATGCATTCTTGTCAAGAAAAAAAAAAAGCTATATTTGGCCAGACAGCGTCTCCTAGTTACATACTATTTTAATAGGCACTCATTTTGGTTAAAGGCTAAGTAAGACCTGCAGTGGAAGTCTCAACATTGAACTTGTTCTGTATTTTAAAAAACAATAATGTATCCTCTGATGCTCTCTGAATACCAGTGCTATGCACAAGCCCCTACCAAGTACCAAAGTGAATGTTTAGAGGGGCTATGGGCTGTGTGTGAGCCAGCACACTCTACATTCAGACCTGAAAGGGCTGGTCCTCAGAGGACAGGACTGGGTAAAATGTGATTCACTGTATTATCATGTCTTTTGACAGACTTTCGTGGTATAAAATAATCAAAGGAGAGCAAACAAAATAAAACAACAACAACAACAACAAAACAACTTGGCATTCGAATTCATGGGCAAATAGTGGAGGCCAATTTTAAACAGAAGAATCAAGACTGAGATGCTGCTTCCTGACAGCAGTAATGGAACATACAACAAGAGGCTCCCAAGAAAACCACTAGGCTTTGCAGAGAAATGCAGGCCAAACAAAGGGTCTAGCCTCATCTACATCATCATCTATGGGTCTAGCCTCATCTACGTCATTGTCTACAAAATTACAAAAAGGGCCTGAATGTGAGACCACATCTACATTGTATGTCCCATGTCAAGGTTCTGCCTGGAGTGCTTCTACAAGAACTCAGAAAGGAAAAGTCTAGGGAGAAGAGTAACGGTAACGTTAAGGTGCAGTTATTAAGTGCCTACTGTATACAAAGCCCAAGGATTAGCTTATTGAATTTTGTAATGATGGTCCTATAGGGGTCAGATAGCCCTGAATCTCTGTCGATACTCTCTTTGGGTTGGTGCAGGGCAGGGAGTGTAATTATCTGCCTTGGGTCACACAAACAGTAAGTATATTATATATATATATATATATATTACTCGTTGTCAAACAGCAAACTTTCACGTGTTTAGACTCTATTTGTTGTTGTCACTTGCTTTCAGGGTGTCTGAAACCCCCCAAAATGCCTTGAGAGCAAGGGGCTGTGTCTAAGCACCTCTGTCTTCCAGTAGAGACAAAGGACCATGGGAAATGCAGCAGGCAGGTGCAGCTGGAAGAGACCATGGAGGTTCTGGCCTTTCTTAAACAATGTTGCTCTTAAGAAATGCAACCCCTGTACTAAATGGTTACCTCAGACGTCTCTTTCCAATCTGACATATTTTGATCTGAAAGCAGAATGACGTCATCTCTAAAAAATAAGAAGTGCTTCTACTACTTCAATGCTCTGAATGAGACATCCCCCACCCCACCCTCACCCCCATTCCCACAGTCTCTAGCATTTGAATGACCTGATCCCAGTTAGGGAGGCTTGGGAGGTGTGGCCTTGTTGGAGGAAGTGTGCTGGGTCACTTGAGGGTGGGCACACTCTCTGTGAGCTCTCCGAGTCCCCATCCTTCCCGAATGTCTTTGCTCTACCATCATGGACACTGACTCCACGGAACTCAGAGCCAAAATAAAAATTCTTCCTTCTCTAAGCTGGCCCAGTCACGGTATATTATCCCAGCAATAGAAAAGTAACCGATACAGATGCCTTATGACAGCGTTAAACCCATTCTAGCAAAACCCAACAGGATTCTAATGGAAAATGAATATCTTAAGTCTTAAGTCTCAAGGAAGAAGAACCAAGAATCCCTGCCTTGGTTTTAACATCTGTGTTGGAGAAAATCTTCTAGGACTGACCAGAAATTGAGATTCATTTATTCATGGATCAGAAAAATCAATTCAGTGACTCATAGATGCTATTTTGGTAAGTCTGAATGAACTATAGTGAAAAATATACCTAACAGTATATTACAGATTATCCAGGGCTAACAGTGCTACCTGTTGGGCACTGTGCAGTCAGTCATAGCAGACAGCATATTTCTTGGTTTGAGCCTCTATCAAAACCATAAAAAAAAAAAAAAGCTGAGTGGTGGTGGCTCACACCTTCAATCTCAGTGCTGGGGAGGTGGAAGCAAGCAGATCGCCGACTTAAAGGCCAGCTTGGTCTACAGAGTGAGTTCCAGGACAGCCAGGGCTACATAGAGAAACACTGCCTTGAAAAACAGAACAAAACAAAAAAAACCAAAATCAAACCAAAACAAAAAAAAAATGGAAGAAAGGAAGGGAAGAAGGGAGGGAGGAAAGAAAGAAGAAAGGAAGGAAGGAAAAAGAAAGGAAGGAAGGAAGAAGGAACAAGGAAGGAAGGAAGGGAGGAAGGGAAGAAGGAACAAGGAAGGAAGAAAAGAAGGAAAGGCACCAGAACCGAAGTATCTGGCATGGGAAGAGGTCTTAGCTAAATCCTCACGACTGAGGTTCTCAGGACAAACACTTAGACTATTTCATGTCCGTGATTACAGAACCTTCAAAATGTGATGAAGAACAAACTCTATTAACCATGCAAAGAAATTTCAGGAATGTGGACAAGTCGACGCTTTCCCAATGAAACACGGACATAAAACAGCAGAGAAAAACCCCGTGTTTAAAGAATGTACAGGAAGGAAATCAGGGCTCAGGTGAGAAATGCTGACTCTGGGCTCAGCAGAAACAAACAAACAACCCCCACAATGAATAAGGAACCCCGACTGAAGCACACACAGCAAGCACACCTCCAAAGATCCAGCTTGGCGAAAGGATGCGCGGGTCACTCTGAAGGATCCCCGTAATCCAGGAGGGAGAATTAGAACCCTAACATGGGAAAACACCAATGTGTAAAAACTTGAGAGCTCAGATAAAAGCCTGTCACTTCTATGCTTGTAACTAAAACTTAGTCAAGTGTAAGTCATTTTCTAGTGTTTTTTTTTTCTCTCTCTCTCCTCTCCACTGACTGACGTGGGAGTTGAGGTCAGAGAATTTGTGAAGGTTACTGTCTTCTCTTCAAGAGTACTGGCTTATTGAGAAACGCAGGGCAACTGAACGGAACACCTATCCTGCATCTGCCCTTCCCAAGGCTCAGGGATCAGGGTAGAAGACAGGGCAAAAAGGGTCCAGAAGCCAGAGGCGGTGGATCACTACATGGAAACCGTGTGTTCTGAACACAGCTAAGCAACTGCTCCTCACAGGAACTTGAAACAGCTGTGACAGCATGCACAGGACCGGTGGAAGCCCAAGCTGGACCACATCCCAGCCTGGTGTGAGGGAGGTTGGATACAGTCTCACCCCTTGCGGTGGAGCTATTGGCTACTGTTAGCTGCTAGCTAAAGAAAGAGAGCGTTCTTTAAGACTGCAGCCCCTGGTCAATCAACCAGGATCCAAGAATATTTTGGGCAGGACAAATTGGTCTGGAAGGATTTGTTGTGGAGTGGGGAACGGGACATGAAGGGTAGGTGGTAGGAGATGGACCTGGGGAGAGCTCGGGAAGAGGATGAATTATGATCAAAACCCCTTGCACCAAACCCTCCGAGCAGTGCTTAAAAAGAAGAAGACATGCAGGGCAAATCTAGGGAGCCATCAGAGTCATGTCTCCAGTGAAACACGGAATTATGGGCAACGGCTGCTAAAAGCGTCAAATAAAAGACAAGTAGGAAGCTTGATGATGGATGAGGTATCAGGCTCGAAACACCTGAGCTCAGAAGTGAGATAGGGAGCCCCTAACGGCACACAGAGAAAACACACGGGACTGAGAACCGGAATCCAACCAGTCCCTCAGATCCATCTCAAGGGAACGGGAAATACAGGAGCCAGGGAAATGTTTTCAAAGCAGCACAGAGATACAATCAGTTAGATTAGAAATACAGGCGTCCTGCAAAAACCTGGTTTCCTCAATAAATAAGGCCAAGAAAAAACATCGGATGGAACTGTAACCGACTATAGCAAGCCTAAAAGGCTCTCTCACATGCGGTACTACCGGCCTGATTTGAAAAGACACACCTCAGAGGTATCATTTCGGGACTGTACAGTCTGAAACATATAGACTACCAGGTCACACACACCTTATTTGATTTGTTAAATGCGATAATAATATATTGGTTTGTTAAGAACATTTTTTAAAAAAAAATGACGCACATATAGAAATCCACTTAGCAGAGAGTCAGATAGCGGAGACTTGACAAACACATACAGGCCGCTTTTGAGAAAAACATCTCGTCTTTCTGGTTAGCCGTGGAATCCCAAATGACTCAAAAGCGGTTCACCTGACTTCCATCCTTCAAAGGAAGGGGCCAAGTGCATCTGAGCTGGGTGAACACCACACAACCGAGTTCCCCTCAGTTGCAGGCTGTTTTCCCAGTTAAAGTACCAACGTCTATCAAAAGACAAGACTCTGAAATTCCACACACACTGTATTTGAAAGCTTACGCCACGGAGCTGACGAGCGAGCACGCCTCTGGGTTCTCTTCCTGGAGCGCCACGCTTATCTTCCTCCCTGTAGCTTTGCTGATGGACGTCTTTAGCTTTTTAGCCAGCTTTCTTGGGGTGTTGGTTATGGAAGATTCCTCTGCGCTGCAGCTATAGATTTCTATCTTTATCCGGAAGTCTGGTCCAGCTTCGTTGCTGAAATCAAGAGCAGTCACAATGGCTCGGAGCCTCATTCAACAGAGAACAAAACTAAAACCCCTTGTGTGTCTTTCCAGTATTCAAAATCAGCGTTTAAACCATATGCAAGGAGACACCACATCCAGGTTTATTTACTTTCTAAATGGCCTTAGTGGGTCGCCATAACTTTTTACAGCTTTTAGCTTCTAAACCAGAGTTTTGGGGAATGACTTCTTCCTTCCTTCCATCCTTTCTTCATTCCTTCCTTTCTTTTTGTTTTGGTAAAATACTTGGTAAGCAAGCAAGCATGTGTACATGTACCCGAGTCCATTTCCCAGAATTTATTTTTTTAAAAAAGCCAGGCACAGCAGCATGGACCTGTAACCTCAGGGCTGGGAAGGTGAAGGCAGGAAGATCCTTGGTGGTTGTTGGCCAGGAAGCCTAGCCTGATCAGTGAGCTCTAGGCCAGCGAGAGACTGTCTTTAAAAACACAGTAGACAGGGCCCAAGGTCGTCCTCTGGCCTCCAGATGCCTGTGTACATATATGTATGAACACTCCCCCCATACACATACAAGAACACTCAACAGAACCTGGGTGTATGCACACACACACACAACACACACAAACAGGCGGGGGCTTTGCTTCAGTTGAGCTAACATAAGCAGGCAAAGTGCTCAAAAAAAAAAAAAAATAAAGATTAAAACACTCTGATAACGCTGCTTCTCCTTTGCAGTCCTTTAATGCTGCCGTTTTTAAAGTGTTTCTATCATATGTGTAATTTCTGGAAATGACTATCTGTCCTGAATGGAATGTAGGGGACCTCAAATTCCCATGTGCCTTCATATCCAGTCAACCCACTGCCTCACCTTCAACAACTGCTACCAACACTCCACTGTCAGGTTATATAGAGAGAAAGGACCCCAAAACCAACATAAAGGGGTGTACTTGAAAGCGCAGGCTCCCAGAGGGACGGCTCTGTCTTCACAAAGCACTGTGTGCACAAGTAGAGGACACCGAATAGGGTTTTACTCAAACCCATTCAGAGATTCTCTTGTTTGTCTAGGGAGATGGTTCTGTAGATAGGTTCTTGCTTAACAAGTATCAGGACCTTAGCTTGGGTCCCCCAAAGCCATAAATTGGATGTGGTGCCCTGTGTCTGTGAGATCCACAGGTCACCTTGCCTGGTTATTCCTGTCTTATACTAGGTATAAGGCGAGGGTCTACACCCGAGGTTTTCCTCTGACTGTCACACTGGCTCCATTTCACAAGTGCCCTCGAAGTTACACACACAAACATGTAGACAAGATAGATAGATAGATAGATAGATAGATAGATAGATAGATAGATACTCTGCAGTTTGGGGAACTCAAAGACTAGCTTTACTCTTTCCTAGTACAATAAATTACCATTAGCATAGAAAGCCACTGTGTAGTTACTAAAGTGCAAAACACAACACCAAGTGGCAGCACACGCCTTTAATCCTGGCACTCAAGAGGCAGAGGCAGGTAGTTCAGGGCCAGCCTGGTTTACAGAGCCAGAGCTGGCTCTGGTCTTCCAGGACAGCCAGAGCTACACAGAGAAACCCTGCCTCACATAAAAAAGAAAAAAAAAAAAACCAACCAACAAAACCCCCAATCCCCTAGCAAACCAAACAACATCAAAACTACGTGAAAAACACACTTAGAACCGAATTCATCTGCACATGCCACCTGAAGACAGAAGGTCGCCTCAGTCCTGAGGCTTTAAAATTCAAATGGCCAATCTACAGTTTGGATACATCTAAGGACCAACTTGTAGCTATTTTTATAGTTTCTTACTTGGCAACGTCTAAACATACAATATTCCTGGTAATGAGTAACAAATGTCAATATTTAGAAGAAAACCAGAGATTCATAAATATTGAAGACTTATTAAAAACAAGCGTCGTAACAAAGAGTGCATTTTTTTTTTTTTTTTTTAACATTTAGAACATTTGTCAGCAGCTATTTTTAGGCCAATTTAAAATATTTATACCCCCAAAATGCCAATAAATCATATGTTGTCTTCTAAGTCATTTGTATTGTTCTTCCTGTGGGGAGAGGGAGACACTCCCCCCCCCCAACACACACACACACACACAGGAATTTTTGTCTCTGTGGCAAAACAAGAACAATGGCGGATTGATGTGAAGACAAGAGACAGTTAGTGAGTGGGATAATTTTGGCAGGGGGAGAAAAAGTCATTAGCAACATTGGAAATAGAAATAGAGATAAAGAAGTAATGTAGGAAACACACTTCAGCCTAAAGTGTACAAGAATTTGGGACTATTGCCCGAGGCGGGATAGAACTCAATTCTGTTGGCTTAAGTACAACTTGTAAAACAGCCTGCGTTACTGCTAATAGCCCAGGGTAACTCATTGTTGTTGTGTCCTATACAGTTATTCGGGGACACTAGTTGCAGAAGCCACAGAATGCTGTCTGCCGCAGTCCTGTCGGTGTGGCATGAGTCCTCTGAAATCTAAAGTGTCACCGGCCTTGGCCAAGGGTGTGTTGCTGATTGCCTGTGGGCAGTTTGGGCAGCTACGACCACTTGATCTAGAAGTGGCATCCTGAGGTCTCCTGAGAAACAAATCCCACAGGGAGGCAGGCCAACAAAGGCTTTGAGAGAGAGGCCAGGGGAAAACTCATGTTGGCTAAAAAAAACGATGTCCATGGCTAACCGAGCTTCTCTGTAGGACAGCCATAATGAGCCGGCACAGAGCAGGACCGGAAAGGGGCCCTTAAGGAGTTCTACACTGTGTGAGTACACGAGAGAAGCCAGCCATAAGAGAACAAGCACCCCAAAATTCACCTTAAGAAGCGCTTAAGAGAATGGTTCATAAGTAAGTTTGCTTTACCACTCCATTAGTTTTGTACTGAATTTCCTGTGAAGGAAAAAGAAAAATCAGATTTATGCCCAAATCTGCTGTATTACCTCAAGCATCAAATGGAATTCTATCATACTCAGAGGTTGGCTAGTGACAGAAAGATAAATATTTAGCAGAGCCATTGAGTCAACTGTTTGCTTGCTAGTATTAATTATTTAATGATAAGATTCCTAATTTATTCTGCATCCAATAAAGGGGGGTAACTTTTAAACATTTCCGAAGCTGCTAGCGCTTTGAAAAGAATCCAAGGCCCATCAGGATGTAGGCCGTCAGAATTTAAAGGCAGGAATTAGGCTGATTCTTCGCTGATAAGAAAAAAAGAGGCAGAGCTTCAGATTTCACTCTTTGAGGACTAAGGCTACTTACAATATGGTGACGTTTTCAAAACATATATCTGTGATGGTCTGGTCCACAATCATCATGTCGGTGTCGAACACCTGAGCTCCCATCCGGAACAAGCAGAAGATGGCGAAACGCTCTGTGCCTAGAGAGACAGCGGTAGGAGCCTTCACACGCAGGCCAAGAATTATGCCTGCGTGAGACACTCAGCGGTCCCTCACTCCCTCACCTCCCTCAAACCCAACCTCAAACCAAGGAGCATCAGAAATAAACATTGGGCTGGGAGGTGGTGGCGCACGCCTTTAATCCCAGCACTTGGGAGGCAGAGGCGGGCGGATTTCTGAGTTCGAGGCCAGCCTGGTCTACAGAGTGAGTTCCAGGACAGCCAGGGCTAAACAGAGAAACCTTGTCTCGAAAAACAAAAAACAAACAAAAAAAAAAAAAAAAAGAAAGAAAGAAAGAAAAGAAAAGAAAGAAAAAGAAATAAACACTGGCCCCTCGGTGTCCCAAAGAGATCTCCACAGTCAAATCTGATCACTTAGCAAACTCGATGCCAATTCAGTGCCACACATATAAATGATTCCCTCTGTCATTTGAGGTCCAAGTGCTAAGAAAAGGTGACTTTTAAGGGCGGGTGCATTAATAGTGGCAAACATCTTCCCCCAAACTATAAGCAAGGGAAGAAACGGCTCGAGAGCCCCGACACTCAAACAGCAGGCATGGATACAAAAAACAGCTGCTAGTCTCTCCAATTTGGTGATTTTCTTAAAAATACCAGGTGATTAAAGGGCTAAATCCTCATTACGGAGAAAACGTAGCTCTTTAGGAAAGTTTATTCTCTACAGTAATCGCGAAGATTGACTCAAATCCCACAAGCATTCCTTGGTGAAGTGAATTATACGTCCTAATTGAAAAACAAACACTAAGCTGATTTAGATTCTTCATGTAAAACTAATTATGCCCGATACCATTCAGCTTTCGGGCAAAGCCATCGCAGTAGACGAGGAAGATGGAGGGCTGCCGGGTTGCCCGGCTTTGGGTCTCCCGGCTTTGCCTCGAACAGCTAGGGTACATTTGAGGTTAACATCCGTAATCCAAGCGATACACGGACTTGTGAAGACTGCGTATTGCCAATGAAATGGTGCAGAAGAAGAAGGAAAAAAAAATCACACCAAGCTAAAAGCCTTTCATTACATCCTCTCAAATGATCTAACAAAGCGAAGTTCAGACCTCCCGGGTCATGGGGGGGGGGAGATTGAGATTCCATATTTACTGACTCAGCTCATGCCTTTTTGGGGTGTGGCGCAGGGGACCCTACCTTTTTCCCCATCTCTTCACCCTGAGTCCATCACACAAGTTCCCACGGCTGATGTCTCCCCTTGGTATGCATATCTTAATCTGAATCAGGGAACTGATACCCAGACCCCCAAATCAGAAATCAACAGTTCGATGACACGATGCTTATTGCCAAGTGGCAACAATATGTCTCAGAACCAAAAAGTTCTGACCTCAGAAATCACAAGAAATCACAAATGTGTGTGTCCTATGCACTCAAGGAAACATTTCCAAATCCAAACTAAAGTCATACGTACATTCCTTATTACTGAAGTGATCGGAGTCTTTCCACATTAATGGTATTCGAATATCTATAAAGAAGGCAAAAAGAAAAAGGAACAATTATTTTGATAATTTTTATTTCACTCACGATGTGAACCTCTGAGCTCCATGACACACTGGGCCCACCAAACACAAAAAGAAATACACACAGTAATTTTCTAATTATTGTTTATAGATGATTAAAAAAAAACATTTTATTTTCATGCAGATGGGTGTTTCGCTTGCATGCTTTGTCTCTGTACCACTTGCAGGACTGATGCCCATGAAGGCCAGAAGAGGGCGCTGTAATCCAATGGCTCTGAGGTACACGTGGTTGTGAGCCATAGGTGGATGCTGGGACTGCAACTCGGGTCCTCTGCAAGTCAGTGCACACTCTGCCACTGAGCCATCTCCCTAGCCCTATAGGTGGCATTTTTAGAAGTTATTAAGTATATGTGAAATTCTAAATATTATTTTAGTTTTACATCTATGCCCTTTCCCTCCCCCGACCTCCCCCAGCTTTATGCTGACTTCCTTGTTAGCTGTGCAGTTCTGAGCTCATCCACGCTTGTACCTGGACCAAACACTTGGAACTGAATCAGCTGTCAGCCTACACCTTCCAATGCCAGCTGCGCTAGGGTCGTTTTTTCTTTTGGAGGCATCTGACTGTCACTGGTTCTTTTTAAGAATTTTTTCAATTTTGGTCAAAAAGTCCCTCTCAAATGTTTTAATATCCAAAATAACTTAGGAACGTATAATATCTTCTCTCTCTCTCTCTCTCTCTCTCTCTCTCTCTCTCTCTCTCTCTCTCTGTGTGTGTGTGTGTGTGTATCAGAGGTGATTTGTGGAAGTCGTGGGTCCCAGGAGAACTGAGGCCATCAGGGTTGGTAGCAAGCACCTTTATCTGTTGAGGGCCCTCGCTGGCCCAGGGAACTAATAACTTTTAATATTTTATCTTCACATGATATGTTTACTCTTAACATTTGCTCTAACCTTGGCTTTTTGTTTGTTTGAGGGGTAGAGATCAAGCCCAGGGACTGGGAGGAACCTCCCATGGAGCTTTGCCTCCGGCTCCTTCCCTTGCATTTTAATTAAGGTTATTTCTTATATATTTAATGCTGGAGGGGGGGGTTGTTGCTTTATTGTAAGTTACATTTTTTCCATTGTAGTCTCTAGCAAGTTATTGCTGGTTTTAAGAAAAACTACCGCTTTTTATTTATTTGTCCTAAATCCAGTCGCGTTTTATTGAATGCTTTAATTCCAGTGTCTCAGTCACTTCCCTGAGGTCATATCCATCTGCCATTCATTAGCGTCAAAAGTATCCAGTGTGCCTGTTCATTTTCCAATGGCTTTGTTTTGCAGCCATCATATTAGCTACAATTCCAAACCAGTACTAATTTATGTGGACATAATAAGACACCGCTATTTTGCCCTTGATTTCAATATAGATGTCTTCATTGTTTTAGAATTATTACCCGGCTGATGGCCTGTCCAAACTCACTTCTTGCTTGACCACCGTGGCCGCCTCCTGCCTCCTTTCATTCCACACTGGCCAATGGCTCTCACTTGCAGCTGTCCTGACTGGGGTGGCAAAGCTTCAATTGTTCTCGCTCTCATAGGAGGACACTGACCCAGGCGTCCTTAGCTGCTTCGCCACAGCCCGGGTTCGAGCCTTCTCTTCCCTATGCCTCCATGTAAGCTAACCGAGTATTTCTCATCTGTGTCCCTGTTGGCTGTGTATTCTTCAGACAGCAAAGATCCAGTTCAAATGACAGAAATACCTTCTAGATTCTGGCAAATGGTCAGCTGGGTTTCAGCTTACAGTTGTCCACCTCCGTTTTTTTTTTTTGTTTGTTTGTTTGTTTGTTTTGTTTTGTTTTGTTTTTTAATGTCTCTGCTGACATTTTGTGGCAAACTAAGACAGCCCCAAAAACATTGTAGCTGACCGATATGTCAGGTCCCAGGCTATAATTTTGGAAAGAGAAAAACTAGGGACTGGGTCCATGGCTTTTGTTGCATACCCACAGTTTGGACAGCAGAACCCAAATACCTGTTGGGTGGCTGTGGCCGACACCCGTTAATTCCAGCCTCAGGGGATTCTCAAAGAAAGTTGGCTCTAGAGACTTAGGAGTCACCAGGGACCTGTGGGTTTGATGGACAGGCACCACCTCAAAATGAGTAACATGGACGTAAGAACTGAGGATGCCACAACCTCAGGACCCCAGCACATGCACATGCACTTACACATGCCCACTCACATACAAACATGCTTGCACACATATGAAAAGAAAGGAAGAAAGAAAGAAAGAGAGAAAGAAAGAAGGAAAGAAAGAAAGAAGGAAAGAAAGGAAGAAAGGAAAAAAGAGAGAAAGTAAAAAAGAGAAAAAAAACCCTACAAAAAACGAAACCGCTGAGGTTTATGGGTAACTGATTTGGCCTAGTCACTGAACTGGGAGGTGAAAACACACAGCAGCCGCCCCACATCATCTGGTACAAGAAGGATGGGATGAACCTGTTATTTGTATAGTTAGGAAGTCCCGGTCAGTGGAAACCTCAAGATCCAGGGCTGTCCTGTTTACAGTGCAATCTTAGAAACATTCTGAAACTGGGCTGCAAAAATGTCCAGTCAGCAGAAATCATGCTAATGACGCGGGCGTCCCATCTCCTGGGGTTCTCCCTTAATTTTGCTTAAAACTGTCTGGGGGGGGGGAAGAGCTGACCTCGGTTTTTGCACAAAGGTATCTGAAATCATGACACGCTGCCCTTTTAAGTATTTTTGTTAAACGCAGTTGCACGAAACAAGCGCTCTCAAAGGGACAACAGACGATATTTAGTCACGGAACCCACTGAACGGGTCACCCACCTCATTGGCCTACAGAGTGGTTAGCTTATTAGGAGCAAGGGAAGAGGGCAATATTTAAGTGGTGGTGGGAAATCTCTGAACTTCTACAATATTGAATCTCTGCATGTTAAAACGTATTTAAACACGGTAGAGAGGACTCTGCAAATGTCTTCCGTTCTGCAGCAAAAGGACCCAGGCAAAAGCAGTGGGCCTCAAGTCGGCCACAAGTGCAAGACCAAGACCAAGCCACATGCCACGCAGTGGGCACAAGCAGAAGACTGACCATGAACGCAAACAACCACAAAACAGGCGAAAGGTTTTTATGTAGTTCACCTAATTTTCTGAAGCGTTCCCCCACCCCCAGGGCAATTTCTCCATTTTTTTTTCCAGTGAGGTCAAATAAAATGCAGTGCCAGGCTGTGAGAGATGTACAGAGAGAACAATCCCTTGATGGGCAGGCCAGGTGACACATGACCAGCAGGCCAGGTGACCCAATAGCAAGCGCTCTACCTCACTCGGGCCAATGGGTTACACCGGCTATTACTGGAGGTCAGCGCAGGCCATAGGCTGTTTCCAGGGTGTGGCGAAGAGATATCTGCAAACCAGCCATGCTAATCGTGTGGCATCTCCATGCCACCTCTTGCGGGAGGGGGGGGGGGGTGCGTGGGGGGGGGGGGGGGGGTTGGTGCGGGGGAATGCTGCGGTTTTGGAGAAACCGAGACTGACAGCCTAAGCGCCATCTAGTGGCAAGGTGTCCCCTCGCTCTGCTGACAGCAAACGCCATTCCAGCCGCAGCAATGACTGGAGGGAACGAGAGGAAATGAAACAATTGCGCAACCCAATTAGGTGTCTCAATCAAGGCCTCTGTTGACAAGGGAAAAGGAAAAAAAAATCTGCCTAAACCACGTGGCTTGTGTAATGGAAGACAGAGCCAGGGAAAGAACTGGGCAGAATGGAAACTTGGCGGGGCTGGGGCAGTTTGCTTTTTACCGGCTGAAAGCGGTCAGTCATCTACCCGCTATTCACCGAGCAACCACCAAGAGCCAAGCCCAGTGATGGTGGCTTTGGTATAATGTGATAAACAGAGCAAACATGGGCCAAACCCTCACGGAACGTGCAGCTTGGACAATCTTTACAAACGGAAATGGCAGGGAGAGAAAAGCTTGCGGGTTTACAGCCTAGCTTGGTCACTGAACAGCAAGCAGGTGACTTGAACACACCTCCCACACACCCCAGAGCCAGAACAGAAGAGAAACCTGCACGATGTGTGTAGCATATGACAGAGTTTTCCCCAATCCACGAAGTTCCACGCAATTGCAAAACATAATGATTAAATAGAATAAATAGTAGGATGCTTGAAATACAGAATGTGCAAGGCCAGCAATAATAGTTCATAAACATACTCAGAGACCCACAGTGACACGCCACAGCATACCTGACAGGGCGATCTTTCCTCTGCAGGGTTCTCGTTCTTTACTTTCAGAACTCGCATCCCTGTCGAGAGAAAAACACATCACGTCGAAAACAGCTGGACTTTAAAATAAATAGGTAGCTATGATTACTCAAGACCAATGTGAAGTGTTTGTCTCAAAGGATGTTCAGTCAGAAGCTAGCTAGCTTTCAGGGAGATAAAGAGGCACCCTCTTTTGAGTGTACATAAACTATTATACCTTCTAATAAAGGGTACTGGTTACACTATGATGCCCAACTTATCACAAAACTCGAACTTTGAGATCATAAGCTATGCTGGCCTGAAAGAGTCAGGTGTTGCCCAGCCAATCTGTGGGCTGCTACTCCTACAGCTGAAAGATACCTCCCCCCCCCCATCACCTTAAGCTTTCTTTTCATGTACAGTTGGCATGACATCTCATTTCTTGTAAGCTCCAAAGAACAAATGCACAATACTTTAAGAAGAGAGAATAGAATCTGGGGAGGGAAACGAAAACCATTCCCAAGGACATTCCAAGACGGAAGCCAACACCAACCCCCAAACTGGGATTTCATACCACACAAAACAAACTGAGACACCATTTAAGCCAGAAGATCACACAGTCAAGGCCAGCCTGTGCTACCTAGGGAGACTCTGTTCTCGCAAACCACGGCAGGGAAGGTGAGATGTCAGTGGGTAAAAGTACCTGCAGTCTCACATGGGGATCTAACTTTGATCTCTTGGGCCTACCTAATGCAAAGAACAGTTTCCTGCTCTGTTATTCCATAGAAATATTCTCAAACTATAATCAAAATCTAATTGATCATAAGCTTGTAAAGAACTAAGTCTGGTTTTGTTTCTTGTTTTTTTTTTTTTTAAATGAGAAAAAAATTAAAACTTCAAATTGCTGGAACTTTGGTTATTTTCCATTCCAATACTTTCAAAAATGTTATTTCGAGTAAAAAAAAAAAATGGGATGTTTTTCCAGTTCATCCAAATGAACAATAAAACTGCTGAATACGGTCATTTAACTAAGTTAAAGATATACTTGCTGGAAAACTTGCAACCAGAGGATAGGGCAGAGTCACGAAACAGTGTATCTTATCCAAACAAACCCAGTTCACATTATTGTGTAAGACCTGTAGATGCCAGATTTTTTTTCCTGAGCTAAAGACCGAATCCAGAGCCTGTTAGTCTACTACTGAGTAAATTCTCTAACCACTAAAGGACAAACATAATAAAATTAAGGTTATTAAGAAATTATCTGTAGGTACAGAATATGGCCAACAGAGGGCGCCAGCCTGCCACTCTCTTACTCCAAGATCTGTATGAAAATGTTCTGCGTAAACACAGATTGGCCTGTTTTATATTGTTCCATATGGGGAGTTTTAAACAGCCATTTCTGTGCCAAAAATTAGTGCACTGTAACAATAAATAGCATAATGGCAACAATATTTTACTTTTTTCTTAATGAACTAGTAAGAGGATTCTGAATGGTATTCTCTAATTTGAAAGCAGATTATAAACCCTCCACCTTTTATGGAAAGAAGTAAAAACTAAACCTCAAAAACTCATAGTGTAGAATTTAAAACCACCCTAAAACTATGATAGTAATAGCTTCATGATATCCTAGATTACATCCCACGTGCGATACAGACAGCCCCCCCCCCCAAGACACCAAACCATCTACAATTTAGGAAATAAATTCAGCAACATCTTTAAATACACGTTTCATTATTGAACTACTACAAGGACAGAATTTGTACCTCCCTGCTAGGCTATTTCTTATTTTAACTTATAGTCCGTAAGCGATAAAGTGTGTGGATGGGCAGCCATATCCAACTTGCAATGTTATCTCGGCACTATTAAAAACTCACAATTATGTTGAGTGACACATATAATTAAATCCTATAAATGACTGTAATTAGCATTAGTATTACTATTTTTTTTTTTAACAAAGCCAAATAAAACATTTCGGACTTAAGAGTGGAGACGAGATAGACCGGCTGGGGTGGGGGAGGGGGCTGACAGAGGACAATGCTGATATGCAGGCTCCTGAGTGTGGAGAAAGATGCTGTGCGCTGAGCGAGCGCCCCACCCAGTACCGCGCCTCAGTGGCCACGGGGCTTCTGGGACTGCGGCTGAGTGGGCAGGAAGCACGCATGCTTGGAATGGTGGTGCATGCAGCAGACCACACTCAAGCTTTGGGCCTCACCCATCAATTACAACTTCCCTTGGTGAGTTGCTGTACACCTGACGGCATCCACAGTGCGAGAAGGGACACATCTAGCTAGCTCACTCAGCTGCAGAATAAAGTGCCAATCCTAACGCGTCTGTGGAATTCTTGAAGGTGCCCCACAAACGCGGGCACTGTGTTATGAGCATTGATGTTTTGGCTCCAGGGATGAGCCTGGGTTTAGGGAGAAGACACACTTGCTAATGTGATCAGGGTCTAACTCCCGGTCCCTGTGACACATTATCTAAGACTTTTTTCTACACATCCCACCAAAGCCTTCATTCATATCAAGGAGAAAAGCAAGGGCCCCTTGTAGCCTTCTCCAGCACCCCAACCAGAAAACAGAGAGAGGCTGCCAAAAATGCCACTAATCTTTGGAAGACACGGAAGCCAGCTCCTGGAGACTTCATCCCACAGAGTTCCTCCACAGGAGACAGTTTGCTAATGTCACGTTAGCCTGGGAGAGAGGGTTGAAAAATACTTAGGTTCAATAATTGCTAAGGCTATGAAGGAGAGAGGCACCCGGTGGAGACGTTTCACATGAAAATAAAAAGAAGGCAATTAAACTTAAGAACCCCAAGAAATAACGTCCCATCCAAGAACCAGAAAACCAACCAATTAATGTCCCCAAAAGCATCATTATTAGAGGTATGGCTCACTGCTCTAAACACAAAAACACTATTGCGTCAGAAACCAAGGACACCCAGCGACAGCCCACTTATATCACCATGTCTTGGTCCAGGAAAATGTCACTGAATCATTATGATCAATAATAAGTTTCAAAAAGAGACCCTCATATCCATACAGAGCCATTCTGGGATAGAATATTTTTATCAGCTGATAAAAATATTCTTGCAGGCAAGACTTCATGAATGAGAAAATAACAAGACTCGAACGCAATACTCCAGCATGAAGCATGCGCCATTAGACAGGTCTTTACACGTGAGACCAGGGATGGAGACATGACTGCACGGACCTAACACACAAACCTTCGGATGGAAAGATGAACCACACGCAGACGCCCAGTGAGAAGAAAGAATGAGGAATGGAGCTAGGAAGAGTAACTCGGTTCTGAAATGAACCAAGGCAAACTGGGGATGCAGCTGGCGAGAAGAAAAAGTATCAAATGAATGTGACAGACAGGGGGCCAAGAGACCACATGGGACAGTCACAGAAGGCAGGACAGGGGTCAATGTCTGTGTATGTGGCAAGAATTCTGAGAGAAGAAAAAAATAATAACCAGATAAAATTAACAGTTTGTTTTCTAAAGCAAAAGTTTTCTGAAAGTAAAAGAAACAGGTCTTAGCCGGCTGTGAACCCTGGGAGCCACAGTAATGTCTAGTGTAGGAATACAAACCCACCGGGGGCCATAGTGGCATGGGTGTTATAGAGAATAAAGATTAGGGGGGTCACCTACTACTTTCTGCTCCATGTAATGCCTGCTCCCCAGGAGGAGAGGCATGCCTGGTAGTACTATAAATCAAGTCGAGAACCCATTGTTCAGGGGCTCATGGACGCTAGCTGAGAACCTACTACTTCTATTTTGCTAGTTGGATACAGTGTCAAACGGCCCCTGAATTCTTACCCCTCTGAGCATGAATCAGTGCAGCTCTCAAATCTTATGGGAGAGGTTTCTTTTTCTTGGCAGTGGATTGTGGTGGTTAATGTAGAAAATCTCAAGTCCAAGTGTGAAGGGTTCACTCCTACAGAGGTAGGGAATGTGTCTACCGTGGGCAAGGCCACAGGTTCAACCCCGCAGAATTCTACATTGGACTTCTAGCTACAGTGAGAAACCGAGACTATGGAGAAGGCTGGAGGACAACTTAAGGAAACTACCAAACTGGTGCAGACCATAGAATATTTAAAAGATATTAAAGGTCTACACTCTTCAAAGCATTAATGACATCGGAATTTTAGAAAAGGTTTATTGAAATAAACTAAGGGACGTAACCATAAATAAATAAATAAATAAATAAATAAATAAATAAATAAATAAATGGACGTACCCAGACACACTGCGTAAAACTCTATCAAATTCTATTGTTAAGACGAAACAATAAACAACAAGAACAACAAAACAACTATGACTGGGCAGTGGCGATGTGCCCCTTTAATCCCAGTACATGGGAGGCAGAGACAAGTGAATCTCTGCGTTCCAAGCCAGCCTGAGAGAGAGAGAGAGAGAGACAGAGAGAGAGACAGAGAGAGACAGATAGAGATAGATTCAGGATAGCCAGGGCTACACAGAGGAACCTAGTGTATATATGTATGTATGTGTGTATGTATGTGTATATATGTATGTATGTACATATATGTGTGTGTATGTGCATAACCTGTGCATATATATGTATGTGTGTACATATGTGTATGTATGTACATGTATATTTATATGTACATATATATATGATGTTTGTATGGATGTGTATATGTATATATGTGTGTGTTTGTATATGTATATATGTACGTATATGTGTATATATATGTATGTATATGTGTATGTATATATGTATGTGTGTTATGTATATGTGTATATATGTATGTATGTGTGTGTATATTATATATGTGTATATATATGTATGTGTGTATGTATATATGTATGTGTATGTTATGTATGTGTATATATATGTATGTATATGTATATATGTATGTGTATATGTTATATATATGCATATATGTATATATGTGTGTGTGTGTGTGTGTATGTGTGTATGTATGTGTGTATAATGCCCACATAGGGGTGTTACCTTATCACCCCTCACACAATGTACCTGCAGTACAAGGACTAAGCACCAAGGTTCCAGCATCGACAATATGGTAAGGCCCCTGACAAACTCTGAGTCTAGATGTCTGCTGTACCACAACCTTATTCCTGTTTTATGTTGACAGAAACTTTCTCCGACATGTCTGTACCTTACTTGTATGGAATTTCACGGAGGGACACAGTGTCCCTACTCAATGACCAATAAAGTACACAGAGAGACTTTTCCCCTTGTACCAGAACTACAAACAAAGCAAGGAGACGGAGGCTACACTAAGGCACACTGAAGTCTGGCCTCTGGATCCATTCACCCAAGGTCCAGGTAAGACTTGGCATTGTCTGTGAAACGGGATACAATGTGACACACACATGCTACGTCTATCCCACAAGGGCGATGTGGAGTGACAGGGACCTCAGGACCAGAAGAGACTAAGCAGAGCCCTGACTGGAGCTAGCTGGCAACCCTCTTGGGAGCACCACTCCCTTCTCTGGAACTGGCTCACACAGGAAGGGCTGTGTTGGTCTATTTTCAGTTCCTTTCCATTTACATGTTTGTCATCCGTGGCCCACTCAATTCGATTTCCCTAAGCTGCAGTTCTTCTCAGAACACACAGCGCATCAATACGGGATTAATTTTGTCTGTTTCTAAGCAATTAATTTTTTAAAAGAGCTATCCTCATTTTACATGTATAGGTGCTGTGTGTGTGTGTGTGTGTGTGTGTGCGCGCGCGCGCGCGCACACACACACACAGATGCACCATATGCATGCCAGGAGCCCAAAGGAAGACAGTAGAGGGCGCAAGATCCCCCAGTACTGGAGTTCCTGATGGTTATGAGCCGCCACGTAAGTACTACAAGTTGAACCTGAGTCCTCTGCTAGAGCAGCCAGGGCCCCTAACCACTGAGCCGCCGCTCTAGCAGAAGCAGTTAATTTCTCAGAGACACTTTTCTCTGGACTCACTCTCACCTTCTACCTTTCTTCTTAAAATGCTCCCCGCCCCCCACCCCCATCCTTTTCTCCTAACACACTTTCACTTTCAAGCGAAACAGTGTCCCCACCTTAACCAGCTCAATGAAAGCATCTGTTCCGAGAATTCGCCTTGAGCCCCGACGTCCACACAACTGTGACGTCGGCTGGCACTCGCGTGTTGGCCCTTAAACGGTTTGGTGTCCTGATTTTTTTTTTTTAACTTAACACTTAAATCATATCATGTCTTCTGTTCAAATACCAAAGTACGCTAAAGCGAAGGTAAATGACAGAACTAACCGGCTTCCGGTTTGGCTGGCAGTCTCTTCTGACTTCTGCAGCTCCGCCGTGTACGCCTGGATCCGAGCGCTGCACACCATCAAATTCTTGACTGCATGCAAAACCTGCTCTTTTTTTTTACTGAGCGAGAGCAGTTTCCATATTCCTTCTCGTATGCGGATTTCTAAGTCTATTTTCTCTCGGATGCTGCTGCAGTCCTAGAACAGAGAACCCTCCGTAAGAGGTTGCAAGAGTCTCGACCACATTTCAGACAGGCGACGGGGGAAACGTAGTAGACATCGCTTGGTTTCTGCGCCATTCTGAGAATGAAACCAACTTTCCCAGAAGGAAACAAACGCAGCCATTTTCAAAAGCTACTTGCAAAATTCTTAAGTTTCTCGCGTTATTGGGAATTCTTTCCGACTTACTGGCTAAGAGGAAAAGAAACAAAGATGAAGAAAGCATATTTGCTACAATAGCCCCCATTACCTTAACAGAGCTCTCAAAATCCACGTCTGCCCAGAACCCTTGAATGGGCCCTTATTTGCATATAGAATCTCTCATGTGTTATTAATTACAATGGGGTCACATTGGAGTAGAATGGGTCTCAAATCTTAATAAGGCCATGAAAAGGTACAGACACACAGCCATGTGAAGACACAGACTCAGAGGCCACAAAAAGACAAAGACACACAGAGGCCACATATGGACGCAGACACAAAGGGGCTACAAGAAGACACCCACAGAGAGAGAAAGAGAGAGAGAGAGAGAGAGAGAGAGAGAGAGAGAGAGAGAGAGAGAGAGACCTACAACGACAGATACATGAGGAGGCCATGTGAAGACAGAGACGGAACACAGCAGGTTGATCCCAATAGCCAGAACCTGGAAGAGGCAAGAAGGGATGTTCCTGAGAGCCTGCTGTGAGATGGGTTGGGGGTGGTACTGTCAATACTTCTGACTTCTGGCCTCCAGAACCGGGGAGGTGGGGAGGGAGGAATGTACTGATTATTTGGTACACAGTCTTAACAAAATACATAATAAGTAGCCAGAGAGATGATGGCTCAGCAATTGAGAGCCAAATACTTGACGCTCATCCAGCGGACCAGAGTTTGGGCCCCAGCACACACATCCAGTAGTTCAAAATTGCCTGTAGTGTCAGTTCCAGGGGACCCAGCACCCAATTCTTCTACACATGTGCATATAAACTCCCATCCCCCACCACTGCCACACACATATAAATAAAAATACTTTGAAGCATACAATAACTGTAAGCAGCATACTATGCACATGCACGGATTGTGAGAGCTAGGGGAGGCTCCAATACGCCCGAGGGACATGGAATTCACCAAGGGAAAAATCTTTCTGAAAGAGCAGACAGCTGATTAGCAGTAGAGAGAACCGGGCTGGTCCTCACAGTGAGCAATGGAAACATAACTCAGGAGCCAAGGCTAGGCTGCAAGCTCTGTGCCTGGAAATCACCAGAGGCCTCGGCTGCTGGGACAGAGACTCATCTCTGGACGTGTTTATTTCAGAGTCACCAAGAAATGTCTTTCTAGCTTATTTCAGGTCCTTGGTCTTTTGTTTTGTTTAATGACAGCATGACGGCCTCACTCCAAACACCAGTCTCATTCATAGCATTAAGTCTAGAAACAAGATGCAAAGTCCTCCATTCATTCTCAGTAACTTTGTAAATATTAGAAGACACAAAGGCCCTCTTCATGAACAAGCACAGAACCCACGTGTGTCTGTTTATTTCTAAGTGACGATCCTGGCTTCAGTGGTAAAACAAAAACAAAACAAAACAAAAACAAAAAACAAAAACAAAATAAAACAAAACCCTATCACTTTCTCATTGTACCAAAATTCAATTTTAAAATGTGGCTAGGATCTAATAATATAAAATGTCAAGGATTAAAAGGACAATCGTTTCAAAAGAAAGAGAAGAAGCGGGTTAGGAGAGTCTGTGCCGGTTACCTCTGAAAGCAAACCGTTAGCTGATCTGACTTAACTCTCCAAAGCCTAATCAGCTGAGCTATTCACACAAGAGAATGAGAACAAATCTGTTTAACTGCCTCCCGTTACCACATCATGGAGTAGTCACAGGCCAACCTTGTACTGACTCAAGATTGGGCACCTTATATCAACGCTGTCCCTTGCTGGTTTCTTTTCTTTGATCATGACTGCCTTCCACCATCTCTGACATCATCTATGGATGACTGGTAAGCCCCAAAGTTGTTTCTCCTTTCACGTCATCAACAATTAATTATAAGAACCATCTACAAGATCCATATGTCTTCAGTAATAAACGGTGGCAGGCTGGTTAGCACTGGTAAGTGCACACCGGGAGTGACTCGAAGCTGGGATGAGCCGCTTTACCCCACAGCGCAAATATAAATAAACGCCATCTGGTGCTTCGGAATTCAGCTTTGTCTTTGAAACACAGCAACGAGACAGCTGATTGAGCTGGCACCGAGGTTCTGAAAAGCTGGCTACATCCGAGAACCAACTGAGGCACGGAGAAAGAACCTTATTAAAGTTTCTGCCCCATCCAATTAGGTCTTTGGAAGCAGGGAGGAACATTTTTTTTTCTTTAAAGTTCCTCGCTAACGTGGTGTTTCTCAACTTGTGGGTCGCGACCCCTTTGGTATGGTTCACATATCAAATATTTTGTATGTCAGATATTTACATTACGATTCACAACGGTAGCCAAATGAGTAGCAACAAAATTATTTTACAATCTTGGGGGCGGCATCCCAACGTGAGGCACTGTATTAAAGGCACTGTATTAAAGGGTGGCAGCATTAGAAAGGTTGAGAAGCAATGCTCTAGTGGTTTAAAGTACCAGGTAGACTGCAATTGTGGACAAAGACACCCAAGAATCTTAAGGTTGTAATACCCTGGAGTCGCCAGCAGGGGGCCACAGCCACGCTACACATTAGCCTGGGCTTTAGGGCTTCCATCTATCTTGGAAGAGTATTTTCTTCCATCACCAGCTGAAAAAAGACTTAGGAGATTACAGAGGACTGGGAAACGGTAGGGAAAAGAATCCCAAAGTCTTCAAAAAAAAAAAAAAAAGCCAAAAACAAACAAACAAATAAACAAACAAACAAAAAACCAACCACCGTCCACTAAGGAAATAAGGCATAGGCGGAAGTTATTTCTAGAATTCCATCCTTTACTGCAAGAGTTAGGGAACTGTGGTCTGGTTTGAGCCCGGTTTTGTAAATAAAGTTGTCCCGAATCACACCAGCTCATGAAGAAAGTCATATTGAATCATGGCTAGCTCATACTAGCCCTGGCTGTTTTCCAACCACAATGGCAGCGTTGAGAAACTTAAACGATGATCGTGGCCGGCAAAAACGGAAAACATTTACCACGTGGCCTCTTACCCACTTGTGGATGCGCTCTAGACGAGGGCTCTGCCTCCTTAGTCAAAGCTAGTCGAGCACGAGGGAGAGAGCTGAGGCAGGAGGATGAACTGCCTGCTAAGCTTATGTCTGCATTGTCTTTGAATACACTCAGTTAACAGGGTCCACTGCTGCTGCAAGCTTACGTTTCCCACACAACCTGCTGGCACGCATCCTGAACAAGGAAACCTCTGACCGCAACACTAAGCGGCCTTAGCCAAGGAACCGTTTAAAGGGTAAAAGAATTAGTCTTAGGTGTGTACGGTACTGCTGGGGGGTGGGGGGTTCGCTGTGTGTCTTGGGCCATCCAGTGTGAGGAAGGATCACGAAAGGAGGGGGGTATCCACTGAGCACGCAGTCATGATGACTGGCCTCCAAGAGGACAGAAGAGCTAAAATCATTACTGTTACAGCCCCAGCCTACAGAGCACAGCCAGACAAAGTCGAGGATGACCGTGGCCCATAAGAAAAGCTGCAGCACTGGAGAATGAGTCCCCAGAGCGAGTGGGTTAGCAATCCTCTTTCTCAGGGTTCCATCGGTTAAACAGAAACCTACATCACTGTCCTGGTAGGGTAAGTAGTTAAAGTTAAGAGCTCAGATGGAATGGACGGAACAAAGCTAAAAGCAGAATAGCTCAACCCTTTAAAAGTAGGAGATAGGGGCTCAACGGGAGTACTTACTCGCCGTTCTTCCAGAGGATGTGAGTTCGGATCCCAGAACCCACAGCACATAGCTCACAAAACATCTATCACTCCTGCTCCAGGGGATCCAACACCTTCTCCTGGCCTTCCAGGCACCCCACACTCACGTACACACACCCATATAAATACATAAATAAAAATCAATATTTAAGATAAAGAAGAGTAGAAATGGGAAATTGGGGAGATGGCCCAGTGGACACCCTGCAAGCATGGGGACCCAAATTCACCCATAGAAATGCCAGCACCATGCTGTGCCCCTGTCAGCTCAGGGCTTGGGAGGCAGATAGATCCTGGGGCTTACTGGTAGTCAGTCTAGCAAAAACGGAAAGCTTCAGGTTCAATAAGAAATACACTGTCTGTCTGTCTGTCTCTCTCTCTCTCACACACACACACACACACATCTAGGCACAGTGGCACACACCTTTAATCTCAGCACAGGGGTGGCAGAGGCAGGCAGATCTCTGTGACTCCTCCACTAGTTCCCGAGTTCCAGGCCAGCCAGGGGCTACATGGCAAGACCTTGTCTCAAAAAAAAAAGTGGAAAACAATAAAGGAATACTCCGGAGTTGACCTCTGACCTCCCTACGTGCATGCACAGACAAGCATAACTCTGCACAAGTGTGCGTCCGCACACAGAAGAGGCATTAGAGCTGGGTATAGGTCAGCAGTGCAAGGCCTCACTAAAAGGCGTGCGGTCCTGAAGCTGGCGATTTAGGTTATGGAAGAGAGACATCAGAACAGTTTTTAAGAGCTGGAACAGCACAAAGGCAGGGAATGGGCCTTACCATCGATCCTGAGAAGTGACCTTTAAAACTGCAAGCAGGGGTGGGGGCTTGGTAAAACAAGACAGAAACCATTCATAAGTAATTCCAACCAAAATTACCACTCACCTAACAAGTACAACTATGACATTGGTAAAGAGACCAAAGGGTAGGTGAAGAAAATGAAAAGCTGTTAATATACAGTATGTTTGCTTCTAAAAAAAATTCATTATTATTGTTATTATTAACATGTGTGCTGTATGTGTGTGTAAGATGTGTGTACACAAGTAAAGGGTTTGTGTGTGTAAGGTGTGTGCACACAGATACTTGCCATACCATGGTATATCTATGTGGTGGTCAGGCAGACAACCACTTTGGGGAGTGTTCTCTCTCCAGCTCAGGTCCCTGAGACCAAGCTCAGGTCATGTTTACCTCTAGAGCCATCTCACCAGGCCTAATCTCCATTTCTTAAACAAAATCTCACGTACTGAAGAACTGTTTACGTACAGAAAAAAAAATGTTTTTAACACTAACTATTGTAGGAAACTGAATTGCAGAGAAACGTAATTCGTGTTCTGAGCACACTTTACAAGAACGAACTATTTCTTCTCAAACTGTATTTCCACTTGCACTTTGTGTGTGTGTGTGTGTGTGTGTGTGTGTGTGTGTGTGTGTAGGAGCATAAACTTTATCAGGAAGGATGGTTAGGTGCTTGGAGGAATAAGACAAAGGGATGTAATAAAAATAAAACTAGTCATCTGTCAAGTCTGTGCTCCAGCCACAGAGAGGCTACCAAACCTGACACCTTCCAAGACAGGGACTTCAGCCATTCAGCAGCTATGGAAACTAAACTCAGAACCACACGTGGGTCACTGAGAATTGCACAGCAGACTGGGATTTGGCCCCAACCTTATTCCAAAACCAATATGCAGTACATGAGAAGTCGAAGACACTCCCCCACCCTCACTCCCCTGCGCTCCCCCAGGCTGCAGTCGAGTGCAAACGACTAAACCTCTGGTCTCATCCTGTTGGATCGCAGATTTCATATGTATGTGCATGGGAGGGTGGGAGGGTCATATACTAAATAAAAACGGAATGTTTGTTGGTCAAGTATAAAATCTTCCTCCTGACTCAGTATTCCTGTGAAGTTGGAACCTATCACTATTTTGTTAATTATCTTCAAGACCCAAACAAAAGCCAATTCTATATTTTAATTATTTTGATATCATGCTTAGAACTTACTATTTTGCCATATTCACATAAACAAGCCTTAATGTATTTGCTATATATACTATCTGAGTTTTGTATGCATCATACACACACACACACACACACACACACACACACACACATTTTCCTTCAATACACCCAGCTTTGTTATCGTCTTTTCTGTACCATTCTTCAATGTCACTGTCACACACACTAATAATCACACTTGGACGGCCACATCAGCACTCACACAATCCCTGTGAGAAACTCAACAGATCTTCATTCATTTCGGTAGAAATAGAGGCTGAATTAACAATCAACAAAGGAGTGGGGTGTGGTTCAGCTGACCCAGGGCTTGCCTAGAATGCACAAGGCACTGAGTTAGACCCCAGCTCCACTCCGTGTAAGTTAGGCTTGGTGGGGCACTCCTCCTATAAAATCCAGAGTAGGAAAGTGGATGCAGAAGGAGCTTCAGGAGTTCAAGGCTACACTTGGGAAAGGCAACTAGGACACCTAGAATACATAACAAAAAGAGAAGAAATACTTCACAAGAGAGTTGAAAGTTTTGTGTATGTTAGTGGAAAACAGGTCCTGTGACTATTAATACGGTTTTCACAATAACTCGGAGCCTGGTTCAACTTTCCAGAGAGTTACAGGGACTTCCTAACAATGCTGTATCTACTAAAGAAAGTCTATGAACCTGGAGTCTTCGACTTGACCCATAAATTTGGCAAGAGTATATGGTTCGAATTACTATATACTTCAGGAGCCAGTAAGAGGTGAAAATGAAAAGGGGAATGAAATGTAGCTAACAGGGCATGAGACTCTTCTTTTAATTAAAATGCTAAAATAATGAACAGGAAGTATATTTTTAACACTTGACTGGGGTTCCCAAGAAATATTCTCGACTACACTAAATGTAAAAGATTTTGAACACATTTTAGATGGCTAAAAAACAACCCCCCCCCTAAAAAAAAACAAACAAACAAAAACAGGATTTGTTTGCAACTCGGTATCTTCCTTTTTTCTAGTATTTGTGCAAGAATCCAGGTTTAAACTTACACCTTCCTGGAAGGCTAAGTACATGCCCTTTGAACGTCCACCCCGCGGCTCCCCACAGTCTGATGCTCGCTCACACGGATATAAGCAGCACCTTGCATTAGACGCCTAGCTGCACGGGCCGCGGAGCAACCCGGGCACCGGCTCCCGGGGCATCACCTCTTCTGCAAGCCTGGGAAGACCGGCAGATGGGAAGGGCCCCCGGCGTCCTCCTCCAACCCCGGGCTTCGCTCTCCTCCTTGGATGCAACCTACAGGCGTGCAAGCCACGGAGCTCGCCCGGCTCCCGGTGTCGGTCCAGGCTGCAGCTCGCCAGTCCCCTGCTTCGCTCACCTGCTGCGTGACGAGGCCCCTCAGCAGCTGCCCCTCCATTTCTGTGCAAGGCTGGGACGATTTGAAAAGCGCGCCCCGCGGCTGCAGCTGCAGACCGCACCAACCGCTCGGCCGTACCAAGTCCGGGCTGCAGGGGAACCCAGCCCACGATGCCGCGCAGGCGCACTAGGAGCCGCTCGTCTCTAAAACCGCACGGAGACCCGAGGACTCTGAACAGACCCTCTGCTACAACGAACCTTAAGCGCGGGCGGGGGAGTGGGCGGAGCCTGAGCCTGTGGTGGGCGGGGCCTGAGTAAGAGAGCAGGCCCGGGTGGGTGGGGTCTGTGATGGGCGGGGCTTAGACTAAGAGAACCCGCCTGGACAGATTCTCTTTTAGGCTGGACTGGAGCGGAGTGGGTGTGTTTGTGTCGGCTCGTGGGCGGGGCCTCAGCCGGTGGGCGGGGTGGAGGCTTAGAGCAGGCTCTCGGTAGAAATCGCTGGCAGGTGGTTTTCTTGTCAGGTTTGAAGTGAGCTTTCTCCTAGCATCCTGCCCGAAGTTCTTTAAAGGGATGGACTGACTGGACCCCAACAGACGAATCAGGCTTCACCCAAAGATCATGCTCTTGAAGGCTGCGGAGACAGACATGTTTTGCGAGTACTTCTGTCCCTGGATTTGTTCGCTTCTAAAGTGACAGCAAACAACACTACCCAGAAGCCTGGTCGTTAGCACAGACTTTTATTAAGAAAGAGGAAGGGGAGATGCCAAAATGCTGAATTCGCGACCTTGAGCACGGCAAGCAACTGGTCCACCACTGAACTATTTAGCTTAGACTTAATTAGAGGATGTCCACACCCCTGTAAAGTGTCTAAAATTATCCCTTGGCATTATCTTGTACCGGAAATGTGTAGGGCTTTGGACATTTTCCTTCTGAGGGACGACTCTACAAATCAGCTCTCCTACCTCATCTCATTAAAGGCCTGGGGCAACGCTCCTTTTATAAACAGTCTGACCCTGTTGATTTTGGGGACATCCCTTCTTGGGTAAGTTGTCCCAATGGTAAACCTATCTTACACACTTGTTGAGAAGTGGACTTTAAACATGGTCATCTTGCTCACAGACCTCCTTGTTGAGGCAGTTTATTGAAAGATGTACTTCTTAAAAAGAAATTGAGTGTGCCAGTGAAATAGCTCAGCATGTAAAGATACCCACCTAATGCCAAACTTCCTGACCTGAGTTCCAATCCCCAGGATCCAAATGGTGGAAGGAGAAAACCAATTCCCAAAAGTAATATCCACATGAGCACCGAGATGTGAACATATGTTCCCTAACACTGAACACACACACACACACACACACACACACACACACACACATACACACACGGACTTGTGTATATTTATTTATACATATATATATATGTGTGTGTGTGTATATATATACATATATGTATATATATACACACATACAAATTCCTTCCTCTCAAGTGGATAATTGCCTGGTTGACAGCCTCTGGACTAGGTGATTCTAGAAGCTGCTGCCCAGTTAGGAGTGATTTCCCTCTTACTTTAGCAGCCTGTAATGACCCACAATTGTAAAGTATGTAAAGCTCAAAGTTACCAACAAACACCCAACTCACCCAAGTGCCTCCAAACACAGGTCTGAATTCCATTCTCATGAAGTGCCCTTTTGACCTAGCATACAAGTCTCTTGTGCTGCTGTTCTGTGGTGTAATTATCGACTACTAACGTGAGCTACAGGAACCAGGCATTACACCTGACTCACAAACGAAAACATACACACATAAATGAAATACACACACAGAGCTGATCTTCAGGCACACAGTGTTTACCATGTAACACATACAGCGTTCAGACTCAGATCAAAGCACCTTGAGAGAGAGAACCAAAAACACTACCAGTTTCAAATTGAATACCAGTGTGGAAATACTGGTGGACGAGCATTGCAGGCTTAATTATCCTAGGAAGAAATGTAAAAGAGACTGTGTTTGGTGTTTACCTATAGACTATAATAGGTAGTTGCTGTTAAAGACCATTCTCTTTGTAGAAGAAATGACGTGGGCCTATCTCTTTCTAAGTCATCAGGGGATGTGTCCTGGAAGTGCTTAAGATAGCTTATGGCCTAGCTGGTGATTAAAGTACCTCAGAATAGGATTTCTGTTTCCTTATTTATCCTCAGGCCTCTTTTTTTGTTACAGCTAGTTTCATCAAACATAGTTCTCTATATAAAAAATAGAACCAGCCATCAAAACACCAGAAGCTTAAAGAGTGGAAACTGAGGATGTGCCCCACTTGGCAGAATAATGGCCTGCACAAGGTCCTGAGTTCATCTCCCTGCTTGACATCAGCTGGGCGTGGCGATACATGCCGATAATCCCAGTGCTCCAGAGGAAGGGGCAAGACAACCAAAAGTTACAAGTTATCCTTGGCTACAAAGTGAGTTGAGGCTAGAGTGGGCAACAAGAGACACCATCAAACATAAAATAGGTTAAAGAGTTCCCAAGAAGTGGTTGTAGTCATTTGAGAATGTATTTATCTGGCAAGGTAGTTATTTTACAGCTAGAAGAAAATAGTAAGTACCATTTTTAACTGTTCAGGAGCTAAGCTGAGGCATCCTTCAAATATCCTCAGGCTCGCCAAGAATATGTTAGATAGCCACCCACCTGCTCGGGTTTGCTTCAGCTGGAGGTTGAGTAATGAGATCGTTATTATAATATCATTATCATATGGGCATTATTTATACTAGCTACACCATATTGATGTTAATTCATAATCAAATAGAAGGTGACAGAAACAAAGCAACTAAATAAGACAATAAGTGTCCAAAAAAAAGTCTGTTTTCCTATATTATTCCTTTTAATTTTCACTGGCTTGAAGCTCACAGACATCCCCCTGCCTCTAGAGCATTGGGATTCAAGACATGCCCCGCTAAGCCCAGAACCTTTACTTTCTTAAAACATAGTTTATTACAGAATAGACAACTCCTGATATTTTTTTATGTCACTGAAGAATCTCAAAAAAAAATTTACTATTTGAAAATTATCTTAGAGGGTTGGTGAGATAGCTTAACAGGTAAAGGGGCTTTCAGCTAAGGCTGGAAACCTGAAACCTGTCCCTGACACCCACATGGGAGAAGACCAGAACTGACCTCCATGAGTTGGCCTTTCCTCACACACGTGCTGCTGCATTCAAATGTCCACCCTACCCCCAACAAATAAATAAATAAATAAATAAATAAATAAGTGTTTTTTTAATTTAATGAAAATTACCTTGGGGCTTTCTTTACTTATCTTAAGTTCATCTTATAGATTACGGAATTAGAATGAACTCTAAAAAGGAGTTGTACTTTGTATTATATACAAAAGAGAAAGGCGAAAGGGGAGGGAGAAAGAAGAAAATGGAGGAGAAAGAGAGGAAGAGAGGAGAGGAGATGAAGGAAATGGAGGGGGAAGGAAGAGAGGGGTTGGGGAGAGGAGGGAGAGAGAGAGAGGGAGAGAGAGAGAGAGAGAGAGAGAGAGAGAGAGAGAGAGATTCTTTTAATGAATAAGCCATACTCTACAAACAGCTGAAGCAGCATATAATCTGACAAAGGATACAGGATGCTGAGTCTGAGGAACCTAGCCCTAAACACCGGGGAGGCTGCTCAGTTTTCTTACCTGTAAAACAAGAATGCTAATAGCTATCCTGTCTTTTTAAAGTTGAGTCAGAGAGAGTGAGATAAGGTTTTCTCGAGTGCCCTGTAACCTTCTTATCCCACAAACACAATACTATACACAAACACATTACTACCAGAGGAAGAACATACCAATACCTGAAGTCAGCCATTTTAGATCCAAAGACTTTTAAGAATGGATTGGGAAACACATACACACACACACACACACACACATGCACAATACATATATAATAAAATTATATATATACATATATATTGTATATATATGTATATATACATATATATTGTATATATGTGTGTATATATATACATATATATGTATATATGTGTATATATACATATATATTGTATATATACATGTATATATACACATATATGTATATATAATATATGCATATACGTATACACACACACACACACACACACACACATATATATATATATATATATATATATATATATATATATATAATAAAATAGAAAGAGGCTGGGGACATTAGCTCAGCGGCAAAGTACCCACAAAGAACAAGACCCTAGATTCGATCCCTAGTGTTAAAAATCAATAGAGTCATAAAAACTGTCTGGCAGACATAGAGTGTAACATTAAATCTATACAGCAAATAAAATATAAATATTGTTCATGGATATTATTAGTCTATAAATTGCAGATGAAGACTGAGAGGGTTGAGATTTTATGGTTAGTAAGTTGATCGATATTAATCCAATAATGCTAAGGTTCGGAAGGTGGGAGTCTGATCAATATCTCACACTGTCAGAGAAGATGGAAATGTACTTAATCACTTTGGATGGAAAGTGGAAAAATATAAGGTTGAAGATGTATGTGTGTACACATATATGTGTGTCTCTATATAAATCCCAGTCCTGGGTATAGGTATATATCTTTTCCTTTAAAAAAAAAAAATACTTGTAAATCTATACTGGTAACATTGTGCTTGTGACAGAAAAAAAATTACCAAAATAACCCAAGTGTTCATTTCAGGAATGTGAATAAATTATAGCACTCTCCTCAGACTGCATCCGTCTTTAAAAAGGAACACACCCTAACCGTGTGTTATCTGGGCAAGTTGGTGTTTCACTGGATAAAGGAAGCTAATTTCAGAAGACTGCACTGGGTATGACGTTTTGTTGTTGAGTTTCAGTCACAATAGAATTGAAGCCATATTGTTCATTGAAACCCACGCGATACAAGTTTACACTGAACACAGAGGAGAATGCTTGTGATGGTATGTGTCTGAAGTGTTTCTCAAAGGACCCATGGCCCCAGATACATGTGTAGCAGAGGATGGCCTTATCTGGCATCACGGGAAGGGAGGCCCTTGGTCCTGTGGAGGCTCCGTGCCCCAGCTTAGGGATGCTAGGGCTGGTGAGGCAGGAGTGGGTGAGTGAGTGGGGGAGCATCTTCATAGAGACAGGGGAGAAGGGATGGGTTTGCGGGCGGGTGAGGGGGGGAACCGAGAGGGGAGACAACATCTGAAATGTAAATAAATAAAATAACCAATTTTTTAAAAAGGAAAAAAAAAAAAAAAAGAGGCTCAGATATAGAAGTCTGGGTCCCCATTGTAGCAATGTTCAGAGAAAGGGCTTTTAGAAGGCGATTGGACCGCGAATGCTCTAGCATCATCCCTGCACCCTTCCATTGGTTAACGGAAAAACTTTAGAGGAGGAGGGGAGTGGGAGGGGAGAAGGAAAGAAGGGGAAGAGGATGGGGAGGGGGCTTGTTTGAGGACATGGGTCATGGGCCTATAACCTCGGTGCCCTTGGTTGCTTTTCTGTTGCTGTGATAAAACCATGACGGAGATGACTTACAGAAGCATTTAGTAAGGAGAGTCCATAATGATGGGAGTAGGTATGCACGGCAGCAGTCGGCTAGAACCGGAAGCTGAGGAATAATCACCTCTTCAGCTGCAAACAGGAAGCAGACAGAGGGAACTATAGACTCAAGCTCACCCCCCACTGACAGATTCCTTCCTCAAAGCCTCATCTCCTAAAGGTTCCAGAACTGTTGGGGTTTGTCTGTTGCTATGTACTGTAAGGCCCCCAAGATCTGGTTGCCCCGAGAGACAAGGAAATCCTCATGTACACCAAATGATGCCATGTGACCTAGCTCCTTAATTTAAGGCTATTGGTTGACTAAAGATGCTGACAATCTGTAGCTGGGAAGACGAGAGGTGAGGGAGGGGGAGAAGGCAGAAGTGGGGGGCTTCAGTTACTGGACTTGGGGTTTGGGGTCAGAGGTAGGACCAGGAGAGGAGAAGAGTAAGAAAGTGGAGAGAGGAGAAGATGCCATGGGGTAGGTGAGTCATGAAAACAGGGCCATGAGGACTGGCCAATTAGAGTAAGAGCAGCCCAGGTGGAATGGCAAGTTATAACTCAGGGTTACAGATAGGGAAGTAGACATAATAGCTTAAAGGGTAGGTACCTGCCCAGCCCTAGTGCTTTAAAGGCTTAATAGAAATATAAAAGCTATGTGTCTTTTATCTGGGAACTGAATGATCTAAGGCTAGAAACCCCCAATGAGTGTTAAGTATTTACCATCACATAGAACCTTCCCACACGTACGCTAACAAAAAAAAAAAAAAAAAAAGCAACTCTGGGGAGAAAAAGATTAATTCGGTTTATAGTTCCTAATTGCTATAACCATTGTTTTGGTTAGGTCAAGTTAAGAGCTCAGGCAGCTAGTCACGACACAGTCTCTGTGAGTTCATATGTGTGTTCTGTCTAGAAGGCCTTTTTTTTTTTTTTTTTTTTTTTTTCTTATGTCCTCCATCCCCTCTGGCTCTTACAATCTTTCTGTCTCCTCTTCTGCAAAGTTTCCTGATTCCCCCAAGGGAAGGGACTTGATAGAGACATCCCTTTATCCCTTTTAAGGTTAAATGGTCCAAGGTCTCTCTATGCACATTGCCCACTTGTGGCAGGAGGAAGCATCTCCTAAGCTGGCTGAGTGATGTAATGATCTCTAAGTATAGCAGAATGTCATTAGGGGGTCACTTTATTGCTAGGTTCCTTTCTCCAGGCTCCCTGGCCTATCCAGTCTCAGGTCCCCTGCCACCACTGTCATGGATCCTATTTCATGGGTAGGCCTTAATTCCGAACAGATATGGTTGGTTACTGTGTGGAGTTTATTTTTCTCTTTCTACATTCAGTGAGTTCCAGGGATGAAACCCCAGGCTTGCAAGAGAAGAGCCTTTTCCTGCTGAATCTTTTCACACCAGGCCCTTAGTTTCCGTCTTTAAGGTGTTGCTGAGACCCTAAATGAGATTACTGATCAAGGGACACCAGGTAAAATAGTGGTTCTCAACCTTCCTAATGCTGTGACCCTAATATGGTTCTTCACATTGTGGTGAACTATAAAATTATTTTTGTTGCTACTTCTTAATTGCAATTTTGCTACTGTTGTGAATCATAATGTAAATATCTGTGTCTTTCCGATGGTCTTAGGTGACCCCTGTAAAAGGGTCGTTTGACCCCCAAAGGAGTCTTCAACCCATAGGTGAGAACCACCTTGGTAGAAGCACACTGGGTAAGGTAGAAATTTCAACCAAAGAATGCAAGAAGGTAGGATGTCTGAACAGTAAGTAAAGTTAAAATTTTGGTCTGAGTTCTGAAGGCTACATTGGGAAAGAATCAAATTAATCGTTATCCAGAGTCCTACATATTCAAACCTTAAGCCTGGACCGTTGTGACTTTAACATCAAATGTCTATATGTGGATTGAATATTATTTCTATATTTTATCTATTATTTCTATTAACGATGGAACCATGGAAGATGTTGATCGTGTAGAATCCTTGCCTCTTTGCTGGTCAAGGCTTCATGGACCCTGAGAGGAGAGTTCCCTTCTGTTGGTAGCCAATCCTAAAATGGCGCCGACTTCCTGCCTGCCTTGTCAGACTTTTCTGGTAAACAAGTACTCTGCGCATGTGCCAGCCTGATTTTGGCACCAACCCCTCCCGATTGGGTCTATGCAAATTAGGTTCTGGCAGAGCGACCAATCAGAGAGAACCACGCCCCCTCTCTGCTCTATATAAGCAGCTCTCTGACTGCTTGAGGTCCTTGAAGAATGCATCAAGAGTTCCTGCAATTCAATCGTGTTGCTTGCTGGTCGGGTGGTCGTGACACCCTTCCCTTCTTTCATCCCAATAATTTCCCATCCTGACTCAGGAAACATCCACGTGGCATTTGATGATAACATACGGGTTTTGCAAAAGTGTTTACTTGACCAAATAAAGATAACAGTTTGGGGGCTACCAAAACTTGACCTGACATTTGGTCTATGTCTAACACCCTCTTGTAATTCAAAAGCCTGGGCACCATGCTGTAATGCTGGGTGCTGAACAGCTGACTGTGTGAACCACAGTTGGGAATACTTCGGAAGTAGCTGTCCAGAGACGTTCACAAGAGAACGCGTTGTCCCTGAGTGAGAAAAAAGTTAAGATGTGAAGAAGGTGTTACTGCTAATGTGACCCACCTTTACACACTCTCTGGAGGAAATCAAGGGGCCTCATAACCAATTTGTTCTTCGTGGAGCTCACGAGTCAGTGAGACGGGTTAGCAGAGTTTGCCTCGGATCAGTGCTCGCCCCTGGGTGGCCTGAGCAGTTCTGAGGGACTCGAAATCAAGTTCCTGAGTTTACATTCCCTATCCTGGAAGTGACATTCTACTTTCTCGTTCGTGTTAATCTTGGGCTTTCGGGATCACCTTTTCCCATCCAACAAAAGGAAGAGAGTGCTGCCTTGTTCCAGACCATAAAAAGACATCTTGGAAGGAAAAGACAATTAAGGTCATCGGTGTTGATGTTGCTATGAGCAACGAACCAGAAGCTTAATGCTTATATTTATAAAAAATGAAACCCAGATGTGGAATGGAGGTGGAGCCCTGTTGCATTCAAGTGTAAGTGATATTTACTCAGTGAGACATAATCAGGAGAGAAGGGATTTATCCATTCTGTAAAGTAACGAGGTGTGGAAGATTTCAATTTCCATGAATAGGTTGCAAAGAAATACATCAAAGTGAGCAATTAAAAACCTCATGCATAAAGTATTTTAGGGTCAGTGTACGTTTTGAGGGAGTCGGGTAAAACATTTCAGGAGGCAAAAAAAAAAACCACGTAAAACATTGGGCAAAGAGGATAAAGTTTTTATTCTTTAAATGAATGATATCACCTCTTTCATTAACTACACTTACTTCAAATAATGTTTATGATTTTAATAGGAATTACTGTCACTACACCAGGGATTGTGTCCTTTGTTACTATGTAAGTTTATGGGCTTTTTGTTTGTTTCTTTGTTTGTCTTGTTTTTTTTTTTTTTTTTTTTTCGAGACAGGGTGTCTCTGTGTAGCCCTGGCTGTCCTGGAACTCTAGGCTGGCCTCGAACTCAGAAATCTGCCTGCCTTTGCCTCCCAAGTACTGGGATTAAAAGCATGTGCCACCACTGCCTTGCTTAAGTTTATGTTTAATACATGGTTGACACCTAAACGTTCCCAAGGATAAAAGGGTTTAAAATATTTTATTAATATTTGCATAGAATTTTGAGGAAGCTGCTGATTTCGGTACGTCACAGCGTCCCACTACATCTACATCTGTTTATGGGTAGCAGAAGGAACCCTGCTATGAAACCAAACCTAATACCTCAAATTCTTCTCCTACCCTGCTCCTCACAGCAGTCTCCAAGCAGTTTCTACTTTCTGGGACATCGGTACCATTGTCTGGGTACCATTCTCTTAAACCATATTGCTATTGTGAGCCTGGGAAAGGATGAATTCCTCTTTCGCTCATTTGGTTATAGAAATACTCTCTTTATAGACATACAGTGTACCCTTTTCCCTTCTGGAGTGCATCAGCTATTTTGGGTCCTTGGCTCTCTTATGTAAGATTTTGACCCAACTCCTCAGTTTTAGAAGGAATGAAATAGACACCAACTGGAAAGCCAATGAAATGGCTCAAGAGGCTAGGGAACTTGCCCCCACACCCAAGGGCCAGAATTTGACCCCAGGGACCCACATGATGGAAGCAGAGAGCTGACACTCATAGGGTATTGTCAGACCTCTGTTGAAGCACACATGTCCTCCCCCTGCTCCCTGCCACACACACACATGAATGTAATAAAAAAGAAACTCATTGGAATTTGTGTTAGCATTGTACTGAATTTAGTCTAGGATACTGAATATTACCTTTTCTCTTCATTTCATTTTATTATTATTACTGTGTATGTATGTGTAGGTGAGTGTGTATCACAGTGTCCTATCAAGTGGAGTTATCTGCCTCCAGCTTGTTTTTGATGGAAGGTCTCTCTTGTCTCTGCTGTGCTCGGCTCTCCAGGCTAGCTGACCAGAGAGCTTATGGGTAATTCTCATCTCTGCCTTCTATCTCACTGAGGGAGTGCTGGGATTACAGGTGTGTCCCAACGCAAACCAACATTTTAAGAAATGGTCTCTGAGGATGGATCTCAGGTCATTGGGTTTCCAGAGCAACATCTTTTCTTGCTGAGGTGTCTTGCTGGCCCCATAGTGGTTGTCTTAGTTAGGGTTTTACTGCTGTGAACAGACACCATGACCAAGACAACTCTTAGAAGGACAACATTTCATTGGGGCTGGCTTACAGGTTCAGAGGGTCAGTCCATTATCATCAAGGTGGGAGCATGGCAGCATCCAGGCAGGCATGGTACAGGAGGAGCTGAGAGGTCTCCATTTTCATCTGAAGGCTGCTAGCAGAATACTGGCTTTCAGGCAGCTAGGATGAGGGTCTTAAAGCCCATGCCCACAGTGACACACCTACTCCAACAAGGCCACACCTTCTAATAGTGCCACTCGCTGGGCCAAGCATACACCAACAAACCATGACAGTGGTTATTTCGTCCTATGAGCTGTACTGAGTGGAGGAAACCTTGAGACAGTGATCTCCTTAGTGAATTAGTATTTTGGCATGATCAAAGAATGTCAAGGGATTCGAAGACAAATTAGCCCACGAGAAATTGGCAAAGCTGTTACCCATATGAGCCAGGCTCAAAAGGAATGGGAAAGCTCTCCTCCGGAGTCTTAGTGTTTATGAAGGATTGATCAAGGTGTTTGAAGACTAGCAACTGCAGCTTTCCTTGTGGATGTTTACAACCAGAGACTGCTGGCTTACAGAGACCCCTTACAGACACTAGCCCCTGCTTCTGTTCCTAATAAGCATTCTGAGGGTCCAGTTGCAGACAGAAGCTCTAAAGAACCCCATCTGACCCTGGCTTTACTGTACATGTGTCTGAGTGTTCATCCATCCCTCATTACCTGGCTGTCCCTAGACAGGATTCCACGACCCAAGCCACAAGGACATGGCAATGAATGTATATCTACCTATACATATCTACATGTGCATACATACACACATATATACAATATATATGTGTGTATGTATACATATATATTGAAGATTTAATTTTTAATATGTTTTGATAAAATGTTCAGGTTTTCCATAAAAGGCTCAAACATATCTTTATCTGAGTCTAATTTCCTCTTAAAACTATTGAGTTTATATCAGTAGTTGCACTTAAAACTTTCCTAGATAGTTTTTAGGAGAGTGGTGAGAAGGCTCTTGTTAATGTAGCCCAGGCTGGAACTCTCCATCCTCCTGTCTCAAACTCCTGAGTGTTGGGATTTCAGACTTGTACTACCACACCCAGAATTCACTAATCATTTTGAAATCTCTAGACTTGATGACTAATTTCTGACTTTCTTTTCATTTATATATATATATATATATATATATATATAGTGTATTTTTATTTTATATATTATTTAATATATAATATAATAATAAATATGTTAAATAAGTGCATTTTATTTTTATTTATATAAAATCTCTCCATGAATGTTCTGTGTCTGTCATCCTGGTATCTGCAGTTATTAAGGACATTAATCTGATGTCACTTCCACTAGTGTTTATATACAATGATTGTTCCTTTGTTTTTATTTGTTTGTTTGTTGACTATGGACTGTGTTCTGATATAATTTTACTGGGAGCCACAAGGCTCTGTGTGCCAGTGGACAGTTGACTAAGATGCTTAGCTTGTGGACAGGAGAGACAATTTAGTGTCAAGTGTGTGTGCTGTTCTTGCAGAGAAGTAGAGTCCTGTTCCCAGCACCCATGTTAGGTGGCTCATGGGCTGATTGGTCTTGGAATCCTTGACATTCTTTGCTCATGTCAAAATACACACTCAAACACTCTCTCTCTCTCTCTTTCTCTCTCTCTCTTTCACACACACACACACACACACACACACACACACACACACACACACAC
>JANHMN010000019.1:35543927-35560569 GCA_030674055.1 Rhabdomys pumilio
CACACACACACACACACACACACACACACACACACACACACACACACGGAAGAACACACACACAGACCCATTTTGAGCAAAACAGAAAAGGAAGCATTTTCCAGAGGGTAGAATCGAGAATTATGAAGAATAGTGGACTACAGTGTCCCCTCTCAGGTCAGCTCAAGGAAAATCCCTCTCTCACTGGGAACAGAAGGCCTCTACAACATTTACTCTATGAGATTTCATAGTTACAACCCGGATTTCTCCTTTCTAGAAGGGAATAGTGCTTAAGCTGATGCATAAACACGTCCCCATTGAGTTCTGGACTTAGGAGCAGATGATTTTTCTTGCTTGGCTCATAGGTTTTGAGTTCAGAACACTTCCGAACAGGAGGCACAAATTCTCCAGATGTAGGAGCTACAGCATGTCACTCAGGATTCTGAATGTGAGCTTCAGATTCTCTCTGTATGGAGCTGGGTTTGCTCCTGCAGTTTGCAAATGCCTCTCCCCCAGAGGAACTAGAGTAGTGTAAGTATTCGTGTCTGTTTTATAATTAGCAACATTTAAAAATGATTCCAGTTTGTTCGGCTTCCTCAGGGGGTTGGTTGCCTTTTTGGAGGCAGGTGTTCGGTGAGATTTTAGCTGATGAACCGTGGACAGAAGAGGCTGAGAAAACAGCTGTTAGAACAGAGAAAGCCGTGTAGCTATCTGTTGCAGTTTCCTTTGTCGTTGTCCCAATGACGGGCAAGTTTCCAGACTGAATGGTGTGATGGCCCAGGTTTCGGAATGGGAGACCTCGAGAGTCATCTTGAGGTGCACAGATGGGAACACATCCTTTGCTTTGAGCTTGTGGGTCTGAGGGCTTTCGATGGGACAGCATGGCCTACTTCATCTCAAGGGATGCAAGGTTCGTCACTGTGATCAAATACCTTGACGAAAAGCAACTTACAGGAGAAAGGGTTCATTTTAGCATCCAACTTTGGGCTATCGGAGATTATTAAGGGGAAGTCAAGGCAGTTAGTCACATCACATCCCTGGGGAAGAGCAAAGAGAATCAAATGCATGGATACTTACAGCTCAGCTTACTTCTACTCAAGACTGAGGAGTGGTGCCTCCACTTTTAAGCAAAGCCCTCCTACATCAATGAAGTAATCAAGACAGCACCCTACCCAAAACCCCCAGACACGCCCATAGGCTATCCTGATCTATACAATCCCCAGATTCTCTTCCCGTGGGACTCTACATTGTATCAAATTAACAATCAAAACTAATAGTCAGAAGTAACCAATGGAGGAGAGAGGATTTCAGTGTGGTGATAGCCCAGCCACCTAATGTCCATTTGATGGGTCATTTCACACCTCTGAGCCCCAGGTAACCTGTATTGTAGAACTGAAAGTTCTCCATTCCGCTCGCCAGACTTCTTGTGGGTGCCCCGTCTGGGTGAAGGTATTTGAAAAATGTAAAGCCCGTGCAAATTCTTGCCTAGAGTGTCTCTTGAAACACAGAGCTGGTGTACTCTTCGTTTACGGCCAGCCTCAAGAAGAAAATACCAGAGAAGCTACAGAACCTCGAGATCTAAGTGAGAGAACTGTGGAATGAAAATCTTGAAAAAAAAATCTCAGTATGGAGTGGAACGGCCACCATCCAAAACATCTCAATGACCACGAGTGCCCTCTCTTCTGAAGATGCCTAAAGCTTTAAAATTTCTATTATAAGACAACTGTTGGACCAATTAAAATAAAAACCAAAGACGATTTTAGAAAATAACTTATTTTAAGGTTGAAAAGATTAGCTTTTAACGTTTTGCAACAGCCAAGTTGAACGCTGAGCTGGCTTGCCAACCACAGCTGCTACAATCTTGCTAAAGCACATTGTTTTCAAGCTCCACGTGTCTTTTTGAGCCTGTCTACCCCTGAGAACACCTCATTAGAAAGAGCAAAGCAGAATCTTGAAAGGTGCCTTTCCTGTCACTTTCTGGTAAATATAAAAACGGGAGAACATGCCATGACCTTGTATAAGAATTTGGGGAAGCCGGTTAGGAGGCTCTGCGTCGGTTACAAAGAACATAAACCCACTACTTCGGCTGTCAGCGAGAGGGAACACTGAGCCTTGTGACATTGTTGGTTTTGGCTTCCCATTTGCTGTGGTATGAATGTCCAAACAGGTCAGGCAGGGCCCCATGGTAATGGTAGGAAGTGCTGTGTTGTTAGGTACCACAGCAAGGCTAACAGTGGGTGATGAATAATTACACACCTGACCCAGCACAACTCCTCTTATTAAACACGTGGAATAGATTGTCCATCTCTGTCCTTTCTAGTCTTCATTCACAAGTCTAAAAGATTCAAAGTATGTTTTGAGCTCTATGTCAACTTGAGTTGTGCTCAAATGAGCTGGTAAGTAATTTTCTCTCAAACTTAGAGGCTATATTTATTTTAAAAAATTTTAAGACTGTACTTAATTTTTCATGTAGCAGTACACTTTATATATTAAACACCATAATAGAATAATTAGTATCGCTTTAAACAGAAAGAGAAAGAAGAGAAATTTCCAGGTTGCAAAAATCCCTCCCACCAAAACAAATCTCTTTTTGTTAGTGGGTCCAAGTGACAGACAGCAATCTGTGGCTAGTGGTGTGTAATGCCTATTGTCCTGATGGTCAATGGAATTAAAAAGAAAGCCAACTTTCAAAATCGCTGCCTCAGAGGGATCCGAGATCTTTTGAATTGCAAAATGGGTCTTGCTACTTCAATACCCAGAGGGCTGGATTCACTCACTCTTCTACCACGGGAAGAGATAGGGTCGGGAGTTTGGAACACACAACTGAGAGTACGAAAAGCTTAGCTCTGTCTCCTCTCCGAGCTATAGTCTGAGCTGTAAATAAACCTCACTCTGCCGTGATGGCCCAGTTAGCTGTTGAAGTGAGAACCAGCTTTTCAGCACTTCTCTTCTAATTCCTTCCTACCAATTTACTCCCCCTGTGAACATGGTGAGTTCATTTCTCCAAACCTCTCCCTTGGTTACATACAGAAAGCTCTTGGTTACAAACAGAAAAGTGACCATTTGTTTTTTGTTTTGTTTTGTTTTGTTTTTAACAACATGCATGAAAAGACAATTTCCAGTCAAAATAAGTAGCCCAAGAGTGAAAGAGCATTTAATATCAACATGGAACTTTTTGTCACTTGTGGTCCGACTTCTGACCTTTGGAACGCATGTTTCTGCAAGCTGAAGAGCACCGTCATCAGATATGGTCTTTTATTGTTTCGTGTCCCAACAATGTCTCAGCATTAGAGTTTCATTTGCTGTTGTGGAGATTGGGAGAGCTTCCCCCACCCCCAGCAAGCTATACGGGGAAGTTTCCTAATGGGGAAATTCCATGATAATCATACCCTGGATACACACATTTGAAAGTGCTGAGTCAAAACATGCATTTACAAAGTAACCATACCCCCAAATGGTAAATAAATGTTATATAAGAAAAGAAAAATCAAGAGATTATTTTGGTAAAAGATTTTCTTCCCAAAAGTCCAGTATCTTTGCGGAAGTGAGCTTTGCTGGTCTTTGTTTAAGAAGATTCTTGGTCCAAGGCAATTTTTTGAAAGTTAATTTTTTTCACATTTATTTAGTGTGTGTGTGTACGTGCATGTGCGTGTGTGCACACGCATGCGCACTTGGTTATGCAAACCAAAATATGTATGTGGAGGTCAAAAAGCAATTTATAAGAGTCAGTTCTTTCTGTCACATGGACTCTGGAGATTCACAGAGCATCCTAAGGCTTGGAGACAAGCACCTTAATCTACGCAACCATCTCTCTGGCCATGAGTGCATGTGTAGTTTCACATATTTTTGAAATATTCTGTGTAGTAACCATTCACTTGATTTCCATTTGAAAGTGTTGAACTAGAGCACACTTACGAGGTACTCTTAGTCTGCCACTGGGACACATTAGTTTGTCCTAAAGATGCATCATCTCCCTAGGCCCATTGCCTTGTGTTCTCTCAGGTATAAGGATAATCTGTGGAGGGCCTTTACCGTCCTATCTCTTTCCAGCTGTTGTTGGAGGCCACAGTTAAACGAGAAGGAACAAAAGAGAAAGGAAAGATGTTCCTCGTGTAGAATCTGCTGTATTGCTTGACTTCTGTCTTGCATACCTGTTGGTTTATATGGCATTCTTTGATCAGCTGGATATCACGGGTCAGAATACGCACAGGAGATGCTGTCTCTAACTATGGTAATGGTACAGCATCTCCTATCACAGAACAATGTATTCACTCATCCGCTGACACAATATTTTTTTTTCCCTTCCTAACGGTGGCAACGATTTTCGGAACCCGAGCAAAGCCTTCACTTTCAAGACAGCTCTTGAACAATAGTCGTATCTGTTTCTTTAAAGCCCAGGCAGGCTCAGCACAGTTGAATTCATCTTCAGCTTTGAATAGAAAGGGGCATTGTTGAAAGAATAACTAGACAGCCTTTCATGTGCTCGATTGCAAGTCTTTAATTTTTCAGATGTAAAGTATAATAAAAAGCCTTTCAACCCCCTACTCCCCCACCCCATTCTCTTATAAACTTGGTGAAATCCTACATCTTGAATTAAATGATTCTGAGAGCCTCTATTTCGTCCCGGGGCTACACTGCAGACTTTAAGCTAACAAGATTAATACCAAAAGGTTGTATTGCACACTGAACAACATCTGATACCAGGGTAATTTGTTTTTAAAAAATGAGATGCCCTGTCTGACTCTGTTGTTATGGTCATGATATTTATGCTCGTTAGAATAAAGTTATTCATTTCAGACGGATACCAAGATGGCTTTCATGTACCATTAAGATAACTTATGTCAAACACTTGGCAAAACTGTCGAAGCCATTTCGGTATTAATAATTTATTGCAAATGTCTGGCTAGCAAAACCGGCAGACATTAATTAATGATCAATTAAGATAGATTATTTCTCCTGCTTCTCATTTAACTTTCTAACAAGCAAGTTGCTTTTTCCTAAAAGTGGGTCAATAGGAAATGAATCCAAGTTGTTTCGTGCTCCCATTTTTTAATAAGCTGAAACTCTTTAAAGAAATTAGCTAGTCTCTTGCAAGTTGTTAATTCTTATGGATGTTATATATCATGTTTTTATCCTGTAGATTTTACATGCTCATTTTCTCTTTAATTACTGCACACTAACCCGATAGTTCTGGGGGTAATTTTATTAGTTCTAAGACATTTTTAATATGGATGTATTCTAAAATTAATCACATTTGACTCCATAGTACAAACATCCCTTCATTACTGCTCTGTTGGTTAGAGGAAACTAATTTTTGAAATGTTTAACTGAAAGTATAGAGTGGAGGACATTGCTATCTTTAATTTCCGAATCATTTTGGCCCTTGGTTTCTTTTCTGTTTGTTTGTTTTGTTTTGTTTTGTTTGACTCTATACTTGGCACACAAAGCTCTCATGAATTTAAGCTAGAATCTGGGAGATTAAGAATCTGATTCTTCGATGTTTTTCCTCAGCAGAGGATACAAGAGAGTCTTGTTATCTAGTATGTTACAGCGGGGGATACATTTGAACAAGAGTTGGACCTTTGAACTTCAGCACAGTGAAGGATGCTGGGTCTGTGAGGAAGGATTAAGGAGGAGAAAAAGAAGACACATTTATGCATTTGTTTAATTTACCACCTCATTTAGCAATTGCTAAGTTAGAAGTGAACAATAAAACGGGGAGTGGGGGAGAAAACCAAAAATAACTTCAGAACAAGGATAAGCAGTGTCATTGTCCTGGAGAATACAGTTCATTTTTGAAAAACTCTACCATGCAGTTTCTTACTTAATGTACAGATTACCACTTAATTTAATTAGATTACCATTTAGTTTAATTGGGGCCAATTCCTCTTTCTCTTTCACTACTGAAAAGTCATATTTCTCCCAATGGTTTCAGCTTGGTAGCCTTACTCATTCACGCTTTAGCTGTCCCTCTCGGCCGTTGTACAAATTCGCTGGAAGCAAACCGTCTCTCTGAGGGTCTTCCTCACCCTCCTCTCAGTATGCTCTCCACTGACAACTGGAATTCAGCGCTAGTGTGGGACTACATGTTTGTAATGCCAGCCCTCTGGAGGTGGAAACTGGAGGACCAGTCGCTAAGGTTATCCTTAGCTAGGTAGTGAGTTTGAAGCCAGCCTGGACCACATGAGATCTCATCTCAAATAAGACAGAACCGAAATAATAGAATTGAAATCTCAGGGCATGCTGGAGAGATTGCTCCATGGTTAAGAGCACTGGGTGCTCTTTCAGAGGACGGAGACTCAGTTCCCAGCACCCACATAGCGGCTCACAACCGCTTATAACTCCAGTACCAAGGGATCCAGCATCCTCTCCCCTGGTTTCCACAGTTACCGCACACATGTGGTACACAGATAGACATTCAGGTACGCACACATGCACACCTGTAAGAATTCATGAAATAAAGTCTTTTTGCTTAGATAATAATCTTTTTCACAGCTGTAGGATATGAAGGAAGAAACAGACAGTTGACAGAGAGCACAACAGCAGATGCGCCTAATGCTGGCTTGGGATCCGTGTTTTGCTGACACTGTGCTTGGTGTTCTGTGTGTTTTATCTTACTAATTCCCATAATGCAAAGCAGATAAACACACAGAGGCAAACGTGCTCAACTCACAGGGCCACACCGTGAACATCCTGATTGGAGCTGCAAGCAGATGTCGGGGTCTCTATAGCTAACTGCTCCGTGTTTTCAAACGCACTAGAACGGGGTGCAATGGAACAGACTTCTCTTTGTCAACTACCCTGTCTCGTTGTTGCTGGCAAGCTCTGGCTTCCCCAAACACTAGCACATGGAACTCAGTCAAGGTCATTGTCACTTTGTAACAAACACAGCCTTTTAAAAAAAAAATTTTTTTTTTTTTTATTTTTTGTTTCTGAGAGCTCACCATAACGGCAACTATCATCTGTATTTCCAGTTACATTCTGGTGTAATTTCATAGAACAGGGACATGTCCTCTGTAACTCCCCCTCATCCAGAGCCATCAGGGTCCATATGTGGTTGTGCAGACACTTTTCCCAACATATCTGGGCATATTTGCCTGGCCTCTACCCAATTCCGAAGCAGCTTTCACACCTTTTAAGTTTTGAGAGAAACATCCCACTCTTGATACCAATTTCAGGATTAGTTTGTACCTCCGTCAGCTATCACCAAACCTTAGGGAATTTAGAAATCATACAATGTTACCTTTTGGAGCTGGCAGCCTGGAGGTCCAAAGCCAGTTGTAAGATTTGGAATTTATTGAGGATGTTTCTTACAGGCTGTGCTTTGTCTCTGTTTCTGGATGACGAGAAATGAAAGCAGCTTTTCTTCGTTTGTTTTATAAGGGTGTTAATTCTATCTGAGGGTGGCTCTCTCATTGCTTAATCACATATCCAAAGGCTTCACCTTAATGCAGTCATCATACTGACTTTTACATCTGAGCCGGCAGGTGTCTGTCAACATTCAGACTATAGAGGCTCCATGGATTAAAAATAATGAATACCAAATATTTCTATTTTCTGGTTGTAAAGGCAGTCATACAACACTTGAAACACACACATTTCTGAAACATTAAATATTGTTAACAAAATTCATATTTATTCAAATTAGAAAAGGAAACTACTATTTTTTTTCAACTAAACATCTTGCAATACCAGAATGTTCTTTTCTTTATTTCATTCAACAGTGATTGCAGAGGTAACGTGACTTCTTAATCTTGGGACTTTTAAGCTAGCCTACACATACGGCAGCAGACAGTTCTCCAATTAGGGTTGGTTTGTATCTACAGTCCTCTGGTTTCCACCTCCCAAGAGCTAGCCTTGCAGTAATAGGCTAGCTCCAAGTTGTGTTTTTAAATGACAATCTCAAAAACACTTGGAAAATATTTAAAAGGTGAAATTTAAGTGAAATATTTGCGGACACCAGAGTGGATGGGATAGCTTTTGCTCTGTCCCCTTAACTGAAGAAGATGGTGGCTTAGTAGTAGTGTTGTAGGTGGGTCGATAGACCCAACCAACTAATATGGAAATGAGTGCATTTGTGGTGTGTCTGTATAATTAGTGATTAATAACTTAAATCACTCTTTCCGAAAAAGTTAAGCTGTTAACATAGGAACAGCGCCTAGAGCCTAAAGCAATTAGAAAGGCACGCGTAAGTGTTTTGTAATGTTATTGAGACAACTACAGTGATTTAAAGTGAATAACTTAATAAATTCTCAGAACTCTCATGTGATTTCAGTACTATCCACTCACAGCCTATCTTCCTTTGTCTGAGTTACTCCCCGCCTCCAGCACAGCGGTATAAGTCAGGCAGCAACTCCTTACTTCTGAAGTATTTCAGAAGGCTCTCTGATAGTCAAATGTGTGTGCATGCGTGCGTGCGTGCGTGTGTGCGTGTTTTAAAGGACATAACCTCAATCCTGTGACTCTAATCATGCCTTGTTATCATCAGTATCTGGTGAAAGAGTTCATAGTTTTCTTGGCAGATCATTTTATACATCATGTGAATCAGAGTTGATACATGGCACATGCGTTTCAGCGGGCTTATGTCTTTCGAGGGCAAAAAAAAAAAAAAAAAAAAAAAAAACCACCAGATCATTTGATCTGTGGTTGATAGCTCAGGTGCTAAGCTTTTTTGATCGTGTCTCCAAACCACCCATACTCTGAATTTCTTAAAGATTGGTGTTTGGATTACAAATAATAGTCTTTGGTTGGAGTCATTTTTGACCTTTGGGATACTCAGTGTCTAGAGCCGTTTTTGGTGGTCACAGAGGGAAAGATGCTTTTGACATCTTGAGAGGAGACCAGATTAGCTTCTGGAGGTACCCCCCATACTCAAGACAACACCCTAAGCCTTAGAGCCTAAGGAAATTCCAAATCCCACCTACCAACCTTGCCCCTTCACCAAGAACTGTGGAGCCCAGTTCCACTAGGGCTAATCCTCACGGAAAGGCCAGTGGACCTGAGGTCAGGAAACTCCAAGGCATGGTCAATCTGACTTATTGTCCCCTCCCACCTCTCATTTTTTTCCAGTTTGTCTAAATATTTTGCTATTCTTCAGATTTTTGTAGGTAATAACTGGCTAACATCAAGTTTAATCAGTTTACAAACATTTAATTTTTGCTTTTAAGTGTGTGTGTGTGTGTGTGTGTGTGTGTGTGTGTGTGAGACAGAGAGAGAGAGAGAGAGAGAGAGAGAGAGAGAGAGGAAGTGAGAAAGTGAGAAAGTGAGAGAGAGAGGGAGAGAAGGAGAGAGAGAGGGAAGGAGAAAGAGAGAGAAAGCATGCGCTGTCAGGGAAAGATATGTACAAGCATTTGTAGGTCTTCTCAAATATGGCATGGGATGGTGACCTTGGAACTGGAGTCATAACAGTTGTGAGATTTTAACTGTGGGTACTGGGAACCAAACTCAGGTGCTTTGCAAGAACAGCATTGCACTTGTGCAGAGCCATCTCTTCAGCCCTAATTTTTAATAATTCTATTTTATCATAGGACTTGAAAATGAGCACTTGTATAATTACCAGCTTTTTTTCCCCAGAAAATTAGTGTGAAAGACAGTTAAATGTGCCTCTAACATACAGAGCTATAATTAAGTTTGAAAATAACAGCCATCTGTCCTGTCCTTTGGGGGAAAAAAGTAAAACAGCATTATTTAGGAAAAAAAAATGGAAAGGTTATCTAATTTACAAATTGTTCAAGTCGTTAAAAGTTAATCACTTAAAATACACTAAAGAAATACTTTTTTTTTCTAGAATCAGCCTAGTTGGTTCTTTTTTTTTTTTTTTTAATGTTGAAGTCCCAGTACTCCAGATTTCAGAAAACAGCTTTCACTTCTACACTTTGTTTGTAAAACCATTTAATTCTCGCATTTATTTTACTTAGTAGGTAGTGGGTGTGTATGTATCCACACATGTGTGTGGATGTGCATGTGTGTGTGTACTTCTTGTGTGCTTGTGTGTGTATGTGCATATGTATGGTTTTTTTGTGTGTATGAGTGTACTTATGCATGTGTGTGCATGTGTCTGTATGTGTGTGTATGAGTGTGTGTGCGCTTATGTGTGTGGTGTGCAAGTGCATGCGTGTGTTTGTATGTGTATGTACACATGCCATGGCGTGCGTGGGGAAATCAGAGGACAACTCATGGGAGTCTGTTCTCTTCTTTTACAGTGTTGGCTCTGGGGATCAAATGTAGGTCGTTAGGCATGGTGGTAAATGCTTTACCCACTAAATCATCTCCCTCACCCTTAAAATTATTGTACTTTAAACTTTTTATCGGGTCCTTTTGAATTTCACATCCTGCACCCTAATCCCACTCATCTCTCCCCCTCTTCATACCTTCCCTTTACCCTGGCACCCCCCCAACAGAGAAAAAAACTCACTATGGAAACTGTAGTGTGTCACAATGTGTCCCAATCCCCTTTTGTCCACACTTCTTGCTTGCAAATATCTATTGCAATGATTAGTTGCTTTGGTTCAAGACCTCTGACTTCTACTACACTATCAGTGCTTGAATCTCACTTGAATGTCCTGTTAGCCCTGTGTTGTGGAGATCCTGTAGCCTTGAATCTGTAGGACTGGTCCCTTCACCCACTCCAGCAGTTCATCGATGGGGAAGATGTTGGGGTAGACCAATTCAAAGTCCTGAATCTGAGCCTGAGATGTATCTGATCTCGTCAGCCCATCAGCTTCTCCCACCCCCACACCATCGCTGTGGTAAGTTTTCTTGCCTGCCCCAGCTAGCCCATCCAATGCTGCAGCCAGCAAGGGGCAGAGCCAGCTCTCCCTAAAATTATTTTTTTTAAAAAAAAAGAAAAAAAATGAGCAATGGAATGTAATGCACTTAGACAATGTGTAGTGGGTAAGAGAATTTGCTACTCGTCGACTCAAAAATATTTTCAACTCAAAGATGAAAAACAAGATAAGGCAAAGAAGAACCTTATGAAGTATGAAGCAATTTTATTTTGAAATTACACCAAAGCTCTGACTGTGAGTTAACAGTTCAGTTATTCTCTTAGTACATTCATTAATGGCTCCACTCAGTCTACATCTGTATGTTTTGGTCCGCTTCAATGAATGCAAGAAAATCAACCCTTGTTGTGGAAATGAGCTTGTGTCCTAATTTGTAAGAGCTTATTTTTGAAAAAAAATTTTTATAGTAAAACATACATTTAAAAATATAGTACTATATACAGTTGGCAGCAAGGTCCAGAAACTTAACGCCAAGAAAGTTAAATGAAGATTAAATAAGAAGCCAATGATTCAGTCGATGTAGCCCTGCTAATGGTCTTTCTCCCTCTAATAATACTTTCCCCCTTGCCCTTTCTTGAATAGCTAAGCGTTCACTGCACAGATGAGAAATATAAGAGATCTGCCCTACTCCCCGCTTCCCTTGCAGCTATGGTCTAGGCACAGGAGTCTATGATGGTCAATGAGACATAAAGAAAATTGGCTTAAGACACTTGAAAAGACTTTCCTACTTAACTAAAAGACAGAGGCGTTCAGGAAGACCAGTTTTATTCTGCCTTAGGCTATAACTGCATGAGGATATGATGTTATAGGGATTGCACAAGAAATGTGGGTCAACAATTGATTTATTCTTTTAAATCAATGTTAGAAAAATCACTGCTCCTTGCTACATGAGGAAAAGAAATGTCCTTTCTTTTTTCCTTTGTGGTGTGTGTGTGTATGTGTGTGTGTGTGTGTGTGTGTGTGTTTCAAGAATCTCCCTTAATTGCCTTCTCTTGTATTCTTCTGAGGCAGGGTATCTCAGTCAAACTCAGAGCTCACCAATATGCCTAGTCTTGCTAGCCAGCTGGCCTAAGGATTTCCTGTCTCTGCCTTCTAAGGTTAGAATTACAGGAAAGCATACTCACAAAGCACTTTCATAGACTCTGGGGATCCAAACTCTGATATTCATGTTCTTATCAGTTCATGCTCTAACCACTGAGCCATCTCCTCAGCCCCAATACTCACGTTTGATTAAAAATAAATTATTGTGTGTAGTCATTTATTGTGTGTGTCAAAAGCGCTCTTATATTGCTGACTAAAGACATGGCTAATTTCAAAAAAAAAAAAAATCAAGAGACTTGCTGAATGTTACCCTGTACTTCTTGATGTTGGCTTTATTATTGGACTCCGGGAATAGTGGCTCCATGCAAGTTCAAACTAACACCCTGTTTCAGTTACAGATTAAAGAGTATAGCATACAAAAGAATCCCAGAGTAGACCAGAGTTCATCCAATCACCAGACTTGAGTTCTACACTCTTTTCTGAAAGCATCCTTTGGCAAAGGGGCACAACACATAACGATCAGATCTCCTGACCACTGCCAGAGCTAGCAATGGTGTCTGTCCTACCCAGAGCACACAGAGTGGGGTAGTTGGCCCATGGAAAATGCAGGCAGCTGCTATGCAGACAAAAAGAGTGGATGAGACCCAGCTGTTCGGTACAATAATAAAAGCAAATAAGTATGGGCATAGTCACACACAGGACATAGAGCGACGAAGCAAAGGATGCGTTTACAGAAGCCTTAGTTCTACTGACCAACTTTTAAAAAAGAAATCAGCCATTGAGCTCCTCATGTCTTCCGTCATGCAGATGCTGAGGATACAGAAACTAAGATATATAACATTGCTTATTCCGGTATAACGAAGGAGACAGAGGAAGGTCAAGGGAATGGTTTTGGCAAAGGAAAGGTAGAAAAGATATGGATTCCATTGACTGTAATAAAGTACTCTGACAAAACAGCTTCATGCAGTGAGTGTTCGTCTAAGCTCAGTTCCAGGTACAGTCAAACACGGCATGGAAGTCAGGGCAGCACGAGCTAGAGGGAGCTGGTCACGCCACACGCACCATCAGAACACAGAGAAATGGATGTGTGCTTCTCAGCTCTCTTTTTCCATTTTAATTCAGGTTGGGACTCCAGTCCCAGAGAATGACCCCACTAACAGTTAAGGGGAATCTTCTTACATCACCTAATGTATCAACATGACCAGAGTTCTGTCTCCCAGGACTCTTGCTCCTGTCCATCTGACAGCTAACACTAACCATCATAGTGTAAGTTGAAGTTAGTCTAGAGTGGCAGGAAGTTGGTTACAAAACCTTCCAGAACTAGGAAAGATGATGACTGGGTAGCAGGAAGTTGAGATGATGATACATGACAGGCAAAATGGTCGGGACAAGTGACCTCGATGCATTTGGCTAATTCTACACGAATGGCAACTCCACCAGTAACTAGAAGTGAGTTTTCTGAATAAACAGCAGGTAGTTTGGGAACTGGGGAAAAGATTGGACCTTTAATGAGTTCCTAAGCTCTTTTCATATTTATAATACAATCACTCTTATTTATTTATATTATGTATGTGTATGTACATGCATGCATTTATACACATGTAGACGACCACAGACTCCAAAAGAGGGTGTCAGATTTTTTGGTACTGGAGTTACACACTTCACCACCCTGTGTGTGCAGGGAAGCAAATCCCAGGTCCCTGAAATAGCAGCAAGTGCTCTTAACCACTGAGCCACCTCTCCAGCTCTGAAGTCTCACTACTACCTCACAGAGCCCTAAAAACACAGCATTTCATTGTGATCAGTTGTGTAAGTAAGTGGCACCTGGCCCAGTTTTCTAATTATTGCCGGAAGAGATCATCTGAGTGCAGCCACTTAGAATCATGGGAATGGTCGTGTTGGGAGAGCATCCTGATGTGAACAATTACCTCTATGGTGATGGCCTACTATTTTCCTGCCGGCCATTCCCCAGGATGGCCGGTTGTTAAAGTTCTACACTGAATTAGCAGTGATTTCTGAGGTCGCTTTGCTTCTCTGAGATACACTTTGGTAACACTCGAATAATTAAAACTAAACCCCAATTTATGTTAGCTTTCTTTTCTTCACATAAGGCTTCTGGGGTTTATTCACTTCCAGCTGCCCAGATGCTAACACGTTTGTAGGTAGGTATTATAAATGGAATCTGACTTCCTAAGCCCCTGATTGCCCATAAATTGTATGTATCAAGCATATAAAACAGAGTCATAAAGGGGAGAAAGGAAGGGATCAGAAGCTCCCAAGGGAGATTAAAAGACATCAAAGAAGGTTTCTCCTGGGATGGTTCCTTTGGTGAAGGATTCAGAACACAAGTCAGATTGCAGGTCATCTGAACCTTGACACCTATTCAAGATGTATCACTTTCTCTTTGAATATCTTTGAATACCTTTTGTTTAGTGAATATTGATTCATTCTTCATCTTGACTTTTTGGCTGTGCTACCAAAGTCCTTTTGCCAAGTAACCTCTTCATTTTTTAAAACTTATATTACTCTAAAAAAATCTGTCCTGCTGTTCATATAAACTTGGAACATGTCTACTGTGACAGACAGCACCTCGGCAGGTATCTTTACCCAGAAGCCATCTCCCCAGCTCTTGCTGATGACGTCTTAGAAAACAGTTTCTGCTATAGATATACTGGGTAGGCTTTTTTTTTTCCCAACTTGACACAAAATGGGGTCATCTGGGAAGAAGCACCCTCAGTTGCAAAAAACGCCTCCATTAGAATGTCCTATAGGCAAGTCTGTAGGTCATTTTCTTGACTGACGATTGGTGTAGGAGGTCCCAGACCATAGTGGGTATTCTAGTCCTGGGAAGGTGATCCTGGGTTGTACACAAAGACAGATTTAGCTAACTATGGAGAGTGAGCAATAAGCATCATTCTTTTTTTTTTTTTTCCGAGACAGGGTTTCTCTGTGTAGCCCTGGCTGTCCTGGAACTCACTCAGTAGACCAGGCTGACCTGGAACTCAGAAATCCGCCTGCCTCTGCCTCCCAAGTGCTGGGATTAAAGGCTTGCGCCATCACTGCTCGGCAATAAGCATCATTCTTACATGGGTTCTGTTTCAGTTCCTGCCTCAAGTTTCCTGCCCTGACTTTTTCACAATGGACTATAACCTGCAAGCTGACATTAACTCTTCTTCCTTGTTGCTTTTGTTCATGGCGTTTAATCACAGCAATAGAAGATGAAGACAGACTTAAAAGAGGGTTCTGAACTCTCTGTCTCGATTTTTTTTCTACTAACCTTAAAACAGCCTCAACAGCTGTGGGAATTCTTGTGTCTACAAACCTCAGAACTTGAACTTGAGAGAAAAAAGTTAATATTTGTTAGGTAAACACTGGGAGATACTCCTTCCTGAGGCTTAGCATTTTTTAGTGGCGTGTTTTCCTCATCAGAGACAAGAAATTACACCGAGGAGAGAAACCACTTAACATGCTTCAGTTTACCCTTCCAGGAACTAGATTGGGAGAAAATAAAATGAACTTTAAAAACTATTTGAAACCGTATAGATTGGAATCTTCTGCTAAGGGTCTGCTCGTTTCAAAGCTTGACACGAGGTGTGTAGGAAAACATCAAATCAGAAACAGTAGCTGTGACACACTGATTTGAAACTCTTCTTTGGGATGGAAAATGAGAGCAATGGACCGATCTGTTTATTTGAGTGATTGCAAAACTCATCTGGAGGAACGCTGAGCTTTCTCGGGGATCTGACATAGACGACTGGAAGCATGCACACAGCTCCTTTCAAGTGGGTTTGTTGTGTTTCCTTTTACTATGAAAATCTGAACCCTTTGTAGATGAAGCCAAGCTGTAGTTTTGGAAAACGCTGTGTTCTTGGTTCCGTTGAACTAACTGGATATTCAGTAACAGTGTCAGTACGATATGAAACTCAAAAGGGCAAGGAAAGAAAACACTGCAGCTTACTGCACCGTGCAAGGAATAGAGCTCCTTGGTTTCCCACTCTGTGCGAAAGGGGCCTTCCTTCTGCTCTGCATTCCATAACAGTGAGGGAATGAAGAGTTGACATTGCACTGAGGTGATGGCTCAATGGATAAAGTACTTGCCTTGTAAGCATGGATTCCCAAGTTCAATCCTCAGAAGCATCTTTAATCCTAGCACTGGGGAAGCAGAGACAGGAGGATTCTTAGGGCACACACGCACAGCATCTGATTAGATTGTCATACACTTGGTATTGCTAGTGCTATCTGCTAGTGCGTGTGTGCCTGTACACACACACACACACACACACACACACACACACACACACACACAGCATCTGTTCATCAAATACTTGGTGTTGCTATCTCCTATTGATGGGCTTGTGCTAATCATGAGAGTTAAGGCCTTTGGGAGTCACCATTTATGACATCCATCTCTGGTGACTCACTACTATCCCTGAGGCTCTTGGGGAGACTTTCTGAATCCCTACTATGACACTATTGCTACCCCTTGCAGTACCAGAAGCAGAGATCTCCCTTCCACTCACGGACATTAGTTCAGGGAAACTGCCCATCTATTTTTAGAACAAAAAATGCAGCTACGCAAGCAAACACACACCATCTGTCTTGGGGTGTGGCCCATTGTCTTTCTGCTCTGAGAGTCAAGAAAGGAAGATAGTTAAGGGAGAGAAGCACCACAAACAAGCTTCACTAGCTGCAAGAAAAACCAAATACACCACAGTCCACAGTAGGCAACACACGGGTGCAGATCTAAAAGCACAAAAGTTGTGTTGTTAGAAGTATTCTTCCGCCAGGCGATGGTGGCGCACGCCTTTAATCCCAGCACTTGGGAGGCAGAGGCAGGC